>CM042257.1:14244218-14917552 GCA_023566225.1 Romanogobio albipinnatus
ATTTTCGAACACCGTCGCCCCAAAAATAACCTGGATAAATACATTGCCCCTGCCAGCATGTGTGCTTATTTGGACATATAATGCACACAGATACTGCAAAAAAACAAAAAAAAAACATAATCAGTATTTTTGTCTTGTTCTCCAGTAAATATCTGTAAATACTCTTAAAGGATTAGTTCACTTCAAAGTGAACATTTCTTGATATTTTACTCACCCCCATCTCATCCAAGATGTTCATGACTTTCTTTTTTCAGTCAATAAGAAATTAAGTTTTTTGAGGAAAACATTCCAGGATTTTTCTCCACATCATAGACTTCCATGGCAACCAAAATGTTGAAGGTCTAAATCAATGCAGTTTCAAAGGGCTTCAGAGGCTCTGCACGATCCCAGCTGAGAAATACGGTCTTATCTAGCGAAACGATTGGTCATTAAAAAAAAGAAGAAAAAAAAAAGAAAGTACAGTACTGTGCAAAAGTCTTAGGCACGTTAGTATTTTCACCCCCAAAAATGTTTTTAAGACAGTTATTTATATATTTTGTAATAGTGTGTCAGTAGGTGAGGAAGCGAGTGTGAAGCGGCTGGGATGGGGATCAGCACCTCCAAATCCGAGGCCATGGTCCTCAGTCGGAAAAGGGTGGCTTGCCCACTTCAGGTTGGTGGAGAGTTCCTGCCCCAAGTGGAGGAGTTCAAGTATCAAGGGGTCTTGTTCACGAGTGAGGGGAGGATGGAACGGGAGATTGACAGACGGATCGGTGCAGCTTCTGCAGTAATGCGGTCGATGTACCGGTCTGTCGTTGTGAAGAAAGAGCTAAGCCGTAAGGCGAAGCTCTCGATTTACCGGTCAATCTACGTTCCTACTCTCACCTACGGTCATGAGCTTTGGGTCATGACCGAAAGGACAAGATCCCGGATACAGGCGGCCGAAATGAGCTTTCTCCACAGGGTGGCTGGGCGCTCCCTTAGACATAGGGTGAGAAGCTCAGTCACTCGGGAGGAACTCGGAGTAGAGCCGCTGCTCCTCCACATCGAGAGGGGACAGCTGAGGTGGCTCGGGCATCTGTTCCGGATGCCTCCTGAACGCCTTCCCGGGAAGGTGTTTCGGGCATGTCCAACCGGGAGGAGGCCCCGGGGAAGACCGAGGACACGCTGGAGGGACTATGTCTCCCGGCTGGCCTTGGAACGCCTCGGTGTCCCCCCGGAAGAGCTAGAGGAAGTGTCTAGGGAGAGGGAAGTCTGGGCATCTCTGCTTAGACTGTTGCCCCCCGGATAAGCGGAAGAAGATGGATGGATGGATGGTGTCAGTAGGTAATATCAGTTTACATTTTCAAACATTCACTTTGCCATTAATTGTAATAATCCATTCCAGTGAGATTTTTGTATGCAGAAGGAGTCTGACAACAGAGGTATGACTCACACGGAGATCTGATCTCACCATCATCGAGTCCGTCTGGGATTACATGAAGAAACAGAAAAAACTGAGACTAAATCCAGAAAAACTGCAGCAGCGTCTCCAAGACGCTTGAAGAAACCCTCCTGCAAAGCTACAGTACTGTGAAGAGTTTTAGACACTTGTGTAAAAATGCTGTAAAGTCCGGAAGCTTTCAAAAATAATGTTTTGCACGTTTTTTGATCAATTAACTTCTATTAACTAAATCAAATCAGTGTTTGGTGTGACCACCCTTTGCGTTTAAAACAGCTTTTGTTTTGGTACACTTGCTCATAGTTTTTCAGGGAGCTTTGCAGGAGGGTTTCATCAAGCGTCCTGGAGACGCTGCTGCAGTTCTTCTGGATTTAGTCTCAGTTTTTTCTGTTTCTTCATGTAATCCCAGACAGACTCGATGACGGTGAGATCAGATCTCCGTGTGGATCATACCTCTGTTGTCAGACTCCTTCTGCATACAAAAATCTCACTGGAATGGATTATTACAATTAATGGCAAAATTAATGTTTGAAAATGTAAACTGATATTACCTACTGACACACTATTACAAAAGATATAAATAACTGGCTTAAACCCATTTTTGGGGGTGAAAATACTAACGTGCCAAAGACTTTTGCACAGTACTGTATATATATTTTTTTACCTAAATTGCTCATCTTGCGCTGCTCTGCGACGTGCCATTGATTGCACAATCACGTCGGAAAGGTCACGCTAGACGTAGGCGGAAGTACCGCCCCAAGCGAAAGTGCAAGGACTAATACAAACACCCTTTACCAAAAAACACTCCATCTGATTACGCAATCCTTGGTATGTCGCAAAGCAGCGCAGGATGAGCAATTTAGGTTAAAAAGTATATTCAGTTTTTAAAATGGCCGATCGTTTCGCTACATAAGACCCTATTCCACGTCTGGGATCACGCAGAGCCTCTGAAGCCCTTCGAAACTGCATTGATTTGGACCTTCAATATTTTGTTTGCAATGGAAGTCTATGATGTGGAGAAAAATCCTGGAATGTTTTCCTCAAAAATCTTTTCGATTGAAGAAAGAAAGACATGAACATCTTGGATGAGATGGGGGTGAGTAAAATATCAGGAAATTTTCCTTTCAAAGTGAACTAATCCTTTAAGAAATTAACTCTCTCTCTCTCTCTCTCTCTCTCTCTCTCTCTCTCTCTCTCTCTCTCTCTCTCTCTCTTTTTTGCATTTAATTTCTGCCCCAGCTTGTGCATTAACTCTAGCTTAAATTTTAAACTTGGCATTGTTTAAACTTGTTGGCTCTTACAGTAAATTGTTACATTCCTCATCTAAAGGTAGGCAGGCAAGGTAAACACTTTTTGTTATACTGGTTGAAACTCTCTTCACATCCGGGTAGCAATCAATAATAGAAGAGGTCTAAATATTAAAACATATACATATATCTTCTGTGGAAGTCTCAGGACCAAAAAATCTGTCCAATCATTGCATTCGGTCCTACCTGCCTTTCAACCTATGTATTTGCATACCTCCGCGTTTTCATGAGGCTATTCAGAATTTTAGACAGACAGTCACAGAGCGCAGCAAACAAAGAGCAGCTACCTTTTACGGTTCCTCCAAAACCAAAACTAGCTTATGCTGCGTTTACACCATGTTGTAATTACCGTCGAGATGGCAATCCGTGACATTCTACGGAGCTGTTCACGGTCTCTATAATATGCATTTCTGAAATTAATCTGCAGCAGTCAGGTGGTACAAGTCAGCACTCAGTTGTTTACATTCATTATTATTGTAATGTTATGTGCATTGAGACACGAGGTAATTTAACGTCGTTTCTCGTGACACTTTGCAGACTCTGCTCTGGCTGTGCACGTGTTTTGGAGGGGGCGTGGCTTTGAAAAGCGCTCTGAAGGAAGGGTGGGATCTTATGATTTCAAAGCTTGCTAGCTATTGCAGTAACACTTTATTTGAATGTGTCCTTGTTACATGTATTTACTATAGTAATAACTATAAATGATGCATAATTACATGCAACTAACCCTAAACCTACTCTAACCCTATAGTAAGTACATGTAGTTAATTAATATTACTCAGTATTTAAATGTACATTTACACTGGAACAGGGACACATTAAAGGTGCACTGTGTGAATTTTAGCAGTATCTAGCAGTGAGGTGGCGAATTGCAACTGCCCACTGCTTAGCCCTCCCTTTCGAAGCACATAGAGAAGCTACGGTGGCCGACACAGGACAAAGATGTCGTCGTCTGAGACAGCAGAGTAGCTAGCACTCTATAGAGCAGTTTGTCCGTTTAGGGCTACTGTAGAAACATTCACTGTAAGGGGACCTGTGGTGTATGTAGATAGAAATGGCTCATTCTAAGGTAATAAAAATATAACGGTTCATTATGTAAGGTCTTTATAAACCACTGAAAACATAGTTAAGTATATTATATTGCATTTCTTTCAATAGATCATCATAAATATTACACACTGCACCTTTAAAATAAAGTGAAAGCACTATTGCTAGCCTCTCCGAAATTGCCTACCCTACCTTTAAATAAATTGGTTTGAATAAAAGAGTGGGCCAAAAAAAATATATATATATGCATAAGATACAAAAACCTGTTTTCAGAAATAAGTTTATCTTTCTTATATATTAAAAATACAACAAGATGTATGCTTAAAACAAACTATTTGCCAGTGGTGTAAGAAAAATAAACAAGATATTTTTAATTGGAATATTTTAGCTGGAGTTTTAACTATTCAAAATTCACTCTCTAAAAAAAGTATAATTATCGTTATGCACCTAAAACTCATAGGATCAATCCCACTCTGCATGCATTTACATATCAAACATGGATGATCTTAGAAGATATTAATTGTGGAATATAATAAATCCCAAAATACACTTGCAAAAAATGCATTCATTCATTCATAAATAGAAAGATTTAAATAGTTTTAAGGATATTTAACAAATACATATATATAGTGGAACATTTTTTAATGGAAAGTTCAACATTCAAGATATATTCTCTTATTATCTTACTGAAAAACAAGGCAAGCATTACGATTAAGAAAATGTTTTTTGCAATGCACACACTCGCATACTCTCTCTAAATTAAAACAGACAGAGACAGATGAGTTATTTGTGCATAGTTTGTATGCAGAAGTTCTTCTGTTTCTCCTGTTTTTCTGCTTTCCACATCAATAAAAACTCTCATACAGTGTTTTTCTAATAGAACCAATTCCCCTGTTTAAATTCATTTGCAACGCTGGCAGCCATTACTCTGACATCATTAGTGTTGACTTCTAAACAGATGAGTGATGCTGTTTTTTTTTGTTGCTCACCCCCCCTCTTGCTTGTGGCCGACTGCATAGCTGCCTAATGAAGTTGCTGTTTGTGAGCAGCGCAATACTGTCAGCACCAGGAACAGCGTTCTTCTATACCTCAGCAGCCGGCCTCTGGGATAGAAAGTGGGCCTGAGGCCAAAGCAGACTGTCTACTCTTCGCGCTACGTCCAGCCTGTCTCGCTTTAAAGGTGTCTGGGCTTGAGCCCTGTGATTTACAGTGCTGCACTATACGGACGACATGTTTGACACATAGATTTTGAAATCTAAAATGGATAAATGTATTAAAACATTATTTATTTACACGTACTCCATGTCTGCCTTGCTCCTCGTGTGAAGAGCGTAGGAGGGCGGGCGGCAGGAATGATGAGAGAGAGTATTCATACTGCTCTTGATGGCCATACTTGAGTCAAAACACTTTGACCATGCTTCATTTCGTCACTTTAATACAGAGTTAATCTACTGGAAGAAGTGCGGACTTCAGAAGACGAGAGGATGATGGCAAGGAGGGATTTCTGGTTAGTGGGCAGATGGGTTGAAGGGAAAGAGAAATATACGATGAGAAAAAGTGAGAGCATTATGAGAGACAGACATCGGAAAACAAAAAAACAATAAAGACAGCAAATAAAAGCGCACCAGCAAAGCAAAAAACAGAGATCATGAGGATGAAGTCATCTGGTTCCATTGGAACATTCTGTTCTGATTCAGGGAATATACTGGCCACTTTTATGGATATATACTATATATTACTTATACACACACACACACACACACACACACACACACACACACACACACACACACACACACACACACACACACACACACACACACACACACACACACACACACACACCAAATCAAAAATAATACACAAATAACTTAAATCTAATTAATATTTCAATTTTGACATTTCGGAATGTTAATCATTAATTAATATTAAAGTGTGGGTTGTATACAAGGCCAGAAGTCATGCAAGCAGTATGTCAATTAATGAAAAGTACCACGACAAAGGTTTGGCAAGCAGAGATATCATAGAAATTTTGATTAAATACACCTACGCTACTGTGGCAACTCACAACAGCATTTATATTGTTCTGAAAGCAGGAGGACCAGTTTAATATCAGGCATAATAATTATGTCACTTTAAAACAAATGGGGATATTGAGCATTCCGAGTGTATTTTTTTAATCAATCGAAACTGAAAAATGTTTTTAAAAATACCGTACAAATGTTTGGGGTTAGAAATATTTCTCTAATGTTTTTAAAGAACACTCTAATGCTCACCAGAGTTGCATTTGATTTGTTAAAATTACAGTGAAACTAGTTATATTGTCAAATATTATTACAATCTGATTAACTGTTTTCTATTTGAATATTAAAAAATGTAATGTATTATTGTAATGGCAAAGCTACATTTTCAGCAGTATTTTTTTCATTCGTTGGCTGCAGATGCTCCTATAAAAACCATTCTGATTTGGTGATAATGTTTAAAAAACATTTGTGTTGCTTAATATTTTCGTGGAAACAGTGAAGCATTTTTTTCAGGATTCTTTGATTGAAATATGTTTATGTGTGTATGTGTGCATGACTAAGAGAGAGCTGTGTGTGTGTGTGTGTGTGGTTCAGGTATACCCTATACTATGGGGACAAAATGTCCACAAAAAGATAGCCATATCCGAAATCCTTGTCCTTGTTTTTTTTGTTGGTCCCCATGAGGAAAACGGCTTATATATCATTCAAGTGATTTTTTTGAAAATCTAAAAATGTAGAACGTTTTCTGTGATGGGTAGGTTTATGGGTAGGGGTAGTAGATAGGATATACAATTTGTAAAGTATTAAAATCATTATGTCTATGGAATTTCCCCATAAAATATAAAAAAACAATGTGTGTATACCTCCACAGCAGTAGTGCTGGTGTGTGGCTCGAACCTGCTGTAACAGTCTCTCCATGGCCTCAATGTGACCTCTCCTCCTGCTCTCTCTCCCATCGCAGTCTTTCCAGTCTAATATAGAGACATCACACAAAACTCCATTTTAGCATTGTGACATGCTCTAGATATTAAAACATGAAATTGTATTTGATTCAGTCCTTAAAATAGAGCAAAAGCTTGTCTGATAATGTTAGTCTACAGAACAGTACTCTAGAACTAAAGTCTACAGTCTAGAACTAAATTTGACTAAAATCATCCAAAACTACGGTGAAATGTTGTTGTCAGGGCACTTACGGAATAGCGGCACATTGCAGAGAGAGGGTGCAATGTATTAAAGAGGGTAAAAACGAAGCTGTTCAAAATAGGAAGTACAGACTAATGGTAAATTCGCTTTTTAAAATCTTTTTTTAAAATACAATTTCGCTCAGACAATTTTTTGTGTACGTATTAGGAATAATGCTGGATTTGTTCCTGACGCAAAGCTTGTGACCCCCGATGACACAGGTCGTTTTTCTTTGCAGCACTCATTTGAAAGAGGAAACTCAAGGCCAGATTCAGACGGAAGGGAGAGTGGAAATTGTGACGGTTAAATAACAGCGCAGTCCTACATCCAAGGATGTTCTCCTATTTCTCTTTTTGACGACATGATATGTGAATTAAAAGCACAAAACAATGCTGATGCAAAGCTCAAGGGTTCGAGAACATTCCAGTCAATGATGTTTGGAGCTATAGTAGTTTAGAAATTATCCTTTTTTGCGCAATAGTGGCTGCTTTGCAGAACTTACTGGAAGGAACAGAAGAGGGAGGTTGAGAGAGCTGTGCCGGACCCCAGCCTTTCATATTGCAGGCGGAGACTTGAACATAGTACTGTCTACCCTGTAACAAACAAGAAAAATATCTTAAAAGTCATGTGTTCCCCAGGACAAGTTTTACTACACAATATCAACAAGCTGTACTACCAGTGGAGTTCTGTGGACATAACTCATAATTCACAGGAGACATGTTCACAAGTCTCAGATGCATAATCCAAGTCAAGTCTCAAGTCGTGTCCCAAATGACGCACTATGCACTTAAACTATGCACCAAGTACTCTACTGTATAGCGTATGAATTTAAGAAGTAGTTTGTCATCCAGCATCAAAGTCTAATAGTCCCCTCCCCTTCCATTACATAAGGAAAGCTATGACCATTGACTGCTTTAAGTGTCCCACATTCTACATTTCATTACGAAAACACTACTTACTATTTATACAAAATTACACTATTTATATTTTTCCACATTTGTAAGTAAAGATTCTCGTCCCTTTTTAAATAGTTTTAGAACGATGTAGGTTCATCTTATAAACACAACATTTATTTCATATTATTTAATGTATTTAAATTTACATGTAGAGTAGTGGCCAAACGTGATGTTTGTAGGGGATATTTGTTTTTAAATGGCACTAGGTTTGAGTAAACCATCAAAAAAATTTACAAACATTTTAAATATAAGGGTAGAGCAAAATGCTAAACTTGGTTACGGTATTTATCTGACAAAATTACTTTGGAAAATAGGCAAACTACAACTACAGGTTGTTTTTTTTACTATGCAAAAAAGTGCATAGTAAAACAAAAGCTATCAGGAAAAAGCATACACTGACTACAACATGATCAGTTATTAATTATTAATTATTAAAAAGTTTTTTTGTGTGTGCATAAATAGTATAATATAATAATGCAAAAAGTATGCCCACACAGTTTGGCAAGTTTAAATTGACTCTAAGCAAACCTATGCAATCTGCTTACAAAATCTTTAACACATTCTTTATATTAATTGAATAAAGGGTGAAGATGTAAATTTTCCTTGGCCAAATATCACCTTTGGCCACTATTTACAATGTAAACAATGTATTTTTTAAATACTGTCAAATCGTATTTATCTAAAATAAAGTATATGTGGCGTACATAACAAAATAAAACGAACAAAAAAAAGATTTTAAAATATGTATATAATATATGTAAATAGTGTATTAACTATTTACTAAAACGAAAATGTGCTTTTTTTATCTAAAAAACAACTTTTAGACAAGTTTTCTTTCTGCACAATAAACAAACAGAAAACATTCTTTGTGTTTGTGACAGCAAGTGCATGTTAGACTTAACAATGTGATGTTCTAAGAAAGCATTTCAAGTTCACGACTGAATGCGACTCCGGTTCACAACAAAGGTTGCGCAGTGATTTCAGCTTACCGTGGTGAGACCTGTTAATGTGCATTTCAGGGACTGCAGATTCTCAAGGACCAGCTCTCCAGCTAATAAAGAGAAGTCCTTCAGACAGCTCCATTCCACTGCAATGCACGTCATCACACATTATAAAGAATTCAAAGGTAGAAAACATCAATAAATGAGTGGAATCTAAAGACACAAAATAGGACAGACCAAAATAGGACCATGATGAGGTTACAGAATAAAGAAAATATTTGATTTATAATACAATTAAAACTACAACAGCATTAGTTTGAATAACTAGATATTTATATCTGACAATGTGAGTAGTGTTTGCCCATGCAAAGGTGCTCTTGATGGTTGCTCACTGGTCCATGTCTCTATGTTTAAAAGATCTCTATAACATTCAGATCCCTAGATATGACATGAACCCCTCATTCAACGCAAGTCCATGGGTTTGATCAACTGTTTTATCATCTGTTGAAAATGATTATGTGTAATTGTTCATAAAAGTAATAAAACATCCCTTCTCAACTGCTTTTATACAGTGAAGATACTGTAATGTGTAATGTTAAATGATGACTGTGAACAAACCCTGTGTTTTAAAAAACAATAACAGACACTGTACTAATAACTGTATTTAATATAATTTAATTTAATTTGGTCTGGGAAATGTGTAATTATAGTGTGTATTTGTGTTGTTCCTTTGGTAACTAAATGTAATAAAAAAAAGGGGTAACATTTTATTTTAGGGTTCAATTCCCACTATTAACTAGTTGTTTATTAGCATGCATATTACTAGGATATTGGCTGTTTATTAGTACTTATAAAACACATATTAATGTCTTTATCTGCATGACCATATTCTACATCCCTTAATCCTACCCAATACCTAAACTTAAACGCTACAAAAACTGAATATGTGTTCCCCATACTAAAGTGTTACCAAAAAAATAAAAAAATAAAAAATAAGATCTAATCTTGGAAAAAAAATCTTGAGAAAAATCTATAAAATAAAACGCCTTTCTCAAGGCAATCTGGTGTATGTGTATGTAATATAGACAAACGCACATTAAGGCTGCACTGACCTTTGTACTTGGTCACCACAGCTGAATTCATGCTGGCAGGTTCCTGAAAGCTAACAGTGAGAGATGTGCTGCCGGTCACACTCAGACGCACTGTCAATGGAGCCTCCGGCGGCCCTGAAAGAGCCAGGTTAAAGGTTACATAGCATCTCGCTAGCAAATAATACACCAGTGGTCTCAGACTCAGCTCCTGGAGGGCCACTGTCCTGCAGAGTTTAGCTCCGTTCAGCACCAACTCACCTGCCTGGAAGCTTTTACACTGCATCCCAATTCGCCGATTTATACTATTCCCTAAAACTATGTTCTGTTTTTGTGAAGAAATAGTACATACTTTTGAGTGTGTAGCAAAATAGTAGGAAAGCTTTGGGACATACTACGTCATCATAATTGCGTGTTTAGCGGACAGCTCTGTCGCTTAGTTACATGCATCCTGTCACCGTTTAAACTGCCCTGTCAATCATCTTGTCACAGTGAAAATTCACTGCAATATTTAACGTTAGAGTGTGCGTCGATCTGCACTTCGGATTCTAAATGGAAATCCGGGTATTTTAGGAATACTCATTTCAACATACTACGATTTGGGACATACTAATTCTAATATCGAATACTATTTAAGATGGATAATATGCGAATTGGGACGCAGCTTTTATAATCTTGGAGACCTTGATTAGCTGGATCAGGTGTGTCTAATTAGGGTTGGAGCTAAACTCTGTAGAACAGTGGCCCTCCAGGAACTGTGTTTGAAACCATTGTAATAGACACTTTGCACTGTACATTTAAGGAGGGGGAACATATACTGTTGATAATTAAATAAATAAATAATTAAATAAAAATGTGCTAACATTAAAACTAGGGCTGTCAAAAGATTAATCACGATTAATCACATCCAAAATAAACGTTTGTGTTTACATAATATATTTGTGTGTACTCTGTATAATTATTATGTTTATATAAATATTCAATATTTGCATGTATATACTGTATACATTTATATAATTTATATTATATATAAATATAAATATTTTATATATAAATATAATACATTTTTCTTAAATATATACATGCTTGTGTGTGTTTTTATATATAAATAATAATTATACACAGTTCACACACGTATATTATGTAAACACAAACTTTTATTTTGGATGTGATTAATCGTGATTAATCTTTTGACAGCCCTAATTAAAACATCTTCTGCTTGTTTGAGCATCTCATCCAGATCGACTCAGCAACACCAGCTCAATTAATGCTATGGTTTTGGGGCGGTACCATCTGAAACAATCTGAAAATGACTTCTGTGTGAGCTGTGCTTCATTCATCGCTACACTATTGACAATAGACCTTTTTTGCATGAACAATTGTGTCTTGTTTTCCAGTACAGATATCTAAACATTCATAAATCAATATATATTTACTTGAGAAGCAAAATGACATTAGATATTAAAAGGATAGCTCACCCAAAAATGAAAATTAGCCCATAATTTACTCACCCTCAAGTCATCCTAGGTGTATATGACATTCTTCTTTCAGACGAATAAAATCGGCGTTATATTACAAAAGTCCAGACTAATCCAAGCATTAGAATTTGATTCATAGTTGCTCTGTTTTTGAAGTCCATAAAAAGTGCATCTGTCCGTCAAATAACGTGCTCCACGCGGGTCTGGGGTGTTAATAAAGGCCTTCTGAAGCGAATCGACGTGTTTGTGTAAGAAAAATATTCATATTTAAAACTTTATCAAGTAAACTTTCCAAAAACTTTTTAAACGGCAGACCGTGTTGAAAAGTGTTGAATGTTGAAAGTGAAACTCAAGATCCGTACGTGACGTCATGACGAGCCTACCTGGCCGCGTTAGTCTTTCGACTGGCAGGGGAACTTTCAACAATTTTTCCATGAATTGAACAGGGAAGGCGGTCTGCTGAAAGTTTACTTGATAAAGTTTAAAATATGGATATTTTTCTTACACAAACGCATCGATTCGCTTCAGAAGGCCTTTATTAACACCCCAGACCCGCGTGGAGCAGTTATTTGATGGGCAGATGCACTTTTTATGGACTTCAAAAACAGAGCAACTATGAATCAAATTCTAATGCTTGGATTAGCCTGGACTTTTGTAATATAACTCAAATTTTATTCGTCTGAAAGAAGAATGTCATATACACCTAGGATGATTTGAGGGTGAGTAAATTGGGCTAATTTTCATTTTTGGGTGAACTATCCCTTTAAGTCAAGTTTTTTGTAAAAAAAAATTAAATAATTATGCTTACAATAAAGTGAGTTTATGCTTACGAGAAATATAGTTAATTTATGCAAGTGAGGATAGCAAAATAAAGTAAACTGTGAAACATTATACCCAAAGATTCTTCATACAGTGGACTATCAGTGACATTATAAAAATGTGGGACCAAAATTATTTTGACACTTTGACCTGACCATGTTTTGTTTAAGTGTTTATTCTTTAATTGCTAATGCAACCTTTTACACCACAGACTGAAAAAAATGAAGCATTGCTTGGTAATTGGTTGACCTAAATTGGTATTATCTAATTAATAATAATACGTTTTATGTATATAGCGCCTTTCCCAAGCTCAAGGTTGCAGTACAAGAAAATAACAGATACACAGCATCAATATAGAACATAGATATACATATACACATACAAATATACGTAAAACAAAAACATAGTAGCAGTGTCACGCAGAGTAAGAGGGGGATAATTCCAGAGTTTCGAAGCCACGGCACTGAATGATCTACCACCCATAGTTGAAAGACGAAAACGAGGTACAGTAAGCAGTTGTAAGTGAGATGACCGGAGAGAACGAGGAGGAGAATAATAGTGCAGAAGTTCAGATAAATAATGGGGAGCAAGTCCGTGAAGACATTTAAAAGTTAACAATAGAATTTTATACTGAATGCGGACAGAAACAGGTAGCCAATGGAGATTGTAGAGCAAAAGGGTTATATGATCATATTTCTTGACTTGATTGATGACTCTGGCAGCAGAATTTTGTACATATTGTAGTCTAGTGATTGTTCTAGCGGGCAGCCCAATAAGAAGTGAATTACAGTAGTCAAGAAAGAGGTTATTAAAACATTAATTCGAGTTTCGGTGTCTTTAGTGCAGAGAGCAGGTCGCAGTCGGGGAATATTACGAAGGTGGTAGAATGCAGTCTTGGTAATAGAACTTACAGTGAGGAAAATAAGTATTTGAACACCCTGCTATTTTACAAGTTCTCCCACTTGGAAATCATGGAGTGGCCTGAAATTGTCATCGTAGGTGCATGTCCACTGTGAGAGACATACTCAAAAAAAAAAATCCAGAAATCACAATATATGATTTTGTAACTATTTATTTGTATGATACAGCTGCAAATAAGTATTTGAACACCTGTCTATCAGCTAGGATTCTGACCCTCAAAGACCTGTTAGTCTGCCTTTAAAATGTCCACCTCCACTCCATTTATTATCCTAAATTAGATGCACCTGTTTGAGGTCGTTAGCTGCATAAAGACACCTGTCCACCCCATACATTCAGCAATAATCCAACTACTAACATGGCCAAGACCAAAGACACTAGAGACAAAATTGTACACCTCCACAAGGCTGGGAAGGGCTACGTGGAAATTGCCAAGCAGCTTGGTGAAAAAAGGTCCACTGTTGGAGCAATCATTAGAAAATGGAAGAAGCTAAACATGACTGTCAATCTCCCTCGGACTGGGGCTCCATGCAAGATCTCATCTCGTGGGGTCTCAATGATCCTAAGAAAGGTGAGAAATCAGCCCAGAACTACACGGGAGGAGCTGGTCAATGACCTGAAAAGAGCTGGGACCACCGTTTCCAAGGTTACTGTTGGTCATACACTAAGACGTCATGGTTTGAAATCATGTATGGCACGGAAGGTTCCCCTGCTTAAACCAGCACATGTCAAGGCCCGTCTTAAGTTTGCCAATGACCATTTGGATGATCCAGAGAAGTCATGGGAGAAAGTCATGTTTTTTCTGCACATGGGACAGGGCAACTGCACTGTATTAAGGAGAGGATGACCAGGGCCATGTATTGCAAGATTTTGGGAGTGGACCAAGGAGTGGCTCTGTAAGAAGCATATCAAGGTTCTGGCATGGTCTAGCCAATCTCCAGACCTAAACCCAATAGAGAATCTTTGGAGCGACAGGCCAGAAACCTGACTGATCTAGAGAAGATCTGTGTGGAGGAGTGGGCCAAAATCCCTCCTGCAGTGTGTGCAAACCTGGTGAAAAACTACAGGAAACGTTTGACCTCCGTAATTGCAAAAAAAGGCTACTGTACCAAATATTAACATTGATTTTCTCAGGTGTTCAAATACTTAATTGCAGCTGTATCATACAAATAAATAGTTTAAAAATCATACATTGTGATTTCTGGATTTTTTTTTTAGATTATGTCTCTCACAGTGGACATGCACCTACGATGACAATTTCAGACCCCTCCATGATTTCTAAGTGGGAGAACATGCAAAATAGCAGGGTGTTCAAATACTTATTTTCCTCACTGTATATGAGCTTGAAATGTAAGCGATGAGCAGGGCCACACGGAATCTGCTGACTTTTTTTGTGATTTCTGCACTGAATTTTGGGAAAAATCTGCGGAATTATGCGGAATGGTTTTAAATGTATTAAAAAGATCTAAGAGTATTGGAAACAATACAAATAAAATATAAAATATTCACTTCTTAACTTTTATTTAAGGTTTACAATACAAATCCAAATAGAACATCTTGTTTCTTAAACAAAGCTAGATCTCTCTTATAGTACATTCACTAAAAGACAGAGAAAATATTGCTTTATCAATTGTATTGTACACAAATCATTAAATAAACAATTTTGGTAACACTTTACAATAAGGTTCATTAGTTAACTACATTAGTTAACATGAACTAATAATGAACTGCACTTATAAAGCATTTATTTATCTTTGCTAATGTCAACATTTACTAATGCATTATTACAATCTTGCTAACATTAGTTAATGCACTGTGAACTAACATGAACAAACCATGAATAGCTGGATTTTTATGAACTAACGTTAACAAAGATTAACTAATGCTGAACAAAGGTGTTGTTCATGGTTAGTTCATGTTTACTAATGCATTAACTAATACAACCTTATTGTAAAGTGTTACCACAATTTTCATATCATTCAACAATAGAGCAAAATAAATAAATACCTACCAAAGTAAATAAATTAACTACTTTTAATAACTATAAATAACACATTTTTACAGACAAGTGACGTTTCCTTAACTCCTCCAGGGTCAATTTTATTTAAGTCATTTTAAAATATCACTCTCTCACAAAAAAAAAAAAAGTCACATCAATCAGCGCAGACTACTACCCCTCACAATAACACATGCGTAGGTTGTGTATGCTTCTCAATGACGGCCCTAATCTGTGCACGCAGATTCCGTGTGGGTCTAGTGATGAGTCAAATGTTACACCCAGATTTTTAACAGTGTGTGATGGAATTAATGTGGCCCCATCAATAGGTAGACTCAATTCAGACTTATTTAAAAGGGATGATGGACCAAAAACAGTAACCTCAGGTTTATCGTTATTTAATTTAAAGACGTTTCTATGTAACCAGATTTTAATGTCAGCAATACGGGTATTCAATGAGTCCAGGGGAAGAGCAGAGACTAAGCGGGCTGATATGTAAATTTGCAAGTCATCAGCAAAACAATGATAGCGGAGACCATGACTATGGTTAATGTGACCAAGAGGTAACAGATAAATATTGAACAAAAGTGGTCCAACAACAGAGCCTTGAGGAACACCCTGAGAGAAAACACTGAGAACATTTTAAGTTATGGATAGGAATAAAAAAATGTCTATCAGTGAGATATGATATAAACCAATATAAAGCACTACCCATGATGCCGATAGCCGACAGGTAAGTATATGATGAGATACAGTGTCAAAAGCAGCTGTTAAGTCAAGCATGATGAGACCAGTAAGACAACCAGAATCAGCAGACATTAGCAGGTCATTAGTCATTTGTACCAATGCTTTTTCAGTGCTGTGGCCTGACCGAAAGCCAGATTGAAAGGGATCAGGAAGATTGTTAGCAGAAATTGTGTACTTAAATTTAACAGCTCATTGGTTGATTGTAATCCATTACATACCTTTCTATCAAAGTTATCTGACATTATCAAGACAAATTTGTTCTGACACAGTTTAACTCTGAGTTCTTGTCATATTTTATTACCATTTTCTAAACTATAGCGAATAAACTGTGATAATGTGAGAAATGTGTCTGAATAAATTTTGGTTTGACTATATGCAGTTTACAAGAATTCGGGGTTTACACAAATATAACAAACCTTCTACAAACATGATTCTAGCTGTTGTTTGGCTGTCCTTACTTCCATTTATATGTACTTGCAAGTTTTATGTGGCTCCATCTCCTTGTTAGCACCTTCATTTTGTACTTGTAACTCAAAGCACACAGCACAGCAAATGTGCCCTTGTGTTTCCTGAAATAATGTTCATACCTGTGAGTGTTTCTCTGCAATCTATAAGAGTTTCTGTGGCAAAACATCGCTGATTTATCACGGCTGCATTCATTTGAGGTTGTTTACCAAAAGAAGCCAACGAAACTCGCCTGATATAACAAGTAATCAATATGACAGAAGGGTGAGAGGGACACTATTGTGTGTGTTGGCAGCTCAAGAGTCATTTCAGGACAATCAACCTGAGATTAATCTCTGTGGGACAAATAATCATAGTGGCTTGCTTGCAGAGTCTTACCACTCTAATAAAGTGAACAGGTTGGGCCGATATGGGAATCGATGACCTTTCAGCTGAGATGCTTATAGATTAGACAGGAGGACCGATTGAAAATAAAGGCCAGTTCAATGAGTATTATATTGTAGCATAGCATATGAATGACCTTTTTTGAAAGGTTAGGTACTGGAGGCAACTTACGTGCATGCTCGAATCCTGTGCGCATGCGCTTGTAGAGTTTGCATCTCCACTCCCAAGCTTTGAGCTGTTTTTCCTTGTCAGACGTTTCCAGGCTGAGACTCTCTCTCATCACCTGGGTGGACAGTTCATTGGCTCTCCTTTGGGCTTCCTGCACCAGCGCTGAGAGATGGGCATCTCTGCTGTCCAAACTGACAACTGAAACACAACACAGAGAGGTCTGTTAATGAGACTTTTCATTTATTCCAGTATTTTTATTTTTAGCTTGTGTATATTGGATAACCTTGCATTTCAGTTTAAAGGTTACAATGTCTTATTTCAAACCTGTTTCTATGCTATGAAGTGAAAATTAATGACACATTCAAGCTCTCATACAATGGAGCACAACACTGGTCACCATCTTTTTGAGCAGCCTTGGATCTTGAAGAAATGTTTCTGTTCATTTCCAATATTATCAGTAAAAATATTCTTCAATAAAGAGTTGTCTTTAACCAGACCCACCAGTTCCAAGACGAATCACAACATTACAAACTTTGGATGCAAGCAAAAATATTGAAAACAGGCACTAGATTATGTACTTAAATTAATTTATAAAGACTTCATTCCATGAACATTAGGATTGACATAATTTAATACAAAAACTACAGTATATAATTAATGACCAAGTATAAAAACCATATATTTTAAGTTTATTCCAAAATTTAAAACAAGCATTTTGAGAGCGTAGGGAGCAGCCATTATCTCTTGGGGATTATGGGACAATAACAAAGAGGCTTACAAGCCATAATACAGTTTTAAACCACTATAAACGTGAAAAAAAAAAAAAGCATGACCAAGTGAAAAAATAACAGATGACAGATGGTGGATTAAAAAGAACCTGAACTTGACTAAATCCAAAATCACAAAGTAGGCCAACAAGACCATAAAAAAACATATTCAACAGCTAGAGAGGCAGACATAAAACAATGACCAATAACAAGAAATTACTAAATAAAAAATAAATAAAAAAACAAGCACAAAAAAGAAAGGGGGATTGAACACAGTCAAAAGATAAACAAAGCTACAAAATAAAAGCTACATAAGCTTCCAAATAAGAGACACATTAGTAAAACACAAAATTGCAATATAGTCGAGTTATTTAACATGCATATGGCTATTTTTTATATTTATATTTCAAATTTTAATTCACAGTGTCTTCAATAGAAGCATTTACCATTCAAAAGTTTGGAGTTGGTAAGTCTCTTATGCTCATCAAGATGGATTAGTATTTCTTTGAAAAATAAATATTTTGTTACATTATAAATTTAGCTTTTGAAGGGCAGTGAATCATCATTCAACAACCTCTAAGTTTATGGTAGTCTTGAAGGGTTTATATTTCATTGCTAAAAATCTATTTGAGACTAAATCTATGGAGACATTGAATGGGATTTTTAATTCTTTAGAAATGTAATACTGCTCTCTAAAAACAAGATCATGTACATATTGCACATATGACTACATCAGTTAATATTGTATGAAAAATATCTGTTATAAGTAGGCAGTGCGCGATATAATAGTTTTTGCTGGCCTCAAGCACATTCATCTACATAACTGTTTAAGATCTAAAATGTACTGTGAAAAAGACAGCAGTAACAGACTGATCAAATGTATCTCAAACTTACATAAACCAAAAATAAAAGTCATGATTGAAATGACAGGAAGCCCATTACACAACCATTAAATCTCCAAGCTCACACTGCTTGTGTCAGCATGAAGTCAGGGGTGGAGGGGAGAGGTGTGGATGAATGTACGGTCGTCTGGAACACACAGGACTGTGTTTGGCCATATAGATTTGTCATGGTAAAACGAATACTGCCTGACCAGTCCTCCTCGTAGGCTGTGAATACTGCTGCATTTTCTTTCAGAGCCTTAGTCATAGACCATGACAGCAAAATAAACAAATAAATACATGGCTGAAGAAACCCTCTTTCACTGACCCAGCCCGAACCCCTGGAGACGGGAGCTCTCCGGGGGAGATGATAAAGTGCGTGTTGTCAACTCGGAAAAAAGGGGGCCTAACCTGGCCGCTTTTACACGGGGGTCCACGGCGCAGTGGAAAAGGCAGCCATATTAGCAGTCTTGAGGTGCAATTTCCTGTGCTCTGAAGATTGACATCTGGCTACTATGTGTGGTTAATTGAACAAACTATAAATGAATGGGCAAGTCGGCCGATATTGCGCTGTCACACACAGTTGGCATTGTCGGGGCTCTGGGACGGGCCTAAATTTAGGCATTATGGGCCCCAGTCCTGCCCATAAACATGCTTTAACTTCAGCCTTCGTTCGGACCTCCAAACTGTCAGGCGTTTGGCTGATTGATTTACTTGGCACTTCTGGCCCGACATAAATATAATGCCGAAAGCCCAGGAGGGGAAAATACGGCAATGTTTATTTTCTGTTTGTTTACAAGGATTGGATTGTGCCACGATGAAATGTTTTGAAATTTAACTGCAGCCTGGGTACAATAAATCACTTAGTATAATTGCCCCCCGTTACATGCATCATTGGAAAAGTTAAACTATTAAACGACAAACCTTGTTAAGATTTTTCTGAGGGATGCCGTATGCTGTCTACCCCACCCCGGCCCCGTTCCGACTGCAGTACAGTGCTCCCTGTTTGGTCTCAGACAACATTTGGCTTTTTCATGATTGCATGAGTGCTCAGGACTGGAGGGACTTTTTTTTCCACGGTGTTTGAGGTAAGAAACACCTGTTCTACTGTTACCAAACTGAATATGCTATTGATTAATCCAAGGGCAATGGGTGCAGATATTTGTGACAGATCTGTTCTCGATGCATTAAAACCACATTCAGCTTGTCGCAAAAATAGCTTAGTTCGCTTAAAAAATTCTAGAATGATGTCAATAATCATTTCATTATATGTAGTACAGTGTGTGGCACTGCACAATGTTATTTCCAAAATATTACACAATGAGCGTAATTTGTTAACTCCGTGGTTACGACAGTTGTCATAAGATGTTTAAAGAATTAAGATGTCATAAGAATTATGAGTGCTTATGGCAGCTTTCATGGAAAAGTTTATTCTAGTATTCATACTTAAAGACGATTATTACTTGAGACCCCGAAGCAAAGTGTCAAACACTCACATTGGCTCCGTCTGTTTATTGTCAGCCTCAATCTAAACAGCTTGTCCAATTACAGTGCATCTGCTTTTGGTTGCCACAGCTAAACAGAAGCGTGTGACGCAAGGAAAACCTTTTGATGGTGAGGTAACCACATAGAATGTATTTCTATTCCTTAGGGATGAAGATGTGATGATAAGCAACGCACACAGAAGTAACCAAATTCAAAAGAAGTAGCAAAAATTATGTTAATAGCACTCATATTTTCAGCCAAAAACACCACAATTACAGTTACTGCTACAACTGTAAAATCAAAGTGTGAAATAGGTTTCTGTGAAAAGGTGTGTTAAAAGTATTTGTACAATATAAACATTTTATCACATAAATAATAAGATAAAAAATATATGTAAGGAATAATTGATTGCGGGCCATTGAATTATTAGAAAATAATGTGGGGGAGCATTATTTTCTAATAATCCAACTGACCGGAGTCATTTATTCTGTTTATACTACAGTACAGTAGCCAGACTGTTCAGACTGACGGCAGAAGGTCTGGACTTTCATTGGTCGAGGACCGCCCAAGAGGACTGACTAACATGTAACGCAACCAATCACAGATCGATTTGTTCCGCGTAATGTTTAGGGCGTGAAAATGTGAAGATGTCCCTGCAATAACAGACTGGCGTGCATCTATAAATTATTCATTCAAGAACGATGTGCAAATTTACTGCAACAATGGAGCCAGCATTCACACACCAGCGTTTAGTTGATCCTGGTAAGCGCTCATGGTCACAGTTGTAAACACACAGTGTTAATTAAACGACGTTCTTCACCAACGTCGAGTTTGGAATCACAGCATTTGTTTCCAGGCGGACCGTTAAAGAACGCAACACACGAAGTGTTTCCAGAAAAGTGTCCCAATGCATCAGACGTTCAGCCAACAGTCCGTGGACGTGACGTCTGTGGCTGAGACTAATACTACGGTTACCACACCTCAAGACATTGTTCAGATGTTGTATTTCAAGACATGCTCTTGTGTATAGGACTAATTTCTTGCCTATGTAATCCCAAGCCTCGTTGCTAATTCCAAAGCATCGGTTTAAAGCTAAAAACGGAGGCTTGAGCTATTGATATCAGACTAAAGCAGTTATTAATGCAGTTATTAGAGAGAGAGATTAAGTGTGTGTGAATTACCTGAGCCAGTGTGTGTGTCTCTCAACAGTATTCGGCAGCTGTCTACCAATAGCAAAACTGTAAGTTTATCTGCTTCAAGAACAGCGTCGTTATTACCTCGCCAGTGAGAAATATCATGTTGCTATTAAGTTGCTAAACTATTTTATTGACAAAATCGTCAGAGCAGTGCTGACAACACGTTTCTTTGCGAGTGTGTGTCAGTACTGTATATGTGAGTGTTTGAGAGGGAGAGAGAGAAAGCAGAAGAAAGATAGTATGTGCTTTCCGCACATAATGAAATGTAATTTTGTGGCAAAAAAACATGGAAATAATTTGTCGTTTTTATCCTATTGTTTACTATATTTATTTGCTTGGTCATTTGTGTCATTGTGGTTTTTGGTTATTTTGTTGGTTTCGGCTGAAAAGACATTCAAAATAACTGAAATCATTTGGCGAAGTTATATGAAATAATTGCACACCTTAGAATGTTCATCAAACCAATCAGATTCAAGCATTCAACAGCCCCGTAGTATAAAATGATATAAGCTGAAAATGTGGGACCAATATTATTCAGACACTTTAACCTGACCATGTTTTGCTTAATTGTTTTTTCTTTAATTGCTAATTCGACCTTTTACACCACAAACTGAAAGAAAAAAAAAATCAAGCATTGCTTGGTAATTGGTTGACCTAATTGTGTACTTAAATTTAACAGCTGACAGCTGATTGGTTGATTGTAATCCATTATATACCTTTCTATAAAAGTTATCTGACATTATCAAGATGAATTTGTTCTGACAAAGTTTAAATCTGAGTTCTTGTCATATTTTATTTAGGGTGCACCGAATTCAGATTTTTGGGGTTTGGGCGAATACCGAATCCACTGGTTAAGATTCTGCCGAATCCAAAACGAATACCGAATCCTACTCCCATCCTCAGTCCATTATCACAGTAAACACATTAATGAAGTAAACAATGTCCACAGCAGTGTAGGGATGCTCATATATTGACCGTTTAACCCTTAATCAATTAATACTATCAGTTAAACGGTTTAAAGGTTTTTTTACCGCTTTTTTGTTTGTTTGTTTGTTTGCTGCATGGTTAAAGAAAAATATGCTGTATTGGTTCACTAACCGAGCGCGTCAACACGTGCAACCACGTCTAAATAAAGAAATGGGAAAGAAGCAGCCTACTTTTCGTCAGAAAGGGTGACAAAGTTACTTGCAAAATATGCTACGCTGTATTAAATTACAGCAGTAGTACAAGCTCCTGACTGGTGGAAAGCAAATAAAAGGCTCTGGTCACTCTAGCGAGGCTTTATCTCTGTATTCCCGGGGCATCCGTGCCATCTGAAGCCTTGTTTAAGGCTTTTCGTAGTGTGGTTTCGGTCAAGTTTATTAAAGTAAACATTGTCACATATGTTCTTCCAGCCGCTGTTTTCTGATGGTTTATAGAACATTTATCCCAAGTTGCCCTCTGTCGTTTCAAAGAACAACACAACGGAGAGCACAGGAGCACGCGCACTGTCAGTAGAGGCTCGCATTGCGGTGACAGATGAAAGTATAAACCAGGCTTGAGAGGGTGTTTTCTGCCACGGGTTTAGCTGTCAACAGGCTGCGCTCGAGACTAACACACATCACGTAGACATGTTACTTTTAAAAAAACTAAAAAACATACAAGTGGTGGATTGAAGTAGGCCTGCTATTTTAATTAGACAAAAAAACTATTCCGGTTCTTCAAAGCTTCAAATGGATTCAGTGTATTTTCATTTGGTCATCTTAATTTGGTAATTATTTAAGTGAAAAATATTTAGTGTAGGCCTATTTATTTTATTCAATTTATTTATATTTTATCTGATCTGTATGCTGCTGTTTGCACGGTAAAATAAACCCGTGAAAAAAGTGTCTTTTTAACGGGTCACAGACACTCGTCAATCGTATTTTTATTTAATGCCAATTCAATATTATAATCTTATCAGTTAACGGTTAATAATCGGATAATGAGCAGCGGTTGTCATTGGGAAAATGAACCGATATGAGCATCCCTACAGCAGTGTATTTTTTATTTAATTTCATTTTAATTAAAAATAGGCAACTTAAGCCAGGATGACTGTCCTTCCTTTGCCGTACCTGAAGTTACCTGAAGTTGCTGCATTTTGGCTGCTGTCTGTAGATTCCCTCATGTACAACTCGTAGTCTTTTGGATGTTTCAAACGCAAATGTTTTAACAGTGGAAGTAGGCTACTGCCAAACCACACGTTTTATGTGCACGAGTTCCATTTTCACTTTCTCACAGCCTACTGGATTTGAACGGTCCACCTAGTAAACACCTTCCCGTAATCAACAGCGGCGTCATTACGTTGACCAGCAGAGCGCGCATAGTGCAAGTCTAGGGTTCGGTTCGGTGGAAAAAAATTCTAAGGTTCGGCAGAAACCGAAACCCGTCAAATAGCCCAATATTCGGCCGAATCCGAACCCGAATCCTGTGCACCCCTATTTTTATTACCATTTTCTACACTATACCGAATAAACTGTGATAATGTGAGATATATAGAGATGTATAACTGTGATAATATATAGATAAATTCTATATAAATATTACACTAATAAAATGCTAGCATTTTCAAATGTTTTGTTTTCATCAAAATGTGTGGTAAGGACAATACCTGTACTAACTATGGCATTTTGGTGAAAACCATGGTTACCATGTCACATTTTTGTGAAGGACTAGACTAATTACCATATTTACTCCAATCAAACTTGAAATTTAAAGTATTGTTTAGTGCCGCCTCCTTAATAAGGAAACACTTATGTCACAAGTAGCTCTTTAGACACATTGAGGGAATTGACTGTTTAAAGCTCGTCATTGGTAAATATGCATACTCACAGTGAGGGCTTTCCTTCCCTCCAGCTTTGAGCAGCAGCTTGGCTATGGGAACGTTGTTGGTCATAATGGAGATGTCCAGAGGTGTCAGGCCTTCACTGTTGGGGGTGTTGAGGTCTAGTTCATCAGCTGTGTACTGAAACAGCAGGATCTGCACGGCATCCAGATCCTGCTGTTCAACAGCCTCGAACAGAGCGTCACTGCTCTGAATGTTCTGTGAGGAGAAATTCATCATTTCATTCCACAAAGATGCATTAAACTGACAAAAAGTGACAGTAAATACTTTTACATTGTTACAAAACAAATTCTATTACAAACAAATGCTGTTCTTTTGAACGTTCTATTCATCAAATATTGCTGAAAATATTAGACGAAATACAGATTTTTTAAATGTTTTTAGAAGAAGTCTCTTATGCTCACCAAGGCTGCATGTATTTGATTAAAAAAACAAAAAATATTATTAAAATTATTAAAAGTTTTCTATTTGAATATATTTTAAAATGTAATTTATTTCTGTGATGTAAAGCTGAATTTTCAGCATCATTACTCAAGTCTTCAGTGTCACATGATCCTTCAGAAATCATTCTGATGTGATGAATTGCTGCTCAAGAAACATTTATGATTATTATCAATGTTGAAAACAGTTGTGTACAACTTATTTTTGGATTATTTTATGAATAGAATGTTCAAAAGAACAGTATCTATCTGAAATAGAAAGCTTTTGCAACATTGTATTACCGTTCATAGTTTTGGGTCAAGAAGGTTCTTTGGGAAAGAACTTAAAGAAATGAATACATTTATTCCGCAAGGACGCATTATTATATAACGCACAATTGATCGAAAGTATAGACATTATAATTTTGCAAAAGCTTTATCTTTCAGATAAATGCTGTTCTCTGTTTTCAACATTGATAATAATAATAAATGTGTCTTGAGCAGCAAATCGGCATATTAGAATAATTTCCTGAGGGATCATGTGACACTGAAGACTGGAGTAGTGATGCTGAAAATTCCGCTTTGCCAACACAGAAATAAATTACATTTTAAAATACATTCATATAGAAAACAGTTATTTTAAATTGTAAAAATATTTCACAATATTACTATTTTTGCTGTATTTTGGATCAAATAAATGAAGCCTTCATTTAAAAACATTAAAAAATCTTACCGTCCAAAAACTTTTGACCGGTAGTGTATTAAGCAACACAGCTGGAAAAAAATGTTCACCTACAATCAGCGCAGACAACATAAAAAGAGGGCACAGACTGCCCGTGTTTAACTGCTCAGGGGTTTGATCTACAACCTTTCAGTTACCAGCACAGATCTGTTACCAGGCACCCACCAGAGGGTGGACACAAAAATTATTAAATCCTTAAAGAATGCAGTAGAGGTAGAAAAATGTAATGGGGCCTGAAAATATTAAAGCAAATTTTAAGCAAAAAAACACTACATTATAATAATAAGAGCTTCTCCTCTTCAGTTATGAGATGGATCCATGTATGAAAACATATGGAGGCAGCAAGGGTGAAGGATGTAATCGTGCACTTGAGTCAACAAGATGATTTCTAGATCTAGCTCTATATAATCAGTGACATTTGTGCAAGTTCTGAGAGCACGGCACAGCGTTAACGGTCTCATGAGCACCCGAAATGTCATTCCAGCTCAAAACTTGTCATGTGTAATGTCAAGTCAATGTTAACATCAATTGATTCTACATTACCGGTATATAAATATAAATGCTGGCTACTGTCAGCTTTTTATTACAAGACAAATTGTTAATTATTGATAATACCCATTAGGGTTCTTTAAGCTGGATGTTATTTGCAAAAAATAGCAAGAGATGCAGTCTCAAAAAAACTCACGGATGCTTTGCGGATACGATCGGATCGACCAAAAAAGTAGGCATCCTCGAAAGAGGAATGGCTCCCTTTGAACTTCTCAGAGAGGTTGCGGTAGAGACGCTTGGCAGCGTTGGGGGAGGCGGGACCCGCCCCCTTCTTACTCTGTGTCAGCTGCAGGTTCTGCATCTGTTGTGTCATACTAATGGAGAAGTTCCTGTGGAGTCGAGAAGGGAAAGAGAACAGACAAAACACATTTAGGTGTGATGCCTGTTGCATCAGTGTTGTTAAGAGTCTGCACTTTGAAATAAATTCTTAGCATGTGTTTCGTTTGTGTCATAATATTTGAGTCAGCGATGCCTCTGACAGATGGCCACTGGATAGTCATTAATGCTTCAGTTCAAGCAAAAGCTTCCTGCAAAATAACTGCATATTGATGCACATGTTTTTTTGTTTTTTTAAGAAAAAGGCAAATATGTTACATCGGCATGAACCTTTTTGATATCTGCACTATTGTTCAAAAGTTTTTTTTGTTGTTGAATAAATTAAGATGTTCACTCAGAAAGGATGCATTAATTTGATCAAAAGTGGCAGTAAAGACATTTGTAATGTTACAAAATCTAATCAAAGATGTCCCCCCAATTCAGTTTTTACTAAAATATCAATCAGCACTGTTTTCAACATTGATATTAAAATCAGCATATCAGAATGATTTATGAAGGATCGTGTGACACTAAAGACTGGGGCAATGGCTACTATATACAATTTTTTATTGTAATATTTCACAATATGACAATTTTTACAGCATCTTTGATCAAATAAATGAGACTTTGCAGGCATAAATTACATTCCTTCAAAATAATATATTTAAAAAAATCTGACAGATTAATTTCAAGCCATTAATAGTCGATGTCAAAACTGATATTGCTCAAAAAACTGTAGCAGGCAATTTTATTAACAATGACAGCCAGATTGTCTCTCACTCCAGGTCATAGTCTGGTTGTCAAGGATATCCTCAATGTTCTTATAGTATAATGAAATCCTCCAGGAAATCAATTCATTGAGCCAAGAATAACAGCAGACCCAGACAATGAATTTATAGAAGTTGTTGAGAATGTACTAATACAAATAAAAAAACACCTTAAAATAGCACAACATAGTTGATAGTTGTTTTGATGCATCCATAAATGGACACAAATATTTGTGAAAGAATATTCTTTAGACTGTTCTGAAGAATTTTTGATCCGAGTTAACTGCAGATTATGTCACAGATGAGTAGCACCTTTTTCACTCATCAATCTCTCCGTGACGTGCAAAAACTATTCATATAAATGCCAATGAAAATATATCTGTTCCATTTGTCAAAGCATCTGGCACGAGTACACATTGTCTGAACATGCTAAGGGCATGAGAGCAAAAAGAGAAGTGAAAACAAATATGAGAACTAAAAGCCCACAGCTGCTCTTTCAACACCTTCATTCTTCATCCTCTTCTTCAAAAAAGTAAACATCAAAATTGTCCTTAATTGACATTCTCCTTTAAAGCTGCGGAACCGTAGGGCATCTATGTGGTATTTCTCATCCCAGCAGTCTATAATCCTGTCAGACAAGACATTAAGGCAGTGTCCTGTTTTTTTTTTCTTGTGCGCAGTTTTGAGCGTGCAAACACCCACTCATAGCACTAATAATAATGCACTCTGCAGTGCTAGAGTGAAGCCTCTGACACCAGTGAGTAATTGAGCGAGAAAAGTGAGTGGTCGAATCGAAGCGGTGCTCTAAGGTTATGCCTTGAATCCAATTAAGCCATTAAAAAAGGAAAATGCAGCCGCCACGATGACTGAGGAGCACCTGTGGGAAACAGCAGGGGGGAGACGGGTAATTTTAGCAACACTAGAGAGGGGATCCGTACTGTGAGGACGAATAGGTTGGAAGAGTACACTTGGAGTGACTGCGGACGGACAAGAGTACAGCGAGAGCGAAAGAGATGCTGAACTCACCTGTCCAGACTCTGGGAACTCCCAGGAGAGCCAGAGAGGAGGAAGAGGGGTCTGAAATCCTTAATCAACGCAGCATCGTTCTGCCTCTGGTTGAGTCTCTGAGCCAGTCGGGAGATCCTACTCTCAGATCTGATGAGAGAAAGCCCAGTAAGACGTGGGACAGTGTCAGATTCAAGGAACGGGAAGAGGGAAAAGGTCAAAACAGACACCCCTGCTCTGGAGTTGCCCGGAGTACCAGGTGTTCACCGGAGCTCTCCTCTTCACGCGCATCTCGCCGCGGTGTTGGCAGGCTAATGTGCGGTGAGAGGAAAGAGGAGAGGAGATGGAGTGGGGGGAGGGAGAGAGAAAGGGAGAGGGAGGGGGAGAGGGGCATTCTGCAGGCGCTAGGATGAGCGACACACAGACAACAAAAGCACACAGGCGTTTAAAGCGCATTCCACTGAGCATGCCCAGAGCATGCTGTGCAAGCGATGGGGTTTAGTGGGGGAGAGGAGGACCTGTTGTTCTTTTCTCATAATCACTCCAGTTGTCTCATTCTCTCTCTTATCTGCAGAAACAGGCATCTAATCCCTCAACACAACAACAGTCTGGCGTTCTGACTGTCAGGAGTGGACATGAGCTGGATCCACAGGTGATTCGACGCCCATTTGTTATTTCAAGCCCAAGTGAGTTGTCTACCTACACAGTATTTTAAAACATCACAGAAGGGCTGTTCCAAAAGGTAGGCAGCATAATTATTAAGATTATGTTTCATCCCCTCTGGGTGCATGTGTTATTGAGCTCAACTAGCCACCACCATCTATAAAAACCCTAGTGAGACGAAATTCCTATGATTATTCATAGAAATATATATTTAAAAAAACAATAAAAACACATATGAGTTATAAATGTAACTTATATTTAGTATAAATATCATATTTAATATTAGAGTTATAAATTATAAAAATAATTAGCTTTTACTCTTCATTTCTGAAAAGCATCAATAAAAAGGTGATGGGAAAAAAGTTAATTGAAAATGGCTATATCTTGATGGTAAAGGCATTCAGCTTAGAGATTTAGGATTGTGTTTTTACTAAAGCCAATGAATATATGCCAACATTAAACAAAGCTTGAATTCAATAAATGTTACTTATATAAAAATGATAAATAACAAATTCATATATATTTTAATATTTACTTTCATATTGTTTAATATCCAATTTATAAATGATAACAATGTTCATTTTATTATAATTATATTTACATAATTATAGTGTATATTTATAAAAAAGGTATTACATGTATTTATTACAAAAATACTACTACTAAAATAGTTTATAATTCAATAATAGTTTATAATAGTTCTTTTTATCTTTTATGTTCCAAATCAGCCACTTATGAGGTCTCATAAAAGCAGCTGCCTGTGTAGGCAGCAATAAGGCAGTTCACTAGGTTTTGGAACAGAGCCAATAAACATGAATCACAAATCTGATTAAAACTTATTTGTGGCTAGTCGAACTCTTCAATATAAAATGTGCCCAGAGGGCAAAATACATAATGCACAACTTAACTGCAACATATCAAACTAGAAGATGTCCTAATTTCCCCTAGATGTTGATGTTGTTATAATAGTGGTCAGAGCATAGTGGAAAAATGTTGTTTGTCTTTGTATTTGTGAAGACCCTTAGGTTTTAAAGCAATATTGAGAATGAGTACTCAATCACTGCATGTAATGCTTTTAATCCATTAATACTGACTTAATAGCTGGAATGCTTGACTGTGTGTTTAGTGCCCTAGTGCACAAATGCATGCCCTGATTTTTATGGTCTCCAACGGCCAATGGAAAATTACAGTTCCATTAACGGGCAGAGGTTGTTTCGAAGAGTTTTAGAAGTAATATTAGCTTTTAAAGATGAAATCTGAATTAATCTACAGAAAAAAAAGAAAACAAATACAACACCAACAAAAACAAAAACATGTTTTACTGTGGGAGGATGTGCTCAGATTCATTGTAATTCTATTCTACGTCTACAGTCGTGACATGGTATGAAATGGGCCCCTGGGGAAAAAGGAATATTATACTAATATGGCTTATTATCTCTCCACCTACTTGCATATTAGTGAATGCTTTAATTTCTCAGAGAATAGCTCAGACCATTTGTTTTTCAATGCAAAATGGTCACTGAACTTTGTGCTAATGGCAGTCCTTCCCCATAGTTGTAGAAGTACGCTGGTGACGAATGCCCTTGTTGTGGCCGGGGTGAGGTTACCCAACCATTCCAGCTGGAGATAAAGACAAATTTGAGGAAAGAAGGGGATGATTCATAACCACAAGGACTGATAGCTAAGTGACAGACAAGACACATTTTCCTACTATACTCTCACCCAGCTCTCCAGTGTAACCACATAAATGTCATCCTGAGTTAATTCAATCAAAATCTCGAGAAGAAAAAGAGACCTTTAAAGAAACATTTAGTAGAGACAGAGAAGAAAACAATAAGGTGATGGAAAAAGGAGAATGCAAAATGGCAGCAACAGAGATTTAGGGCTGTGTTCTGTATTAAAGCCGATGAATATATGCCAACATGAAAGACAGCTTCAATTGTTCATTATCTAACACAACACTTGTGACGTGCGGCCACAGATGCTGCAATTTACTGGGTTCTTCAACCTGTCTCTCAATTATTTTATTAGGTTATGCTAATTGGAAACAAAAAAAAGTTACCAAGTGCCTAATAAACAAGGTTAAGAGTTCACGCTCATTTTTAGATAAGAAATCAATTGAAAAATTAATGACATGCTGTGTCTGAAATTGCTCAGTCACTATTCTCTACACACAAATAAATGAACATGCAAATTTGAACACTGATGTAAATATATGTCCTCTTTTTTTTTACGTCAACCTTTCTTTGAAACCCTACATATTTTTGGTTGCTTTTTTGTTTTATGAATGGCACAATTATACAACAAATAATTATGGGTATAAACAGTATTATTCATTGTAAAATAACAATTTTCTGAAGCTATAAATAAAACAAAGATTATTGGAGTATTGGAGATAACACTATTTTAGTCTTTTTTACTTTAAAATGTCATGTTCAATTTGTGTTCAAATTAGTGTTACTAGACGCTTCTTTGTAAATATTTTTGTGACAGTTACTAGTAATTTCATATACACTCTTTTTATAGTGTATAATAATATAATTAATCATATAATATATTATAAAATATAATTAATATAATATAATATAATATAATATAATTAATATAATATAATATAATATAATATAATATAATATAATATAATATAATATAATCACCCTGAAGGGTTTATTCTGCGATAACAACCAGCTGGATGTACATTATCCTGCTTTTTATACGGCGACTTGCCTTGTCATGTCAAATAATTACATTAACTATTGATCTGAGTCATTTAATTCGCTCTTTAAAAGCAAAGCTTCCATGGAGAAAGCAGTTGCTAGCAAGTGGCAAGTTGAAACTAGACGGATATTTAAGGGATACGGTACCATCATACCGCTTATCACATGACGAGAACGAGTCCGCGATACCGGATGACATCATTAAAGGGGGGGTATAATGCTATTTCATGAATTCTGACTTATTTACACTGTTAAAGAGTTGTATTCACATGCTAAACATGGCCAAAATGTCAAAAAAATTAGTTGGACGTATGGAAGTATTTAGTTTCCAAATACACTTCTTCAGGATTAAAACAAGTTTCAGAAAGTGTTTTTTTTTCCAGAGTATGGCCATGTATTACATCAAAAAGGGTGAAATTCCTTGCATGGGCACTTCTCCCGGCTTACAGGGAGCCGTCTGCACCGCTGTCATTTAGACCACAAAATCAACAATGTCACGTAAGAAGTGTGTTTATGGTTGTGAGAGAAAGATAACCTTGTTCAACTCCCCAAATAACCCAGCGTTATGGAAACATAATAATAATAATGTATACTGTACATTGTATATTATTATTATTATAGCTTAATGTATACTGTTAATGTATGTTTAGTGTATATTGTTTAAAGTATATGTATATTGTAAGTATGTGTATATTGTTTAAAGCTGTGAGAACTACACTCACATTGTGTAAATTATTTATTGTTTATTGTAGAGTTTACTGTGCTGTGAGTAATTGTGGGCGCATCAGATGTGTAATCTGATGTTGCTTTAAATGTTGTATATGTCATGTCATGACTGCTATGTTGCTCGGAACTGCACCTAAGAATTTCACCTGCTGTTGCACTTGTGCATATGGTAGAGTGACAATAAAGTGATATGATTTGATTTGATTTGATTGACAGTGGATGCAGTTGGTTTTTCCGGAGCAGCAATGGAGTTCTGCAAGTGTGTTTGTTTGTTTGATGAGTCGAAACTGCATCAAATGTCTGTGTTTTGTTGGCAATTGGCATGTAAGTGCATGTAATGTAAACAACACGAACGTATAGTGAATCGAAAGTTATCCAGGGATAATGCGATAATGTATTTACTGTGTGTGCGTCATAGGTGTGTGTGTGCTTGTGAGTGACTGTTTAGCTCCGCCCACTTCACGCCTGCACGACCTCGGCTGTTTTTGGAACGAATCGGTACAGCGCATCTGTCTTTTATAAATATGATAAAACTAAAGACTCTTCAGAGATATGAAGGATGCAATACTACTCTATAGGTACTCAAGATTAACACGAGATTGGCAGAAACTGTGTGTGTTTAAAGCTGCTGTCCGTAACTTTTTTGTGTTCAAGATTTACAAAAAATGATATAATGAGAATGTACAACATGAATCCATTTTCCAAAATCGTGTTTTTGTCTTACCCTGAATCATTATGGTACACTTATAATAAGTGTTTATATTGGGACTATTTCAGACCAGACTGGTAGATGAGCCTGTGTTATCAGTTTTTACCGGTTGTTTTCATGGATAACATACCGCTGGATGGTGTGAATTACCAATCAGAATCAAGTATTCCACAGAGCCGTGTAATATATAATATAATGAATATAATTATTATAATATAATTAATATAATAAAATATAATGTAATTAATAAAATAAAATAGCAATTTCAAACAGCCGAACTACACCAATCCTCAACAAGGGCTTTAAACAAATAAAACTGTTTCACATGCAATACTCATAGTATATATGTTGAAATGACACCTGAGACAGTATAGAGTATAGAGCACCAGGGATATGGAGTCGGACTCTTAAAGAGTGGACTTCGTCAAAACAGTTCAAATATAAAAGCAAAAAATTTAGAAGAACATTTTCCATGAGGGCAGAACAAAGCTGTTTCCATAGTTGCCGCTTAAAAGCAAAGCTCTCATCGTCTTGCATGCGAGCAATCAGGGGACACAAGCTTAATGAAAACCGACACTAATGGTACAGTGAGACGCCCATGTCATCGGTTCCTATCAGTAGAAATCCTTGAAAGGGTATTTAGGGGAAAAAATCTGCATCATTGTACACCAACTCAGCCCATGGCAATCTCTGATAAGAAGTAAATCAATTAATTAATTCGTATTTCTTGAATGTTTACTGATACTTTTTTTGCAGTGCTATTGCATCCTGTGGCCTACAGGGATCCCTCCTTGCAACATTACACTTTATAAACTCAATTTCTCATGTTTGGTAGCATTGGGAAAAAGAAACAAATGTACAAAAGCAAGACAAATAACTCTGTCAACATGTAGTGGCTACGTTAAAAAGAGCTTAGTTTCTTTCTAAAGTCAAGAGGAAGTTAAAAGTGATACTAGAAAGAAACAAAGAGGAAACCAGGACAGCTAGTAATAGTATATAAGCACAGGTGTAGGATGACTAAAAATACAAAAGGAGGGTATGAAAACAGGTAGAACCAGTGATGTAGATGGAGAATATTAAAAGGAGATAAAAAGACACCCTTTCTTCTCCATTCCCTTAGCTTCAAGCAGAAACATCGTGTTGAGTACATATGGAACTTCATGTGAAGTTGTAGTTATCACAAAACCACTTCTAAACTCATGTCATCTCCAACCTGATCTAGTCATCTCGCATTACAGCTGCTTCCAGATATTTCTTGACTCATGGGAAGACAAGAAGAAACCTACTGAAGGGGGGCTATGAGATGGGTGAGCACATAGCCAATCAGAAGGCAGTATACCAAGTCACGACGGCGTGAAAGAACAAGCGCTCTCTTCTCAGCAGGCTTTTGTGCACAGCTCCTCTCCGCAGCTCAAGGCTAAGTGTTCCATTTGCATGGCAGGCAAAACAAAGGCCACGACAACAGCTCTGAGACACACATCTCATCGGGGGCATGGGCTTGGAGGCTTGGTTTCTATTAGCATTTTTTTTTTTTCAAAAACTAAAAAAATACTCTGTTTACTGCCAGTCAAATCGATGATAACATGAGCTGATTCCTCAGGCCAAGAGCATACCATATGTAGGATGGCAATTAGTTTTGAAACAGCTACTGCAATGAATAGAAAAAGTGGGAAGTGGATACCAGACAGATCCAAAATCATGATCCAAGAATTTGGAGAGTGAAGAATCAGAACTGGCTGTGAGATTTTATAAATGAATGATGTGTGTGTATCTTAAACGGTAGAGTATCGCACTAGCAAAGCTAAGGTCATGGGTTCGATTCCAGTGAATGCAATACAAATCAAATGTTTAGCTTGAATGCAATGAGTACTTTAAATGGATAGTCTACCCAAAAAAATGTAATTCACTCACCATTACTACTCACCCTCATGTTGTTCAAAACCTGTATGTATTTCTTTCTTTTGTGGCACATATTAGAAGAACATTGGAAACCCAACAATCAGGTTTGGAACGACGTGAGAGTGAGTAAGGCCGTGTCCACCAAAGCGTTTTTCCCGCGGATGGCATATTTAAAAAAATAAAAATAAATTTCAATGGAGCGCTGCGCTTTTAAAACGCTTGGAGCGTAACAAGGCGTTGAGAGTCTCTTTTTTAGTGTCGATTTTCTCCGCGTTTTTTACTGGTCGCCGAGAGTTGAAGAATGTTAAACTTTGGGTAAAACGCAGGGCTTATCACTGTCGTCCAATCACAATGGAGGAGGGGCGGGACAATGCAACACTGACCAAACGCCACATTCTGCTTGTACAACGTCAACAGATGACAAGAAGAAGCATAATAATGGAACAAAATAATTTAAAACAAGAGCCAGAGCAGATACTTTATATTGTATCGACATTTTTATATAAAAACAATACAGAAACCAACTAAATGTGAAATGAGATACTAGTAACACTTCCGCAGAAATTTCTGATAATAGCAAGCAAAGCATCTCAACTGAAAAAAAAATGCTGCATGCTGGAAATCAATGGGGTCCATAAACTGTCTGGTTACCAACATTCTTTAAAATATCTACTTTTGTGTTCAGCAGAAGAAAGAAATTCATATAGGTTTTGGAACAACTTGAGGGTGAGTAAATTATGACAGAATAAAACATTTTGGGTGAACTATCCCTGCGATTTTTGTTTTTTTACAACTGAATTTGTTAAGCTAAACTACTGGCACACGATTAAGAAATCAAATCCTTTAGAATACTAAAGCAAGTGTCGTATAAAGCTTGTATAAACATAGATATCTTTATATAACCCTCCTTAAACTCGAGTATTACCTCTATGTGTGGGCAACATGGATTTCTGTGTGAGTCAGCCTCATTTTATATACATTTCAAACTATAATCCAGAACAATTTGTGTCAGTAAAAGTACAACTTATCCTGAGAACAACCCAGACTCTTCTTTTTTTGGCACACAATTCAGACATCAAACGCAATGTTGTGTCACTTTAAAGTCTCCTGTGTCACGAGCAGGGTACATCAATCAGTGAGAACTGAGCCAGAGAGTGTCTCCAAGCATACTGACCAAGCATAAATAAAGCAGCTGGCAACTGGTCCTGATGTTATCATTGTTCATTGGAAACCAATAGATGATTGTGACTTTTGTAAACTTTTATTTTTATCTTTGAAGCCATCTGCAGTTCTTTTTTTAAGTTATACTTTTGGCCTTTTTATGCCTTTATTGGATAGGACAGTTCAGAAAAGGTAAGCAAGGGCAGAGAGAGGGGAAACGGGATCAGCAAAAGACTTCGAGCCGGAAATCGAACTTGGGTCGTCGGAAGCACAGTTGCGCTATATGTTGGAGTGCTGCTCATGAGGCTATTGACTCCCACAGCCATCTGCTGTTCTAAACAGAGAGTTGAGTGTTTTCTCATGTTTAGTCAAAATAATGTCAGCAGACTTAATTCGAGATTGGTATGAAAGTTGGCATAACGCGAAATTTGCAATAGGGATGCACCAATAACGAAACCAGCATTGGTATCGAGCCAATCGACACATCCTCATTAAAATGCTCCGATATAAACAACGAAATCATGCAGCATGAATAATACAGTGCTTGTGACAAAGAAACACAGACAACAGAGAAAACAGAGAGCAGAATGGATATATCAGATAAGGACGTCTAACCCTAACCCTAACATGTGCTAATTTTACCCAGCAAATTGGGTTGATTTAAAAGAAAAAAAAGTGTAATCAATTATTAGTAAGTTAACACTAGCTTATTATTATTTTACTTTATACATTAACTAGTATTTACAACTTTATTTATAACTTCAATTCTCAAAACTTTTGTAAAATACTCCACACAACCACAGGTTTAAAGAAATGAAGGGTAAAAAATGAAACTAAATGAATGCATGAAACACAAATAAATAAAATACAAATAATATATGAAAATAAAAATATAAGGCTACAGTTTGCTTAGATTTTTACATAAAAATTTCAGCAGTCAGAACGTCCCTTTCCTTTGAGCTTGCTTTTCTCTTCTTATTTTTTGGGCTCCCGAAAAGATACCGTTTGGATGTCATTTCTACCACAACTTCCCTTTAATCTCTCTATCATTATTTGGTTTAATTTAATTTAAAATAACATTGATGTGTTACGACTTGTTATTATGAGTGATTATGACTGCTGAGAACTGAGGCAAAATCCAAATCAGTCAAGTCGCCATTACCATAGAGATTGCCAAAGAGATTATTAGAGACTTTATATTTTTGACCACCTAAAGAGTAAGCGCACCACTAAAACATTAATAAAGAGTACTCTCGCAACTAAAATAGGAAATTTTTTAAATTTCTATAAATTGTGAACATTTTGTTGTCAGCTAATCACCAGTCCAAGTTCAATTTTTTAAAGGAACACACCAACTTTTGGGGACTTCAGCTTATTCACCGTATCCCCCAGAGTTAGAAAAGTCCATACATACCATTCTCATCTCCGTGCGTGCCATAGCTCTGTCTGACACACCTACCGCTAGCCTAGCTTAGCACAAAGACTGGAGGTAAATGGCTCCAGCTAGCCTACTGCTCAATAAGTGACAAATCAACGCCAACATTTTCCGTCTGTCTTAGTACACGATGTAACTATACATATCACAACATGTAAATAGGAAAATGCCGGGACTTGGTTCGATCTTTGGACTGTTGTCGTTTGCTATTTGTGCGATCTCATGTGAGTGATAGGTTGTCTCGCCCATCAGAGAAGAGATTTTGTTGCAAGTGTGAGTAAATAAATAAACAATGATGTGCATGGATATATCATCATTTATGATAAATAGTGCGATATTCCATAAAAACAAGAATCGTCAATTTTAATTTCATGGTGAATTTAAATTCTTAATACTCACTCTGATGTATTTAAAAAAAAAAAAAACAGTATGACTTTCTTTTCTCCATGGAACACAAAAGGAGTTGTCCATACATTGTAAGTGAATGGTGACCACAGCTGTCAAGCCAGATTTCCAGTGAATAATGACTTTTCAGTCTGTGGCTTCAGAAGTCTAGAAATGTAAGTTGTATGGATTACTTTATAATGTTTTGTGGTGCTTTTTGGAGCTTGGCAGGCCGTAGCCCCATCCACATTCATTGCATGGATAAGAGCAGCTCAAACATTCTTCTAAACAACTACTTTTGCGATCCAAAAGGTCATATGGATTTGAGAAAGACATGAGAATGAGTATTTGCTAACAGATTTTTCATTTTGGGTCAAATGTCTTTATAATAAAGTTGAAATAATTAAAGGATTAAAATGCCAAAACAACATATCACCACCACACAGTTGCAGTGCATATCTCTGGAATGAAAGCCAAAGCACTCGATTATGTCTTCCTGAGGCTTAAACGCAGCTTCCATTGAGTTGATCTCCATGGCAACACTACTAGTGCCATATTTCTTAATGGGCTCCACTGATTCAGACTGCAGGCATCACGGTTTCTCACCAAGGGGGAAGCATTCAGAACAGTTCCCCTCTGCAGCTATTAGATGTGCGCATGCAAACACACTATTACCCAACCAAACCGATAGGTTAGGGGCTTAAAAACCTCATAAGAGGCTCTTCTGGTTGTAGAAAATGTATTGTAGTGTTGAGCTGACTACAATGCTTGACTGTAAAAGTAAAAATGCATCAAAAGGAATGACAAACACCAGCAGAGCTATTACACACTGTTTCTGGGTATTATATAAAGAATTCACTGCAAAAATGGATTGAAGATTGAGACCATGGTATCGTAATATGGTACCATCCATTTTATTAACCTATGAAGTCAACAAATGCTTACAAATCAACTGCAACAGAGAGTTAAGTCAAGTTGAGTTATCACAAAGCAAACCTTCATAAAGGTCCATCTGAGCAGGTGACCATAACAGACAATTATGTTCTAATAATAGCACATAACACATTGGCTGCTCCTGAGTGATGGTGTCTATCTTTTAACAAACCCCCCATGGATTCATATAATGATTGGACAACCAATAGCCTATAGAAAATTGCTCCTCTGCATTTTTATTAGATGAAAAAAAAAAAAACTGAATGATAAGAAGCACCAAGAATAAGTCATAAACTTCATCCAAGACCTTCTGATATCTTAGTTCTGAAATGGGAACCTTCCCAAACCAGAAATAATGAGTTTTTATTGCCTTGCAATAGAAAATAACAATAATAAATAATACACATCATTAATAATAATAATAATAGAAGAGTTTATACCAAGCTCATTAGGTATGTTGTTACACTTACACTATGCACTGAAAATATATTTCTGGGTTTGTGAACACTTGATAGCACCATCATTAGTTCAACACATGTTCAATACCTTTATCTTTTCCCTTTTCATTTCTGGCAATTGCATAGAGTTTTGGAAGGTAAAGTATGTTAAATAAACCACTTACTTTTTATGGGTTTCGTATCTGCCAGTGACTCCAAGACTCTGCAAATTCAAATGAACAAAAAAGTTGGATTTTAAACATTATTTATACATTAATACATACTATTTGAAAACTCAAAAAGTGTTAAAAATTGGGTATGTCAGGCTTTTGCTTAGAAAATAAATGAGATGTTACATAATTACACATTTTCTCAAACTAATACTAGATTGTATACGTTTTTTATGACCCATTAGTCAAATAAATGCAACACGACAAAAATGCATGTGACTGAATTACTGCGCTAGAATTCCAATGCGTAAAACAGATGTATAAACGTGGCCCCTCGTTGCTTACGTAAGGTGAGTTAATGATATTAACACTCTCTACTAACACAATGCCAAATAGAAATATAAAATTTTCTAATTACAGTGTAATCAATGCAGACACCAAAGCCCTTCTGTTACCAGAAAAAATACCGTTACCACTTCTGTTGTCCTCTCGGTTGGGAATGGCAGTCTCACTGTTGTCATAGCAACTTTCGAGAATATGTTTTGAAAATTACCTTTCTGTAGATATGCATATTCTTTCATCTGACATCTAACGCCATGCACTAGTGCTGAAAACTGTCCACATTAGCTACCAATACATGAAACTCACCCAAAGCATAGTGAATCATAAGTATTATTAGAGGTGAAGAAAGCAAAATAGATTTGCACAATTATGCTTGACCTGTTACAGCGCACAGTACTTTATGTTTTTCATATGCCTTTGTTATTTTATGTAACAATAAACACAGCAGGGGTGTTTCTTTAGAGGAGACAAGGGAGGCACATTTTTTTAGAGGAACAAACAATCCGCAATACAATAAAAAAATAGACTACAGAATAACTTAAAAGATAAAAGATGTTTACAAGACACGAGTCAACATGATTCTTATGTTGTCCGTTTTTTGTAATGAGCTGATAATATAAAGAAATAACATTATGAAATTCATGTTGTCTTGTAAAAATCTCCACAAATCTGCATAAATTTGTCAAACAGATGGAAATTAATGGACTAGTAACAAAGCAAAAGCTGGATAAAAATAAAGGTTCACCTTCATGTCTGCAACCATTATGACACCTGTGGATTTGTTGACTATTAATGTGAAAAAAAGGTAAAGAGGACAGCTATTAATAATAGTAGCTGAAAAATGGCATATAAAGGTGACAAAAAAGCTGCATAAAATGCTTTTACTGCATTACTGAGTTTTGTACTGTATTATTTTTGGAGCAATATATAAGTACTAAACCTTAAAGTGCCCCATTAGTGCTCCTAATATTACATTTCACAACAAATAAAGTCTCCTAAAAGAAAGAATTGATTCTGAACTGTCGAAATCAGTCAGCAGCAAGTCCAGTCCCACTGCCTGTTACATACCTCCATAACAATGTAAAAAAAGGCCTGCCTATAGTTTTTATTGGTTGCCTGCGAAAACCTCTACTTTGACCCGCCCTCAAACACTGTAGTTGTAGCTGGCTCGTGTTGTCGACATGTCGAGAAAACGCTGTTTTCAACTCTGCAAATCCACTTTGCACACATTTCAAAAGGATGAGGACTCGCACTGGAACTGACACGGTAAAACCAATGCCATTGTTACTGTTCGTGTCACTGTGTATAAAACGCTGAGAAAAATCCGGAGCTGAAATTCAGATATGGTAATGGTCGTTTCATTTCTGACATGCGCTGTCTTGCGTAGCCAGACCTTCAGACTTATGGCAGAAGGTCTGGACTTTTTTTTCTCAGCTTTCATTCACCAAGGACTGCCCAAGAGGATGTTTGACTGACATGTAACGCGACCAATCACAGTTCGTTTTGTCCCGCGTGAAAATGTAAAGTCGATGTCCCTGGCATGCATCTATAAATTATTCATTCAAGAACGTTGCACAAGTTTACTGCAACAATGGAACCGCGAACTTCACATACTTTTGAAAATCCATCGTTTAGTTGATCCTGGTAAGCGCTTATTGTCACAGTTGTAAACAAGACGGCGTTCTTCTTCCACGAGGGAGTTTGGCGTCACAGCATTTGTTTCCAGGCGGACCGTTAAAGAATGCTTCCTGGCTGCTTCTGAAACCTGGAAAATGCTGCCTTCGGAGGACACATTTCAAGGTAGGAAGGCATCAAAACTCAAGTTTTGAAGGCAGCATAAATATATCCTTCGCTGCCTTTGATATCCCACAATCCTGTGCGTTCCATTCGGTGACAGTTGAGCTAGAAAAAAAAGATTGCATCCTAAAGTTGTGTTTTCTGGTCAGTTTGTGTGTAAATAAATGTTTTCCACTCCTGATGTCATTTCTAGCGAGAAATTACTAATGTAGTATTTAAATATTTGTTTAGTTCTCACCAAAGCTCTCTCTATTTTGCTCTAGATCATTCAAATGTTACGCTGTCTCAGAAGTCTGTCCGAAATCAGTTTTGTGAAGTGCCTTCATACACAAACGCTGCCTTACATGTCAATGTCTGATAAGGCAGCGAGGCAACAAGTCATCTGCCTAGGTTTTTGGACGCAGCCCCTGGTAGAATTCAACCAAATGACGACTTCGAAACTCCTGAAGTGTTTCTAGAAAAGTGTGCCAGACGTTCAGCCAACGGTCCGTGGGAGCCAGCGTCTCGTCTGAGGCTGAGACTAGTAAGCGGTAGACCAATCACAACAAACTGGGTCATATGACCAATCAGAGCAGAGTAGGTTCTCAGAAAGGAAGGGGTTTAGAGAGGCTAGTTCTTTGAACGAACCACTTTCAGACTCTTTGAGCAATGAGGTGATGTGCAATGTATATTATGAGAAAATTAAAAGTGTTTTTGACCTTGGGTATACATATGTAAAGCTATTGTAGGAGTCCTCTTTAAAATAGAAAAATTGGTGCACTTAAAAAAAAAAGGTCAATAGGTAAACAGTATGCAAATATAACCATAGAAAAGTTTAAACTATTGGTTTATTGTGGAAAGTGTAAGGTAAATAGTGTTCTTTACCCAGAATTGGTTAAAAAAATTTAAATAAAAATAAAAGTAAAGTAAAATTGAAGATGAATACAAAGAGAGGAGACTTTGCTTCCTCGTTTCAAAAGTCATTCACACACTGATTTTGACATTGACATTGGTACCACCTGTCTTACATGCATAATTTGTTCAAAGAAATCAACGCTTAAAAAGTTAATTCTCAGGAAAGGTAAAAGTAGCTTAAATTTGAATCAGAAACAAGAATGCAAGGCAATCAGCCTTTAAATAGCCGAACAAAATAAATGAACAATTAGGAAATTATTATCTGTAGACCTGAAGAGGCTGAGAGAAATACCTGAAATGATGTGCTTTTGCAACTGGATGTTAAAAATACTCCTTAAATCAATATCTGCACAAAAATAGCATGACTATATATATCATATTGATATAAAGAGAAAATACACTTGCTACACTGTCCAGACAGCTCTTCGGTTTAAAATCGACAAAAGACTCAGAAGCCTTGAACCTGAAGTAATGAAAAACATATTTTTACATTCTGAAAGAACATATCTTACAGTATATGATGTGACTCACTTGTGATGTTCAAAACAAGCTGAATCAATTTCCATTGAGGATGACACATTTGCCACAGTGTGTGGTACACAATGTTCCAAACCCAGCAGCGTCTGTGACTGAAGTCATGCTTCCTAACAAAGCTCATAGCGTGAAGAGTCGTGAATATACCCAAAAGGGACTATGTGTCACACATGAACGTGGCTTAGCTGTTCACATAGAGTCGTGATGAGATCTGCTGGAGATACATGACAATGATCATTAAGGGTGCAATTGTGAGAAACAAACTGACATCCAATTCCCCAACAATTCCATACCAAACTGCCTTTTCTGGCAGGTTAGATGTTTAACCTCTTCCTCTTAAACAACACTATATCACATCATGCTCACATTAAAAACAGACATCATCATAAAGGGTTAGTTCACCCAAAAGTGAAAATTTTGTTGTAGTCACACGGACTATTGTCTTTACTAGGCTGCAATGACGTTGCTACCTATGTGTGGTTCAGAAACCTCTCGGATTTCATCAAATCCGAAGATGATTGAAGGTCTTACGGGTTTGGAACGACATGAGGGTGAACTAAACCATTTTTGGGTCAACTAAACCTTTAAAAGTTTGAGGGGTTTAAAATAAAAGTCATAGTGCTTAAATTAAGCCTTTCATGCACATTAGCTGACCCAGCCTGAAAAAAAAAATGTGTGTGATTTGAGCAAAAGAAGCTAAATTTATGATATCATTGCTGTCAGATTTTATTGACAATAATAAAAGTAATTTTATTTCAGTTAGTTGCCAAGGCAACATTTCTAATTTCCATTTGGCTTGATGTACTAAAACAACTAAAACTACAGCTGAAATAAAATGATTAAAAATGATATATACATATTTACAAAGTAATACAAAAATGACAAAACATAAACATAAATGCAAAGTTCTGTCATTAAACTCTAGATGGTGCACCCTAATAGGACCTTAACTCTATCTGCTTGCAATCACATCATTTCTATAAGGTGCAGCTGTTTGGTTACTTGGTCAGCATTTGCCGTATCAGTTGCAGCACACTTTTAGAAACCTGCACCTTCCCCAGCTCCACCTGTATAGATCTGCTATGGGAAATCATGAACGCTCTATTGTACATCAGCAGCATGTCTTACTTGCTCACAGCAGCGTGTTGTGTATGTATTGACAATAGCAAGTCCTGTGAAGCAGCTGCAGCAGCAATAACCAACAGCAATAGCAATAACAGCAGCAACAGCAATAACCAACAGCAGCTGCATAGCAGATCTATTACGACCAAACATATCAGCATTGCTATATCCATTACCATGCCAAACACTCCAAGTTGTCACGACAGAATTGCTAAAACTTCAAAATTAAAAGTAAAACTGAAAATATAAATATAAAAGCGAATTCAAAATGTTAATAAAATATATTAGCATCTCAATGATGCTGAAATAACAGACATAAATTAAAATTGTGACAAAGAAGTAAATACGAGAACTACAATCACAATTACTATGTACTATGAATATTAAAACTGTAAAATATAAAATTGCAAATGTGAGATCTAAAGTCGCAATTATTACAGAAGTGCGAGATATGAATTTGTAAAACAAAGTTGCAAGTACAAGAAATAAAAGCAATTACTTTGAGTGAGCTGACTTATACAGAGCCTCTAAGGGCGTTTTCACACCTGAAAGTCCGCAACAAGGTCCGAACCGAAGTTCATGTTTTTGATACATTTTATACATTCGGTTAGTTTTGGTTTGGTTTCACATTGCAATTATGCGAGCGCACTAAAGAACTTTACATGACACACTTGCGTCCACTCGTCATCATCTATGTGGGCTGCATCTGGACATTGATTGGTTTGTAAACGTACTTGCATCTGACGTCAGCGTCTTTGACAAGAATGAATGAACGGACAGACGCATATCATTGCCACTGTTGAACAGTGTGCATTGCTTGACTACAAACGTGACTGCGTTACGTTTAAAAGTGGAAATTTCAAGCTTTATATACACATATTTTTCATGTTTTGTGATTCAAGTAGCCTGGTTTATGTGAGACGCGCTCCAGTTCATGTGCAAAGCATGTGATCGCTCCCGCGATTATTGTCTGCTATATTTATGCATTTGGCAGACGCTTTTATCCAAAGCGACTTAAAGTGCCCTTATTACAGGGACAATCCCCCAGGAGAAACATGGAGTAAAGTGCCTTGCTTAAGGACACACTGGTGGTGACCGCTGGGATTGAACCAGCAACCTTCTGCATATCAGTTTCATGGTTTAACCCACTGGACCACCATCTCATCAACGTAATTTTCGTCACACAGTTAGATGATCTTAGAAGTCGGGTGTTTATCACAATCAAGGCCTGTGCACACAGGGACTATTATCGCATGCGCTTATCGGCAGCGTTTTTCGGCACGTCTTTGGGTTCACACCCAAACGATTTTCACTGGCGATGCGCTGTGTGAACGCACAAATTCAGTAGATGGCGCTCCAAGGACACAAGGTGGTGGTGCGTCACTTTACGCTTCTGACACTCGCTTGTCACACAGAAGAAGAAGAGAGACAGTATTTACGTTCTGCCAAAACCATTCACACACTTTTTGCTAACTGGCAAGCAGCATTAGCAGCTCATCTTCTTTGTCTACTTACTTCCTCTTTGTCATAAGAATGTGTGCTCGGCAAGACCGTTTTGAGCACCACCAAGTCGTGTTTTACTGTAACATCAGCAGCTCCAGGCATGTGAACAAAAGCGCCAATCTCATTGGTTGGACAGTTTTATAACGCCGCGTCAAGCCAAAAAAACTACCCCAATGCGTTTTTTTTTTTTTAAATTACGCTTTTACGTCTGCCGTTTTGCACCGTTTGGCGGTGTGCACATTCACATTGGTGCTCTTTGTTTAGTCACAAGGCGTTAAACGTGAGCGAAAATCATCCCGGTGTAAACAGGCCTTCACACTGAGCATCTACAAGCACCTGTAACCCTGGTAGGACGAAATGTCCATTCTAACTCTTTAACCCGATTCTGCTTCTCTGTTTGTGATCAGGCCATTTTAAGCCGTTAAACTCTGGAAGTTTTCAGTGATCCAGTAATCGAATTCATTCCAACAGTCCAAAACAGCGCTAATGTAAAGAAGGCCAGGCTGATTACATCAGACATATCAGAGAAAATAGAGACTCACATTGCTTTTTTACTGAATTATTCATTCCGGTGTGTGCTTTGCTTTAAAACACAAGCTCTGTCGCATTCTGCGATTGTTTCAGAAGAGCGCAATTTTGGTGTCGAACAGTAAGCGCGTTAGAGTCTGTTATATTGATGCACAAAGAACAAACCATGTATGCACGCGCTCTAGATCACTGATCGCACACTGCATTCATGTACAGACACGGTGCATTCGCACTGTTTCCACACACACTCGAGAAGGATAATGTTTGATTTGTCATGTGTACGTTGTGTTTAGTAATCGTAGGTTAATGCAGTCAAAGCAGTTGATTTAGGAGTTTTTCGGCGTCTCCGTGTGGTCCTGTTCGGTGTTTAATGAGATAAATGGCGTATGCTTAATTTGACGATAAGTGTGCAATTAATCGCAATTAATCATACAACAAGAGTGTGATTAATTGCGTAAAAAAAAAAACTAAACAATTGACTGGCCTAATTTTTTTCCTTCCCATCTAATATTTTTACCATCACCATGTCCATTTAGGGGCTCTGTAGACTTGCCATAAAGGGCCTTTAGTCATACTCAGCAGTCACCAAGGCCATGTTTTTGACTTGAACAACCAGATCAAACAAAATCCAGCAAAAATGACAGAGCAATCTTGAACTGTGTGAAAATGTGAACATGGCCAAATGTCTGAGAACAGCAAATGCCAGCGGACCGGCGCTTTGAGCTTAGCGGCTTTGAGATTTCTAATCGAGAGAATTGCTATCGACAGCTTGTTGATTTTGGTTAAATGTCACACTCAGAAACTAGCTGGAACGCGACACAGGGCTGCTCCTGTCTGCGCCTGTTTTTTTTTATGTCAGTGGACCTTCTGGGCTAATACAACAGTCCAGGGGTGACAGCTGTCAATCTGTGTGAGTACAATGAGCCTGGAAAGGCTTTAATTGCTTTAGAACATGAAGAGAGACCAAGACAATGCACTGCTGCTGTGTTTCTGTCTAATGCAGAACAGACGTCGAAGGAGCACTGCTCTACTTAAAGTCTGTTCATCTTACATCGTGTCCTAAATGCCACAACATGCAATAAAAGGTATCTTTTCCATGACAGGGACTGTATTTTAGAAACAGTTTCTATTTCTGCAACATCACGGCTGGTATTGATCATGTGCTTTATTTAATGTTAAAAGAGATGTGAGTTTGATTATAATTGACCTTTATATATTTAATATTTTTTATATTAAAAGCAACAATTGGATAATTCACCTCAGATCTTGAAAATAACCTAAAAGAACAAGACGTTCAAACTGCAAACTCGATGTGAACCTAGCATTGCTCTACTGTGAACTACTGTCAAGCATTAACAGGTCTGAAGATTGAACAAAACTTCAAAGCACTAGTGGCATAAAAACGGCACAAACAGAGTTCATTCATTCATATAATGTGTAAAAGTTCAAATGACACCTCTGCACATTTATTCATGAGGTATCAGCAATAAACCAAGAGTCTAAAAGCTCGTACTAAAACTGACACCTCCACTATCCTGGCACACAGCAGAAAAACGGGTCGCAGCTGTGTATACGGTGGACAGATAAATGCTGGGAGCAAACACTCTCACATTAGAATCTCACACACTGACAGACAGGAAACGGAAGCCTTCACCAGCCCAAAATATCTGCTTGGATGGACACACATCTGGTCTTGTGAGCTTACAAGTGAAGACTCCGAGATAGATGGCTTTTACCATTTCCCTTAATAAACATGTCAAATAAAAAGCACAGCAATTCTCCTTTTCACAATACCGAACAAGCATGTGCCTCTAAATCTCTCCACTGGTGCATCCTAGTTCATTTTCAAATGAGCAGTGAGAACAATTTTAGCTAGTGATGGAAACTGTTGCTTCTCAAGCTACAAGATACTTAAAGCTGCTGTCCGTAACTTTTGTGTTCAAGATTTACAAAAAATTATATCATGGGAATGTACAACATGAATCCATTTTCCAAACCGTGTTTTTGTCTTACCCTGAATCATTATGGGACACTTATAATAAGTGTTTATATTGGGACTATTTCAGACCAGTCTGGTAGGAACTGCTGCAAAGGAGCACAGTCCATACGTGACTCGCCATAGACATAAACAGAGAGAAGTAGCTCCGGCTGCAATGTTCTTCCGCAAGACGCATGCAGTTCTGAGTTCTGTTTATTAATCGCTAGAGCGCAAAAAGTTACGGACTGCAGCTTTAAGCTACAGTAAAATCTACTCTTTTGAAAAAGTTTACACTATAAGCTAATATTGAATGTATGAATATGAAATATATCTCACTTAAGGTGATAACATTAAACTTGAGCAGATACATTTAAAACTGTAAATACAACTTTTTATATAAACACATTGAGATATATACAGTGGCATGAAAAAGTATGTGAACCGCTTGCAGAATCTGTGAAAATGTGAATAATTTTAACTAAATAAGAGGGATCATACAAAATGCATGTTATTTTTTATTTAGTGCTGTCCTGAATAAGATATTTTACATAAAAAATGTTTACATATAGTCCACAAGACAAAAAAAATAGCTGAATTTATTAAAATAACCCTGATAAAAAGTTTATGAACCATTGATTCTCAGTGCTGTGTGTCGTTCTCTGGATGATCCACAGCTGTTTTTTTTTGTTTTGTGATGGTTGTTCACGAGTCCCTTGTTTGTCCTGAGCAGTTCAACTGCCCAATGTTCTTCAGAAAAATCCTCCAGGTCCTGCACATTCTTCAGTTTTCCAGCCTCTTTTTCATATTTGAACCCTCTCCAGCAATGACTGTATGATTTGAAGGGCCATCTTTTCACACTGAGGACATTTGAGGGACTCAAACACAACTAATAAAAAAGGTTCAAACATTCACTGATGCTCCAGAAACACAACGCATTAAGAGGCGGGGGTGAAGACCTATTGAATTTGAAAATCAAGGTAAATTTAATTTGTCTTCCGGGAAACATGCAAGTATCTTCTGTTGCTTCTGAAGGGCAGTACTAAATGAATTTTTTTTATATTTAAACAAAATAAGAAAAATTTTGACATCTTCATCCTGTTCAAAAGTTTTTTAAAAATGATTCACATTTTCACAGATTCTGTAAGCGGTTCACATACTTTTTCATGCCACTGTGTATATATAATATATATATATATATATATGTATATTTATATATTTACACTCACCTAAAGGATTATTAGGAACACCTGTTCAATTTCTCATTAATGCAATTATCTAATCAACCAATCACATGGCAGTTGCTTCAATGCATTTAGGGGTGTGGTCCTGGTCAAGACAATCTCCTGAACTCCAAACTGAATGTCAGAATGGGAAAGAAAGGTGATTTACAGCATTCATCTAAACATCTAAAAAAAATTTATAAAAATGACTAAAGACATTTATAATGTTACAAAAGATTTCTATTTCAAATAAATGCTGTTCTTTTGAACATCCTATTCATCAAAGAATCCAGTAGAATGCTTGTTTTCACAAAACAGTTACAGTTTAAGTTTACACAAGCACAACTGTTTTCTACATTAATAATACAAATATTTTCACCAAATCAGCTTATTAGAATAATTTTTGAAGGATCATGTGTCACTAAAGACTGGAGTAATGGCTGCTGAAATTTCAGCTACTGTTGAACATAAAAATTTTATTACATAAAAATAAAAAAAATTGAAAACGTTATTATAATATTTCACAATATTAATGAAGCTTATGCGCAAGTTCTGGCAGGAAGATTCAATGTTACGTCACTTATCACATTCAGACCTATCCAATCAAGTCATAATTCTCAGAGTATAAAAGATTGGTAATTACACATGTCTGAGTTCACAGATGCTGACTCCAACATTACCTCCATCCTCCCCACCACCACCAGGTCGGTCCCTGTCTATACCTCCCGGGGGGCGGCTGCGCCCCTGCCTTCATCTTCAGGCAGGAAATGCAGAGTCCGTTACCCTCGTGACGAGCGCTACGGACTGGGCCTACGCCAAAGAACCTCTAATTCAATACTTGCTGGTCTGTTAATAAACTTGCGATGTTATCATACTTCATCTGGTCTCCTGAGTCTTCCTGGTAGAACTGTTTTTATTGTTTTTTGTTCAAATAAATGCAGCCTTGGTGAGCATTAGACTTCTTTCAAAATCATTACAAATCTTACCACAAACTTTTGAATGGTAGCGTATGAAAAAAAAAAAAGCTTTTACTCACTTATAGACCCCTCAGTCCAATAACATGAACAGTTCTAAAGGACTGATTCACTCAAATAAATCTGCCTTTCCATTATATGAGAGAGAAACATTGAGGTGTGACATATACAGTGTGACATAAACAAACCGCTATTTGAATGAAAACGAATCTAGTTACTTAAAAGCAAATTATTAATAATGTCACTACTGTCAAAGCTCTTTGTCCCCAAACAAATCATGAACCAGCCAACAGGAAATGCAATGATGTTGGATTATTTAGGATGAATCGCTTGTGTTGTAGCATTCCTCATTTGCAAGTCGATTTGGATAAAAGCATCTGATCCATGAATAAATATAAATGTTTTTCGTGACACATAAAAAAAACAACAACTCAATACAGATCAAGGAACCTGCATGGTGTTTGGGAGCACGCTAATTGGACAAATTAGTTAGCGTGAGCGTCAGCTACAGTATAATTGCAGCCCATGAGGAAGCTGAAGGTGTGTGACCTCAAATTACTGTAATCAATAATTCACTTTGACAAATTTATATACGGCTCAGTCAAAATGAATAGTAAGCGGGAGGGCATTTAAATGCTAATTGCTTTGCAGCCAGAGGATCATTATTGACGCCTGGTTTATCTAATCTTCCCTCTGAACTGCTCACAGAGTCTTCTGCTTCTTGACCCAGCTCATGCGAGCTTAAGGGATCATACTTGGCTGAAACCGAAGTCTGTTTTCACCTCTGGACGTAATGAATGAAATGAATAACTTGAACTGAACTCAAATAACCTCTTTCTGTAGATTAGGCTAGGCGAGCTCGGAGCTGACAGCCAAGACAGTCAAGGGCTTCTAGAACTTCTCACTTCACTGTGCTAATTTGAACAAGGCCTTTATTTTTCTATTTGTCAGTAGAGTAAACTGTAGCATGGTTGTTAAACCTCTCCCAGGCCCAATTAGGGGAGCAATGCTAGCATTCATAGCCCAGATCTCGCTTCTAGTCTGGGAGGAAGAGGGGGCTGTGGTGATGCCCCTGGCAGCCCAGTCCTGGCAGCCTGCAGTCCTTGTGGCAGCAATATTAAGTGACTGCTGAAATTCATGGCCTGCACAACCATTTTATATGTCTAGGTGTCAACCGGCTTTCATATGGTGCAGGCGTTCAGCAACACATTAGCAAATTGTGCTGTTTCATTATTCATTAGGGTGCTGTGGTGCGGGAACGCACCAGTCTGGTGTGAAAAACATGTGCGTTCCCTTTATGACGATTACTGGCAATTCTTGAGTTATCAGGTTGAAGCTTCAGTAACTGAAGCATGCTTTGCATCAAGTGTGAAATCGCTTTTAAAGTGATGATATAGGCTAAGAAATTATTGGTAACCTCTTAATGGCTAACATATTAATTCATCAATTAACTTCAAGTACACTCTAAAAAATGCTGGGTTAAAAACAACCCAAGTTGGATTGAAAATGGACTAACCCAGCTATTGTGTTGTTTTAACCCAGCAATTGGGTTGTTTTAACCCAGTGAATGGGTCATTTTAACCCAGCGGTTGCATTAAATGTTTGCTTAAAACAACCCAATTGCTGGGTTAGTCCATTTTCAACTCAACTTTATTCCGCCATTGAAGTCTAAGGCAGCCCATAGAACCGCTTGCGGGAAAGTTGTGAAATTTGGCACACAGATAGAGGACAGTCCCAGCATTAACCACGCCAATTTTGGAATCTCTAAAACAATCCCTCTAGTGCCACCACATGTCCAAAGTTTGACAAAGTTTAACTTTTGAACCATAAGGGCTAGAAACAAAATTCTTGATTTTTCCCTCTGATTCCTTGGCTCAAGCCAATTCGATTGCACCCTATGACGTCATTTTCCGTCATAATTAAACTCCTAGGCCGTTGGTACAATTTGCACGAAAATTGAACCAGATGGTGACAAAAGCGTATTAGACTCAAGATGATTAGTTAAACTGTTCTTGAAAAACGCTCAAATGAAATCGACAAAGTGCCCACAAAAATGAAAGTCAGGCTCTATCTCCGCAAAGCTTTATCGTATTCAAACCAAACTTGGTACATGTCATCACAAGTATGACCTGAGGCAACGTGCAGCGTTTCGGCGCAGTGCCACCTACTGGTCTGGAGATACAAAAATTGGCTGTTTTTGCTTATAATTTTTGAACCGGATCCAAAAAGTCGTTAGATTCAGGACGGCATGCCGAGTCGTCTGATATCCAATTTTACCATATCGGCCATTTTGACTGTCGGCTATTTTGAATTATGTGCTAAAATGCTGTATTTTATGAACACATGAACGGATTGTTACGAAACTCGGTATGGGTCATCAGCATGATGCCCTGAATGAGCCCAAGAAGTTTCGAAACAGCGCCATCTAGTGGATAATTTTTTTTTCAAATGCTTTTAACTTTGGGTGAACTTGACTTATTTTCATGGGAGTAACTTTTTTTGTCTCCTGAATCCTCGCCGAGTCCAACGATACCAGACTTGCTAGGTTTCGGCATATGGTTTGTGCAGCGTTTTAATTTAGCGCTTTAAAAACATTAGCTGATATCTTCGAAACCGCTAGTCCGATCGAGACAAAACCAGCGTCAGAAGTTCGGAAACATAGGTCGATAGCTAAACACTAATGCCCAAATGTCAAAATATTGATAGTAAGGGGGTGTAAAATCCAATTAAAGTCAGGTGTCAGTCATAATTCATGTGTTTTTTCATATAAATGTCTATAACTCCAAAACGAAACAAGATATTTTCACCAAAATTGACACAGACATGTATGGGCTCACTCCGAGGACACATAAAAAAATGGTAGGATTGTGCCACTTGGTGGCGCTATAATAGAACAAAACATGAAATTCCCATTGACTACAATGCAGCATTATGATATAAAATGCTATGGTTTACAAATGAATTGGTGTATCATTACGAAACTTAGTATGTTCCATCAGCACCATGCCTTTAAGCTACTTAAAAGGTTTCAAAACAGCACCGCCATGTGGTCCATACTTATAATGAAAAGGCCTCTTGAGGCTTGATCTCTGCAATGACATATTGACACTATATTGACATCCTGCTTTGATATATTAACACCAATCATTTGAAGGGGTCATTGTTCCCTTATTCTGACCACACCGCATCAATTTCGAAACTGTGCCACCTATTGGTTGAAAGTGATAAATCATTAAATCATTATTATTGACTGTATTTATAATTTTACAGCTATTTTGCCTAAAATCACCTTAATAGGTCTTTAATTGCTCATTGCTGCAGTTGATCTGACATTGCCAGCCATGTTGGCATGTCTTGTCTTCTTCTTTGCGCTTGTTATTGACTGCATTTATAATTTTACAGCTATTATGCCTAAAATCACCTTAATAGGTCTTTAATTGCTCATTGCTGCAGTTGATCTGACATTGCCAGCCATTTTGGCAGGTCTTGTCTTCTTCTTTGCGCTTGGCCCCAGTATTGCTGCTTGCAGCTATATTTTTACCATGGTTTTTCAGTAGGGTCCAAAACTCTGAGATAACATTGAAAATTTGTCATTTTTATCATGTAAATATGCAAATAAAAGTTTTATCATTTTAATAATCTAAAAATATATATCATATTAAGGATTCTGCACTATTTCTAGACCACTAATCATGTGACCAGATGTTCTTTCTTCACAAAACGCTCTTTGGATCATTTTCAAATCATGCTGGGATTACATTATCATCAGGTTTTACCCACACTTGTGGAGCTCAAGTGCAATTTTGAGTGCATACATTTACTGATAATACAAGTGGAAAATAATTTAGTATTAAACTAGAAAATGATGCATAATAAAAGCCTTTTCACTGAATTTTGGACCCCACTGTAGCTTTTACTACATAGTTTATATACCTTATGGTAACTGATAGAGATGCACCGATACCGATACCAGTATTGGGCCCAATACCAAGCTCATGTACTTGTACTCGTACTCGTAAAAATACCCCCGATACCAAAGACGATACCTAACACGTGACGTAACTGACAGAATTTTCTGTGCACAGAGACACAGGCGGCAGCAGCAGACACACAATGTCAGCCTCTGGGGTGTGGAAATACTTCAAAAATAATGACAACAACCCACACATTGCGAACTGCATGCTTTTTGTTATTATTTTTTTATGACAATGGTAATTATGCCCTTTGAAGTTTATTGGATACTGAAATTTGGGCTTTAAGTTTGTGATAAGCACAAAAAAATAATAATAAAGTAGCTGTTCTACATGCATTAGTCTCACTATGTTGTGCTTGGAAAACTGCCACATCACCATAAAAAAGAAAAAAAAGAAAAAAAGATATTAATATGCATAGGTATCGGCGAGTACCAGGAAAAAAAAACATCGGTACTCGTACTCGGTCCTTAAAAAATGATATCGATGCATCCCTTGTAACTGATGGACTACATTAATAATTTATAAGACACAGAAATGTTGGGCATCAAATGCACAGCTTCAAATTCTCCTCTCCATAACTTAGTAAGATAGCCTGACATTTACTTTTCCCTCTTAATGTGGTGCTAAATTCATTCCACCCACACAAACAAGAAATCAGAGATTCAAACTAGGCTGCTGCACATTATTATGACGTTTGGGTACAACACAGCTTTGAAATTGTTCTGTAACGTCTTCTGCCCACGCTCATCACCTTGGGCTAGACAGACGGCTCCAGCACGGCAGAGAGAGGGGAAGCTTGCCCCCTTATGGTCTCTTAATGAAGTAAACGTTCATATAGGGCACTCTAAAATCTGTAGAAAGCAAGTCTGTCAAACTAGACTGCACCCCATACAAATGAAAAGAAAATAGCCCTCCCCCGTTAGACAGCAAGCAAGTTCTCTTCTTGGCGGTGCTTGACTAAGTGGACTCTGTAATGAGTCTGGCCGCCTGATTAGAGTGATAGACATGCAGGAATCCGGCAGGCGCTGCCAGAGACCGCCACAACCAGGAGGAGGGGAGTGGAGGGGAGAGAGGACAGAACGTCTGAGAGAAGTCTGGAGGTAAACATCCCAGAAAAGTCCTAGCAGGAATGTAGACATTATGCTGGACTGGTGTTATAGAGGCACTAGAAGGAAGGGTTGGAAGGTGGTGAGTTATAGCGTACAATACATTAACCTTGAAGAGGCTGGAAATGTAAAAGACTCTGCAGGAGATGCTCCATACTATCCTATTGCATGTTCAAAGGTGATGAATGTTTCCCAGGACAGGCTTGCTATTATCAATCAGGACTGATTGAAATCCATTACGCAATCATGTGTGCGGAGATGCTTTTGTAGAATGAATGAAGGTTCAAGTGGTCGTTCACTAACAATTATAGCAGGTCAATTTATCAAAGATGTTCTTTTGTTTAAAGTTTTTGAGTAAATTACCCATTGATGGTAAAAGCATTAACGCATGAGATTTGTCTCTGATGAAACAATTCCTGGCAGCCAGTTGTTGGAATGATCGCTTTTATAAGGAACTTCTATCACATGACATTGTACGCTTTGAGCACCTTTACCCTCAGACCAGCACTAATCAAGCGCCATGGTAACATGTTTAACCAAGGGCAATAAATTGCTGCATCGGTCTGTAGCATCCAACCTATCTTTTGTCAGATTTTTCTCTGCAATATGCAGCAGGGTTCAAGAGTCTGAGATCACATTAGAAATCTGGGATTCAAAATATTATTTAAACTTACAAAACTAAAGAATTTAAAACACAGAAATGCTTATGAAAAAATGCATTTGAAATATTTATGTTTCTGCATTATTACTAGGTCAATTAGCCTAGAAATCTTGATGCACATTAGCGGCAGCAAATCTAATTTGCAGCCAGGGTAGTCTAGCAACTCTCCGTTGGCTTGCGAGCTGGAAAAACCAAACTCTGGTCAGGCCAATCACGTTGAGTATAGAGTCGGCGGGCGGGCTTAACATAATGACGACAGTTGCCGTGGTTCCGCATGCTACTCGTAAACAAAGAAGCTGGTGAACAGCGGTCTTTCAAATCAGCTTCCTTTTAAGAAAGGAAGATGTGTTCTTAGTGTTGCCGACCGGATACGGCGAAAGTATAATCTATCAACTAGCTCCGCTTTACATTCTTCGTTGCTCTGGTTGGTTGTAGAGCTATCCTATTGCGTGCAGAGGGAATTTGAAAGACAACCGTTTATCCCGCCCCTAGGATTGAGCCCTGCCAATGGTGAGTTCCCAGACATCTTGATGTGGGTCTGTAGCCTGGATGCCAGCCGAACTTAGCCCCGCCCACAACATTTTTACACGGGCAGTTCGGTCTGGACTTGATCGGTAGAGAAGTAATTATGCCCGAACAGAAACTGTTCGGACCAATGAAATTGTCAGGGCGGGCTTTAGACGATGATGGACAGATGATAAACAGTAACGTAATCATCCACGTCATCAAAGGCGCTTGGGTTGAGTTTGTTCTAATCCTAAACGGAGAACTTGTTCGCATATGCGTTCACCTTTACTATTTCTCTCAGAAATGATGATCGTGTTGGTAAGTAAACTCTGTGTATCCTTTTTTTACAACACCGGCAAAGATCGTTTACAGTCATCTTTTTCTTCTAACGTTAGGCTACTTATTCAAGCGTGCGTGCAGGTACAGGGTTGCCAAGTTTTTACAACAAAACCCGCCTAATTGTTAACGTTCCTCAAAACTAGCCAAAAACAAGCCCAATAGCTTTCCAGAGGGGGTTCTCCGGGAAAAAAAGGCATTTGGGGGGTAAAATGTGTGTTATTTTGGCAGGGCTGGCAGCTAAAAATTGCATTCCTGGGTCTGTATATCACATAATAAGGGTCGCTTCAACCCGCGGACATGGCAACACAGTGCAGTTGAGTTCTGTTGACATTTGATAACTAACGTTATGCGTCGCTCCGTTGCTCTGATTGGTTGTAGGTCTATCCAATTGAGGTCTTTCCTGGTTCGGTTGAAACACGCCCCATAATCACAGCCCAACGGAGCAGAATCAGACTCATATTCTGACTAGAATTGAGTATGACGACATCAGGCTAGTGGGTCTGGCTTGTCAGGCCCAATAAGAAAATAAGCAAATTTATGACAGTGACATTTATTTTTGAAGTGGTTTATAAATGGATGGATGGATGGATGGATGTCAAACTTTTGGAACCCACAGAAAATTCATAGTGAAATGCACAAAATAATATGACTATTGTTGCAGGCGCTTATTGGTTTCAGTTTGCTGGATATCTAATATTCTGATTCGTATAGTTGATTTTCTTATGGAATTGGTACAGATTCTATTCGTTGATTCATACTTTCTTACGTCAGAATATCAAGCCTTGCACAATAACACAGGCATCGAAACAAATCTCCTAGCCTCCTGAATTTTATGGCCATCAGCGCTAAAGAGTGATTGACATAACCTGGCAACATAATTGCACAAAAAGTGCAGCAGACGACCTTCCAGACTCGCTTTCAGGTACATTTAGATTTTAAAGGCTTTACTATTCACCATAACAAAGGAGCTCTCCACTGACATTTTCCATGCAGTCATGCCTGAGCTGTGAGCAGGGAAAAATTCTGGAATATCTGTGTAACTGTGCTTTCTCCTGCCATAGGGCTATAAAGTTTGACAACTCATCCAGAAGCATTCTGGGAATGAAAAAACGGAACTTAGGTTGTGGACTGGACACACACTTTTTTTTCTTTCTTTCTTTCTTTCTCTTTCTTTCTTTCTTTCTTTCTTTCTTTCTTTCTTTCTTTCTTTCTTTCTTTCTTTCTTTCTTTCTTTCTTTCTTTCTTTCTTTCTTCATCCACATCACTTCTCAGAAATCCTTCTCTTTGGAAATGGCCCAAGAATTCGCACTGGTATATCATGCCATGCAAGGTGTAAAAAACCAGGGTGACACAAAAATTCTGCCCATGGTTTGAAAATAGAACAAACACACTCTTAACTATATCACGACTCTCTCATAGTTTTGGTCACAGAGCAATTTCGTGGAACAATTGTTAAGAAATTATAGGAGAGCAAGGAATGTATGAATAATAAAGTTTAAGCTAAACTAGTAGGAAATCATCTCCAGCTGGACTGTAAATTTCCCCTCAATCTTCATAACATATGCAGATTATCAATGGGCCTTGATCCCTATTATTTTGTTAGCCAGGGTGGAGGGACCTAAAGGAAGAGTGCACACAAAACTGAAAATGCTATAATTATTTACTCACTCTCATGTCGTTCCAAACCCACAAAGACAAAAGGAGATTTTTTGGGATAAATCTTCACATAACTCTTGCCATAAGGATTCTAGGGACTCAAAAAATAACTATTAAAGTGCCCCATTATGGTTTTTTCGAATATTCCCTTTCATGCAGTGTGCAATATAGCTGTTTTTGAATCTAAACATTCTGCAAAGTTGTAAAGTCAAAAGTGCATGATAAGTAAAGTTATCGTCTCCCAAAATAAAGAATTGACTCTGAACCACCCAAACGAGTCGTTTTTATTCGAATTCGAATCCCACTTTTCTGTGTCACTAGAAAAAACATTTGCATAATGCCGTCTATGTTGTAGGTTGTCTGCCCACAAACACGTCATTTTACTGACGACTGCTTCTCAAATTTTACTGACGACTGCTTCTCCAACGCGGGATTCGTCAAAAAATCAAAAATCGCAAAAACGCGGGACTTGCAAAACAATTCACAAAAATTGCTCTTGAAAGATGGGTCAGTACCCAGTTTATTTGGACCAGCTTGCTCCTCTAAATTAGAAATATACACATTGGTAAATATTGGAAATATACACATTGGATAGTTCACCCAAAAATAAAAATTAGCCCATGATTTACTCACCCTCAAGTCATCCGAGGTGTATATGACATTCATCTTTCAGACGAATAAAATCTGAGTTATATTAAAAATTTTCTGGCTAATCCAAGCATTATAATGACAGTAATAGTTGCTCGGTTTTTGAAGTCCATAAAAAATGCATCTGTCTGTCAAATAACAGTGTTAATAAAGGCCTTCTGAAGCAAATCGATGCGTTTGTGCAAGAAAAATAGCTACATTTAAAAATGTATTTCATTTTTTTCTATGATCATAGATGTATACATAGACTCCTCATTAGTGCCTGCGCGGATTGGTCGAATGAGGCATCTACGTATATATATATCTTTGATCACGCTAGTATTTTGACCTTATTCACCGGAAGTTATGGCACTGGGAATATTAGATGACATTCGTCTGATAAGAGGTAAAAAAATAACATACATACTGTTCGGTTTCTCGCAGAAACCAATCGTTTCGTGTCTTAAGACATCAATGTGTCGCCACGAGCCGCATGGTTTAATAAGGATTTGTATGTCTATGTGTTTTTACTCTCATTGCTCTCATACTCTAAAATATCCTCATTGACATGCATTATACGACTATCACACTGCAATGGTTGGAGTTAAAAATCTTCATTTGTGTTATACTGAAGAAACAAAGACACCTACATCTTGGATGCCCTGGGGGTAAGCAGATAAACATAAACATTTCGTTTTTGGGTGAACCATCCCTTTAATAGACATACACTTGTTAATGCTGATGGTGAGGAATTACAATTGCAACATCTCACAATGTACCTCAAAATGAGTAGTGTATCACTGAGAAACGTCCTGCTCAAGTTCTTACAGTGTTTCATCATCGGACTCACGCATGGATTGATAGGGTAAAATCGTTGTCATCGTTGCTGTCTTTACAGTGTACAATTGTTGAGCTTTAGAAAGCCTCCGGACTGAGCTGAAGTACAGTTGTGGTAATGGCCGCTTAGCTTCCGAAACGCGCTGTATGCGGTAGACCAATCGTAACAGACTGGCTTGCGGAAAGGAGGGATTTCGAGAGACTGATTCACCTGATGAATCATTGAAAAATGTGGTGATGTGCAATGTATATTATGCAAAAACTAAACAGTTTTTTTTACCTTTGATGCATGTAAACCTGTTGTAGGAGACCTCAAAAACAAAATTAGGAGCCTTTAAAATATTATAATAGGGGAACTTAATGTACACTCTTAAAAATAAAAGTGCCTTGCAGGATACCATATTCCTCATTTTGATCAAAAGGAAGTAGTATCATAGAGCATCTTATATGGGTGATGTCACTGCATTAATGAGTAATTCTGGAATCTTCTCAACCCAGATTTGCTACCATAAATATGCAAAAAAGATCTGGTTCTGGAATTTGACATTTTGAATGTTTTTCTGGGGGGCTCGCTGTGGTTGTCTTCAGCGACAGCAGCAATGTTCCTTACCGCACATAGCTCTCAGACACACACTGTACCTCTCTATTGCTTTTCCATGGCTATCTATCCCAATTAAATTACAAACCAAATTGAAAACACAAAACACACATTTGAAACAAATCCACTGACGTATAATTTTCTTTTGGTTTATTAAAACAAAAACTTATGTTATTTCAGATTACAACCCCAAAATCTTTATATTTTATTTCTAATATTCTAATAATCTTCATATTTTCTACATTTGTGTTTTGACTACAGACCTGGGGCCTGTTGCATAAAACAACTATGTTAAGACTGTGTCTTAATAACTAGTTTGACCAATTCGCAGTTACCCAAGGGGTATAAGTCTTACTTTACCAATTCTAATTAGACCAGTCTACCATTTTATGTAACTGACTTTAATAAGGTAGTGGCAGTCTTGATGAAAAACTTTAGATGACTAACTTTTAAGACTAGTCTAAGCTGTTTATGCAAGCGGGAACTGATATATTACAATACATTACATTTATGTAAAAAAATAAACCAAAATACAATACATTATTTATCAAACACAGAACACTGTGCCACTGTTCCCAGCACTTTTTCCCAAATGCTTTCAATTTTTAATGTGTTCCCTGACAAAATCTTAACCATTGTGAATACCAAGCTCAAATATATATAGCCCTTCTTGAAACAAATTATCTAAACTGCAGTGCACATACGATGATATCAGTGGTAGGCCAACATTTGTTTAATGACATCTCCTGAGATCTAAATGAACTCATTAAAGAAGAAATGCGAGCCAAACTAACCACACTAGAAAATAATCACAATCAATTCTCTTTTCAAGAACAGGCCAATTACTAGACATCTGTTTTCACACTGAACAACACACAAACAAGCAAGGACAATCTCTGCATGTAATGCAATTCAAAGATTCTCAGAGACACCAAGGTGTCAACACAATTGTGTCTTACATACTACACTTTTAAAACGTTACGTAATCTGACTTTGAAACAAGAAGAATCCAACTTCATTCATTCATTGCTATGGAAACGATGGTGACTGTTGCAGAATGAAACCTGAACTGATGGGTGTCTGTGTGTGTCACGTATCCAACTGAACCATATCAAGTTCCTTCAACTGGTCCCTAACGACAGATTCCTGTGGTGTTCTGGCTACCACAGCTAGACATTATTTTCACATCATGAGCTTGCATATACTCATACCATCTGCTTTGATGTGTTCACAGCATTTCCACATACCATATTGATATTCAACATTGTTGACATGCAACGGGATCTAATACCTTGCAATATTTATACAGTGTTACTGTTCAATTGCATTATGAAATCTATAAAAAAAAAAATTGCCCCAATATTTCCTTCCTGACATCAGCATGCTGCATACAGTTTATATTCGACCGAACAATGTTGGGGAGTGATTGACTAAGTTGCTACAAATGTATGTTTTTACTGGTGCGACATCTACTTTTTCCAAAATGTAGTGATGTTTTGCGACAAACCGTTGCAGTAGTAGTTACTACCATTCTGCAGTAGAAATCTTTAGAAGTCATGGAATAAAATAATTAAAATGGTAATTTTGAGTTTATATCTCACAATTCAGACTTTTATCTCACAATTCCAAGTTTGTGAGATACATCAAAGCAATTCTGCCTTTTTTTTCTCTCAGAATTGCTATAAACTCACAATTGCAAGTTATGAAATCCAAAATGGTAAATATAAATATGCAAGTGTGAGAAAAAAGTCAGAATTGTGAGATAAAATTGTATAGGTTTAAATATAATTTATTGCTGTAACTGCAGGGCTAATACATTATGCCTCCATATGAACTACATACACTCTGAAAAAAAAGGTTCTATATGGCACCAAAAATGGTTCTTGGCTCGTAATCATAGGGGAACCTTTTTTAGTGCTATATAGCACCAATTTTGGTGCTTCAGTGGTTCTTCAGCGGTTCTTCACAGGTGCTTTATAGCACCTTAGTCAAAGAACCGGTAAAGAACCTCTGAAGAACCGCTGAAGAACCGCTGAAGCACCAAAATTGGTGCTATATAGCACTAAAAAAGGTTCCCCTATGATTACGAGCCAAGAACCATTTTTGGTGCCATATAGAACCTTTTTTTTTTAGAGTGTACTGTATGTAAATATTATGTAGATCTATTGTTTACATCAAATTCATGTTTGCTTTAATAGTAAGGTTTTTTTTCTTATTCCGTGGATCTCATCCGTTTTCCTCCACTTGTTAACACGGCTTTTCTTCCACCAAAATGCGTGCACAACAGCACTGACGTAACTGTGGCGTCTGCTCCCAAATGGTCTATATAATACACTTAATGGGAACTTAAGTTATCGTAGACTTATTTTGCTTGTGCATGTGCTCAAGAGCACCCACTACACAGTGCAAAGTAAAAACTATTTTCTTCATAGAGAAACTGATTTTGAACGATTACTTATAACCCTTTAAAGACAGACCTACTGTGAGCTACAAGGTTGTAAATTCATGGTATTCAGGTCTGGTATTTTCTGGTAATTCCAGCTTATTTTTAAAATAATTGTGTTTAGCAGCAGAATTCTTGGTGAAAAACTACATTACCCATGATGCTGTACAGAAAATTACACCAATCAGAGTCGCAAATCAACATGTGCCAAAATAGCTCTTTAGCCCCGCCCACTCCCATGAAGCAATGCTAATTAAGTAATCTCTCTACACTCTAAAAATATTTAAATCTTTGTGTATATATTTATGCATATTTTGCAATAAAAAAAATAAATAAAAATAAATAAATATATATATATATATATATATATATATAAAATCAACACTTGTAAATGAGTAGTTTTATATAACCCCATCATTTTTAATTTTATTATGCTGTTCTCAATGCTTTATGGAATTGTAGCTCTTTCCCTCACTAAAGTACAGTCTTATGTTCGAATTTCAAAATCTTTGTTGCTTCAAATCAAAGTTTATAGTGTTGTGATTCACCTTGTAGCTGATTGGCTTGGTTCATGGCTTATAAATCTTTAACAAAGACTTTTTTAAAATCCCTATGGGAAAAATAAATGAAAAAATACTTCTGGAACCAGTGCCACTGAAAAATGTGGTGGGCACTGTTGCACTCTATGGCATCTAAAGCAGTGTTGATAAGATTCGTTTTAGTGAATCGGTTAGTTCAAACGATTTGTGTATATGAGCCGGTTCAAAAATATATTTTTAAATTGGTTTTAAAGATTTACAAATACAGCCAGGTACATTACGATAAACAGAAAAAAATAATACATAAAAAGTTAACTGAAATAAAAACATTCAAATGTTTGCAAAAATCGTTTAAAAAAAAATCATTCATCTTTCCATATAATGCATTTTACGTTTTCTTTGTAAAGCTAAATATTTAATGCATTTGCAAACCCGTTTTATTAGATACATTTATCTGTTTGGTGATATCTTGGTAGTTTTCCAATTTTAATGTCATGCACCCCCAGAGGAATCCTACTTCTGATAGATCAAATAGAGTTTTTCTTTTTCCATTTTATAGACGTTGTATAGAGTATGTTATTGATAAGACTCAAACTTTAAATCCTTGATGCTGCGTCTCACACGTCTAACACGTCTAACACGTTAATTAGTCTTAAGGATGGTGAAGGTTTAAAATCCATTCATTCTGAGAGAATCGAAATGCTCAGATCTCATTCGATGTACTCTATACTTATTTATGGCCATGAGTATTTGAAGCCAGCATATACGCATACATTACGAGCGCTTCTTTATCCATCCCCTCTTAACATATACATTTATACAGTATACATAAAAGTATTCTCAGAAATGCTCAGAAGTAGATTTTTAACTAAGGCAAATGTATGCAGATCGAATTCATGTTCTGCAAAAGTCCCTAATGTAAGGTTACAAGGCAGTGCGTCCTCAAAGCACTGACTCACTGGTGTAGGATGACAGATGAGTGTTCGCTGAATAGAAAGCCATGATCAAACTCCAGGATGAATTCTGGGCGAGCATACCTCTTTTTTGAACGGTTACACAACTGAACGTCTATGAAGAACCTCACAGCAATAACGCAGCAGCTGTGAAACTGTCAAAACACTGCATGTGCTATATCAATATCCGCCTACAAAGGTGGATAAAGCTAAGAGCTGTCCTTAAACACACGAATATGTGCAAGTAAACAAACAAGACATTGCAATAAACAAGCAACGAAGGGCACATTTGTAAGTTTGACCAATGTGGAATTCCCTACATCTAACCTCTATTTGACAGTGATATGAGACATCTCTACCACTCACATTGATGTTCCTGAGTTTCTTCTTGCCCCTCTCTAGTCGGCTGAGGAGTCTGTGATGTTCACTAGGCGTTTGCTGGAGAAGGCGGTCATCAACGGATATGGTCTTCCTAAGAGCCACTCTATCCGTCCAAGGCTCTGGGACACGGCTCTCTGAATTCCGAGGGAAGCGCTTCACTTCCGACAGTGACGACGTCTCCCCTCGGTCATGGTCACGCAGCACTGACCCTGAAAGAGAGAAACAGACACCTCAGATGATAACTGACACCCAGAGAGAAAGAAAACACTAGAGAATGACAACAGGACCAAAACCTCTCCTCACAAGAACACACATCTTGAAGTGTGTGTGGTTTTAAAATATAGGATTTGTACACTACAAAAAATATGTATACCTAAATTTAAGAGATATATAAATTGTATATATATATTTCAAACAGTTTGGATTACACACATCCAACTAATAAACAGCAAACTAATAAACTTAATGTGATGCACATTTGTCAGTCATCGTGAAACAGGAAAGAAGTAGTATGTCTGTAATACTACTGAAAAACTGAATGCATTTTATATACGAAATAACCATTGAAATAACACCACAACATTTATTTCCATCAAGAGGTGCATCAATTTTTGGTCAAGATCTTGTATTGACAATGCCAGAGTAAAGAACTCTGTAAAGTCTCCTCCAGCACAATCAAATCAAATCAAATCAAATCACTTTATTGTCACACAGCCATGTACACAAGTGCAACAGCATCCCGAAGAGTTTCAATGAATTTATGGTTTGGTGCAAATTCATGTGTGAAAATTATCCTTTGTGCTACCTCCCAACCTCCCTTATTTCACAATTTGAGCCTGATGAATCTTGACATTGTCATCCTGGAATATGGGCATGATGTGTCTTCCTACATAGTTGTTTAAGAAATGAAAAGCTACACACTCCATCAGTTCGAGTTAGAAGAACTGTTGCAGAACATAACTGTTAGAAACATAATCACTGCAATAATGATCCAATCATAGACTCTTTTAAGCATTTGCCAATTTAAATCCAAGTAGTGACTTTTTTGGCCGGGCAGTACATATTTATCATCAATAAATATATAATATAAATATAAATATGTAACATTTTAACATTTTAACTGCGAATATTTCTTCTTCCACAGCTAGCCAACCGAATACATTTTCCACAAGTTTCCACAATTAACAAATTAAGCCATTTTAATAAATGAATTTTGAAAATATGATTATTTAAATAAAAACAAACAGATACAAATAGGTAATAATGAACTATGCCATGATTTGTGAGTCCAGAAATCTCACCTCTTGCCTGTATCATTTATGTATGACTGACAAATATGCATATGTTTATTAGTTTATGTTAAAACTGTGTAATCCAAGAGGATGGCCATTTTATATGCTGTCCACATATACATAGATCTTCAATGTATCGCTAAACCTTTAAGTGTAGAAAAACATGGACGGACAAATTTGGTACAAAATGAATGAGAAATCACTTAAAGAAAGAATGAAAATTATGACTAGGCCATTCTAACCACTTTGCAATAAAATTTTAAATAGCCCATCCTCTCACTTCCTCTCAATTCTCATTTGAACTGCTCTGATTAAACTTCCCACTGCTTCTCTGGTGAGTCATATAACCGTAATGAACAAAGTGGGGGGGGAGATAAATGACCAACTATTGTACAACAGATTAATAAAAGTTGTCACCTCAAGTAACATTAAACTGTTAAGTACAAAAGTATCTTGAAGATCTAACAGAGCTGTTCTTGCAAACTGGAGGTTTATAATGTAAACACACACACGTGCGCCGTATGGCACTAGGATTGTAAGCAGGGTGTTTGGTTTCCCTGTACCATCAGCTGGTGGGCAGCAGTTCTAGCTCTTCATTCAATGAGCTACTGTATGGTTCTGCCTCCTCCATTTACAATTAAAACTGCATGAAGACGTCGCTGTTATTGTCTTCCCCTCAAAGACTGCTGTGAAGAGAACCTCCTCTGAAGCAGGCGTCAAATAAACATGAATTCCATGTTATAATCCACTATGTTTTGCATCTGTAGCAAATTTTTATGGTGTCCTGTCAAAACCTTAGCCATTTTGATAACCAAGCTCAGATATATGAAGCCAATTTGTGAAAATAATTAACGAATTGAATACATGCATAAATGTGGTACATTATTTCTGCAGCACTTGTTTAATGACACGACGGAGATGTATTGAGAAGTAACTCCCTGAGGAAAATACACAAGACAAACTGAACAACAAAAAGTACACTGATGGTTTCAGATAATAATACTTTGATATATGGGTGTTTTTTCAAAGACAGGCACTTTTATGCCCCAGGGGTTGATTTTTATTAAAACAAATGTCTTTTCTTTTTGTTATATAAAGGACTTAGAAACATTCTTGGGCCTTGTCCCAAATGGCACCCTAAACACTCACGGTCTTCCTATGGGTCTGCACTTTCATGACGTAACGCCGATTCTCCTGTCAGGTAGAAGTCCGCTGCGGAGCTCGTATCAGTGCATCGAGGGCACATATCGACCGCAAAGGGGTCGTGAGCACCCTTCTGAGACCTAAAATGACAAACGGGACACCCTACGTTCTCATGGGCTTAATGGACACGCGCCAACGGCAGCCATTGTAAGTCCACAAGACCGAAAGTGCATATGAAGTGTGCCATTTGGGACAGGGCCTTGGAAACCATCATCATTTAGTTTTTCCTACTTTTCAAATTAATTTTTATGTCAATATTTTATGTATATTTTAATCATCCTGATTATTCATAATCTCATATAATGGTATTAAATGATTACCATATTCATGCACCACTCTATATCCATGGCACTTCAAGGTATTTCAAACAATACCATGGTATTGCCATGTTCCAGAAAACCATGATAATAGTAGCACTAGAATGGTATATTAATGCTGTACTGCCAAGATGAATGAGCCACACCAGAAAATAATTACAGTCAATTCCCAGACCAAATTTCTGGACTTCTGTGTGTTCCATTGAGGAATCTAATGAAAACCTCTGCATATTATACAATTTGAGGATTCTCATTAGTTACCCAGGTGCCAGCCCAAGTGTGGATTGCACGCTACAGCCCTGAAACTCTTATGTAATCTCACTTGTCAAATACATAGTCTTTAACTTTGTTAGATCATCACCATGGAAACGATGGTGACTGTAGCAGAATGAAACCTGAACTGATGGGTGTCTGTGTGTGTCACGTATCCAACTGAAACATATCAAGTTCCTTCAACTGGTCCCTAACGACAGATTCCTGTGGTGTTCTGGCTACCACAGCTAGACATTATTTTCACATCATGAGCTCGCATATACTCATACCATCTGCTTTGATGTGTTCATAGCATTTCCACACACCATATTGATATCTGACATGCAAACTACATTATTAAAACAATATATTCTAGTGCCAACTGGGTCTGTTTGTTGCACTCAGATATTCATACCTCTGTTAGTAGTTGAATCTTTATATTTTTACTCAATATTTAGCTTTCTAGGACGCACCGATGAGTCACCAACACAGTAAAGAAAGAGGTTTGAGATTTAATCCCAACAGTCTGATGTCAGCATAGATTCATAACCAAGCATATCTGTGCTGTGTGAAGCTGTTATATCACATCACCTGCAGTGACACTATTCGTAAACCCTCCTACAGCTTGAGTGAGACTCCAGGGCTGAGCACACTTAAAAATCGAATGAGCCTGAAAGAAATGGTTTTACAAATGACCTCACTTTAAAGTTAAATAAGTGATCAAAACACAAATTATAGGAGTGATCCAATTTGTCCAATTACCCTTTTTGTTTGAAAATCATCTACGGATGGACACAAGGGCGCGTTGATGAAGAGCTGCGGGCTGTCTTTCAAGCGCAGTCGTGAGTAAAGCATTTGATAAGTGTAATTTAACACCGAGTCCAACTAGATTAAAGACGTGAGAAGAATATTAAGACCTTAAAACAAACCACAGCTGGTGCTAATGATCCCAGTTTCCATGACAACTGTTTGGGTTCCATCTTCTTCATCCTCAAAAGCAAAGGGTAAAGAGGTGCTGGCTCTAGGTCACTGGTCTGTTCATTCATGGGGAAGGCCATACTACTCGCCAAAAGACACAAAGCATGTCATCGGGTGTCATTAGAGGAGGACGACCCATCTAAACTCACCGAAAGGATTATTAGGAACACCTGTTCAATTTCTCATTAATGCAATTATCTAATCAACCAATCACATTGCAGTTTCTTCAATGCATTTAGGGGTGTGGTCCTGGTCAAGACAATCTCCTGAACTCCAAAATGAATGTCAGAATGGGAAAGAAAGGTGATTTAAGCAATTTTGAGCATGGCATGGTTGTTGGTGCCAGACGGGCCGGTCTGAGTATTTCACAATCTGCTCAGTTACTGGGATTTTCATGCACAACCATTTCTAGGGTTTACAAAGAATGGTGTGAAAAGGGAAAAACATCCAGTGTGCGGCAGTCCTGTGGGCGAAAATGCCTTGTTGATGCTAGAGGTCAGAGGAGAATGGGCCAACTGATTCAAGCTGAAGAAGAGCAACTTTGACTGAAATAACCACTCGTTACAACTGAGGTATGCAGCAAAGCATTTGTGAAGCCACAACACGCACAACCTTGAGGCGGATGGGCTACAACAGCAGAAGACCCCACCGGGTACCACTCATCTCCACTACAAATAGGAAAAAGAGGCTACAATTTGCACAAGCTCACCAAAATTGGACAGTTGAAGACTGGAAAAATGTTGCCTGGTCTGATGAGTCTCGATTTCTGTTGAGACATTCAGATTTGGCGTAAACAGAATGAGAACATGGATCCATCATGCCTTGTTACCACTGTGCAGGCTGGTGGTGGTGGTGTAATGGTGTGGGGGATGTTTTCTTGGCACACTTTAGGCCCCTTAGTGCCAATTGGGCATCGTTTAAATGCCACGGCCTACCTGAGCATTGTTTCTGACCATGTCCATCCCTTTATGACCACCATGTACCCATCCTCTGATGGCCACTTCCAGCAAGATAATGCACCATGTCACAAAGCTTGAATCATTTCAAATTGGTTTCTTGAACATGACAGAAAGTTGAAAAATGTTCGTCTACTTCACACAAGAGCTGCCATTTCCCCCTATTGCCATGGGAACCTGCCGCAAAATCAAGGATTTTTGCCCGCAACAATCACAAAAAAAGCCGCATTTTTCTGGAAGGACTGCTTGTTGAATCAATGCCACGTAGAATTAAGGCAGTTCTGAAGGCGAAAGGGGGTCAAACACAGTATTAGTATGGTGTTCCTAATAATCCTTTAGGTGTGTGTATATTAACCATTCTAGGAAAGCTTAGTAACATATTTGCTGATAATGTGCAGGCTAGTAGGGAAATTTCATTACATTGCTACTGTACAGAATTAAAGGGGTACTTCATCGCTGGAAAGATGAATGTGTATTTAAATTGGGTCATTTATGTAGTAGAAATTTGAAATTATTTTAGAAGTTGGTGCCTTCTAGACTGAGAAAAGCCAGAAAATGTATTTTTGGCTAATGTGGATGAAAGACAAAAATCCCAGAATGCACCTGCTTCGCTGCCCTACAAGGCCACTCCCAAGCCACGGCTACCGGTTATCACTTGCCCACCGCAGCACCGCCCCCCCACCGTCATGTTCATTCTTATAGTAATAAAATGATTTAGTTCAGTTAGAGAACAGACACTACAATTAAAAACTGAACGTCTTCTCAATACAGTGTGAGCCGAACGAGAGACGCAGCACAAATGCAGCAGGAGTCAGATTTCATTCATCATGAGAGCGAAGAGCTGAGCTGAGCTAAGCACGGCATTCATTCACGGCTGCACAGTCATTCACTGTGCGTGTCCAGTCTGGCGCGTTTTCAGTTCATGCCTATGGAAGCTTCACATAGGAGTTCATTGAAAACACTTGCGTTGCTCCGCACCGCTCCGTTATGAATGCAGAGCGGCTGTGCTCATTTTACATTCTGTGAGTGAGATCCCACCCCAAATGGGCAGGTTGTAAAAACAGGCTGTAGTCTCTAGCCCAGTGGTCGCCAACCCGTCGATTGGTCGATCTTTATCACTGTTCCAGTAGCTCCCGATAAATAACCGAAAAATAATTAACAACATGTAACAAGTAGAATTAGGTACTGCTTCTTTAAGGCAGAATGCATGCACTCACTCGCTGATGAGTGGGCAGTCCGTGGATGGAGCGCGAGCTGTGAACATTGCATGTATGCGTGTAATATTTCTGTTGCTCTTTGCACTGTTTATTTTCTGTTCAGTAACGCAGTTGTTAGTGGAGTGTTTTGCAAATTGCCCCATGTGTGTGTGGGATCGACGACGCTGATAATAAACCCCTGTGAAATATCAGATACGTGAGTTTTGCTTACACTTGGCTACAACCATTCAGGCCAGCTATCCGGCCTCTCTGTGTAAAGCGTTACAAACACATTATCAAGGCTTGAATTCGCTATATTTGCTCCCAAAATGTATTCTCTGCAACCTCAGAATTCGCACAGCACAAATCGACCGATGTTATAGTTAGATATGACAGCGCTACTGCAGCACGCATCGCCACAGACAGCAGCTGAATATCTCTTCAGCAAACTGACGCAAATTAAAGTAAAAGTTGCAGACGCTCAATACACAATCATCATCATCATTAAAAGGTTTTGAAACTAAATGATCAGTCCTCATGCCACTCTCTCTCTCATTTCGCGGTCCTTGATTTTGAAATTAACTGTTGATCAATAAAATTTCTGTGATGTGAACTCATATACGTGATGTGAACAGGCATATAGCGTGGGAATTGAAGATCGGATTTATATCCGTTTTGTGGAGACACATTTATGTGGCCAAGTGTAAATGGAATGGTTCTGATAAATCAGATAAATATCTGATCTGTAAAAACACATGAAGTGGACCAGCCTAATAGGCCCAGCAAGATCACTCTTTGGGAAGCTTGAAATATAGGAAGAAAAATATAGATATTGAATTGGGGAGGGGGGTTACATGAATGTATCCCTGAACAAAACTGACTGTCTTCAGAATAGTTTCTATGGCATTTTACAGCGGTACCCAAAGAAACGCTTGTTTTCCATAAGCACCACCTACTGTCACAGAGTGAATTAGCATTTTTATTCAGTCCATCTGTTTTTGTTTTGTGCAGGTGTGTCTTATGTAACAATTTCACAAAGCTAAAGTCAGAGCATTCTGTATTTTCTCTAAGTCTTGAAATTATGCAATAATTTAAATAAAAACAACTGCTCATGCTACATATGTGTATCTTTGTTTGGATCGTAATTAAAATGCAGTGGTTGCCTCACATTTCAAATGGCAATTTTTTTAAGGTCAGTTTGGCCTGTTATAGAGCAAATAAACAAATACATTTGCTTAAATAAAGAAATAAAACGACAGATGGTCTCGGAAATAAAATGAAAACCTCTGAATCGGCCATGAAAAATCTATAAGTAGATCTTGCCTTTCATCAAGGCTGAGGTCAGGGATCTTTGGCTTGAAAAGGTTGGTGACCACTGCTCTAGCCTATGTCGGAAGCTTTTTTCCAGACATAAAATACATAAATCAAATATAGCACAATCATTCAAATATACTGATACAAAGCTTAATGCTAATCGCTGAAGTAAACCTTTAAATAGTAATGAAAAAATACATTTTAAAATAACATTTATTTTGCAATTAATTATTTAATAATATATATATATATTTTTAATTTACTTAATAATAATATCATAATTTTAATTTGATATCTTTTTTTTATTTTTTTTTATTAATAATGTATCAATTAGCTGTAATAGAGAATGCCATGCCTTGTTGAGTTCTGGGTAACTGTCAAATTGTTTAGACACCATATTAGGAGGATTGCGCTGCCTTTCTGCTAGTGAGTTTAATGCATTGTTTTGATTTTCTGTCGTGTTGTGATTGTCAAAAATGTCGCCATTGTAGATCATTCATGCTGCATCGAAAATTGTCATAGTAACTCACGTCAGTGTAAAAACACAAAGGAAGCAGGTTGTTGGGGGAGAAGACGCAAAACTCTATTAATGATGCCACTGATTAAACCCACAGCCTATCACTCAATAAAATAATTTTTGGAAGTTTTGTATTTTGTTTGGTTTAATAATAAACATAACCTTTACGAGTATGACTCTCACAGTTTGTCGAATTAGCATAACTTGCACACAGTCACCGCAAAACTGTTCACAAGCTTCTAATCTAGGGGTTTGTTGTTGGTTGTCGTGTTGAAATAAATATAGAAAAAAAAACAGTGTTTGTGTCTGTCCACTGAATGTGACCCGCAATCTCTGGTTCCTCTTCCTTGGTCATGGGAAAGTGAATATTTACAATGAAAACAATAAAACGTTTCCAAAAAAGAAATAGTTGAAACATATTTTCTAGGCGCAATACAAAACTGCAACAATATGTATCATGGATAGTGACCTCTGTATTATATAGTTGTTCATCCAATACAAAAATAAAGTTTTAGTGTCAGTACTACATTAAACTACTATATATAATGTTGAATATAGTGTATAATAACGCAATGGGGGGATATTTGTGGGGGGATAATACCAAAAATTTTTTGTCAACCTTTTACCATGTGTCTTGGAGTATTGCAATAATATCATATTGTGGGTTCAGTATTGTGATATGTATCGAATCGTGAAATGAGGGTATCGTTACACCCCTAATATTTTCATTTGGACATTTCTACTGTCGGATGAACCAGCAGCGAGCGCCCAGCGCGTGACACTGTTTTCATTGTAACCGGATACACAGAATTCTGCAAAACTACAGTTAAAACATCCAATTGTCATTCAATAAAATGGGGGATTTATCCCTGCAAACGATGCCATGGATAATGTGAATATTTAATTTAAAAGGCAAAAACAAAAGTAAAGGCAAAAATTCAGTATCAGTAGTAGAGGGCGATCCTCTTAAGATGGAGGCGCCTTCCCAGCATGCAACTCGATGTGACGTAGCTTCACGTTCTCTATTAACCCTTCTCCCGCCTTCGTTTGAGAATTGCACTTGGAGTCTCCACAGACCCCAGGCAACAAAATGTAATTTTATAACAAAACAATTGTTTGTTTGTTTTTAGAACAAATGTAATTTTACTCTGTTTATTAATGTTTTTACTCAACATCTGTGCAGTTTTTGGAGTTTTTATAATATTTTTTTTAATATATATTTTTTAATGGATTTTCACACAAAATCATTTTTTTAATGTAAAATTCACTTTATAAAAGATCTAAATGTCTAACTTTCATTCATGGGGATAACATGGATAATTTGACATGGTTTAGTGTAAGATTTTTGCCCATCTTTTGGAAAATACAGTTAAAAAAAAGAAAAAGACTCTTTTCACAAGTATTTTTCAATTGGATTCATATCTAAATGTTATGAAATAACATTTATAACAATTAAAATTAATTAATTTTGTCAAAGGCATTTTTTTGTACTGAAAAATATTTACATTAGTTACATTATGATTAGAATGAAACCTGAAGTGAGTCTTTAGAGTTGATCATTTATTTCAAGCATCTGATTTTCTTATAATTCTACAAATTTTATCTACATTTCAGTTACTAACTGTAACAGAACAAAAATGTGTGTGTGTGTGTGTGTGTGTGTGTGTGTGTGTGTGTGTGTGTGTGTGTGTGTGTGTGTGTGTGTGTGTGTGTGTGTGTGTGTGTGTGTGTGTGTGTGTGAGCATGATCATTTTGCATTGTGGATGTTTTATGCATTGTTGGAAGTGTGCCACTTCATTTCTGTATGCGCGTTCTGTGTTGTTTCTGTTTTTGAGGATGAATTCTGTCCATTTTCGGGCCAAACGCCACCTAATATTAAGGCCACCTAATATAAAGTGGGTCCCCATTTTCTAAGCGGAGTGTGACTTTTTTTGTCACACGAACATAAAAACAGATATCATTCCAATATTTTTTTTTATTTGTAGATCTAGAGAGTGTTGACCACCGTACAAAGTCTCACGCCATTTGGACAAAGGGAACATTTGTTTTTATTTGAGCAAACGTCTTTTGGGGTCAGAAAAGACCCTGAAGACCGGAGAAGGGTTAATTAAGCATTTGCAGCTTAAAGGGTTAGTTCACCCAAAAATAAAAATTCTGTCATTAATTACTCACCCTCATGTCATTCCAAACCCGTAAGACATTCATCTTCAGAATGCAAATGAAGATATTTTTTATGAAATCTGAGAGCTATCTGTCCCTCCTTTGACAGTCTATGCAACTACCACTTTCAAGCCCCAAAAAGGTAGTAAAGGCATCATAAAAGTGACCCAAGTGGTTTAACCACAATTTTATGAAGTGTTGCGAGTGCTTTGTTTGTGCAAATAAACATAATTTACCACTTTATTTAAAAAATATTAATCTCGAACGCACGTTCATGAGAGCACCACGACACATGCTTGTTGTTGACGCAAGAGCATGAACAAACATTGGAGATTAATATTTTGAAAATAAAGTGGTAAATCATTGTTTTCTGTGCAAAGCATTCGCGTCACTATAAAATTCAGGTTAAACCACTGGATTTGAAGATGAACACGGTTTGGAATGACATAAAGGTGAGTAATTGATGACAGAATTTTCATTTTTGGACGAACTAACCCTTTAAAAAAGAAAATTATGCAAAGAAGTAATATATGTTGAAAATTGTATTACTACAAAGCATCAACAGCCCGACACAACAACATTTGCTGCACCAATGGCATGAACTATATGTATGACAGACCAATGACAGATGAGGGAGTGTGTGGTCATTATTTTTGCAATCCTGCGTGGTGATATTAGTGGCTCAGGTATTACACACTGCAGCTTTAAAGTCTGTGGTCAAGATAAATAAATCAGTTAGCAAAAAATAACCACACATCAGGAACAAAATGAACAGCCTGGTAGTCTGTAATGGTGATGTTGACCCTCAGCACCAGAGCAGATCATCAGACATTAAATACAAAGTGGCTCCAATTCCGTTTAATGCTGAAACACGGCTGTGTGGTTAATCACCAGCTACAGCTTGAATGACAAATTACATTTTAAGGGAAAAAGGAACAAAAGGCTTTGGAACAGAATGACCAAGCTTCTACTGCCCTACAGCACGCCATGTGTAGAAATGACAGAATTCAATTCAATAGAGCTGCTGATCATTTGCTACTCAATCATCTTTTCTGTTCATTTCTGTGCACAAGCTCAAGTGCAGTAGTGACCTCTACTGGACGACTCGGGTAGTTGAATTAGAAAATGCACTGCTCACAAAAATGTTATCAATGTGCATTAATGAATCTAAGAATTTCAGTGTCAGTGGCAAAATTCATTGTCTTGTTATTTAAAAATAACATTAAGTAATGAAAAGAATACATTCAAATGATTATAATCAACTTAGTTGCTTATTTGTTAGTAAGAATTAATTGTTTTTCACAGGTTTAAATCAAATTACAGGTAACTATTCTTGTAGGAAAATTGTTTAAATTACATGATATAATTATGTATTATGTGCCGTTTGATTTAAAGTGCAAAATCTACCATTAATGTAATTTGATCTGTATGATTTTGTCGTGATTTTGAAAGTAGTCTCTTCTGCTCACCAAGGCTGAATTTATTTAATAAAAAATTAAGTAAAAACAGTAACATTGTGAAATATTATGTTAATTTTAAAAAACTATTAAATAACTGTTCCCTTTGACGAATTGGGATCACTTCTGGGAGCCCCTATCAGCTTCGAGCTATATAGAACCGGCCAATGAACAATTGGCGTGCGAGATTTGCATCTCGCACTCCGCCCCGCGCTGCGGGTATAAACAGGAAGCGAAAGTGAATGCACGCTGTCATTCACTTCGGAGCCGAACGGCGTTTGAAGAGGACTCTCGAGTTATCGGGTGAAAAGCTGCTATCCACAAAACAACGAGTTATTGAGAAGACCGGAGATCGAGGAGAACGCGTGTTGGAGAGACGGTACATTTCAGCGGGATCGCGGTGCTCACTGCTGCCTCTGTTTAGAGGAAAAACTGCTGTTTTCACAGCAACCTGTTGGTTGGTTTTTCCTGTTTGAGTACAGGCACGGGCTGCACTAAACCCCGTGCGCTGTCATGTTTCCCCCTGAGTGCTTCAGCACAGAGAGTGTTTCCTCACAAAAAGAGTACACGGGTGACGCTGCGTCTTTTTCAAGATGTCATTCCACTGGATGCGGTCGTTCACAATCACTGTCTCACGTGTTTGGGCAAACAGCACGCTGAGGCGGCGTTTGTGGATAGTTCATGTTCCCACTGCGGGAACATGACTATCTCGGAACTAAGGTCGAGACTCACCTACCTCCGGGAAGGCGGAGTCCCCTTACCCATCCCACGATCTAGTTCTATTACTAACCAGAATAGACCCATTTCTTTGGATGGCCAGGGTGACCTGAGGATTACGTTTAGGGCATACCCGCCGAGTCAATCTCCGCAGGCCCCTTTTCCCTCAGTTCCGCAGCCGGTAGAGCTCCCGGGAGAAGTCGCTGGTCCCGTCCCATGGGCGGCCAGCGGTGACTTTCGGAGCTCCGGTGGACGAACAGATGTCGATCGCTGCATCGGAGGATGAGGGTTCGGCTGGACTAACTCCCTCTGGGAGAGTAGCTTCGGCCGTACCGGACCCCGAGATGGCTACTATGCTTTCCCGGGCCGCCGAAAGGGTCGGGCTTGTGTGGAACCCTCCACCATGTCCTGAACCCTCTAGGTTGGACGATTGGTTTCTCGGGGAGGGTCGCGCTGGTTCTCAGCGTCCCACCCCGGTGCCTTTCTTCCCAGAGATGCATGAGGAGCTCACGAGGTCGTGGACGGCATCTTTTTCTGCCAGAAACCGGCCGAGTGACTCCTCCCCCCTCACTACCCTTGACGGTGGGCCAGCCAAGGGTTACGTGGGGATCCCGCCAATGGAACACGCCGTCGCGATGCAACTGTGTCCGGCGTCCCGGGCCTGTAAGTTCTCTTCCAGTCTGAGTATTTACGAAGGTCGCGGAGGCGGCCATTGCTCCCATGAGAAAGCATGGTGTTCGCATTCTCAACTATCTCGACGACTGGCTGATCCTTGCTCAGTCGCGGGAGCAGTTGTGCGAACACAGGGACATGGTGCTCAGTCACCTCAGCCAGTTGGGACTTCGGGTCAACTGGGAGAAGAGCAAACTCTGTCCAACACAGAGGATCTCATTTCTATCAGTATGGAGAAAGACTCAGTCGCCATGACAGCGCGCCTCACTGAGGAGCGCGTCCAGTCAGTGTTGAACTGCTTGCATATGTTCAGAGGCAGGACAGCGGCACCACTGAAACACTTGAGTCGCATGTCACAACTCGCCCGCCATCTCCTCTTATGGAGTCAGAAGCATCAGAGGTCGCTCCGTACTATTCACATTTCAGGCCTGCTCAATCGTGCAGCCGACGAGCTCTCACGACAGCCAGTGCTCCCGGGAGAGTGGCGACTCCATTACCAGGCGGTCCAGCTGATATGGAGTCGTTTCGGGGCCGCACAGGTAGACCTGATTGCCTCCCCAGAGACGACCCATTACCAGTGGTTTTATTCCCTGACCGAGGGGACCCTCGGCTCGGATGCCCTGGCACACAGCTGACCCCGGGGCCTACGCAAATATGCGTTTCCCCCAGTGAGCCTTCTTGCACAGACACTGTGCAAGGCCAGGGAGGACGAGGAGCAAGTCCTGTTGGTCGCTCCGTATTGGCCCAACCGGACTTGGTTCCCGGGACTAGTGCTCCTCGCGACAGCACCTCCTTGGCCCATTCCTCTGAGGAAGGACCTCCTGACTCAGAGACGGGGCACCCTATGGCACCCACGTCCAGACCTTTGGTCCCTGGACGGGACGCGGAGGTTCTAGGTGACCTACCGCAAGCAGTAGTTGACACCATCACTTCCGCTAGAGCCCCCTCTACGAGGCGCCTCTATGCGTTGAAGTGAAACCTGTTCGTCGATTGGTGAAAGAGCCGAGAAGACCCCCGAAGATGTTCGATCAGGTCCGTGCTTTCCTTTCTGCAAGATGGGTTGGAGTGAAGGCTGTCTCCCTCCACCCTCAAAGTCTATGTTGCCGCTATCGCCGCTAATCATAAGCTAGTAGATGGAAAATCTCTAGGTAAGCACGATCTGATCGTCAGGTTCCTGAGGACACTAAATCCGCCTCGCCCTCCCTCTGTACCCTCTTGGGACTTGTCTCTGGTGCTAACCGCACTGCAGAGAGCGCCCTTTGAGCATTTGCAGTCAGCAGAGTTGAAAATCTTGTCGTTAAAGACAATACTCCTGACTGCGTTGGCCTCCATCAAGAGGGTTGGGGACCTGCAGGCATTTTCGGTCGACGAATCGTGCCTGGAATTCGGGCCCGGTAACTCTCATGTAATCATGAGACCCCGGCCTGGATATGTGCCCAAGGTTCCCACTACTCCCTTCCGGGACCACGTGGTGAGCCTGCAAGCGCTGCCTTTGGAGGAGGCAGACTCAGCCCTAGCTTTTCTCTGTCCCGTCCGTGCTCTCCGGACTTACGTGGACAGAACGCAAAGCTTCAGGACCTCAGAGCAGCTCTTCGTCTGTTACGGAGGACAGCAGAAGGGAAAGGCTGTCTCCAAGCAGAGGATGGCCCACTGGATAGTGGATGCCATCATCTTGGCATATGAATCCCAAGACGTGCCTTGCCCGCTCGGGTTAAGAGCCCACTCCACTAGGGGTGTTGCTTCTTCCTGGGCGCTGGCTCGTGGCGCCTCACTGACAGATATTTGCAGAGCTGCGGGCTGGGCGACACCTAACACGTTCGCTAGATTCTATAGCCTCCGTCTAGAGCTGGTATCTTCCTGTGTGCTCACTTCCCATAGTCGGTAACACCGAAGTGCCCGTTCTTGTGTCGGCTTGCTGCACCATTCCCCTCCATATGGACCGGATACGTGCGCTAATCGCTCCAGTTGAGTTCCTAGGAATGGCGAACCCTGTCGAGTCCTCCGTTACCCTCGGCAGTCGGATGTGGCGGAGCATCCGACGCCAGGTCTGACACTCGTATGCATTGGTGGAACGAGTGTTAGACTGGGTTCCATATGTTGTGACCCCCACGGCAGTCCCATGTGTGTATTCTTCCATGGTACAGCTCCCTACGGCGAGCCCGTGTCTTTCCCTCGGCAGAGCTCCTCTGCTGTCTCAGGGAGGTGTAGTCCCCCGCCTCTAATTCACCGGGGCCACCCCTGGGACTTCCGTATGTTGTGCTGCCCACGGCCAGCCCATACGTGTATTCTCCACATGGTAACTCCCTCCGGGCATGATGTGGTTTCCGCAGCGGCCTCCACGGGCACGCTTTCCCAGCGTTATCCAATAAAGTCAGCTGAATGGGTCTTGCGGAACAGCAGCTTTTTGACTCTCCCTGCGTGAATTTCCCTGCCCACTAACAGACGGGGTCTGAGGGGCTCATCGCTGGGCGCTGGAAGTGGTAGTAACTATGGCGTTTTCCAAAGGGATCCCAATTCGTCGGTACGTCCGACGTACGTCTCCGTTCCCTCCTTCAGGGAACGAGGGTTACCATACGTAACCGAGACGTTTTCCATTTTAATATTTTTTAAATTTTTATTTATTTCTGTGATGAAGCTGACTGTTCAGCAGCAATTATTTCAGTGTTACATGATCCTTCAGAAATTAGAATAATAGTAACATTTATTATTATTATTAATGTTGAAAACAGTGCTGATTTATATTTTGGAGGAAACCAGGATAATTTGATGAATAGAAAGTAATGCGTCCCTGGATAAAAGATCTCAATTGTTATCATTAATAAACTAACATGAATTAACAATGAGCAATACATTTATTTAATTATTTATTAATCTTTGTTTATGTTGGTTAATAAAAATCATTCATTGTTTGTTCATGTTATCTCACTAATGCTAACAAATACAACATTCAATTTTAATGTTTTATAAGATTAAAAGATTAATAAATGCTGTAACGTGTTACCCAAATTATATGTGTCATTTAATTTGAGTGAACTTAAAGGGATAGTTCACCCAAAAATTTTAATTAGCCCATGATTTACTCACCCTCAAGTCATCCTAGGTGTATATTACATTCATCTTTCAGACGAATAAAATCGGAGTTATATTAAAAAAGTCCTGGCTAATCCAAGCTTTATAATGGCAGCGATTGTTGCTCTGTTTTTGAAGTCCATAAAAATGCATCTGTCCGTCAAATAGCATACTCCACACGGCTCTGGAGGGTTAATAAAGGCCTTCTGAAGCGAATTGATGCGTTTGAGTAAGAAAAAAAAAATAACTTCATAAAGTAAAGTTCCGGCCAATGGCCTTCCGTGGAAAAGGTGTTGAAAGTGCCTCTGCAGTTCAAAATGCTTACACTACCAGTTACACTCTTCAGACTGCAGAGGAGTGGAGCACGTTATTTGACGGACAGATGCATTTTTTATGGACTTCAAAAACAGAACAACAATTACTGCCATTAAAAAGCTTGGATTAGCCAGGACTTTTTTAATATAACTGATTTTATTCGTCTGAAAGAAAAATGTCATATACACCTAGGATGAGTTGAGGGTGAGTAAATCATGGGCTGATTTTAATTATTGGGTGAACTATCCCTTTAACTGCTTTTACACAGACAGCCCTTTAAACCCATAATTTCCGGCTTGTGCCATTTAGCGGTTCCCTGTACAGAGGGGTTATCTAACACTGATTGTATCATTTAGTACATTAAGGCTCATGTCCCCAGGTAAAAAACAGAACTCAGAGGCTGAAAACAATCCTCTCACAGCACTCATTCTATTACACACGATGGTGTCATTAAAGGAAGATAACACCCAGCACCCATTGGAGCTCTTTGGATAAAATATTGATTCTGACGCCACCGCTGACATCAATATGTGTACTGAACACTTCTGTGGAAACAATTCCAGAATCCCTAGAGGGGCATCACATCAACACCACTTTCCGTTTCATTCCTTTCACTTTTAGCCCAAAGGTGAATCTAGGTATGGAAAAAACAGTCACTTTAACATACCAAACAGGAAAACGCTATCGTTGTTTACCATCATCCTTCCAATGGCTAGGCTGTTGTTTTGCTAATATTTGAATCTGATAAAGATTTTACAAAAAAAAATAAAACACTTTAATTAAAGCATGTTTTATGCTAAAGTACACTGCGTCAAACCGACATTTCATATATGTTCAGTATTGTATATTTGTGTACAGTCAGCTGTATTTTGTGCAACGTATGCCTTATACACTCTGGAAGTATTTTCAAAAAATAGTATGTGCTCACCAAAATAGTATTGCTCACCAAGTCTCAAAAATACAGTAAAAAAGACATATTGTGAAATATTAATACAATTTAAAAAACCTGCTTTCTATTTTAATGTTCTATTTCTATTGTGATGGCAAAGCTGAATTTTCAGCATCATTACTCCAGTCTTTAGTGTCACGTGATCCTTCAGAAATCATTCTAATATGCTGATTTAGTGCTAATAATTTTTTTTTTTACTATTATCAATGTTGTGCTACTTAATATTTTTGTGGAAACCATTAATTTTTCAGGATCCATTGATGAACATGAAGTTAAAAAAACATTTATTTGAAATAGAAAACTTTTGTAACATTATAAATGTCTTCACTGTCACTTTTGATCAATTTATCTATTTGACTACACTGTTGCCATAATATTGACACACTATGCACAGGTGCGTTTACATGGAGCACTGTAATCAGTTTAAAAGTCCAATCCGAATGAAAATGCTCCATATAAACACCTCAATCGGAATAAAAATGCCCAAACCGAATGAATTTTGAGAGGGGTGGGATAAACCTTTTCATGAACCGATCAAACGAAAAATTCCACCATGTAAACAACCTGATCCAATTACTTTGAGTGTACGTCTTTCTGTGACGTGACATACAGCGCGCGCGCCTCCATAACTGAAGACTGCGCGCCGCGCTCACACCAGGCTAATGTTGACAAGAGAGGAAAGTTAATTTTTCTGGGGTATTAAACTTTTTATTTTGAACATGTTATGAACATAATGTTGGAATAATGACACATATATAGCCTGGCTACACCATCTTGACAGCGATTGTCCTAGGCTTCAACTGCGCCTGACAGAATAATTTTTTTTTCTGAGGTGATTATTACACTTTACAACAAATAATGAATAGCTTTTATAAAACTACAAGTCCTGGTGGCCGTTGAGAGTTGCCATTTCAACGGGGAACGTTCAAGCTGCTGGAGGACGTGTCGATATTTCTCTGTTTCTCGTAGGTATATTAAAAAAAAAAAGTTCAACAACTGCTTCAAATTGGTTAAGTAACATTACCCACAGTCTAACGTTACTTTAATTATTTTTGTTAATATTTATACTTTTGTGATTATGGTATCTTTCCTTAATCATCTGAAATATCTATACGTTTAGTACTAGTAATGATGTTGAGAAAGTCTTGAATGCATTCATGTTTCACCGTACATCCTATGTTTTTATTAATAATTTGTGTGCATTTTATTGTTAATTTTGTGTTTTTCAAAATAAATGAATTGAATTAATTTTGATTCCGCATTCATCATTCACAGCTGTTGAAATAGCCATTGTAATAGGACATCAATTAGTTTCAACTACGGCATGTGGGCGGCCACAGAAAAATAAATAAATATAAAAATTACCAACACAGAACAATTGATCCACGATACTAACGTTACGAATCCGATGCAACAGACAAACTGTGTGCGTATGTCACAAAATGATTCCGACTGAAAGTCAGCACATGTAAACACCAGATCGGTTTAGATAACGTCTCATGTAAACAGTCCACCGAATCTTTCAATCATTTTAATCGGAATGACAAAAATGTGCGCATGTAAACGTGGCTACTGTTGCATGTTTCCATTTACCACCTCTGAAAAACTCTAATTTAAATTGTTTATCCACCTTGTATACAATATTTTAAATCCATCATGTACACTGTTTCAAATTATTATGCAAGTGACAAATCCGTAAGAAATAAACATTCAGATTTTAGTTTTTCAAATAAAATGTTGTTTGAATTGTTAAATAGTTTGCCAGGTCTACTTAGGTAAATGGAAACACTACTTAAAGAGGTTGTTCCCCAATATTAAGCAAGTCACAGTTCTCATGCAATATGCAACATGAAAAACATTCCTTTTGGCCTGATTTTGTTCGAAATTACGTAACATTGGTTCGTTCTTTGATTTTGCGCAAAGTTTAACGTGGCCTTTACGGTCCGAAACCCAAACCCCCACCCCAAAAAAAGCAAACGTTTTAGGGCTGGGTATCGATTCAGATGTTCCAATTCGATTCGATTCTGATTCTCGATTCAACTCAATGAATACAGATTTAATACAAATACTATATTTATAAAAAAGAACAATGAACATAAGTGTTAATATAGTTTACAAGTGGGTAATTAACAAGAAATTAAGAGCCACAAACCTGTATATTAAACTCATTTTATTTTAGGTACACTTGGGTACATTAAAACAGAACCCATCTCATCTCTAAATTTCAAATGCATACAATTATTTTAAATACAATACAATTTTGATGCAACTTTATTCAAAAACATTTATCTGAGAAGAATTTTATACAATTTTGTTTTTATGGATATTTTGATATATTTATTCTAAAACATAAAAAGGATATTGGGTGATTTTTAGCAATTTTCAGTACACAACAAGCTTTTCTTGTGATTTTGCCGCCCATCATGTGTGCAGTTACTTTTCATACACGAGAAGCGAATTCATACCAGGACACAAGTAGTTGCCATGGTAATGAACAACAATAGATTTTATGTGAGGAAATCTGTTTATAATATAAGCTATTAGGTTTGAATTATTGGTGCTGTGCGGTCTATTTGAAAGTGTCTATTATGGCCAATGTACCTGCTTAAGGAACTCTCAAGTTTAATACAATGATCATAATGCAAGGCAAGCATTCGTATGTATGTGATCTATTTTTAGCGGTTGTGTGCTCTGTGGGGGTGTTGCAACATCTGGGTGATGTCTCATTAACCCTAAAGCCATCTTCTTGACAATTTTTTTTTTTTATACTTTCCTTAATCTGAGCGGTACAAGACTTGGCTACTTTTTCTAAATTTGCCACCTGAACATGCAAAATCTTTTTTGACTCGATTCTACAATGTTAAGTGCTTGAAAAAAAAAAGTCCGCCTTCGTGGACAAAAATAGGCACCATAGGAATGAATGGGAAAAATTGTAATTCCGAGCATATTTTTTTTAATTTGTCCATAAAAATCAATAAATTCAACACAATGCAGACCATACATACACACAAATGAAGGAGTGAGCCTATACAACATTCTCAATGTGGCAAACACTCGCACTCACACATGCACGCGCACACACACACACACACACACACACACACACACACACACACACACACACACATACACAAAAGCATTGCATTGAAGCCATTGTCAAATAAAACACAGTCACTCACACATACTCAAACAAAGGAATTAAATGAGCCAATAAATGGACAATTTAAAAATAAATTTGTTAAAACATTGCTTTACAGAGTTCAGCCCATATGCAGCCATTGAGTTCTATTGCCATCTACTGGCTATTGATATTTTAGCTTTAAAAAGAGATTAATACCATAGAGGTAAATAAATTCATTAATACCGCAAAAATCTAGCCTGACGTTGTCATACTCAATTCTAGTCAGAAGTTGAGTCTGATACTGCTCCATTGGGCTGTGATTATGGGGCGTGTTTAAACCGAACCAGGAAAGACCTCAATTGGATAGACCTACAACCAATCAGAGCAACGGAGTGACGCATAACGTTAGTTGTCAAATGTCAACAGAACTCAACTGCACTGTGTTGCCAAGTCCGCGGGTTGAAGCGACCACAATTATGTGATATACAGACCCAGGAATGCGAAATTTAGCAGGCAGTCCAGCAAAAATAACACATATTTTACTCCCCAAATGCCATTTTTCTTGGAGAACCCCCCCATCCGGAAAGCTATTGGGCTTGTTTTTGGCTAGTTTTGAGTAGCAATTGGGCGAGTTTTGCTGTAAAAACTTGGCAACCCTGTCTGCACGCAAGCTGGAATAAGTCACGTTAGAAGAAGAAGATGAGTGTAAACGATCTTTGCCGGTGTTGTAAAAAACGAATTTAAGGATACACAGAGTACTTACCAACACGATCATCATTTCTGAGAGAAATAGTGAAGGTGAATGCATATACGAACAAGTTCTCCGTTTAGGATTAGAACAAATTCAACCCAAGCGCCTTTGATGACGTGGGTGATTACGTTACTGTTTATCATCTGTCCATCATCGTCTAAAGCCCGCCCTGATAATTTCATTGGTCCGAACAGTTTCTGTTCGGGCATAATTACTTCTCTATGGATCAAGTCCAGACCGAACTGCCCGTGCAAAAAAAAAAGTGGGCGGGGCTAAGTTCGTCTGGCATTCAGGCTAGCAAAAATCACAGAAAAGGCATAAATTGATAGAATTAATTTTATCAAAGATGGTGATATAACATTTATAAAAAAAAAAAATGGAATCACACTTGAGACCTTCGTGCCCAAATGTGTCCACGAGGGCAGGATTAAGGGCTGTTTTCCGAGGGTGGCTTGATGGTTAAATAATTCCACAGATTTGTAGTAATACTACAGCATTTCACCTCAGCATTACAAATGTCGACAACGCATCGGAAGCCACCATTTAAGCACTGAATGAATGAGTGAATGACAGGCCTCTCGCTCCTTTGTAACATCGCGCAAGGCAAATGGTTGACATAGTCGGTGACAGTGGGTGACATCTAGTGGAGAAGACTAGTAATTAGAATTTGCGTTAATCTTATGTTCAATGTTTGCGGAAATAAATATGAAAAAAAAAGATTTGTGGCCTTTGAAAATCGACTTTTAATCGACCACATTTAAAAAAATGATTAATCGAAAAAAATATTTTTTTTTTGTTGCCCAGCCCTAGTTTTCACACTAAAAATAGAGTGAGAGCATTGTATTGGGGGATACAGTAGCCACGTTTACATGCACACTTTTTTGTCATTCCGATTAAAATAATTCCGATTGAAAGATTCGGTGGACTGTTTACATGAGAGTTATCTAAACCGATCTGGTGTTTACATGTGCTGACTTTCAGTCGGAATCATTTTGTGACATACAGTTTGTCTGTCGCATCGGATTCGTAACGTTAGTATCGTGGATCAATTGTTCTGTGTTGGTAATTTTTATATTTATTTATTTTTCTGTGGCCGCCCACATGCCGTAGTTGAAACTAATTTATGTCCTATACAATGGCTATTTCAACAGCTGTGAATGATGAATGCGGAATCAAAATTAATTCAATTCATTTATTTTGAAAAACACAAAATTAACAATAAAATGCACACAAATTATTAATAAAAAAATAGGATGTACGGTGAAACATGAATGCATTCAAGACAATCGCTGTCAAGATGGTGTAGCCAGGCTATATATGTGTCATTATTCCAACATTATGTTCATAACATGTTCGAAATAAAAAGTTTAATACCCCAGAAAAATTAACTTTCCTCTCTTGTCAACATTAGCTTGGTGTGAGCGCGGCGCGCGGTCTTCAGTTGTGGAGGCGCGCGCGCTGTATGTCACGTCACACAAAGACGTACACCCAATGTAACCGGATCAAGTCGTTTACATGGTGGAGTTTTTCCATGAAAAGGTTTATCCCACTCCTCTCAAAATTCATTCGGTTTGGGCATTTTTATTCCGACTGAGGTGTTTATATGGAGCATTTTCATTCGGATTGGACTTTTAAACCGATTACAGTGTTCCATGTAAACGCACCTAGTGTTCCACGCAGTGTTCTTAAATTGTTGTACAGTAGATTTTGTAGATTACCAGGGTATTCCATTTTTTCCATCTTTGTATTTGATTCATACGTTATTCCATCTATACATAAAATTTGCACATTTTGTATACATACTGCACATACATTCTATTTTCTGCAACAATAGTAAGATTAGTATGCTAGTATTCTGAACACAGCCTCATACACTCTTAAAGAGAGTTCACCAAAAGATTTTGTCATTTACTCATCCTCATCCTCATCTCATTGCAACACTGAAGACTTTCTTCAGAAGTCTTGGAATATAGCACACAAGTTGTGTGGACTTTTATGATACTTTTATGGTGCTATATCTATACATTGTAAAGAGAAAGGTGTGAAGAATCTGCCTAACGTCAATGGAAGAAATAAAGTCAGGGTTGGAACAACATGAGGGTGAGTAAATGATGATAGAATTAACATTTTATGGTGAACAAACTCTTTAACTTTCTTCCAAGTGCCCAGTACTGTTGCACCCTCCACTGTTTACATACCAGTCATATGCAGAGATAGGCAGAGCTGTTTATGGCATCAACAAAAGTCGTTTCCTGCCATTCTGTGCCACCCCTAAAGATCATGATAATACTCTTTTGAAGGGTAGGTGGGGTTGGAGGGTGACTAAATAAATATCTCTGCCTCTTCTTCATCTCTAGGTACCAGAAAATGTTGGTTTCCCTGACAAGTCCTTGTAAAATAAATTGCTCATTATGCCATCTGTAAGGTTTACCACTACTATTGCGATAGCGCTAATGAACATCGCCTGCAAGGCTTTGCCACATATAAACCAGCAATTAGGAGTCATTTCCACATACAACAAGAGCGCTAATGACAGAGTCACCTCTGACGATTGGCAGCATAACCACATGAACTCCAGGATGAGGTTGGTTAAAACACTAATATGAAACGCATACAGTGATATGTTCAGTAGGATATTCTTGTTATTGAAAAATGTGCAACAATTTGATTTAATTGCTGATTCTGATCTATTTGTCTCAATATGGATGTGTTTTGTAGTAAGTATTGCAACATTTATGCTATTATATAAAATAGCATGACATGTCTTGAGATTTGCGATAATAACCCAGCTAACAGGGAACATTCTCAAAACTTTGGCAAGTTTTGTGGAACGTTTTCTTCTGAAACGTTTTAGTTGGATGTTCGTCTAACATTTTTTAAATGTTACTACTTATTTTTTCAGAACGTTATTTCAGAACGTTGAGAATATTCAAAAGTAACTCCCATAATGTTGGCAAAATTATAAAACGCTATGTTGCCTTAACATTCGTATAACCAATAAAAACAAGTCTAAAACATAAAAAAAATTATGTTTTGAACGTTCAGGAAATTCAGAAAAAACATTTTCATTCAGTCAAACCAAAATTTATTCAGACACCTTCAACATTTTCTCACTTTATCACAGTTTATTAGCTACCGTTTAAAAAATGGTAATAAAATATGACAAGAACTCATGAGTCAGAACAAATTCATTATGATAATGTCAGATAACTTTGATAGAAAGTTATGTAATGAATTACAATCAACCAATCAGCTGTCAGCTGTTCAATTTAAATACACAATTAGATGCAAATACAGTAATTAAATGACGCAATATTGATGTGCGCATGTCCAGTGCCCGTAGTTGTATCCCTTTCTAGTCTTTCCCGCACGGGACGTGGTGTGATGACATCACCGTTTCACAAAATATATGGATTGGCTGTCAACACGAAAGCGCAAGGGTGTCGTTTTCAGATTTATCCTCTCTGGCACCCGGTTTAAAAAAATATTGGTTTAATTTTTTTTGTTACCGTGTGGACGAAAACCTGATATGATACTAAATTTTAACGTATACAGCTAAACACGTCTCTGTGTGGACGGGGCCTTATATAATACCAATTTGGGTTCAATTAATCAATTACCAAGCAATGCTTAATTTTGTTCAGTCTGTGGTGTAAAAGGTCACACTGGCAATTAAAGAAAAACACTGAAGCAAAACATGGTCAGGTCAAAGTGTCTGAATAATTTTGGTCCCAAATTTTTATCAATTTTACTGGTAGTCCACTGTATGAAGAATTTTTGGGTATAATATGTCACAGTTTACTTTATTTTGCTATCCTCACTTACATAAATGAATAAAATTGCATCACTTACGTTAGGAATGAAATAGCATTTTATTTACCTACAGTTTTTCACAGCATCAGTCATTTGCTATTGGTAATTGCAACAAAACACAATGAGAGTATCATTCCCGACAAAAGCAATTAGCTAGATTACTCAAGTCATTAATTTTGCAGAGAACCTTTGCCCTCGAATTATACAAATATGTGTGTCAAACTGTGCAAATTGCTTGATGAAATTGAATGTAACAGGCAATCAAGCAAATAAAAACAAACAGTACTGCAAGCAATGCTTGGCGAAACGTAACGAACGAGACAAGAAATCAATCCATTCAAGACCCACAACACATCCAAATGTGGTTCCTTAAATATAGAAGTTCAAAACACTGAAATACTACACATCTATGTTTTGACTCACTCAAAGATGTTTCAAACCACAGCACTGGCACAGTCATACATATAGAGAGCCAAAAGAGTTTTGGAGAGGAGGTGGTATCTGATACTGTGATAAATGGATGCAGTTTGTGATTGGCATACCTGATGCATCCCAGTGCAGTCCCCCGGGGCTGGCTGCCAGGCGCCGCCGTTTCCTCACATTCACGCCACCATGACAGGAGTCTCTGGTGGGCTTGGGCAGTGGAGTTGAGGTGGTCCGCAGGGGCGATGAGGAGTGAGGGGAGGCTGAAACTGGCAGGAGCGGAGAGGGTGGCAATAGATGGGTTTTCCTCTCCGGGCACTGGCTCATATGGCTCGACTCGTTCTCCGGGGGCCTGTGGAACAAAAGAGATTTCATTTCTGCTGTCATTCCACTATAATTAGCTGTCATAGCATGATGTTTTCCTGATCACAATTGAGCTCCCCAGTACCGCACAGTGTGTCATACCAGCAGTGAAAAACGCTGTTTTTTCCATACCAATCAACGTTGAGAAAATTACAGCTTTCAGCTGGATGTCAGAAAAGGCAGTGAATTAAATGTGCGTGAGAACAAAATGTGAGAATATTTTAGAGCATTACATTATACATCAAACGGTATATATTATGTGCACAATTTAATTCTTAGTTTGAGAACATTCAAATAGAACAACATTTTGAAGATAAAATATCAATCCATGTAATAATACATTTAGTAGAAGCCTCAATAAAATAATAAACAAACACCAATTTGATTAAAAACACCCCTTTTTTCTGTTTGCGAACATACAGTACCTGGAATCTGGAAGGGTATAGCTTTGGCTTTTCCATGATCCTCTCTTGTGGGTTCCTGATTTTTTTATTCTAAACAAAAACTCAATAATCCGTTCCATTGCAAACATGATAACCTTATGGACTTCTTCTCTTCATGTAAAACAAGTTATTTCCATGTGATTTCGTATGTGCCATGAGCAGCATATTAAACTTGAATGCACCTGCAAGATCTAACGCCACAGTTACTTCCCGTAGCTAAAGCCTTTTCATAGTCAAATCAACAACGTAATCGCTCCGGGGAAAAAAAAAGGCCCCTGTTAAAAAAAAAAACCCAGCAAGCATCCCCACTGAGTGTTCAGTGCCCGGCATTAATATTAAATTGCACCTTCCGCTAAAGTGTGCCAGCCGCGCACACAAAAGCCATATCAGTCTGTCAAGAGTCAAGTGTAGCGCATATCTGATGGTAGAGTTGGCTATGTTGCTTTTGTGAGGCTTGATTAACTGTAGTAAGTTAAGAGAGGTTTCCAGTGAATGCTTTGTTTCCACTGAGAGATGTAATATCACCATCGCAGTATGGAACCCGGCTTTTTGTTTTTAATAAATGGCTCTGCTGAGGCTTATGAATGTAGCCTGATTACATAAAGTTGGAAGGCAGTTTGTTTCTTTTTCTACCCGAGGTAGGATTAAAGCAATATAAACTGGTCTTAGTCACTGTATGCATTGCATTTTTCTGCCTACTTTGTAGCATATGGGCTTTGGGTGTGATGATTCAGTTTTTGTTGAGAGAGGCGCATAAAAGGTAGCTGAGAAGACATGATTGGTTTTGATTGGCTATTGAAACCACAAGAGCCACGCTGATTCAACATGTGGTAGGTTGGCTGGTTCTGTGTAATTCTCTCTTCTCTACACAGCTCATAGTTTCAATATGCATTCAAAGGTGTGTATAAAGAAAACAAGCATGTTTAATAGGATTCTCAAAAGTAATCAGATCAGATGTTGTTAAATATAGAGAGAAATGTTTAGCGAGATCTATGAGTCATTTGAATGTCCATCACAATCTTTACAAAATTAGTCCATACTCATATATATATATATATATATATATATATATATATATATATATATATATATATATATATATATATATGAGTATGGACTAATTTTGTAAAGATTGTGATATATATATATACACACACACCTAAAGGATTATTAGGAACACCTGTTCAATTTATCATTAATGCAATTATCTAATCAACCAATCACATGGCAGTTGCTTCAATGCATTTAGGGGTGTGGTCCTGGTCAAGACAATCTCCTGAACTCCAAACTGAATGTCAGAATGGGAAAGAAAGGTGATTTAAGCAATTTTGAGTGTGGCATGGTTGTTGGTGCCAGACGGGCCGATCTGAGTATTTCACAATCTGCTTAGTTACTGGGATTTTCACGCACAACCATTTCTAGGGTTTACAAAAAATGGTGTGAAAAGGGAAAAACATCCAGTATGCGGCAGTCCTGTGGGCGAAAATTCCTTGTTGATGCTAGAGGTCAGAGGAGAATGGGCCAACTGATTCAAACTGAAGAAGAGCAACTTTGACTGAAATAACCACTCGTTACAACTAAGGTATGCAGCAAAGCATTTTTGAAGCCACAACACGCACAACCTTGAGGCGGATGGGCTACAACAGCAGAAGACCCCACCGGGTACCACTCATCTCCACTACAAATAGGAAAAAGAGGCTACAAATTGCACGAGCTCAAGTTGAAGACTGGAAAAATGTTGCCTGGTCTGATGAGTCTCGATTTCTGTTGAGACATTCAGATGGTAGAGTCAGAATTTGGCGTAAACAGAATGAGAACATGGATCCATCATGCCTTGTTACCACTGTGCAGGCTGGTGGTGGTGGTGGTGGTGTAATGGTGTGGGGGATGTTTTCTTGGCACACTTTAGGCCCCTTAGTGTCAATTGGGCATCGTTTAAATGCCACGGCCTACCTGAGCATTGTTTCTGACCATGTCCATCCCTTTATGACCACCATGTACCCATCCTCTGATGGCTACTTCCAGCAGGATAATGCACCATGTCACAAAGCTCGAATCATTTCAAATTGGTTTCTTGAACATGACAATGAGTTAACTGTACTAAAATGACCCCCACAGTCACCAGATCTCAATCCCAGCATATTTAGGATGTGGTGGAACGGGAGCTTCGTGCCCTGGATGTGCATCCCACAAATCTCCATCAACTGCAAGATGCTATCCTATCAATATGGGCCAACATTTCTAAAGAATGCTTTCAGCACCTTGTTGAATCAATACCACATAGAATTAAGACAGTTCTGAAGGCGAAAGGGGGTCAAACACAGTATTAGTATGGTGTTCCTAATAATCCTTTAGGTGAGTGTATATATATATATATATATATATATATATATATACACACACACAATTCAGACTGCTCTACTAGAAGGGCCAAACACTGACTGTAAATTATGTGTAAACAATGACATCATGTGGTCACTACATGAATTGCAGTCTACCAACTGCACTGAGTCAAACATAAAGGCCCTATTTTAATGATCATCTAAGCGCATGGTCTGAACTGAAGTGCATGGAGCAGGTGCACTTAGGGCGTGTCCGAATCCACTTTTGCTAGTTTGGTCTCTTAATGAGTTATGGGTGTGTTTTGGGCATAAAATGCAATTAACCAATCAGAGTATCGTCTCCCATTCCCTTTAAAAGTCAGTTGCGCTTGCACCATGGTGGATTCGCTGTTAACATGGTGGAATTTGCGAGTGAAAAGACTGAATGCTTCTCCAGAGAGGAATCCTTTTATTTTTAATGTTTAAAAATATTTGTGTGCTGCTGCGCATCCCTGAGTGTGTAATAAGCTTGTAGAGATATGAGTGTACGCGTGTTGTGCAGCCGCCTATATGCGCATATTACTAACGCACCCTTTAAATAACACAAAAAATACTGCGCAGTCGATTTCACTTGCCTCAAAATAGCAATGTGGTAACATTGCACCTGAACACACCTCGTTTTCAGACCAGCACGGACATAGGCGAACAAATGGGCACGAGTGGATTTGCTATTTAAACAACGTGGGCGCTGGGTGTGAAAATGATAACTGCGTTGGTCTGAAACTAGCAAAAAACACTAGCGTCGCACCTGGCGTCGCATTGCGCCAGGTGTATGATAGGGCCCTTAAATTGCTGAACAGTTGAAAACAAAATGTTTTGCATACATTTGTGTGTATATCTTGATTCTACATTAATTTGGTCATTCAAATTGTAAATATATTTATGATATGTATAAAATAACTTTTAATTCAATATGGCAAGACCAGTAATCAGAAACTGTCCATTATTTTTCTTGATAACGACCAGCTAACTGTACATAATCTCAGTTATTGTACGCTACTTAACAAAAAAAATAAGCAAACTGGATATTTGAGCTGGAATTATTTGAATATGTGAGAAGAAAGATACCACAGAATGGTACGAGAGGCTTGGAACTTGCAATATGTGTAGGTAACTGGTTGTCAATAGTCAAATTAAAGTGGAGATTATGACTTTACCTGTCCATAAGATAAAGCAAGACACTGCTAACCAAGCTAACAATCTAAACACAAACACCAAAGATTTCTGGTTGGATATGAAAATTGGCTTTAACTTTGGCTTTTCATATTTTTATTCTTAGAATTTGTATTACTATGTTCTTGTTGTGTTTGTATTGTATATGTGCACTGGAAGCTTCAGCACCAAGAAAAATTCCTTGTGTGTGCAAGCACACTTGGCAATAAAGCTCTTTCTGATTCTGATTCTGAACTGAAACGCCTACACTAAAATGCCATCAAACTGGTCTGTAACAAAGAGACAGGAACTAGCATGTCTTAAAATTCTCTCACAAACACATTACCTGGTTTCTTTGTATGTGTCTCCGTTGTCATTCTCATGGGATGGTGGCAGCATGGAGCAAACTGAATCCCGGCTCCTGGGTAACAAGGTAGAGGGCATACACAGCCATGTCTCCAGATCAGAGAATTTTGAGTAGCTCAGCATCTCTAAAACACTGCAATACAGAAATACAATAAGACATTTCATTCGGGTTTACTTTATTAAACCTATGAAACAGAGATATTATTAAATTAGTAGTGTTTAAAATCACATTATTTTTTAGTTCTTTACAAAAAAAAAGAAAAAAAGAATGTCATCTGTGTGTGTGTGTGTGTGTGTGTGTGTGTGTGCGTGTGTGTGTGTGTGTGTGTGTGTGTGTGTGTGTGTGTGTGTGTGTGTGTGTGTGTGTGTGTGTGTGTGTGTGTGTGTGTGTGTGTGTGTGTGTGTGTGTGTGTGTGTGTGTGTGTGTGTGTGTGTGTGTGTTAGCACTTACAGTACCTGTCCTCTCCCATTCCTGGGATTTCATATTTCTCATTAGCCGTGTGGCAACCATATGGTGTTTGTGATTCCTGTGGAGCCAGCAGGCAACTTTTCTCTGTCTCACAAGACATCTTGAGCCATTTCTAAGCACACAAGGAAAATAGTACAACCTGTTAGTGTACTATATGCTGATCGTGACAGGTTTTCTACACCAACTAATGAAGTCAAAAGCCAAAATCCACATGGCTTATGTTTTGGACCTGAGGTCACTTCTCAGCACAGGTCCCTGCTGGTGGTGCCAAACAGAGGCTGGCAAAATAATCAAGCCTGCACACATTACTAATGCACATTCAGCACATACAGTATCTGGCTGACGTTTTAGTAGCCTAGTGAGAGCAGGTCTAGTTGTCACATGATGGAGCTGTCAAACAGGTTATATCCCAGTAACAATAGCTGTATGGTTTTAGACAGAATGTGAGTTCTGCCCTGTCCTAATATGAAATAAATATTTTAAATATGAACTCATGAACATATAAATATGTAAAAATGAATTCAAATATTAAATTATGAAGAAGAAAAAAAGAATATTGATATAAACAAAGTTTAAGCCGGCTATGATCCTAAGATTACATTTTCTACTGGCCAAAACGATGATAAAAGTTATTTTAATGTTACCATTTACACTTTGCTGTTTCATGTTTTATGGTTTACATTTAAAGGAAAAGGTTTGTGGGTTAATGACAGGTTCCATTGTGACAACTCAAGTGTCTTTCTTCATTTCTTGCTTTGGGGGCATGTTATCACAGAAGGTCAATTTAAATGAACCCAAGCTTATTTTCCATAGCAATAATAACTGCGGAAATGTTCCAATAGCTTTTCGTAGCCTGAAGTTAAATGTATGTGTGACTATACATAAAGTGACTTTAAAAAAATAAACAATCATGATAAACATTTGCTCCCTTAATCACTACAGAAATGACTTTAGTAATGAGCTTTAGCATAGGTGTGGCTCCGAAATAAGCTGATTTTCTCACATTTTCCCCATCACAACACAGTTCATATCCCACATGCATCCATCTTTAATTACTCCTCTTCCTAACACTCCACCTACACTTCAGTTGCGATGTAGGCTACACTGTAAAGTTTACACATTTTCACGTCCAGTGCAGACAGCTTCATTGAATACGAACACGGACTCGTTTGGAAAAGGAGGGAATGTACCTCTTTGTTCTCCGGTTCTGGACTCAAGGAACCGCGGCGGATCCTCAGAACATCTGCATCCTCTTCCCGTAAAAACCTGAAACTAGACTCAAAACTTCCCGTTACGTGTCTTCCACCCAGACGTAGTGAAAAGCCGAACTTCTGCGACTGCATGTAGGAAGAAAAGCTACATATTTCTGCAAAACTCACCAAATATGATCTCTGTTCGCCATCGGGAAGTTAATAAACCCTGTCATCTGCTTCGAAGATACTCACTTTTCATCTCTGTTCAATAAAACTATGTTCCACGGAGTAATGTTTTGCTAGCCTATGTTTTGCTAAAGACTGTATGGACGTAAAAATGTCGATTTTCTTTGAAACCCGTCCTGTTCAGATTTCTCGTACTTGTCTGTGTTAGATAAGACAGGAAATATTTATGTAGTTATCCAGGAAAATGAGGGACTGCAATTATCTCACATAAACAGTTCTTCATCTTCATGTTGATGTAACCAAAGAAATCTCAGCTATTTTCACCAGACAACATGATGACTAGCCTCAGTATGCCGTTTTTGTAGCCTATTTATAAGAAATATCCTATGTAACACTGTAAAATACATCTATACAATGTAAAAAAGTTATGTCAAGGAAAACTAAACTCATGTGGTAACTTATAAATTGAATGGTTATATTCAAGTAAATTTAAGTCAAAAGTAGGCTATTATATTTAAACTACAAGCTTATTTATTATACATTATATTTAAATTGTAAATATAATTATTATGAAATATTATAGAAATATTATGACTCATTGAATAACTGAATAACTAAAAAAAAACATTTTTCTAATTTATATATACAAAAGCCTTAAAGGGATAGTTCACCCAAAAATTTTAATTATGATTTCACCCTCAATCCATTCTACACTCTAAAAAAAAGGTTCTATATGGCACCAAAAAAGGTTCTTGGCTCGTAATCATAGGGGAACCTTTTTTAGTGCTATATAGCACCAATTTTGGTGCTTCAGCGGTTCTTCAGAGGTGCTATATAGCACCTTAGTCAAAGAACCGCTGAAGAACCGCTGAAGAACCACTGAAGCACCAAAATTGGTGCTATATAGCACTAAAAAAGGTTCCCCTATGATTACGAGCCAAGAACCTTTTTTGGTGCCATATAGAACCTTTTTTTTTTAGAGTGTAGGTGTATATGACTTTCTTCTTTCAAATGCATACAATCGGAGTTATATTAAAATATCCTGGCTCTTCCAAGCTTTATAATGGCAGTGAATTGGAGCCCAAAATTTGAAGTCCAAAAAAGTGCATCCATCCAACATAAACGCACTCCACATGGCTCCAGGGGTTAAAGGGATAGTTCACCCAAAAATGAAAATTCTGTCATCATTTAGTCACCCTCAAGTTGCTGTATGAGTTTCTTTGTTCTGCTGAACACAAAAGAAGATGTGAAGAATGTTTGTAACGAAGCAGATAGAGCAACTATTGACTACCATAGTATTTTTTTTTCCTCGTATGGTAGTCAATAGTTGCTCTATCTGCTTCGTTACAAACATTCTTCACTCTATCTTCTTTTGTGTTCAGCAGAACAAAGAAACTCATACAGGTTTGGAACCACTTGAGTGGTGACTAAATGATGACAGAATTTTCATTTTTGGGTGAACTAACCCTTTAATAAAGGCCTTCTAAAGTGAATTTATAGGAAAATACCCATATTGAAAACTTTATAAAATAAAATATCTAGTAGCTTAATAAGCGTAACTGGCATGAAGTATGACTTCAAATGTACAGCGTAAGCGATTTGAACTGTGAGAGGCATTACACTTTCTGTGTAAGTTGAATACGGAAGGCGATCTGGCGGAAGCGAGATATTTTACTTTATAAGGTTTTAAATATGGATATTTTTCTTACACAAACCCATTGATTCGCTTCAGAAGGCCTTTATTAATCCCCTTTATTAATGTGGATTACTTTTATAATAGATGGATGCACTTTTTTGGGCTTCAAATTTTGGGCTGCCATTCACTGCCATCATAATGCTTGGAAGAGCCAGGATATTTTTGTATATAACTCTGATTGTATTCGTCTGAAAGAAGAATGTCATATGTATACACCTAGGATGGCTTGAGGGTGAGTAAATCATGGGGTAATTTTCATTTTTTGGGTGAACTATCCCTTTAACTGGTTTGAGAGTCTGCATGAGGGAGGGACATAAAATACCTGTGAATATTATATTGCTCAAATAATGTAATTTCATCCTTTCTTTAATAAGATGTTTTTATTTTCAGTTTGTATCTCCCAGGACAAATGGCGTGAAAATTAGGAACATTACACTCAAGGTCAGCGACCATGTTGTTTTTAGATAAAGATGATGAGATGATGCTTTTACCAAGTCACATGAGTATGACAATCATTTCAATATTTCCCCCCTTAAAATAGGCCCAATCACTCCCTGTGGATAAATTATTTTCCCTGTTAGTCACTAAAAAGACCACACGAGGGAGCTTTAACCCATCTCCAGAGACTGAAACCAGCCATATGAATCCAGTTGAAGACACAATCAATTATTTTCTGAGAAATGTGAGATTGAGTTTCTAACCTCCTTGCTAAACTCTATCATGCACTACACAGATCACAATGCAGATGAGCAAGAGTCCAAGCCCAGCACCCAGCAATGGGAGTGGGAATAAGATGAAAGAGTCAGAGAACATGGAACATCTGTCTGTAATTGACGGCATGGCCACGGAATCTAGGGGAGTGTGTGGCCTTGCAGCTGTAGTGCAGGGATTTGTTTTTGTTCCTTGGATACTGTGGCACCCTGGTGGCACAGAAACTGACCCACCACAGGAAGATTCTGTACAATTCCAAAGGATACGTGCAGTCAGTGTGTAGAGGGTTAAATATCAAGGAGAAACATATTGAAGAAATACTTCATTTCAGTCTGGTTTCCAATCCAGGGCACATATGCTTCATCTCATGGTAAGTTTCTTAATACTTTAGCTTCTCAGTTTGTGAAGTTTTTTTTCTTTATGCATTAAACTTGCTGCATGACTATAGTGAACTGATAAATAATTTTACTATGCTATTTTATATATAGTTACTTAAATCTGCTATATACACTATCGTTCAAGTTTTGTGGTAAGATTTTTTTAATGTTTTTAATTGAAAGAAGTCTCTTATTAAAGCTGCATTTATTTGATCAAAATATATCAAAAACAGTAATATTGTGAAATATTATTTCAATTTAAAATAACTGTTTTCTAATTTTTAAAAAATTATTTATGGATATTCAGCATCATTACTCCAGTCTTCAGTGTCACATGATCCTTCAGAAATCATTCCAATATGCTGATTTGCTACTAAAGTAACATTTATATTACTATTATATTGAAAACTGTTTTGCTGAAAAACTGATACATAGTAAAACGTTAAAAAGAAAAGTATTTATTTGAAATGCTTTTTTTTTTTTTGCAACATTTTTTTTACTGACACAATTAAATGCGTCATTGCTGAATAATTTATTTTGGGGAAAAAATCTTACTGACCACAAACTTTTTAACAGTTATGTATTAAGTTCTTATTTTTCAAGACAAAATTAATTCAAAATGATCAGAATACTAAACAAAGTGACTATATTATAATTTTTTGTACTTACATAATTGCTTATATTTTTACATAATTTAACTTTATCAATCTCCTGGGGAAAATCGAGGCATTAAAGCAATAAACATAAATCATGAAATTGCAATACAGTACAGTTTCATGCAATACAATAAAAATAATATAAACTACAAAAATATATAGAGAATACAAAGATATAGAAATAAACATACTCTGAAATTTGCAGTAGTATGACAGCTACTTTTGTCCAAATCAAATCCAAAATATGTATTCATATTTATTTTTAGTGCAAAAATTGTACAAATGTTGTGCAACATGAAAAATGCTTATTGCCGGAAAAAAATTACAAAGTGAATGACTGAACAAATGTATATATATAAATGATCAATAATGAAAAAGATATGTAGGTGGATGGATGGATGGATGGATGGATGGATGGATGGATGGATGGACGGACGAACGAATGAATGAATGAATGAATGATAATTAATTTAATCTAAAGATTTACAAAACAGTTTGATTAAAAATTCAGTTTTACTATGCTAATTTCTGACCTTAGAAATGCTTCTACAAACTGAATGAGCAAGAGGAACCGGAAAATAACCAGCCAAAAGGGAATTAAGCATCCTAGCAGCTTTCACTGGACCATGAGCACTGATCATTCTGCGCTGAAGGGTTCAGCCCTGGTTAATGGAGTAGAGCTGGCGACAGCCACTGGAGGAGCAGAGGGGTCCTGCTCTCGCTGTACCCTTCCTTTCGGTGTGGTTCTCCTGATCATTGGCGTTGCAGTCACAGCGGTTGCCTACAGTTTCAGCACCCACGGATCGACCATCTCCATCCTGGGACTCCTGCTCCTCATCAGTGGACTGTTGCTTCTGGGCTTCAGTGCAGTGTGCAGGAGATGCAGAAAGAGAAGAAAAATGCACAAATCGTGGGAGAGTCAGACTGACCTGGTAGAGAGTCGGAGGAATAGCTTTGATTAAAATATGTTCTGGAATGACTGGAAATGTATTCATTTGAATCTATTTGTCATTAAAATTCAATGTATACAATGCGTTTACATTTTCTACAGAAATAGATTGACTCCGAGCACATATTCATATCAAATACCCAGATTTTGATTAAACTATACTATTCGCATGACATACTTTTAGGTTTAAAAAAACCTGCTTTGAATGGAAATATTGGGGACTTCAAATCTCATGCATAAAAACCAGAGCAGCACATTAATTGAGATTCTAGACAGATTATGCCCTGTGTCATGTATGGTTTGCATGGCCCCCACCTGTGACCTTCTTTTAAGACCTCAGTTATTCTTTTAGTCCATCTGGTACATTTATAGTATAATCCTTGTCAAAACTATAAAACTTTGGGCAGGTGGTATGTGCTAGTGTTCACTGCATAGCTGTAAGCTGTAATAGATGCTTATGGACAGATCAAGACATAAATAGACAGATGTTGCAAACCCAGATTAAAAGAAAAGCACTCTACTTTCTCGTCCATTAACATGAAGATCAAACAATACTGTACCCTTGAATTACCTTTTGGGTACCACCAAATATCAAAGTTTTATATTTATTTTTATTGTTGAGCCGTGATAGAATGGCTTATTTCAATATTATTAAAACTTTTTTGTCACTTTTGTAGTGTATATTATGGGTTATACGACTCAACAGCGCACACACACACAAATGAAATATGGTAATAATTTATGAAAAATATTCCGTTTTATTTAAATTGTTGAGACTTTTTGTTTTTAAATCTTTTTTGTCACTCTTGTAATGTACTTTATATGGTCCATTACTGCAGCACATACAGTAGCCTATAATACAAAGTATATGTAAGCAATTCAGTTTATTCAAGTGTTCTATTAGTATACTTATTTCAAACTAAAAAGTATACTTGTCTACTTTATATACTTCTCAGAAAAATACTTAAAATTGCACTTAAGTATGCTTGACTTATACTGACAGAAAAGTCTAAGTATGTTTGGCCTAGCCTACTTACTCAATCTTTTGATCGAGATATACTTAAAGTATAATTAAAAGGTTAGTTCACCAAAAAATGAAAATAATGTAATTTATTACTCACCCTCGTGCTCGGAACACAAATTAAGATATTTTTCGCCAAAACAACCCCCGAAATAATAGGTGTGTTCGACATCGGCTGCGGCCGGATTCAACTGATCGGCGAGAGTAGCCGCGTGCAGACGGCGAGGAGCTGCAAATGGAGACGTGAAGTCGGACACTTTCTGCTTCCCGTAGTGACGCTCGCGCCGTGTTTGCATACTTTATCAGCTGAAGTGAAATAAATGCAATTTTTGGCAATACACAGTTGTTTCAGAGACATTATTGTCATGTAATGGGTTAGTTCACCCAAAAATGAAAATTCTGTCATTAATTACCCTCATGTCGTTCCACACCTGTAAGACATTCGTTCATCTTCGGAACACAAATGAAGATATTTTAGTTGAAAGCTGATGCTGAGAAAGGCCTCCATTGACATTCAGTACATTTACACTCACAAGGCCCATAAAATAAGGCACTAAAAACGTCGTTACAAAGTCCATCTCACTACAGTGGCTCTACAATAATTTTATGAAGCGATGACAACAGTTTTTGTGCGGGAAAAAAAAATCAAAACTTTATTCCACAAGTTCTTGTCTTCTGTGTAGGCCTCGGCCGTGAACTCACGAAGCACCAAGAAGACGCATGCGCGAGAATATGACGCAAAACCGGCGTTCGGACACGTGAACCAGAAGCAAGGAGATTTGTTTACAATGAGCAGAGGAAGACGCGCCGTATCTGAGCTGTTGAATTCTACATTGATCGTGCTTTAGGTCTCGGCGCAGGGCTCAAAATGGGACTAAAGTGTGCATTTCAAGGATTCCCGAATGCCGGCACTACGTCATATTCTCGCGCATGCGTCGTGGTGCTTCGTGAGTTCGCGGCAGAGACAGACAAGGAAAGAACTTGTGGAATAAAATCGTTATTTTTCATATTTTTTTCGCTCAAAAACTATTGTCATCGCTTCATAAAATTATTGTAGAGCCACTGTAGTGAGATGGACTTTGTAATGACGTTTTTAGTGCCTTTTATGGGTCTTGTGAGAGTAAATGTACTGAATGTCAATGGAGGCCTTTCTCAGCCATCAGCTTTCAACTAAAATATCTTCATATTCATATTCTTACGGGTGTCGAACGACATGAGGGTGAGTAATTAATGACATAATTTTCATTTTTGGGTGAACTAGCGTACAAGAATAAAGTTCAACATATAAGCCTACACTATTAATGAAGTGGGGTTTATGTTTTTAATTTGAAGGTTTCAGAATAAACACGAAACACACGTGATTGCTGTCATGCGGTGAATCCAGCCAATCGAGGAACAGCTGTGTCGTCATCAGAGTCCGTGCAGCCTCTTGCAGCTGCTCTGTAGAAACTGCCCCGGCTGTATCAGCCGACTGCTCTCGAATCGCTCTCGCGGCACTTTGTTGACATACGTCACTGTCACGTGGCATCGGCGCTGCCTCAAGTCGGACAAAATTTCTAACCGGCATGCACTGCTTCAAGTCAGCCGCCGATCGGTCTGCGCATCACTGGGTGAAGTCGAACAAGCCTAATGACTTAGTGATAACCGATTTCAAAACACTGCTTCATGAAGCTTCGAACCGTTATGAATCACTGTATCGAATCAACAGGTCGGTGCGCCAAAGTCACGTGATTTCAGCAGGTTAGCGGTTTGACCATAGACACGCGATCCGAATCATAATTTACCTCACTGATTCATATCGCTCCGACGCTGATTGCAATTTTTGCTCAAAAATGTATTTTAGATCATTACCAAAAAAAAAAAAGTTACAGACTGCAACTATCCATGTTTTCACTGTTATACGTTTGGGGACGCTATTACACATCTTCTGAAAGAGAACAGAATCTCCTGATTAAAACACAGTTGTTGATAAGTTGATAATGCATGTTGATGAAGCAATCTACCCGTGAAATTTAGAACCACGAGCTGCAACGCATCATTGTATTCATCATCTTGAGTAAACATAGCTGAAAGCTAAATGGAGGAGCTGGTGAAAGACCGGTGCAACATCCATTATTTGGACTTCGGCTTTAAGCCGTCCGACGAGCAGCAGCAAACTATACTCTGTAGAGTGTGTGGAGCAACAGCTCCGGCTAAGAGAGGTAACACGACTAATCTGTTCTACCACCTCAAATAATTGCAAACTGCAAAATACTATTTAAATACTGCTGCGTGAATGACGAGCACAGAGGCGCGGGCGCGCACACACACACACGTGTGACCCTCGCTGCCTTTGTAGTCTCTGCCATATGACTGTATTATTATCTATATGAGGACACGAACGCATAAACCGTCACTTCATGAGAATTTACCATTTCATTTGAGAAAACTGTCGTATCATGAAATTAACACAGACACTCAAAGGTCTTCGTGGCACCCGTCAAAATAAAAGTTCGGTTTAACGTGAAGAAATTGGCAGAATATATTAGGGTCTGCTTCGCCTCTATGTAATAATAATTCGTCTCTACAAATAATAATAATTATGCCTAGATGATTGCTTATTTTTCACTTGATATATTTTAATAAACAATGTTTACTTTTAAACAGCATACAGCCTTTAAATGTTAATGTATTTTTTTACTTATAATGATTATCATCATAAACAATAAACTTATTGAGTTTAATTAATACAAAATTAAATAGTTAAATAAAAAATAAAAAAATGTTGCTGTGGTACCGAAATTGGCACAGAGTACCGTAAAATGTTTATGGTATTGGTACCGACTACTGGAATTTTGGTATCGTGACATCCCTATCCCCTAATTCACAGTATCCGTTCCTTTATTAACAAGACACCAGTTTTCATATCATTAAGAGAACAAAATGTTTAAAACCAAATACGTTACATTAGGCTGCCGGTAAGAAACTTTGTTTGAAATATGTTTTTATTTAAAGTATCTGTGCATTACACAAAAGAATTTGTACTTGAATTTTATTTATCTGCAACATTATGTTGTATAATTACATCGTGATATTTTTGTCGCAAGAGGCTGCAATGTATATCGCAATATGGATTTTAGGATTTCACTTGTAGTACTAAACATTTTATATACTAAAAGTAGTCCAATTTACTCCCAATATTACTAAAAATATACTTGAACATTACTTAAGTAGCTATACTTGAAGTATAATTCTTTTTCGTAAGGGATAAGGTACGAGATGCTGTGCTGTATCGTGATTAGGTCACGCCTGAAGGGCGTTGTTATAATGTAAAGCTTTTATAAAACTGTTACCACACAATACAAATATTAAAGTAAAAAAAAATATGAATCAATGCAACTTTCATGAAGTAAAATCACTAAAAGCCTTCCTTCCGGTGGAAAAAATATGGACTGCAATAGAAGGTAACGTTACATTATTACACCATTAGATGGCATTTTTAATATAATGAATGACATAACATGACTGTTAGCCACTCTCCCAAAAACGTTTTATTTAATCATCATAACTCATTTTCATACAAAAGTATTTTAAAAACACATAAAAACTAGAAGAATTATGAGTGCAAAATGCCACAACATTTTAAATACATCCAAAATCAGCATTAAATCTGCTTTTTGTCTTGTTTTACGTCACAGTCTATTTATGATGACATAACATAGCTGTTTCTTAGACTAGCTGTCCCAAACACTCTTAGTATGCCTTATATTATGGCGATATTAAATAATTATATATGATTATTTTACACACATCATTTTTTTAATAAAACTCCATTGAATGACAAAAATCATTAACAATCCATTAAAATGTATTCAAAATGTTATTGAGATGATGTATGCCAAATGCTAAAAAGTATATAAGATATATATAAGACAACATTAAATATGCTTTTTGACATCAGTATTATGTCATGTCCATTAATAAAGACATAACATAACAGCAGGGGCGTAGCCATCTTTTCAGAAGTGAGGGGGACAGAAATGTCAGGTGTAATACCATTTTTTTTCTGACCTTTGTCTAATTGACAGATTTAATTGATTTCATCTCTTGCTTTTAATTCAGTAAGATATCGAATACACTGCTGAACAATAACCACTAATATCTATAATGTTTTCCCTATATGTTATGCCAATTTTATGATTGGTTTATGTAGGCTACTACAAACACTTGTGCATTAAGTCCCCATGGATTTTATGCTTTGTAAAAAAAAAAAATATCACTGAATAAGGCAGAAAATATAAAGTACCTATCAAAAGTTTGGAAACATTACAATTGTTAAATGATTTTTAAAGAAGTCTTCTGCTCACCAAGGCTGCATTTATTTAATAAAAAATGCAGTAAAAAGGTAATACAGTGAAATATTATCCCAATGTAAAGCAGCTGTGTGAATATATAGTAAACAAACAAAAAAATGATTGTGATTTATTACTGTGATCAAAGCTGAATTTATCATCATTACTCCAGTCTTCAGTGTCCTATGATCTTTCAGAAATCATTCTAATATGTTCATTTGATGCTCAAGAAACATTTATGATTATTATTATTGTTGAAAACAGTTGTGCTGCTTTATTTTTTTTAGGAAATCATGAAACTACAAACATTTATGGTAAGATAAAAAAGAGAGAAATTAATACTTTTATTCATCAAACATGCATTAAATTGATAAAGTGGCATTTATAATATAACAAAAGACTTATACATGCTTTATTCAATGCAAATAAAGGCTGTTCATTTAACTTTCTATTCATTAAAGAATCCTGAAAAATAAAATGCATCATGGTTTCCACAGCTGTTTTCAACAATGATTATAATCATAAATGTTTCCTTTTCATCAAATGATCATATTAGAAGGATTTCAGAAGGATCATGTGATACTGAAGACTGGAGTAATGATGCTGAAAATTCAACTTTGATCACAGGAATGAATTACACTTTACTATATCATTACAAAATAAAATATCTGTGAATATATATGTGAATATATTTCGCAATATTAATGTTTTAACTGTATTTTTTATTAAATAAATGCAGCCATGGCAAGCAGAAGATACTTAACATTTAAAAGGCTGTCAGTTAGCACTGCATTATTCATATTCTTTATTGTCAATAAATACCTTGAGATGGCTGGAAAAACACAAACCATATTCGACAATTCGCAATCGTGTTTGTTGTCATGTTTCAACAGTCATAGCGATTATTTTTATTCAGCTGCTGCTACACAATATCACTTTTTTAATAGCCTAATGTTTTTACTCTACAGTTGTGCAGTTTTAAGGGGACATATGGACATTTTAAAATGTATTTGCCGAAATTAGTAATGATATTTATATACAGGTTTATTTAAAATGGCAACATTTAATGTAAATTTCACATTAAATATCTAAATTTCTCAGTTTAATTCATGGTGAAAACATGAATGTGCATATTAGTGGAAGTTTGCTGCCATCTGCTGGAAAACAAACACTTTTGCTAGTTCTCAATAGTTTGTGCATGAATGCAAGATGCAATTGTTATTTGTGTTTAGGCTGTAATGTGGCGTAGGTGCTATTTTTGTATAGTTTAACTATCATCAGCCTTTTAAAATAATTAAATAATAATATCATGAACATAATGACAGGGTAGAATGGACTGGACATCATATAAAACAATAATAAAAAAAAAAAACATCAATTCATTAAAAAAATAAAACAGTACCAGTGTTTCCGCAACTTAGACTGAAAACATGTAGTGCTAAACCGTGATACAAGGGGCACCAAGTAAAATCTTGCCTAGGGCAGCAAATTAGTCAGGGCCGGCCCTGGTTGCACGAGAGTGTTGGCACTCCATAGTGTTCAGATCGCCTCTTTTTTGGATATGAATAAAATGACAGGTCATGTATAGATTATTTTGTGTCTTTGAATTTAAATCTAGATTTATTTACGTTGGATTCTACGTAAACGAACTTGCTTGTGTAACAGACGTAGGCCAGTAAGAGCGGTGCGACTAGACGCCGGTTCAAATCCCGCACGGAGGAATGTACGTTTTATTAAAAGTGCGGGGGACATGTCCCCCCCGTCCCCCACTTAATCTATGCCCATGCATAACAGACACTTTTAATGGACACTGTCTCAAACTCTTATTATGCTTGAAATACAAAATACAAATCACTAAAAAATATTATTATGTAAAAAAATATCTTGATTAAACAAAATCCAAAAAAAATAGTGGGGGAAATGCATATTTTCCCAAAATACCTCCACAGTTCACACACACTAAATCTGCTTTTTGGCTTGAGTGTTATGTCACGGTCCATTTACAGTGACATAACTAAAAGTCGTCCATTACACAATACTTAGTGAAATCCCACATTGACGTGCTTCTGGCAAAAGGACACGTGGGACAAGCTAAAAATTCTACTCCACCCTTTCACCGCTTCCACATAATTTGGCCAAATCCATCTTGCAATGTGCAGTTGGCAAAATTAAAATGGCAGCTTAAGCTATTAAAGTGAGCAGCTTTTAATCATTGGCTGCTGGTTGGTGGAATAGAAGGGGGAGGGATTAAAGTCTTTGAACGGCAGAGCAACATCTCCACTCTGATCTCTGCACAGGGCCCTGCTGGTGCTCGTCGGGATATCCCTGCTACTGCACGCTTAGCCGAAGACCCAGACGGGAGTCCATGGTGCCCACTTTTCTCTCAGAGCGCGGAGTCAGGGATGCAGCGTCGCCATGGGTCTCATGGAGTTTTACCTGGAGATTGATCCAGTCACTCTAAACCTCATCATCCTCATCGCCAGCTACGTGATCTTGCTTCTGGTCTTTCTCATCTCTTGCATCCTGTACGACTGCCGGGGCAAAGACCCTTCCAAGGAGTACGTTTCTGAGCCCCCCGCCCCCCAGCAACAGTCTCCCATCCGGCTTGTGGTGATGCAAAACTCCCCGGCCTCATCGCGTTATAATGAGCAGAACAATACAGCTTCCTCCAACTTCACACCTCTGACCCCTGACACGCGCGAGAAGAGGAGCACGCTGGTCTGACACATCCAGAGTCTGCTGATGAGTGATTTTCTCACGTTTGTTCCCCCCCTTTGGACACATATTCAATCCTCTAAGAGTTTATGAATGCTACAATTTAAACCTACTTTGAACTGAAACAGGTAAGATACAATTCCTTCACACTGACCTGAATGTGACCCATTTAATGCTCATTGATTTTTTTGTTTGTCCAAGGTGATGTCATTTGTACAATTATTCAGCCTACATATTGTTTGCAGTACTCACATACACATTCCTTTTCCAGGTAGATTGAATGTCAAAGTGGATGACATGATGTGACATGAGTGAATTCCACATCATTTATAACGATTAACAGGAAGAAGACATTTGGTAGCATAGGGATTAACTTCAGCAACATCAAGTGTCTGCTCAATTGCATCATCATCCGAGTAAACATACAAACCAAAATGGCCATTTTACGCACTATGGGCTTTAATTTATCCAGATAAGACGGTTATGTAAATATGATATTGTGAACAAATTCTATGGCAAGCCGTTTTTACTTTTATTCATTCAAAGTATTTGAATTCTTGATATCAGCAATTCAATTTTCACTAGTTAAAATGCTAATTCTTGATATCAACACTTGAATTTCAACCAGTAAAAACTCTAATTCTTGATATCAGTAATTATATTTTCACTAATGAAATGTCACCATAGGCTGCCATTCAAATTGAATTGTTGATATCAGGAATTGAAATCTTGATATCTGCAATGGAATTCTTGATATCAACAATTCAATTCCTGATCTCAACAATTCAATTCCTGCTATCAAGAATAAGCATTTCTTATATCTAGAATTTAATTGTTGATATCAAGAATTGAATTCCTGATATCAATATCATTTCAGATATCTAAAATGGCTCTTACTAGCAACAATCACATTCATGATATCAGAAATTAACATTGTCACTAGTGGCAATTGAATCGTTGATGTCAAAAATGAATATTTTTACTAGTAGCGATTCAATTGTTGATATCAAGAATTAGCATTTTAACTAGTGAAAATTGAATTGCTGATATCAAGCATTCAAATCATGTGAATGCACTGCAAAAATGCTCTTCTTACTTATTATTTTGTCTTGTTTCTAGTCTAAATATTCTTAAATAAAGATGCACTAGATAAGTAAAATGATGCAAGATATTTTTTCTTGAAAATAAAATTAAGTGAGTTTTTCCTTAAAACAAGCTAAATTATCTGCCAATGGGGTAAGAAAAATAATCTTATTTCTGTTTGGGACAGAAACAAGATTTCAATCAGAAACAAGATTATTTTTCTTACCCCACTGGCAGGTAATTTAGCTTGTTTTAAGCAAAAACTCACTTAATTTAGATTTTTTTTCCCCCAGAAAACAAGAAATAACATCTTATGTAACGTTACTTATCTAGTAAATGCATCTTGATTTAAGATTTTTTTAGGCCTGTCGCAATTGGTCGATACAATCGACTGCGTCGACGTTGTTAATTAGTCGACATCAATATTTTTATTCAACTGGGGGGTACGATATGAAATTGTATTAGTAGCCTACCGGTACTTTAAAAATGACAGCACTCTAATAAGAGCAGTATTTCTTAATTTGCGTCGATGTGTGACAGGAGAAGTGAGGACGTGTGTGCGAGCTCTGCTTCCACCGTTCACTAAACAATGGAAGCAGAACATTCAAATACGCGCTGCTCAGGAAAAAGAAAGCAAAAGAAGTGGACGTGCTCGCACGCTGCCGGCCAGAGCGAAGTTTGACGCTCTCGCCGGCGGCGGTGTGAATGCACAGTAATCTGAAGCGCGCGCAACCGCGCACACGCCTTTCACTCAGACAGATCGCGACGCCAGTTTCGCGGATTATTGGGTTTGAATGGTAAAAAATATGTAAAAATGCACGTCCTGGCGAGTATTCAGGTAAACGCAGTCGAATATGTCTTTAGTAAACGTATACAGAGTTGAATGTGAAATCAGGTGTTACAATGAATTTGGTCCGTGCAGATCTTAAAGGGCCGGACCTAATATTCTGTGTGAAGCAGGTCAGGGGGAACATGCCGGCCAAGTGAGGTTTTTAGGTTTTTTTGACCCTAAAACAATGATAAAACAATGAATAGTAAGTTCTTTCATATTATTCAATTACTTTTACTGTTTTTTGCCATGGTATCAATTCAGTATTGGTATTGAGGTATTTTAGTCTGGTATCGTATCAAAGTCATAATTTTGGTATCGTGACAACACTATTCTATATAAAAAGCATTTGCTGATATTCTCTTTTTTTTTTTTGTTATGTTGGTTTACAAATTTGTACCTTTTTTACATTTTTGCTCTTTTAGTTTTACATTTTGTCAAGGGGTTCGTTTACATTTATACTTATAGTACACTACTGAATGCCAACGTTGCAAGTTCAATTAAATGTTTTTAAGTAAAATTATTGAAAATTATTGTGATAAATTAGTCAATAGATTAATCGATAAATTAGTCGATAGATTAATTGATATAAAAATAGTCGTTAGTGGCAGCCCTAGAATTTTTAGATATTTGGACTGGAAACGAGAAAAAAATACTAAATAAGAAGAGCGTTTTTTGCAGTGTGAATAAAGGTCAAAATGGCTTGCCATAAAATTCAACTGAATGGGGAAATGCAAAGGAGATTTTCCATCCATTCCTCTATAGTTGGTCGAATGTCACAACTTTAGCTTATGTTGTGATTTTGATTTAATACTAAGAGCAGGATTATACATGCAAGGACTATGCATTCAACTAAACCATTCAATACACATGATCTGCTCTTTTGTGTGCAAATAGATGCTTCAAATAATCTTTTGTTGATTTGAATGTGTCTAGTAGGCTGTAAAGCATGTAGCAGCCATCATTTATATAGCCAATCAGATAAAAGCAAACCCTGTTGTTGTGGCCAGATCACATGATCAGCTTGACGGACTAATAAACTACAGCACACCTACAGGTGTATCATGTCTGCAATATTGTGATTTCTCTAAATTGATGTGTAGACATTTGTATAAAATGAGCATTTTAACATTTTTAAATTAAAGTTATATTTAAAATAGGATGCTTTATGTCAATCGGGGCTGTTCATGTGCATTGCTGCTGACGTAATAACATAATATTAATTTTTCTGCTCATAACCTGTTGATCAACATTGAGAACCTGTTGTCTATAAGCAAGTGCAAGTATTGCTTATATGACCTTTGTTTAACTATATATTGTTCTCTTGATCTCCACATACCCGTTTAAAGAGACAGCGTTCTTCATTAGAATTACGTAAGACGACCCTCTGACAACACAACAAACGGCATTTCGCCACTGGTGGCGTAGTCAATAAAACACAGTCTCTTCTCTTCTCTGTTTCAGAGCATCCATCTGCATTCATTAGTTTATTGTGGACAATTTCATCATGGAAATGGAGTTGTTTTATCCTCTGGACACTGGATAGAGGACAGTAGAAGACACATGTGCATGCCTAAACAGGGCTAATGTGTGGACACGTGTACAGTCACAATGGTGTCTGCCATAAAAATGACTTGTGATTATGCAGCTTTGTCAAAAGCATAAATATTGTATAAGTATATAACTTATACATTTTGAATGTGTCTGTTGTGAAGTTTGAATGTGTGTGTGTGTATATGTGTAAACTTAGCGATAAAGGATATATTTACAATAATATAATAATTGTTTCACAGTAAAAACAATAAAAAATTATCATTGGGTGGACATTGATGAATCCACCTGGCTGAATGCAATTGTTAAATAATAAATCATCATCTATGCATTGCATTTGCCCCCCAAAGCAACTTACTGTATATACTGTACATTTTGTTATGTATGTATTCCCCAGGAATCAAATGCTGCTGCAACATTATTAATGAAGTAAATAAAGAGGTACCACTTTACAAAATTATGGTCTCATTTGTTAACATTAGTTTACGCATTAACTAACATGAACAAACAATGAGCAATTTATTTTTACAAAAAAAAAAAAATTGAGTTAAAAAAAGCTTTATTATTTGGTATCTAAGTTAAAAATGTTAATGTTCATGTTAGTTGACAGTGCATTGACTAATGTTATCAGATACAACTTTTGATCTTAAAAATGTATTAGTAATGCTAACATTAACTTAGATTAATAAATGCTGTATAAGTTGTTCATTGTTTGTTCTTGTTAACTAATGTAGTTAAGGAATGTTAACAAATAAAACATTATTGTAGAGTGTTACCAACGATGATTGTAATAATAATAATAATTGTTCATTTCTGGAAAAAGGTATTTTTTGTGTTAATTAAAAAATAGATAGATTTTTCACCAAATTGTTTGACAAATCAAGTGGTAAAAGGTGGTTTAATTCATATTTTCACTAATATAACATACATAAAACGTATGTATTCTCTACAGTAAATTGGTGAATAAAAGCAAATTATTTTTTTGTAATTGTGCATGCTTTTTTGTGTCAAGTATCAGCATGGTAAGAGTAAAGGCTGATACTTCTGCGTCGGACCTGTGCTATGCCGTGGGCTACGTGTCAATTTTCATTTATATTGGGCTTAAGAGCTGTGATAAAAAAAAGCAAATGCTACAATCTTGAATCATTTGAATAATTCCTCACTGAATTTACAGAGAAAGCAGGTCTACGTATCAATCGAGTATGGCTAAAATTGAACACTGGTCCTCAGTCAGTCAGGGTCAGTTATCCTGTGTTGGCCATGAGAGGGCAAGCAAGGGTATGGACAGTGGAGGAGGATGTGACCAGTGTAAGGCTTGTAATTCCTGTTGCCTGTCCTTTCTTTCAGATGGATTGCAACCAGGCTGAATGCAGGCTGGGATTAATGTTAGATCCCAATCTGCTCCCTCTGCATTTACAAATGGCTTTATATAACTCCTAGTCTATTTGATAAATGCCACATAATCCCACAGGAAGTCATCTGTGTTTGTCTCCAGTAAGAGGACGGCCACACCCAGAAGCAGCACGTACTGAACACATGTCATTGCAGGACTGTAGTGAACGTCATGCTGATGACAGGAAGCTCATTTTACAACATGCCAAAAGTTAGAGAGAGAGAGAGAGAGAGAGAGAGAGAGAGAGAGAGAGAGAGAGAGAGAGAGAGAGAGAGAGAGAGAGAGAGAGCTTGATTGCTTGCATGCATGTCAAAGGGATGTACTGCTTAGCTGCATATTTTCTGGAGCGGAATTAATGTCTATATTTCTGTATGGCCTACTTTATCTCATATACAGTGTATATTTTCATAATTATATATATATATATACAGTCAAACCAAAAATTATTCAGACACCGATATATTTTTTTACTAGTGGGTGCAGAACACCCAAAAATTCTTCATACAGTGAACTACCAGTAAAATTGATAAAGATGTGGGACCAAAATTATTCAGACCCTTTGACCTTACCATGTTTTGCTCAAGTGTTTTTTTCTTTAATTGCTAATATCTTGTCATATTTTATTAACATTTTCTAAACTATAGCGAATAAACTGTGATAAAATGAGAAAATGTTGAAGGTGTCTGAATAAATTTTGGTTTGACTGTATATATATATATATATATATATATACATACATACATACACTGATCAGGCATAACTCAGGTGAAGTGAATAACACTGATTATCTCTTTATCACGGCATCTGTTAGTGGGTGGGATATATTAGGCAGCAAGTGAACATTTTGTCCTCAAAGTTGATGTGTTAGAAGCAGGAAAAATGGGCAAGCGTAAGGATTTGAGCGAGTTTGACAAGGGCCAAATTGTGATGGCTAGACGACTGGATCAGAGCATCTCCAAAACTGCAGCTCTTGTGGGGTGTTTCCGGTCTGCAGTGGTCAGTATCTATCAAAAGTGGTCCAAGGAAGGAATTGTGGTGAACCGGTGACAGGGTCATTCATTCACATGAGGAGCGAGACTGGTGGTCCAATCAAACAGACGAGCTGCTCTAGCTCAAATTGCTCAAGAAGTTAACGCTGGTTCTGATAGAAAAGTGTCAGAATACACAGTGCATTGTGGTTTGTTGTGTATGGGGCTGCATAGCCGCAGACCAGTCAGGGTGCCCATGCTGACCCCTGTCCACCGCAGAAAGCGCCAACAGTGGGCACGTGAGCATCAGAACTGGACCACGGAGAAATGGAAGAAGGTGGCCTGGTCTGATGAATCACGTTTTCTTTTACATCACGTGGATGGCCGGGTGCGTGTGCGTCGCTTACCTGGGGAACACATGGCACCAGGATGCACTATGGGAAGAAGGAAAGCCGGCGAAGGCAGTGTTATGCTTTGGGCAATGTTCTGCTGGGGAACCTTGGGTCCTGCCATCCATGTGGACTTTACTTTGACACATTCCACTTACTTAAGCATTGTTGCACACCATGTACACCCTTTCAAGGAAACGGTATTCCCTGTTGGCTGTGGCCTTTTTCAGCAGGATAATGCGCCCTACCACAAAGCAAAATGGTTCAGGAATGATTTGAGGAGAACAATGAGTTTGAGGTGTTGACTTGGCCTCCATATCCCCCAGATTAAAATCCAATCGAGCATCTGTGGGTGGTGCTGAAAAAACAAGTCCGCACCATGGAGGCCCCAACTCCCAACTTAAAGGACTTAAAGGATCTGCTGCTAACATCTTGGTTCCAGATACCACAACACACCTTCAAGGGTCTAGTGAGTCCATGCCTCGACGGGTCAGAGCTGTTTTGTGGAAGTGTGGAAGACATTGAACATTTTATTATGTGTGTGTGTGTGTGTGTTATATTATATATATATATATATATATATATATATATATATATATATATATATATATATATATATATATATAGTAATAATAACACTAATGACGGAGCATTAACAACATCTGTTTAGACACACAAACATACATTTTTGGATTGGCATTGCCCTCTAGTGGCACGTTAGAGAATAAAAACTATAATGTTTCGATCCTTCAGCATACTAGAGTATTTTTTGCAATTATTTAACGCCCAATAAGCTCATTATGCAAATGTGTTTAAGGAAAGACTTCAAATTTATAATATGACATATTTATATTTCACTTATTAAACGCAACATCATCAAATATCAGCTTTTAAAAAACTTTTTATTTTCATTAACAGGAAAAAGGAACCAAAATGGACCACAACAGACAACATATTTAAAATATTTGAGTCAAATAAACATCTGAAGAAAGAATGTTCAAATTTAAACATGCTGTAATTTAATATAAAAGACATTTGGTTTGTTGAAATACACAACAATTGACAACATTCCATGTGGCCAAGAATAACGCTCTTTTATCTTTTTAAGTTTGGCAAACACACAGTAATATCATATTTCATGATTGTACATCACAACCATTACATGAGAGGTATTGACAATATAATTTAACAACAAAAGAAAAAAGTTTCGATATTGATGCACTTAATAGTAAAATGCTTGTATAAGAACAGACAAAAAAGGTAAAGAAACTGATCACATGTAAAGTTCATAGTACTAAATGTATTATGTATATTAATGCCCATATACCATGTAGAAATGTTTCATATAGTTTGATGCATACCTATATAAATATACAGTATACATCAAACAACATATAGGTTATACTCAGAAATTCATATGAAAATACTGTACAAAAGCAAGAATAACTTTGTAAAAACATTTAATTTCAATATGACAATATTATTGTATTTCATATCATTTGGTCTGTAGTAAAGTTGTAGACATAAAATACACCGTACAAAAGGCAACATTTCTGTTTCAATATACGTTAGACCTACCAGGTTGCCTCTTTGTGTTAGCAATAAAGGAATTGAGATCTTGTACAGTATGCTTTCCTTTCATCACAGATTGAACTCAAAGCATGCTAATGCAGAATAAACAACGCTCTAGGTGGAACTGCCTGTTGCAATAATTTCATCAGATTCAGCACAAACAAAAGTAGCTTTTGGATCTATAAAAGCTAATCAAATATATATCAAGTGTGGACTTTTTAACTGAATGAACCCTTTTCACATTGCCAGTGTTCTCAGAAGCGGAAGTCGTCATAGTCTATAGTATTTGCCTTCGCTCTAATAGTCTTTCCACGACTTTCCAAAAGAAGAAAAAAGATGTGCAATCTGCCAAAGTAATATAACACAAAGTATAGCGTGTTAAGTGTGTGCATTACAAAAACGAATGAAAATATTAAAAACGTTACTAGATTCGCAGTGATGATAACTGTGGAAACGCATCAAAAGGGCCCATTATCAACCTAAACATACCAGTTTATCTTTCATATTCACTGAACTGTCAATTCACCACATACACTGAACAACTACTGGTTCATAATAAAGTCACAGCAAATTTGAATCACACTTTATGTGGCACAGATATTCCCTATTTCATCACGCCTGGAATATACAGTAAGCGACTTGATTGTCCGTTTTCTAATAAGGATAGGCTATACAGATATTTAGTAATTATGGTCATATGAAGTTGTTTCAAACTCTCAAATCTTGCTACATTCTGTTCTGTCTGTGAGAGTAATGTCTTTACAGACACCAAACCTAAAACGCCTGAAGCAGCTATGCACATGTACCTCCTCTCTCATACATAGCATGTATCCGAGAAGATCCGCTAGCCTAGATTTGACTGTTAAATTATGACAAATCAAGGCAAACGTCTGTGGACAAATGCTACAACACACTAAAATCATAAGTAACACGGTTGGCAAACAATGATGGTTCTGTTTGCGATAACACATTGAGAAAGAGAGTGAGAAATCTCTACAACACGAAACGTTTCTGCCTTCTAAGGTGCCAAGAACAGACTGAGGTGAGGGCTGGCTGGAAAACAGGCCCAGAGGACCTTAACCCAAGAATATTGTCCTTCGAATTGGAAGGAGTCTCACAGGGGGCCGTGTCGAGCTTCATACTTGGTTAAGATAGTTTTGCACCGCCCCAGCTCTTTCCGTATGTCGGCCACTTCCAGTCGAAGAGCTGAGTTCTCTTTCTCCAGGAAACCAGCCCGGATGGCAATCTGATTTTCTTTTACGCGGCGGGCGTCCCGTGACCTCTTGGCGGCCATATTGTTCTTTCTGCGCCGTGCCCAGTATTTGTCATCCTGCTCAAATTATGCAGACAAAAAGGGTGGGGAAGAGACAGGAGCGCCTAGTTATTACTTAATGTTTATATGATAATGTGTTAACCCTATTGTGTCATATAGTTAATACCGGTATGCAAATTTCTAAGGCCTCTAAACATGATCACAATAAATATGATACTTCAGGTTTTTGATGAACGTTACGCTTCGCCCCAACAATAACAACTACAGAGCTTTGATCATAAAACTAAGCATTTAAATAGTATCTTACTAACATATTTTTGGGAGATATAAAGTGACAGCTGATATTTACATACATTTTATGCAAGTAGTCTGCTATACTGTTATGAAATCTCATTGATTTACATTACAAACAGGAATTCGACTTATTGTTTTGGCCATATAAATATCAGCAACTGCACCAAATTGCATATTTTTGCTCAGTTTTGCCCTGTGAATTAAGTTGAGTTTTTTCCACTCCTCAAATATTCTGCAATATCATGAGCAATAAAAGCCTGATTTATTAAATATAATACTCAGCAAAAACCACATGCATTTTTTAAAGAATTTTGTCTAACGGTTCGATAAATGGTTCCAAAAAAATAAATAAAAAATAGTGATGTCAAATCGATTAATCACAATTAATCGCATCCAAAATAAAAGTTTGTTTACATAATATATGTGTGTGTTCTGTGAATAATTATGTATATTTGAATACACACATACATGTATATATTTAAGAAATATTTGCATATATATACTGTTTATATAAATATTTATATTATTTATAAATATTCAAAAATCGTAACTATATACATGCATATGTGTGTATATATATACATAATAATTATACACAGTACACACACATACATATATTATGTAAACATACTTTTATTTTGGATGCGATTTATATATGGACTATTGCATATGTCAGGCTTTACAGGATTAATAGTTTCTAAACAGTAAATTCAGATGCGATTAATCGTGATTAATCGATTTGACAGCAAAAAAAAAAATACAAATAAAAAAATATATATATTAATCGCATCTGAATTTACTGTTTAGAAACTATTAATCCTGCCATGCCTGACAGGGCTTTTAAGCCTTGGCAGGATTAATAGTTTCTAAACAGTAAATTCAGACTGATAAGAACAGATAATTATGGCAAATTATACCGTATTTATTTATGATTAACAGGGCAAGCACGAGCGAAAACCAACCGTCATTGTGACAGCAAGTTTTCTCACGCATTCGCTGCCGTGCAATCAGCTTTGAGCAATTTACTACTCTGCAAAGCTGGGGAGGGATCCACTTTTATTTGAACAAATTAAAAAAGGCAAAGCCTTTAATCCCAAATCCAGCAGCACTGGAACGATACCAGGAAAAAAGGAGGATCACGTGGGCCAGTCCGCCGAAGGATGAATGAACGGACATAAGCTTCTTAGCAAGAGCCGGTTGCCCAGCTGGTTAATGAGGGAGACCAAACACACACTTTTGGAGGCTGAATAACTTGACCCAAGTTACCTTCATATCATCAGGAATGAAGATTTTGCGTGCTTTCTTGATCATAGGCTGAGGTTTCAGTTCCTCTTCGGAGAACTTGCATTTCCGTGGGTCGAAAACCTCCTGGCCCGGGACACTGGACAGAGCAAGGTCTGCCGGATCGGGCTCGTAGCTCACTGGTATCTGAATGGTCTCCGGGTCTACAGGACTTGGAGTGTTACGTGATGGAAGCAAAACTGTAAGAGGGAAAAAAATGTTTTATTGTTGACTCCATGGCAGAAGTGTAATTTAGTGGTAATGTATTATAACACATGGTGAAAAGGCATGAGGATTTAACTCCACTAGGTGGTGCACCAGAAGAACAAATCAAAAGCTCTAGTACTGGCAGTAAAATCTTTTTGTGTGTGTGTGTGTGTGTGTGTGTGTGTGTGTGTGTGTGTGTGTGTGTGTGTGTGTGTGTGTGTGTGTGTGTGTGTGTGTGTATACATTTAGTTTTTTGGTCAAAAATAAAACATGTTAAATGTTTGAATTAGCACTAAACCGGGTTTTTTTAGTGCCAGGATAAAAACTTTCCTGGAAGCATTTCATATTTTCATCCTGTGTCCATTTTAACAGAATTTTTCAATAATAATTTTAGTGGAGATTTTCCATAAAACTATGTGTAGATGTTGCTCCGACTATGAAAGGATTCATAAGTCTGCAAATTGTAGTTTTTTTGTCATTTTACTTACTTTTATAAGTTTTCAGAGTTTCAACACAAACGTAATCGTAGTTAATATGCAAATTAGCTAAAAAAGCAAAAACAATTAATAATTTTAGTAAATGTTTTGGTTGCTATAATCAATTAAAGATTTATTTTTACCAAAATGATTATCATTCACCATTGATATACAATGTTAGGGTTCCATTAATTGATCAAATTAATTTTCAAAAAATGTTTGAAGACCTAACTGAACAAGAGATCAATGATTTTCCAGATACTAAATCCACAATTCCAAAATGACACATAGCTACATGAAGTTTTCCATAAAAATATGTTTCGATGTTGCACACCGAATGCTCAGACTAGGAAAAGAGTTGTCGGTTTGCAAAGTGTAGGAAAATGGCATTATAGGCTAGTCTGAGATTTCCATTCACAGATGAACAGATTATTTGTTTCATGTATAAGAAAAGAAAGAAAAAAAAACATAAAAAAACAACTGCTCGACAATGCAAATTTTCCAAAAAAAGCCTTTATCAATTTTTCATGGGCTTTATTTTTCAAAATACAACTTCATACAGTCTGGCTTGTCACCAGAAAAGCACAGTGTGTACGGTGGATACTATTTATGATCTTATCTATATTTTATCATTTAATTATAAGCTTATAAGTAACTTTGTTCTTTGAATTTTAAAATAGATTATGGCAAAAAAAAAAAAAAATAGGAACAGAGCAACCATACGGAGGAAAGCTATATTCCAAAAGCTGACACTCTAAAACTAACATGCATACTCTCATTAACCACCCACACACTGTCATGTTTAGTGACATCTGACCCACCTTAACATCATTTTAAAGGGATATTTTTAATCTATAGAGTGGAACTGCTGGGTCTAAAGTGACATTGTGGGACACAGAAGCTGTTGTAGAGTACCTGGTCTGCCCGGGCTGTGAAGGCAGTTCTGAGGAGCCATGCCCGTGTGGATGGAGGTGATGGCCCGGCTGCTGAGGTCCATGACTGAGATGGGGGCCTGTGGCATTGAAGCCTGCTGCTGCTGCTGCTGCTGCTGCTGCTGATGGAGGCTTTGCTCATGTTGTGCGGGACTGGAGGGGATGCCATTTTCAGAGAGGAACTCCTCAAGGTCCATATACTCCAACTGAAAGCTGTCTCCATCATAAGACAATGTTTTGTCCCAAAGTGTTGGCCCTAAGAAAGCCGACTGTGGAGTGTTTCTCTCTTCTTCAAGCTTTTTCACCTTCTCTCTCTCCTTTCCGTAGCCTGTAAGAATATTACCATTAGGTAAATGTATAGAATAGCTCAAATGGATTTGAAAGTACTTTATTCACTTTTCAATGATTTTTAGTTGTAATTTTGAGTGTCTGTTCTTAGCTGCAAGCTCAGCAATGCGTAGTAAAAATCCATTAATTTAACTAACTTTCACAAGGTTTCAGAGTTTCAACACACATGTCTTCATTGTTTCTTCACAAGTCATTCAAATTATTACAATTAAACCTAGGTTCAATTTTAATTCATTATTCCATTAACATTAGTCATTCAATTTTCCAAAATGTACCTTTTTATTTGTATTTAATTTATTCAAAACAACTAATCTCAGCTATGTGACGTCTCTCAATGTTAAGTGTATTCATTAATGGGAGAGACACTAGTAAAAGTAGCCTAAAGTAAAATAAATCTTCAATAGCTATTTATTCTGGAGATCACAGCAAGAATCCGACAAAAGTAATGTCAATACAATTATTATTCTGCATATGCTGCAATGTTTCAAAGTGAAAGCTTTGATCACCTTCATCTTGCACAGGTAGTTTCAGAGGTTTTTCCAGGAGCGCCTTCAAAACGCCGTTAGTTTGCGGTGGTAGGAAAGCTGGATTCATTGTGAGAGGTCTGGACATAATCTCTCTTATTCCGTGCAAAAAGTATTTGTGAAAAATTGAACTGAAATTAAAAGCTAAACGTAATAAACATTCGTCTGAGAACGACAAGTGAAAGACCCTGCTCTACAGCACTGGCATAGGTGGCTTGAAGTGCGTGAGTGTATGTGTGTGGAAATGTGATGATCATCACCATGTGTCAAGACTGAGGCATGTGACGTCAAACAATCAGAGGCGGGGCCACACGTTCGCTCCACTTGCTAGCCATAAGAGTTTAGAGACTGTGTTGCCATACCCTCTTATCATCATTATTTTTAAATAATTTATCTTATGATGAAATGTCTGCTAAATAAATAACAAATAAATGTACATTTTATAATCAAGGCTCGTTTTTTTTAACTGCCTATAATTTTTTTTTTTTTTTTTTTTTTGTATGTTACGGGACAAAGTTACGGCATCAGACCCTTTTTACTGGGACACAAGCCCCACTGAAACAGGTGCCCCAGTGAACTGCTGTGTGCCCCAGTAAACCAAATCATTGTCTGACAATGGAGGCCGTATACCCAACTGAGAATCATTGTCCCTTGGTAATATTCCAGCAATATTTCTATAAACTGTTTGGATTCAGAGCTAGTGACGCCAGATTCACGTATGAATAACTTTTTTGAGGTCAAACGGTCTGAAATTGTTTGTGGCTCAGTTTGATTCATTTTGATTTGCAGTTCACGACTTGTTTGCAGCTGTTTCTCACCCTGAATAGTAGCGGATACTTTATGAGGTGGATATTTAGGGTGTGTTTGGGTGTGAACCCACGGTTCTGATGCCAGTTTGAACCAGGTACACTCTAAAAAAAAAAAGGTTCTATATGGCACAAAAAATGGTTCTTGGCTCGTAATCATAGGGGAACCTTTTTAAGTGCTATATAGCACATATTCAGTGGTTCTTCAGAGGTTCTTCAGAGGTTCTTCGCTGGTTCTTTGACTAAGGTGCTATATAGCACCCCTAACTATGGTGCTATATAGCACCGCTACCATATACAGAACATGTTAAGATATGGTGCTATATAGCACCAAAAGTGGTTCCTCTATGATTACGACGAAGAACCATTTTTGGTGCCATATAGAACCTTTTTTTTTAGAGTGTAATCTTGAGGATTCTGTCCTTAGGGTCCTAGGGTCTCATCTTGTGACATCATGTAGTTTTTTTGTTTTTTTGTTTACACGTCTTCTGTCCGTGTTGAGTTCATATTTTCATTCGCACCAGAGTTTGAACCAAACATGCCAAGTGTAAAAACACTCTTATGCCTCCCTGTTGGAAAAAAACAAAAAAAACATGCTGGTTAGGTTTGTTTTGAAGCATAACAGCTGGTTTAAGCTGGTCAAGTGCTGGTCCTAACCCAGCCAACATGTCCATGTGGGCCCCACATGGTTTTTATCTGGGCTATATGGGCGTCATCTGGGCATGGGCTCAGAGTGGGCACTTTGATGGGCTGAATGTGGGCCCCATCTTGGATAAAGTTGTGGGGCCCAGTTAGGTTGCCCATTATTGTTTATTTGAGGGTCCCATGTGGGCCACATTTGGGCTATATTTAGAATTGTAAAGTTTTATTGTTTGCAGTTGGTTTTGTTTTTTATACAATTATGGGTAACAGCCTAACCCTATTTTATATATATATATATATATATATATATATATATATATATATATATATATATATATATATATATATATATATATATATATATATATATATATACATATATATATATATATATATATATATATATATATATATATATATATACATACACACACACACACACTTCATTACAATTATTTTTTTAAATAATCTAAAATCACTTGCCTCGTGCAGGCATGGCTTTATCATAATCTTTAAGAGAGTGTTCTTGTTAATGTTTTGATAGTATTTTAAACTAATTGTGTCAGGGTTCTGCCCTGGCAGCCTTGTCTGTGTTGTCCTTGTTTAATGTTTCTATGTTTGTGTTGTCTAAGCACATGGCTCTGTCTTTGTTTGTGTCTGCCTTGTGTTCCTCTTGTCCCACCTCTTTGTTTCCTGTTACCACGCCCCCTTGTTTAGTCCTTGTCTAGTCCTCATTTCACTAATTGTGGTCACCTGATCCTCATGTGCTTTTCCCTTTATATTGAGTTCCTTTCCCTCTTGTTTTTGCTGGTACGTATTCAGTGTTTGCTCGTTCATCTTGCCAAGTCAGTTAGAGATTTAGTGTCTCCTATATTTTTGGCTTTTGAGTTATTTATTTTCAGTTTTTTCCCTTTGTTCCAGAATTTTTAGTCAAGGTTCTATCTTTATTTTGCTCTAGTTTTCTCCAGGCTTTATTTTGGTTTCTCTTTTGTTTTCCCCTTTTTCTAGCTCCAGTTATATTTAGTTTATCGTTTGTTTCTAGTGTTCTAGTTTTGCCAGTTTTTATTTGCTTGGTTTTCTTTTGTTGTCTTGAGTGTTGTCTTGTGTTAGTTCCTGCCGCCTCCCTGGGATTCCCTGCCTGCTGGTTCCCTCTGCCTGGTAACTAACTGGACTGGTTCTGAGTGTGTGAGCGGCAAGTACGGATCCCTGCTTCACTGTGTCCTGCCCTGTCTTCTCCACTACCGTCTGGTCAGTCCTCAGAGGTTCTTCAACCTGCTGTATCTTGGAGCTGGTTCCAGCAGTCACACTCATCCGTCGTGTCATTGTTCCCTGTTGGCCCTGCTGGACTCACTCATCCACTACCCTCTTGTGCCTTGTTGAACTGTCCTGTCAATAAATTATTTTTGTTCACTCTGCATCTGGGTCCTCCATTTCAGAAGTCCTGACAAATTGCCTTTTGTCTTTTCTTTCATTACTGTTCTTTAGATATGAAACTAATGGGTCTGCCCAATCCCAGGAGTGATGGACTGAAGAATTTTCAATGCTCATGTCCTGTGTGACTTAACTTTTTTTTTTTCTTTTCTTTTTATGATCAATAAAAAGGTGATTTGCAAATTCTGAGTTGAAAGTCATTTTTTTTCACAGTAGAATTTTTTTTTTCATGTAATTTAAATTATTAAGGTCAGGTACAGGTTTAGTAAAACATAGATTAACTTAAAGTTGGCAGGGTTTGATAGTTTATTTTGCAAATCAGCACATTAATTTCACCTCCAGGAATAAAAAGACATATAAATGGGGCCCAGATCTCACCCACTGGGGTCCCACCAAAAAAACCCATAGAGGGGCCATTTGTGGGCCCAGTGGTATCACCCATTTGGGCCCCATAAGGGTTCTGTATGTGGCCCACTTTGGCCCCATTTATTAGAACCCATATGGGACCCATATTGGCCCCTATAATGAATACACAAGTGGGCCCCACTTAGAGCCCACTATGGACCCATCATGTGCCCTATGGGTTAACACACATGGAGCCGATGGACAAAATTCTATGGGCCCCACTTGGGTTGCCCATGTAGGGCCCAAGTGACAGCCCATCAAAAACCCACATGGGGCCCACATGGCAATGTGGGCTGGGAAGACACTAGCTACGGCTCAGGACCAGCTTATAACCAGCTCAGGACCAGTTTAAACCAGCTGCCATGCTTCAAAACAGCAGCATATGCTGTTTTTTTCCCAACAGGGCTACAATCAATTGTAACAATAGCCAATATCCTCGTTTGTCAGCAATGAAGCAGCTCTTTTTGAATGTGCAGCTTATGAACTACTCTACAGCTGGTAAAGACAATTATATCCATATATTTGATGGTGAGCCTGCGCCACAAAAGCTAGAAACGCCCATGATGTGTAATGAGATTATTTAAATAATGTTTAAGTAAATATGCGTATTTTTACTCAACTTGTTCATTTATTTTGCACAAGAGAACGTTTGCAAACCTTGTTTCATGGCTAAGTTGCTTTGTTTCTAGAAAGATCTGGCAACACAGCTATGAGGGGACGAGTGGAAATCGACTCTGCGATATATGAATTTCAGCTAAATATTTATCGAATATATGCTAAATTTAATTTACCAACGTAAAGAAATCTGAAGACTGAAGGCTTGAAACTGCCATTGAAAGTGAAGTTCCCATCACATGCACATACACGCGGTGGAAAAATCGAAGTTTACGGTCCAATAAAGGGCCGTGGTTTAGCCCGAACAGCTCGCTCACACTGTTGTTTACTGTATCTGCTGAACACTGTCAAATTTTAAGCACATATCAACTTATCAAACGCAACTCGTTCTTTTATAGGTGAATGACAGATGTATTAGAGAGTAGCCTATCCTATTATAGCTACACCGCCTACTCTTAAAATGTAAACAAAACAAACACTTTTTGGGCTAAATGATGTTCTCATATTTTTTTAATTAGTGTTGTTACCTATCCCACCATTTTGTGCTTGAGTTTATTGTGGTGACCAGATTAACTTGTTCAAAATAATTATCAAAACTGGGCTACCGCCATAATTTCCTTTTGGTTAAACTGGATTTGGTGAGGATGATTGTATATGAAGTTATTTTGAAAAAGGTAGGTAGTGAGTCATTCAGCATTTGGAGGGCAAAAAATCAATATGCAAGGGAGGGAGGCTTAAAAAAGTATGTTCTATTCAGTCAGTTTTTTCTTTCTTTCAAAACCTATAGCAGAATTCTCATTATATAATTAGAATGATCATCAGCTGAACAGACCAGTGTGACATACTGTTTCCAAGCATGATCGCTTAAACGCCTTACACTTTAAAAATTGGAAAAACGAAAAGCTCCCACTAGTGATTTAAATTTATGGTATGCCCATAATCTATGCTAATAGCCACCTCCTCCCATGTCATTCAACAATTGACTATGTTTTCAAAATAAGCCTAAATTCATGTTTATGTGACAAACTTTACAATTCAGATCTGACCCATATGCATTATCTACTGAAGATAATCGGTCACAAGATGTACAAATGTACAGTAAACACAAGTAATTTTTTAAATACGTCAAACTGAGCGTGAAAAGGTGAATGGGTTTTTCTATCAGACTCAACTTGTCTTTCTTCTTTTTGTTACCTTGGCAACTGGTTGCTAAAGCAATCAGACATGACGTTGCTTTGCAGAAAAGTAGGCCATGACTGGCCACTCCTCTAATTTGGAACAACTAAACCACATGTTGTAACGTGTCTGTCAAATTGGAAACAGACTGCAACTAGTTAGTAGGCAGGCAGACCTAAACAGACACATATACTTACTCTGTAATGACTAATTAATTATCATTAATATCATCTTTAAAGAGGACACATCGTACCAAAACTCGCTAATAATGCATAGGCTATTAATTCCTGAATTAAGCACAATGATAAGAGTTTCACTCGGTCTGCTTCAGAATAGAGTTTTATTCTTGTTACTGTTATTATTATTATCATTTTATGGGACATTTAGATGAGAATGACGCTTTCTAAAATATCATAAAGGAATATACTGTATTTACAAAATACGTTCAGACGTATTTTATTCCACTCTTCTAATATGAGTGAATTATAATTTAAATACGAGATATTTGCAGCAAGTTCTATCAAAGGATTTTGCTGGAAGGTTTCCTTTTTTTTCTGTGTTTTTATTTGACAAATTTGAATTGAGTATATTATTAGTGTTCAGTATTTAGGCTACTGTAATAATTAATTATTCATAATTAAAAGCTTTTTTTCTTTAGAGGACTGTTTTATGTGAGACGCATGAGCAGAAGCATCTATACTGTATAACTATATTTCTCGCCTAGGGTGTGAAGTGCTTGTGAAGTGCACTCAACCTGAAATAGACATACAGCTAATATTCTTTTAAAAGGCAAAAAAAAAAAAAAAAAAAAAAAAACAAGTGGATGGTTTTAATCAGTTGATCTTTAATACAACCACAAAAGTATTCACATTAAAGGAAAAACATAACTCTTCATGATCTACCACAAAGAGATCTCTGAGGCTAAGTTAATGCTGTTAGGCAGAGTGAATTCACAACAAAGCAAATGTACCATGTTGTGTCATTTTCCAAGAAATTGTACACATAAGGCTTAGGGTCCGTTAAACTCACATTTCTAATGGAAGCGCAGAACTAATTGCACATGCAAGAGAAGACACTTTCACAGTTATATGTATAATAGCTTGAAAGTCCACTAAGGATAACAGCAGAATTAAAAATGCATCTTTATATGGAGAACAATTATAGAGAACCGTGCAATGACTCCCGAAGAACTGTCGCAGAGCTAGTTCGAGGAAGTTTGAACAAGAAAACAAATTCCCGTTTCAACAAATCTACTGTATGAACAAATGCTTTCAAATAGTGGATCAAAGTAGGAGCAAACACAAGCCAAACTGAACGAACATCACAGAAACAGTCCATCCCGATTAACTTGCTGTGTTCTTCCAAAGTTCCTGCTTCACTGAAGAGGCCACGTCCTTTGACTTCAAACAAGTGCAACTGTGCTTGACTTATTCTGACATTGATCTCTTTCTATTCTGTACCTTGACAAAAACAGTGTATAACATGAGGGGAAACTCCTAAAATGTCAAACCATCAAAGAGCTTTGGCGTATTTGCTGCCTATTTCAATATCAGTTGTATAGATATCAGCTAGTGTTGACAGTCAGATTCATACGGAGCCCAAATGTGGACATTTGTATATCATGGAATGAATTCTTAATCCGTGGACACAATGTATATTTTTCTGCCTGCAAAATGTGTGAATCTGTAGATTCATTTAATGAATGTGGAGATTTTTTTTAATAATGCACATATCACTTTGTTTTATGTGCTGGGTTGTTTTTCGTTGTTTTGAACCAAACAGCTCAGCAGAAAGAAGCAGAAGAGTCTTCACAGTCTTCGGAATCAGTCTAGGCTGTGGATTCTGGAGAGTTCAGGGTTTGGTCAGTTGTTTTTGGTTCTGACAGACCCAAAGATCTCATTACAGGGTGCGTCCATGATGTTGTCTGAGTTTCATGACTGGAAGAAAAAAGAAATAGGACATCTTGATTAAAAAAGAAAAAGATACACAACCATTCAAAAGTTTGGGGTTGGTAAGACATGTTTTTTATGTTACTGAAAGAAATCTCATGCTCACCAGGGCTGCATTGATTTAATCAAACATTGAGTAAAAACAGTAATATTGTGAAACATTATTACAATTTAAAATGTATTCTTCTGTTGGCAAAGCTGAATTTTCAGCATAATTTACTCCAGTTTTCAGTGTCAAGTGATCCTTCAGAAATCAATCTAAGCTATGCTGATTTGTGCCATTGACAGAATTTTCCGTCACTTATGAGACAACGGCTGCATCCGAACTTGCATACTTCCCTACTATATAGTAGCCGAAAAGCAGTATATCCAACCCGATCTCATGGCAATTCGTACATATTTTATGAGGTGGCTAATTCGTACGAATCTGTACGACCTCAGTCGTACGAATTCATACGATTTTTGCTAAATCGTACGTATTTGACGAGTTGCCAAATTCGTACGAATTTGTACGAATGACCTACCTCAAACCCCGCCCCTAAACTTAACCGTCACTGGGGATTAGACAAAACGTACAAATTCGTACGAGTGAGGTCGTACAAATTCGTACGAATTAGCCACATCGTACAAATACATACGAATTGGTTGTGAGATAGCGTTGGTATATCCGAATTCACATTAGCTACTTATAAAAGAGTAGCCATTGATTTGACCTACCACTTCCGGTGAGATTCTGAAGTGTGCATACGATGGACACTTTACTATCCCATGAGGTAATTTAGTAACTTATTTACACTAAATAACTCTGGGACCATTTCTGCCTGGATTTGGAGGTGCTTTTTGATTTTTGGTTATAAATTCATTTTTGAAAGTGAGTTATTACAGCTCAGGATTTGTGAATGGCAGTATTATTCCAAATAAGTACCTACTCAAGAGAGTATGCAATTTTGGAAGCAGCCAACACTTCCCTGGCATTCACAAAATTCTCCGGCTTTCCATATCTTCACTGTTTAATGGTAGGGGGTGCTATTACAATGGAAACTTGTTTCCGCTACAGAATAAAACATTTTAAAAAGATAATAGCGGCTTTTTATCTCACAATTGTCAGTTTACATCTCGCAATTCTGACATTTTTCTCATAATTTGCGAGATATACAGTACAGTTGTGATGGAAAAACAGACTGACTTTTTTCTCAGAATTGCGAGTTTATATAATACCATTTTGACTTTATATAGCAATTGCGAGTTATGAAGTCAGAATTGTATGATATAAACTTGCAATTGAGACTTTATATCACGCAATTCGGACTTCATAACTAGCAATTGCGACTCTATAATCACGCAATTGGGAGAAAAAAGTCGCAATTACCTTTTTAATATTTTTATTCTGTGGCGGAAACAAGCTTCCATATATTACTCATCTTCTGAAAAAGTACAGAATCTCCAGATCAAAAAAGAAGCAGAAACATGCGATAAAAGCATTTCTTAGTTGTAGTCTTTGACAAAAACATGATTTCCTCAGCTTTTTGTTCAAAATGTAGCTTCTTTTTTATCACATTCAAGTTAATAAAAAAACGCATGAAGCTAGAATAAAACTTTTTTTTTTTCTCTTTACTTTCTTTTGACATGTTGCATGCTCAGATATTCATACAACAAAATATTCTGAGGGCCATGAAAGTTTTGTGAAAATGATCAAAAATGCTGGCGGTGACGGAAAACTTTAAAAAACAAAATGCTGGCAGGGAAGGAGTTAAGAAACCGTTCTTATTAGATTGAAATTAGTGGTACTGGTTCATATATTTTTAAGGATTCTTTGATGAATATAAAGTTAAAAAGAACAGTATTATTTTGAAATCTTGAAAGTCTTTACTGTCACTTTCAGTCAATTTCATGCATCCTCGCTGAAGAAAAGTATGAATTTCACCTTTGAATGGGTTATAGAGTACACCTACAAAGATGCATAGGACATTTTGTGCATGGGGGGGAATGCTGTGGTGCTGGTGTGTGTGTCAGGGAGAATGCTGGATTCATGGGTGTGGTGTTGAGTGCGACATCAAAACTCTCAAAAGAATGATGGATGTCTGCAACACTGAACCAGGCTGTTTTGAAAGTTATGCAAATAAAAGAACATGCTCTTGGGAAGGCGAGATGTGTTTCTTGTCTCTAGAGATGAGGTTACATACATTTAGTCAATAACAATACAAAGAGTCTGCTGCTTTCAAAGCGCAACAGCAACATCTGCAATTTTGTGTCATTTTGTTCAGAATAGTTGGTTGTAGTGTGGTTCTTTTTACTGTATATTTTGAGAATGTTTACTAAAGGTCAAACCGTTTATCTCTTATGAAGTACCATTCACAACATGAGAACTGTTATTTACTTTTGGGAAAGGGGGCCGAAACAAAGGAACTGATATTGTGAATGTATGCAAATGTATAATTGAAGTGGACTCAAGACTTACTTTATGTAGTACTTCACTCCATCTGCAGTGTACGCCTCATCCCAGCCATAAGGTAAACCTGTGAACGAAAAAAACGGACAGAGAAATCAGATACGTCTATGTGAGGACAGCAAACAACATAATGGAGAAGTCTGAAGCCAAGATATTTTTTCTTTTAAAAATGGCTTTGCAACATTTCTCGCTGATCCTCTTGATCATGAAATGCCAGTGATCTTGAGAATTTCCTGACAACTGGAACAAATGGGGTCAGATATGAATATGCTAAATGTCTCAGTATATCTGCATAATCTGAAAAGCTATTTTGATGTAAAAAAGGGAATGTACAGCGAATAAAATTAGCTTCCAATGGATTTTGGTATACAATCTCCATCCACACACAAACACGTTTCCCTAAATGCACTTTTTATTTTTCATGCACAGCTTTGGAAATGAAAAAGATTCCGATTTAGGACTGATGTGTGTCAGGCACTCAGGCTTTAACGAATGGACCTCAAAAAATGTGTCAAAAATGTGAGCAGATAGACACTTTTACAGGCTGAATATGACACCAAGTACCAAGTACGTGCCACCAAAAAAAAGTGTAACAAATACCTGGCAGAATTTGATCTCGACACTCCCTCTGTGCATGCAGGAAGTACTATTGACAGTGAGTCTACTGGCATACACAATGCCCTGACATGACTTTATAATGGATTTCTCATCAGGAACATGATCTTACTATGAAATAAAATGATGATGAAAAAAATACAGAGTATCCCACCATCTAGATTTCACACACAATCAACATTTTGACAGGAAAGGCCAAAGAATAATTTATGTGCTCTCAAATTTCTACAAACAAATATCCCTTCTGTAGTGCCTATGGGAATTTGCAGTACATTTTGTGTCGTCTACCTTTCCACTAACAAATGAGTGGAACATTTATGAAGGCAATTGTGACTAACAAGTAATGTTCCATTTATCATTGTGTCAGTGGCCATTTCTTCACTCAAAAAAAAAAAAAAACTTTCACTGTTGTTAGTTGCACTCAAATCATTGAGTTCACATTACTTAAAAAAACTCATGTAACTAAATGAACTTAAATTTACTGAGTTGTTTCTACTGAAAATGAGCATTGCCAGCTTTACTTAAGTGTTTGTTCGGTCAACTTAACATTGCTGAGTGAAATGAACAAACTGGGCAGTGGATCTGTAGTTCCCACCATGCTTTGCAAGGGACTGCATTAGGAGAGTAAATTTAGGGATTAAAGGGTAACTAAACCCTAAACCAACTTTTTTTTGTTAATGATCTGCAAGACTGGGGCTTTATTAATGCTGTTCATTGATTTGAGTTTTGACATTTGGGTATAAAGTGTTTAAATTCTATAATATATAGTGTAAAACCGTCTAAGTGCTGCCCTCTTAAGGTTGAACGGTGGCTACTGCAGTTGAATTTTCCTATTGGACGTTGTAGGTCATCGTGACGTATGATGGCTCTTCCAACGTTTTCCCCAATCACATGATGAGAATGGCTTCACTCCAGTATGAACTCTCATGTTACATGAAGTAGACATATTATGAACTAAACTTACTTGACACATGCTTTAAATGTCCCGTTCTTCGTGATCCCATTGTTCAAACTTTAGTTAGTGTGATGTGTTGCTGTTAGAGCATAAATAATAACTATAAAATTATAAAGCTCAAAGTTCAATGCCAAGCGAGATATTTTATTTAACAGAAGTTCCCTTTCAAAGCCTACAGCGAACGGCCGGCTTGGACTACATCCTGGTACTTCCTACATTAATTACGTCAGTCAGTAGAACAGTAGAACAGACTAACCTCCGCCCACAAGAATACGCCAAAAAAGGGGGCGTGGTCTTGTTGCTGTCCCACGTGGAGAAGAGGACGTGTCGCGTGGAGAAAAGGAAGTGGTGCGTTTGAGTGCGTTTGTCGCCATGTCGTCGAGACGCTGTTATTTTCATCCCAGAGTCAAATCACCTTTGTTTGGCTTTCCCAGGGACGCTGTAGAGATCATTAAGTGCATACATCTCCCGTTAAGAGGCGTGACCTTTCCGTGCAAGTTACGTGCGCTAAGCTGCGGTCAAATCAAAACACGGGAACCGCTGGCACAATCTCGTTATGTATTTCTGAAGGAGGGACTTCATAGAACAAGGAACTCATCAGTCCGTTTTTAGGACAGTGAAAACAGCGGTATACAGATAAGTCAATTGTGTGAAAAATACAGTTTTTTTTACACGCGAAACATGAACACATGTTATATTGCACACTAAACACAATCAAAGCTTCAAAAAAAACACGAAGAACGGGACCTTTAACATTGTAATGAAGAAAATACGGTTAAATAATGCAGTTGTCAATACACGTCAGGCTTTGCTTGCGATATTTTTGCCGCCCGTCATATGTACAGATCATTTTCATACATGAGATGCACTTTCAAACCCTGACACGCAAGTGGTTGCCGTGGTAACGAACAACAATACGTGCTGGCGTATATAGTCTAACTTTTATTTGAGGAAATCTGTTTATAATAGGTTATTAGGTTTGAACTTATTGGTCCTGCACTGTTTATTAATTCAGTTCATTTGAATGAAAATACATTGTATGTATCTGATCTATTTTTAGTGGCATTCAGTATGATTGACTGTTCATTCTCTCTTTCGCTGCATCGTCGGCATCGGGAGTTAACGCAGTTTGAGCCAACGGCTCGCATTGATAAGGCTCTGGGTCTGTGTCTACAGACAATTCACCCTCCTCCACTTCCTCCACATTTATTGGATGGACTTCCTGACCTCAATTAAGTTATTTTAGCATTTTGTTTCTAAAAATATGCTTGATGTTATTTACTAGTTTTCCACTTACACTTGTAGAGTAAATAGTTAATTTAATAAGGTAAATTAAATCGATATATGTGTTCACCTAACATTATAAACTTTTATAAATTGAACATAACATTATTAAGTAATCTGTATATATGAATATTATGTAACAATGACAGTTGTTCATATAACTAAATTGTTATTTGTAAAAAAAAAAAAGCTCAATATAGTTGACGCTGCTTTTTTGAGTAAATTCAACAAGTAATTTTTTTGAGTGTTGAATAGACCTTTCTCACAAAAAAACGGAAATATGTAATCGTTGCGGAACCGGAGTTCCTGTCAAGCCCCAACACATCAGAAAAGCATACCCGGCCAAGAGAAAATGGATCAGCGAGTCTACACAACTTCGCTAATGGATTTGCCAAATAATTACATTTGATGGAAATGAACAATTAGGCCTATTTACATAAGTCTCATATTACGTAGCTATAAAGAACACGTCTTCCTTGACCAAGATGATAACTTGTTTGTGCGGACTTTGGCTACAGTTCAAAATAGTTTAAACATCACGCAGTGTGCACAATTCTATTTTTTAACATACAACATAATACTTTTAATAAAATTATATATATATGTTTTTATTTTACAAGACAATCTATAATAATATATGTTTACAATATAATACAAAATGTTGATTAACATTACGTAATGTTTTAAAACAAAATAAATTCACAATATGTATGGAGTTATATGTATGCATTTTGCAAAAGTGAATTTTATATATTAAATAAAATATCATACATTTTGAAGAAAATATATATATACACGACTCACGAGGCAACATCCATTTAAAGCTACACTGTGTAACTTTTTTTGTTTATTCTTAGCTAAAAACACTTAGTTCTTTCAAAAATATATGTGCTCATTAATGTATTTACTTCTTTCAAGTAATAAAGTATTCTCGTAAGTTTATAATATGCCATTGAAAATACATACGGGTAAGGGGTTCGAATGGGGGTCGCCATGTTGCCCCTCCATCTTGAAAGTACATTAGCCAAAGAGGGACATACCCGTAAATTCAAGCTTCGCCTTTCACGTTTTAACACTCTGTAACGAGTAGGAAAATAGTGTGGCCCCTTTAAGAGCGTTCGCCCCGGTTGGAGCGCCTGCGTTCTGTGTGTGTGTGTGCACTGCGCCTCGAGCTCCCATGTGTGCAGATTATTTTCTGTCTTCTGTTGCTAACATTCATTTATTTTTGTTTTGTTGGGTAATGCTGTGGATGGAAGTGGAGTTTGTGCCGGACTCTTGTGGGGGGTTCCGCGGGGAATAAAGTTTGGGCTGTTTGATGTCAATCGCCTCCGTGTTTGCATCGACTCCAGTTGTGTTGAGTGAGCTATGCGTATTTTTCACCCGGATACACGCGTTACAACTTGATGGCGAATGTGAAGAGGGGGATTGCTGGATCGAACTGGAAGCCATGTTAATCTTGGACTAAATCGGCCACCGTAGGAGTTAAAACGAAATCAGAATTGGGAGGAAAAGAAACTAATGTTTACTGGATGGTCATATACCCTTTCACCGCTAGATGGGGGAAAATATCACACAGTGTAGCTTTAAGCATGTGTGTTTATTTTAGTAGTTAGTCAGTGAAACAATACTACAGCCTGAGAAACATTCAAATAGATTTCAGTTAATAATGGTTATATGTGTTAAATATTAGTTAAAAAAAATATTCGTTTTATATTTCCCCACAGAGGTGCGTCATAAGCTGCTTTGCGTTGAAAGGCTTGTAGGACACGAGCAGGGAAGTTTGGTCCTTCATCCCGCAGGATAGCCTAAATCCATTTCCGTCAAACTCCACCATCAACAGGGAAGGAATGAAACGACAGATATGGCTGCTTTTGGGAATAACAAGAACAGCCTGGTAAGCTACAATCACACTTGCTCGTTGCTTGCGCCATTTGTTTACCTGTAGCCCTGCCCGGGGAGGAAGAAGATTACCACGACGATTGCGTATTTCCGGTCGCAAATACGGAAGTTGTGAGAAAGGTCTATTGGGGGTGGAACCAATTTGATTCATTTATCTATTTATTTTTGTCTTTTTATATGACTCTTTCTGGTAACACTTTAGTTTAGGGTCCAATTCTCGCTATTAACTAGTTGCTTATTAGCATGCATATTACTAAGATATTGGTTGTTTATTAGTACTTATAAAGCCCATATTAATGCCTTATTCTGCATGACCATATTCAACATCCCTTAATCCAACCCAATATCTAAATTTAACAACTACCTTACTAACTATTAATAAGCAGTAATAATGAGTTTATTGAGGCAAAAGTTGTAGTTAATAGTTAGTTGATAGTGAGAATTGTGAGAATTAGACCCTAATCTTAAAGGTCCCGTTCTTCGTGTCTTTTTGAAGCTTTGATTGTGTTTAGTGTGCAATATAACATGTGTTCATGTTTCGCGTGTAAAAAAACACAGTATTTTTAACACAATTTACTTATCTGTATACCGCTGTTTTCACTGTCCTAAAAACGGGCTGATGAGTTCCTTTATTCTATGAAGTCCCTCCTTCAGAAATACATAACGAGTTCTGATTGTGCCAGCGGTTCCCGTGTTGTGATTTGACCGCATCTTAGCAAACGTGGCACGGTTCCTGTGTTGTGATTCGACAGCAGCTTAGCGCACGTGGAAAGGTCACGCCTCTTAACGGGAGATGTATGCGCTTAATGATCTCGCGTCCCTGGGAAAGCCAAACAAAGGTGATTTGACTCTGGGATGAAAATAACAGCGTCTCGACGACATGGCGACAAACACACTCAAACGCAACACTTCCTTTTCTCCACGCGACCGTCCTCTTCTCCACATCGGACAGCAACAAGACCACGCCCCCTTTTTGTGCGTGTTCTTGTGGGCGGAGGTTAGTCTGTTCTACTGTTCTACTGACGTCATTTATGAAGGAAGTACCAGGATGTAGTCCAAGCCGGCCGTTCGCTGTAGGCTTTGAAAGGGAACTTCTGTTAAATAAAATATCTCGCTTGGCATTGAACTTTGAGCTTTATAATTTTACAGGTATTATTTATGCTCTAACAGCAACATTACACACTAACTGAAGTTTGAACAGTGGGATCACGAAGAACGGGACCTTTAAGGGTGACCATCTTTTTAGTTAAAGGAATTAAACGATTAAAAGATTTAAATGGATTTAAGGGAATACCAGAAAAGAAAATAGTAAAAGAACAATAGGAATTTCTTTAAAATAATAAAATTGAACTAATTGCAAATCATACTTCTATTTTTAAAATATGCACTATTCACTCAAGTATGACTATGTCAATCACGAAATAGAAAAATGTTAGTCTCATCACATTCAATTATGAATTACATTAATCACACCATGATTCAAATGAAATGATTCAAGTCTGACAAAAAAGTTGAGTGTTTGCATACTTGGTCATTTAAGCCTTCAAACTGAATTGAACAATACTTACATATTTTAATTGAATATTCAATAAAATTGTATGGAATTTTACTATTAAATGTGTAAATCTAAATAAAAAAAAAGGATTTTTATAGAACATGATATAGAATATGGTAATGCAGAATACGGCATACTAAAAGTACTAATATACAACCAATATCCTAGTAATATGCATGCTAATACGCAACTAGTTAATAGCGAGAATTGGACCCTAAACTAAAGTGTTACCAAACATTTATATTGTAAGCAATTCAAGAAAAAGAGACAATCTGGCCGATTCTAATCATTGGGTATTACAAAACAAGTATAGACACACCAGCTAAAGTTTTGTTCAAACATTTACATAACCTTTACAAAACATTAGTGAAAGTTCTGGGAAAGTTCCTTGTTAGCTGGGTAACTAGGGATAATGAAACACATCTAAACCTTGGTTAATTCTACCTATTCTATCAGCCTTGACAGAAAAGGAAGATTTCAATGGTAATTTCCCGGAATATAAACAGAATGATGTTTTCAAAAACTTGCATTGATCTCTGTTTCTAGTGGCCGTCAATTCAATCGAGTCTTTAAATTCTACAGCTTACACTCTAAAAAAAAAAAAGGTTCTATATGGCACCAAAAATGGTTCTTCGTCGTAATCATAGAGGAACCACTTTTGGTGCTATATAGCACCATATCTTAACATGTTCTGTATATGGTAGCAGTGCTATATAGCACCTTAGTCAAAGAACCGGTGAAGAACCTCTGAAGAACCGCTGAAGAACCACTGAAGCACCAAAATTGGTGCTATATAGCATTTAAAAAGGTTCCCCTATGATTACGAGCCAAGAACCATTTTTGGTGCCATATAGAACCTTTTTTTTTTTTAGAGTGATAGTGATTTTTTTAAGATTGAGTTTTTTGTATTGAGTGTTCTGAAGCATCCACACTCCACAGTGGTCACAAAATCCTTTGGGACATAGTAACAGAGCTCATCACATGCCTCTTTAATTCAATCAACTCTTTGTTTTCTAAAGGCCTTGCTCTAGTAAGCAAGAGTGAATGATTTCACTAGATCAACACTATGATACTGAAAAGACAATTTCAGCGGCCTCAAATTACCCCTCAGTACATCAGATATAATTGGGATGAGCAAAAGAAGCTTTCCCAAAATTGATTTGATGTCTTTCTCTCTTAAAGGGAGAGTAAGAAAATTCTGGCATCATTTCCTCATCCTCACGTCGATCCGAACCTGTTTGACTTTCTTTTTTCTGTGGAACACAAAATAAGATATGTCGAAAAAATGTCTCAGTGTTTTCTAGATTTGGTAATACAGATTTGGAACAACAGGAGCGTGAGTACATGACGGAAATTTTCATTTTTGAGTGAACTATCCCTTTAAATGATGAAATAGCCAATTTTTATATCAATATTAAATCCTTATTCCAAAGTATGTCTCCCCTTTGTCTTATTGATGAGACACAGAGTGGTGCACAGCCCGTCACATGGCTGAAAGAATATCCATCACGTGGAAAACACTGCCCGTCTCTGTGATAGGCTGAAGTTGCTCTCTTTGGTTTCAGTCAGTGTGATGAAGGTGGCCCTCCATGTGCAGCTCAAAGCGTGACGTATTCTCCCCCGGAGGGCAGCATTCAGGCAAAACGTGAGCATCACTGAGAGGTCACATGCTGCCAGGTATGTGGAACACGTTTTTTCTGTCCCCTAAGCAATCACTTTAGATCTTTCTTCCCTCTCTCAGCTGATCCCTCAGTTTTCTTCCCTTAATCCAACCGTCTGTCCGTCTCTATCCGTTTTTTTGTGCATCATTTGGTACCTTGGAAATTTAAGTTACCAAGAAACAGTAGAAACAACAAACAGTTGTTAAATTATCCCATTTGTTAAATCATATTTTATCCACCTTATTTTTCAACGTGGAAGCAAGCTATTTTACAAATGTGCAATGTGCAAAATTTCCGATTCATTAGCCGCTATAGGGAAATAATGGGAAAATGTGCTGTAAATGGTAAAACTATTTGCGCTACAAACCAGTTTATAATTATAATTATGCCAATACATTAAAATATTAGGGTATATTGGTATTAAAATATTAAATAGATAGTTCACCCAAAATGCCCATGATTTACTCACCCTCAGGTGTACATGACATTCTTGTTTTAGACTAAATAAAATCAGTGTTATATAAAAAAAAGTCCTGGCTAATCCAAGCTTTATAATTGCAGTAATTGTTGCTCTGTTTTTGAAGTATATAAAAATGCATCTGTACGTCAAATATCGTGCTCCACACGGCTCTGGGGGGTTAATAAAGGCCGTCTGAAGCGAATCGATCAGATAAGAAAAATATCCATATTTAAAACTTTATAAAGTTACATTTCGGCTGATCGCCTTCCGTGTTCAATTTATGGAAAAAGTGTTGAAAGTGCCTCTGCAGTTCAAAATGCTTACGCTACCAGTTACGCTCCTCAGATGTAGCGTAAGCCTTTTGAACTGCGAGAGGCACTTTCAACACTTTTTCCATGGAAGGTGATCGGCTGGAACTTTACTTTATAAAGTTTTAAATATGGATATAAAACAATATGGATGTAGTGTCCGTGACGTCACCCTTAGGATTCTGATGAGCAGTTTTGAAGCGTAAAGTAGGGACGAGCTGCCATCTTGACAGCGCGTCATCGCGAGTCACTCCCGGATAACAGAAAATGGGCAAAAAGCGGGACGTGGGCGGAGCTGAAGTGAAGCGATGACTAACAGACAGCAGATAAATGGCTATCCACCTGTCACTCGAAGTGGCCACGCCCTTAATTATGCAGAACTTTAAGGCTTTATATAATGTAAACGTAATGTAAAAAAATCACACCCTCACAGTTGTCATGAAGGGCAAAATTAGCCGTATAGACCAAAACCACAATTTGTACCAGGCTGTAAACATGTTTTATTCTGCTGTAAAGTTGGGCATTTTAACATGGGGCTCAATGAGATTCTGCTCCCTTCTGGAGCCTGTCCCTAGTGGCCAGTCAATGAATTGCAGTATATTACTTCCGTATTTGGCTTCAAGAGAGACTGCGGGAGGTTGCCGCTTAATTTTTTTTTTTACACAAACGCATCGATTCGCTTCAGAAGGCCTTTATTAACCCCCAAGAGCCATGTGGAGCACGTTATTTGACGGACAGATGCATTTTTATGGACTTCAAAAACAGAGCAACAATTACTGCAATTATCAAGCTTGGATTAGCCAGGACTTTTTTTTAATATAACTCATATACGAAGAAGAATGTCATATACACCTAGGATGACTTGAGGGTGAGTAAATCATAAGCTAATTTCATTTTTGGGTGAACTTTCCCTTTAATACCAGTTTGCAATATCAAGCAGCATAACAAGCTTTTTTGTACAGCTGAAATGAACTGGAAGCGGATGACACCGGAAGCCAGACACATTCAATTTACAAATGGCCCGTGCTTAGTGAAAAATAAGGTGGATAGACAGACTTTAGTCACCTTAAAATCAAAATGGACAATTCTTATTATTTTATGGAATACTGCAGTATTTGTTATAAATGATTTATCCGTGCACATCATCATCATTATTATTATTATTATTTTAATTAATGTGCAGTATACATTTCTAATCTTTAATCAAAATAATTCCTCTCCCTCTTGCTCCAACAGGGCGGGACAACCTGTCACTCGCATGAGGTCACCGCAATAGCAAACCACAACCATCCAATTAATTCCTGATGGACAAAAACAAGTCAAGCCATGCATTTTTTCTTGTCTGAGAAGCTGTTTCACTCGGATACGTCAAAATAGGAAACAAAAGACCATCAAATCTACAATTTCACGCCGACTTTAAAGGGATAGTACACGAGGAACATTCTGTTATCATTTATTCAATCTTGTGTCATTCCATACCTGGATGACTTTCTTCTGTGGAACCCAAAAGGAATTATTCTAAAAATGTAATAAATAATGCAATGAAAGTCAATGGGATCCAATGTTGTTTTGGACCGCATTGACTTTCATTGTGTGGGAAAAAAAGTAAAAAAAAATCTTCAAAATATTTTCCTTCAAGTTCCACAGAAGAAAGTAAAGCCCCTTTCACACAGAGATTCCGGAAAATACACTGATAACGTGCCCCGGTATTTGTCCCAGGAACGTTTGATTTTGGTTTATTCACACTGCCAGTGATTTTCCAGAATTTGTGCGTGCATTCACACACATCTCGTAAAGATCCTGCAAAGACACGTGACATCGATGTGATGTGTAATGTTTCTGCAGTCTTAAGTTTGCTTATGATCTGCGATTTCTCACTCTCCCTCTCTCTCTGCTTGTGAAACCATGCTTGTGCAATTTTTTTTCTGATTCTATCATAAACTAGCGCAACGTGTACAGTTCCACTACCTGGCGAACGATCTCGGCTTCAGTGTCATCACTACACTCTAAAAAAAAAAGGTTCTATATGACATCGTAATTATTATTATTATTATATTTTACAGAAAACATAAATCATTAGAAAGGTCTAAGGTTTTATAATAAAATATTAAATTATGATAAAAAATGTGTGACTAATGTCTTAATTTTTGTTTTATTTTATGTATTCACTGAGAACAAAGTACTGTACACGTTTCTACACCGCAAATCTATCACTGTACTACAGAATATTATAAAATAATATCATTTTTGCCTCATTCTGTGATGTGAAGCCTGTCAGATTACAAAAGTAGGTTATTTCAAACACTCGATTAAATGTTCTCTTTTGTTGGACAACAGGTTTGTAAACGCTTCTCGTCGCATGAAGTTCATTTGTTGCCCTGATTGCACGCATATGCGCGAATACACTAGTATCCAAGGTAAATCATCAACACCATCATCCCGTACATGTGTTTTATTGAACTAAATACATTGTAATATGCTAAAACACATATGCAGGTTACGTTTCTTCCTGAACAAATGCGCACCCGAGTCCGTGTTGCTTTCACATTCACGTGAATCGCGGGACAGTTCGAGTGCCACCTCCTTCAGAGTCTCGGGTGCGGTACTCCGGTCCGCACAGAGCCATTGACAGCTTTTACATTAGCAATTTTTCATGCAAACTGTGCCCCTTTTCGAACTAAAATGCCAAATGCCATCTCACAGTGCATGCAGAGATAGAGCAGCATTTATTGTGAACCGATCGATCCGCCCTGAACGCTGCGCTTCATCTGCACATATATTTATTTATTTAAAAATTGAAGCGATTCATAATTTCATAAAGACAAATCTCGATTTTGATTTAATTTCAGTCAATCGTGCAGCAGATTAACATCACACGAGCACAAAACAAATTCTCCCTTCACTCAAACGAGCTCTCTCACATGCTAAACTGTATCGCACGCGTGCTAATGGGGTAAATATATTCATCGCACAGAACGATTTTTTTGTAGCACGTGCGACATATATGGGCGCGTTCAGGGATCCCGGCAATGTTACTAGGTCCCCATTCCAGGATCCCGGCAATGTTACTAGGTCCCCATTCCAGGATCCCGGCAATGTTACTAGGTCCCCATTCCGGGATCCCGGCAATGTTACTAGGTCCCCATTCCAGGATCCCGGCAATGTTACTAGGTCCCCATTCCGGGATCCCGGCAATGTTACTAGGTCCCCATTCCGGGATCAAAATGCCGGGACATGTTTGCGTTCACACAGAAGGCACTCTGGCAATTTTCCAGGGTGAACACGCTGTGTGAAAGGGGCTTGAGTCATACAGGTTTAGAACAAAATGGCAAGTAAATGGTGACAGAATTTTAGGGTGAACTATCACTTTAAGGAAGATGTGTCATGCACTAAAATTCAGACTGATAATTGACCAACATTGTTTTTTTATTTTGGAGCCCTCAATCCTGAAAATGTGGTTTGAAGTTTTAGGAACTCTCAGGTATATAATTTAATCAACTTCACCATTCAAATACACAAAACTATTCCCTGCACAAAACATTCATTCAAAAGCGGTTTGACAAAAACAAGTCCATTATTGATTCCCCTCATTATTAAGACCATGTATTCAGTGAATGTGAGGAGGCCAGAGATGCTGTTTTGTCTGAGCTGCAGCTGCAGCGAGTCTTGTGAACTGTCTATTTCCTTTTAAATGCAAGAAAATCATGCCGGTCTGTAAGCATGAATACGATCAACATGCTTTTCTTGAGATACAAAGAACAGGATACTTCAGTTAATATTACTATCCGACTATATTATTATTAAATCTCACTATATCAGGTCTTTTTCAATACCTGACATTCTACTTTATGACTCAGAGTTTTATGAGGCTGTATTGGACACAGGAAAAAATCCTGAAAGAAAAGAAAAGGCAGCCTCTTGTTGTTGATAAGGATCTGCGCATTGGATGGACTGCTATCAGCAATGTTTTGACAAGCTGGATCAGTTTAACTAGGCCAACAAGATAGTATTCACTGTCAGTCAAATCAAGATGAGATGAACAATCATTGTGGTGTAGAAGAAAAGAAAAAAAAAACATTCAACTTTCAACAAAAAAATTAAATTAAATGCATTTTTACATGTTATCCCACCAAGGACAGATTTTTAAATGTTTATATCGTTGTATAAAATTATATACAATTGCGACAAAAAAACATAGACTATTGTTTTCCAGCAGCTTTGTATCCAGGCAACGTTTGCATCAGTAAGGTGAATCAGATCTAAAAGGTTTGTATTAGCAGCAAATACACCTTGTATTGTGTTTTCTTATGGGATTGACCTATTTTTTTCCCCTATACACATCTAAATGGCTTGGATTTCACAATTAAGGTGGTTATATAATATAACATAATATATAAGATGTAAAACATTTACATCACAAGTAATTGAAGAGACAGGATATGAAAAAAATCAACAAACAAGCAGATTAAATGAACTTAAAATGTAGATCACTAGGCTGTCTGCTGATAAGGAGAAACAAATGCTATCCATAACAAATGCTATCTGAATAGATTCTATAAATTTGAACAATAAGCAGTATCTTGGTCATAATGACGCTATAATGTGTTTGGGTTAAGAGGCTCATAATGAGATGGAATTATGGAAAGACTGCCAATGTTTTGACCTCTACAGGTCATTAGATGCATTTGTTTAAGGTCAAACATTGCTGGAAGGTAAGCTACATATTTCCCTGCAAATGACAAAGCTGAATGGGATCAGGGGTTCATGCAATGGCTAAATGAGCAGACTGAATGTGGCTCTAAGGGTAAACCAGTCAAGTCAAGAAGTCATGTTAAAAATGAGATCATACAATAACCCAAAGTCTGTTTCTTGTTGTAATAGAGTTTTGTGAACATATAATATTATGCATAGGGTTGGGTGCCATTCACATTTTAACCGGTACCGGTACCTGAAATTTGGTGCCGGTACCCAACAGCACCTTTTTTCAGTACTTTAGGGATGTTTACCTCAATAACTATAAAGAAACTGTAAGTCATTTATAGAAGTGTTATTGACATTATACCAGAGCTGCCTTGGTTTTTATATATATATATATATATATATATATATATATATATATATATATATATATATATATATATATAAAACCAATTTTTTATTATTATTATTATTTACATTTAATTTCTATGAAAAGATTTCCCACAAATTCTGTGTTGTGTATTTTCTGGTGATCAAATGAAGACATTCATTTAATTTCTCTTTTAATTGAATTAAACAAACATTTTTGTCAAACAAAGTGCTGCACAACTGAGATTTATACTGTTCAAATTAAAACATGGAAGAACATTTTTCATTTTTACTTTAAAAAAATATTTTTTGAAAATGTATTATTATTACATTAATGTATTTAAATAGTCTTTTTGTGGTTTAATATTCACAGACACTAGTCTATATCAACAGATGCGTTCTCAGGTACCGAAATTTTGCATCAATTGATTTAATGTGAATCGGTACTCGGTAGCAGGGGCGTAAATCGCGGGGGGGACAGGGGGGACAGGACCCCCCCAATCTGAGGGCTGTCCCCCCCTAAAAACCATGCTGAGTATTGTAAATAATATAACAATATATACTTAAAATAAATGTGTAAGTAGTAAAACAATACAAACGCAAACGGGACAAAAAAATGCGTTTTAAGTTTAGAAACATTTTGAGTCCCCCCTCCCCTTGCCTCAGTGGTTTGATCCACCGCGCACCTCAACTAACGTTACCCATAGACCGCAGAAAAACTACCACACAAGTTTGGGGAGAGAACAAGGCTCTTCAGACAGCAGTTGTGAAACACCAGTAAGTAGCTGTCAAGGCTATTTTATTCACTTTAAACGTCAGATGAAGTGATTCTTTTCTCTTTAATACAGATTAGGCAAAACACTGTTAAAATCACTTGCCCATCGCCGCATCGCCCCGCTCCGCTGTAGTAATAAAATAATTTAGTTCAGTTACAGAACTGACAAAACAATTAAAAACTGAACGTGTCTGCTCAATACAGCACGAGCCGAACGAGCAAACCGCTGACAGACAAGATTATCGAAGATTTGGTTTCAAAGCGTAAAAGCGCCTATTTAAGGGAGTGTGTCATTGTACAGTTTTGTTGTTGTGTTTTTCATTACGAATAATAGGCTAATGAACCCAAAATTCAAGCAAACCGCCCCCAAATTCTAAAAATTGGCTAATTCTAAACCGAAAGTTCAGTCAGATCTGTGTAGGGTTTTGCTCAATATGATAATAAGTGGCAGATCAGAGGCTTCTGCAGTTGAATATCTAAATATCTGAATATCATAGTATAAAATACTATGTGGAGGACGCAAGATAATTTAATAATTATAATATGACTGCGTGGTGAACCTTAATCAGATCATTGAATAATTATAATATGACTGCGTGGTGAACCTTAATCGTATTTAAACTACTATCGCTTTGTGTTGTTGGTCAGATAAAATGACAGAGAAAAGAAAAACGGACATTAGATAATTTTTCAGTACACCAAAACACCAAATAAGTACAAAATGTTTTTTTTTTGTTTTTTTGTTTTTTTTGTGGTACACATATCCTTACAAGTACGATTTTGGCTGTATTATTTGTGTCCCCTTCAAAAATTGCTCTTGAGAAATTTCATGTTTTTTGTCCCCCCCAACTTTTAGATGAAATTTACGCCCCTGCTCGGTAGTACTGACGTAATACAGTCGGTGCCCTTAAAAGTACAGAGTTCGGTATCCAACCCTAATTATGCATCCACTGTTCAATAATAAACGATAACATCTCATCAAGCGCAGTTTAGCCCAAATTGCTGGTGCCGTAAAATACATTTCTACATGACAGAGTGGGTCAAGGCTCAGACAACAACACAAGGGTCAGACAAAATGACAGAAGGAGAAGTTGCAATTTGGACAGTTTCACAAAGTAGAAACATACCCGTATACTTACAGTCCAGCTTTAGAATGCTTCTGACAGCATGAGTTAGTTCTTTAGCTTCCACAGCAAGAGCAGATGCAGTCCAGGGTGGTTTTTTCCCACCTCGAGATGCCACGGTCTGAGACTGTGTGGCCAACTTCAGATCACTGGGAGAACTGAAAGACAAAGACCACAATGCTTTAATAAAGATGCTGTAAGCAATTTCAGAAGTTTTAACAAGCTAACATTAACATTAACCTGACTTGCGCTAAACACTTTATTTTGAGGGTCACTTTTAGACATTCTGTTGACTATAAGTAGCATGGCACCTACCTACATGTCAACTAACTCTCATTAGAGTATTAGTAGACCGTCTGTTTAATATCTGCTGCTAATATTTTATTTTGAAGCTCCCCCAACAGACATTCTACTGACTATAAGAAGATTTGCAAGTACATGCCTTACCCCTAACAGACTAATAGAACACGCCAATGAATGACATGTAGGTGCAACGTTACTTATAGTCAACAGAATGTCTAAAGGTGACCATCAAAATAAAGTAGCAAACTTTTTATTAAAAAAAATATATATATATACATACAGGTGCTGGTCATATAATTAGAATATCATCAAAAAGTTGATTTATTTCACTAATTCCATTCAAAAAGTGAAACTTGTATATTATATTAATTCATTACACACAGACTGATATATTTCAAATGTTTATTTCTTTTCATTTTGATTATTATATTTCTAATAAGAAAATTAGAATATTGTGAAAAGGTTCAATATTGAAGACACCTGGTGCCACACTCTAATCAGCTAATTAACTCAAAACACTTGCAAAGGCCTTTAAATGGTCTCTCAGTCTAGTTCTGTAGGCTACACAATCATGGGGAAGACTGCTGACTTGACAGTTGTCCAAAAGACGACCATTGACACCTTGCACAAGGAGGGCAAGACACAAAAGGTAATTGCAAAAGAGGCTGGCTGTTTTTAATAGACACATTAATAGAGGGGCGAAGGGAAGGAAAAGATGTGGTAGAAAAAAGTGTACATGCAATAGGGATAACCGCACCCTGGAGAGGATTGTGAAACAAAACCCATTCAAAAATGAGGGGGAGATTCACAAAGAGTAGACTAGGGCTGGAGTCAGTGCTTCAAGAACCACTACGCTGATGTATGCAAGACATGGGTTTCAGCTGTCGCATTCCTTGTGTCAAGCCACTCTTGAACAGCAGACAGTGTCAGAAGCGTCTCGCCTGGGCTAAAGACAAAAAGGACTGGACTGTTGCTGAGTGGTCCAAAGTTATGTTCTCTGATGAAAGTAAATTTTGCATTTCCTTTGGAAATCAGGGTCCCAGAGCCTGGAGGAAGAGAGTAGAGGCACATAATCCACGTTGCTTGAGGTCCAGTGTTAAGTTTCCACAGTCAGTGATGGTTTGGGGTGCCATGTCATCTGCTGGTGTTGGTCCACTGTGTTTTCTGAGGTCCAAGGTCAACGCAGCCGTATACCAGGAAGTTTTAGAGCACTACATGCTTCCTGCTGCTGACCAACTTTATGGAGATGCAGATTTCATTTTCCAACAGGACTTGGCACCTGTACACAGTGCCAAAGCAACCAGTACCTGGTTTAAGGACCATGATATTTCTGTTCTTAATTGGCCAGCAAACTCTATACCCTATACCCTATCCTGACCCTATATTGTGAAGAGGAAGATGCGATATGCCAGACCCAACAATGCAGAAGAGCTGAAGGCCACTATCAGAGCAACCTGGGCTCTCATAACACCTGAGCAGTGCCACAGACTGATCGACTCCATGCCACGCCGCATTACTGCAGTAATTCAGGCAAAAGGAGCCCCAACTAAGTATTGAATGCTGTACATGCTCATAATTTTCATGTTCATACTTTTCAGTTGGCCAAGATTTCTAAAGATTTCCTTTCTTTTCAAGATTTCCTTTCTTTGTAATGGTCTTAAGTAATATGCAAATTTTCTGAGATACTGAATTTGGGATTTTCCTTAGTTGTCAGTTATAATCATCAAAATTTAAAGAAATAAACATTTGAAATATATCAGTCTGTGTGTAGTGAATGAATATAATATACAAGTTTCACTTTGAATGGAATTAGTGAAATAAATCAACTTTTTGATGATATTCTAATTACATGACCAGCACCTGTATATATATATATATATATATATATATATATATATATATATATATATATATATATATATATATATATATATATATATATATATATATATACACATTTTTATTTTATTGTATGATGTATTGCTCGCAAGAAAAAAACCCTCTCAGGTTGAAAACTGTGTCAGTCTTGTGTGATTTTCAGCTGACTGTAGAAAAGTGCACTCCCTTCGACCTAAAATGAACAAAGCCAGCAGGGCAGACTGGTATAAAAGAAGAGCCCAGCAGGACATCTAGTAAAGGGTGGATTTTGGGGGAAGGGGATTCAGACCCACTGACATGAATGGACCAGTGTTATGAAAACATATTATGAAACTACCACACTTTCGGTTCATGAACTACAATTAATCGGACTAGACTGTTTGAAACATTTTCAAGATTTGCTGCAGTCTGATTCAAAACTTAATAAATTGCTTGGAAAACAAGATTATGAATTATAATATTAATGCGTGATTAAGCAATGTAGAACGCCATTTCATAGCAATATGTTATATTTTGTTAGAAATATTGTAATGTATCGGCTGTTTGTTAGTGTAGCCTAATAATCCTGATCTTCTGACAGATTTTTTTATTTTCACTGCCTTTCAAAGGTTTGGGGTCGTAAGATTTTTAAAAATGTTTTTGAAAGAAGTTTTTTATGCTCACCCAGGCTGCATTTATTTTATCAAGATTAATGTAATAATCATAATATTGTGAAACGGTTTTCTATTTTAATGTATTTTAAAAAGTAATTTACTCCTGTGTTGGCAAAGCTGAATTTTCAGCATCATTACACCAGTCTTCATTGTCTCAGATTTGGTGCTCACGAAACATTTACTATTATAATTCTAAATGTTGAAAACAGGGGCCTATACCATGAAACCGGTTTAGCTGGCTAGCCAGATATGTTTAAGCTTAGTTTGTGCCAATAATGGGTTTTAGGTACCATTAAAGTGGTTTGGCTTTTAGCGGTGTTCATCTCCATAGTAACTTACGGCCACGGCTAACCTGCTCCAGGACAGGTTATGTTCTGGATTAGAGATCTCAAACTGAAATTGGACACACATCTGATGCAATAAAGTCACTCCCCCTTTTTCTACTCCAAATTAAAGGTTACTACATAGCAAATGGTTTATAAAGACTAAAGCATCTGGCTTTTAACAAATGCTTATTTATAATGATAATAACTGTGAATGATTTAGATATCATTAATGTAACTATACCCTTAATCAATTACACATATAATTTTAGTTAATCAATCCTTAATAGGCACTTTGTTTAAATTAATATAAATAACCTAAAGGTCATACAAATAAGCTTTAAAATCAATAAATAAAGCTATAAAAATTACCACATGTGAGCTTAAATGTTCAATTCTCTCTGTATATCAACTAAACTAACTTCATAACTTGTATTTACTTGTATTGACGTAGTAAGATTTTCTTCTATTTTCTTTCTCTTTTCTTCTTGCTGTGTAAATTTGTTTAAATTCTTAATATTTTTCAATCATGTAATATTCTGAAGAAGAGAGAAATGAATCTCACTGCTTCTCTCGAGAGAAGTGAATCTCAGTTTCACTGATCCACAGCATGTGATTGGCTGTTCACTACTGATGTCACAGCTAAACTCAGGATCAAAGCCTGAGTTGACAGAGAAAGCTGATGATCAGCATCATGGGACCAACAAAGCCTGAATAGATTGGTTTGGTTTTTTCAACTTGAAACTAATCCTGTAACCCTGAGTTTGCTAAACTACCATCATGGTACAGGCCCCAGTTGTGATTGTCACATGTTCAGTCTGCTTTGCTTGTGTTTGATTTGTTCCTTTGTTCAGTTTCCCGACACTCCTTGTTTCCATGGTCACCGTCATTATGAATTAATTTACTTCAGATGTGTCTGTTTAACTATATTGTTTGTGTTCACTATTTAAGTTCCTCTTGTTCACTCAGTCTTTGTCTAGTCACTGTTGTGTAAGGTTGTGTTTCCGTTGCCTGTCTGCAAGTTCCTGTGAAGTTAAGATTAAAGTTTATGTTTGATTGTGATCTTCTGAGTCTTCAGCCTGTTCCTGGGTCACCATCCGTGACAGTGATATATTATAAATGTGATTTTTTTTCCCCAGGATTCTTTGATGAATAAAACGTTTAAAAGATCAGCATTTATTTTAAAAAGTCTTTACAGTAACTTCTGATCAATTTAGTGTGCCGTTGCTGAATACAAGTATTCATTTCTTTAAAATGACTTTCCATTACGGAACTAGACAATAAGACTGGACATACAAGCAGAACAAAGGCAGCGCAGAAGCAGTATGTATACAGAGTGGAAGCAGCACAAGCCTTTTATTCTTTTACACTGGCAGGGCTTGTTGCGCACAGCTGAACAGCAACTTGAGTACTGCAAATACTGCTCCGACCACTTTCTGTAACATGCTTTGATTTATGATGGGCAGCATTCTCTGCTGTGATGTGACCGTGTTCCCCTCGCACACATACCATATATGATATATACATATACACAGATCAGGCATAACATTATGAGCACTGACAGGTGAAGCGAATAACACTGATTATCTCTTCATCACGGCATCTGTTAGTGGGTGGGATATATTAGGCAGCAAGTGAACATTTTGTCCTCAAAGTTGATGTGTTAGAAGCAGGAAAAATGGGCAAGCGTAAGGATTTGAGCGAGTTTGACAAGGGCCAAATTGTGATGAATAGATGACTGGGTCAGAGCATCTTCAAAACTGCAGCTCTTGTGGGGTGTTCCCGGTCTGCAGTGGTCAGTATCTATCAAAAGTGGTCCAAGGAAGGAACAGTGGTGAACCGGCGACAAGGTCATGGGCGGCCAAGGCTCATTGATGCACGAGGGGAACGAAGGCTGGCCCGTGTGGTCCGATCAAACAGACGAGCTACCGTAGCTCAAATTGCTCAAGAAGTTAATGCTGGTTCTGATAGAAAGGTGTCAGAATACACAGTGCATCGCAGTTTGTTGCATATGGGGCTGCCCATGCTGACCCTGTCCACCGCCGAAAGCACCAACAGTGGGCACGTGAGCATCAGAACTGGACCACAAGCAATGGAAGAAGTTGGCCTGGTCTGATGAATCACATTTTCTTTTACATCACGTGGATGGCCGGGTGCGTGTGCGTCGCTTACCTGGCGAAACATGGCACCAGGATGCACTATGGGAAGAAAGCAAGCTGGTGGAGGCAGTGTGATGCTTTGGGCAATGTTCTGCTGGGAAACCTTGGGTGTTTCCATCCATTTGGATGTTACTTTGACACGTCCCATCTACCTAATTGGTGCATTGTTGCAGACCATGTACACCCTTTCATGGAAAGGGTATTCCCTGGTGGCTGTGGCCTCTTTCAGCAGGATAATGCACCCTGCCACAAAGCAAGAATGGTTCAGGAATGGTTTGAGGAGCATAACAACGAGTTTTAGGTGTTGACTTGGCCTCCAAATTCCCCAGATCTCAATCCAATCGAGCATCTGTGGGTTGTGCTGAACAAACAAGTCAGATCCATGGAGGCCCCACCTCGCAACTTACAGGACTTAAATGATCTGCTGCTAACATCTTGGTGCCAGATACCACAACACGCCTTCAGGGGTCTAGTGGAGTCCATGCCTCGACGGGTCAGGGCTGTTTTGAAAGTAAAAGGGGGACCAACACAATATTAGGCCATAATATTATGCCTGATCGGTGTACATGCTGTAGTTTATATGATAAAAATAATCTTAAAGTTAAGATATACCTCTAGTTTTAATCAACAGGCTTTTGAGTTTGGGCAAATAAAATTGAAATTTTGCCTAATAATAATGTGCTTTTGTGTAATGTTTTTCTCAAAAAGTCATATGGTCACTGAGAAACACGGAACACCTCTCCTATGTGATTTTATGGTGAAAATTGTTATTTTTCGTATTAACTTGACCAAGAACAATGCGCTGTGGCTTTCAGCATGAACAGTACAGCAAAAACACAGAAACAAGAAACAATCGTGGCACTTCTGCTGCCTTGACGTGCAGCGTGATTGCTCTAATCTGTTAACATGAGCACCGAGAAAAAAAAAAAAAAACACTGCTAAAGCATGCAAGAAAACATGCAAATGTACTCATATTTAGTATGTAAATAATTATCCCTCATTCGCCTGATGCATTCAAGGTGACTTACAGTATAAGCTCCACACTGTGGGCTGCAAATTGCTGACAGCCTTCATTTTGATTTATGAGGACAAGTGTAATTTTGTAGCCCTTATAGACGAAAGCACAGTGGCCTCTTTGGTCGGTGGGGATGATCATTAGGGGGAAAAAAGGGCAGAACATGCAGGGGGCCATGTTGATTGGACCAAATCAACATCACTGCCACAGGAAGGTGTTATACTGACCTCTAGTCATTAACTATCCCTTTCTGTCTGTGCCCCCAAAGTCTCTCTTATAATAGAAAAGAAGGCAGAAGACTCACTTTGGAAAAAAAGTTACCATTTACACTCGTGAATACACAGCCTCCTAGAATATCAAAGGCAAACTTTAATGACTGTGTAAAGGTCCCTAAATGAAAAGGGTCTTTGTTATCAGATCATTTTTTTCTACACACCTGTTGCTAGCGAAGTGTAATGTTACTGTGGGGAGGGGAATACTCCAAATTAGATTAGGATTCGGTCGAATCATTATGTCTGTCTTAACAAAAGACAAGTACAAGAATCATTTTCTTACCTGTAGCCTCTTGGACCGCTTTGGTTTTCAGACAGGAAGCCTTGGACAGCCTGTAGGGTTTTAAAAATGGTGATTAGGTGATTAGACTAGTGCATAGTTTAATGATTTAATGTTGCATACAGATTGAACACAAGATTTAACATGTTTAATAATAATAAATAAACTACTTTTATATGATTATTATTATTACTATACACTTTATATGATTATTATTATTACTACTAGCACAAATTATTATTAACAATAATATTAATAATACAGTAATAATGGTTATTTATAGCAATAATAATATTAAAAACTATTTTAAATGATTGTTATCATCACTATTATTACTACTAGGCTAGCATGGTTAATAATAATAATAACAATAATGGTTATTTATAGAAATAATAATAATAATTATTACTATTATTATTAACCGTGCTTTACAGGTATCATACAGTATATAGGTATACAAGCACATTCACATAAGAGTAAAATTGCTATCAAAATCATATCTGATGCATGGTGTCCATTATACAGTAAACAGATCTTTACAAGAGTTACTGAAGTGCCATTAACCATAGAGTGCAATGCCACGTCCAAACCATAATTATAATTACTGTCTTTATAAATGTCATTGTATTGTTTGTTTTATGACAACATAAATTCAGTGTGGCTGACTAAGGTGGTTACGCATCATGTACTTCTGGAATATGTACTTTTATATTCTTAAGCAGTGGAAAGATGTAAAGCACAGGTTTCTTTAGGAGAGTTATGTGATAGCTTTTCCTGTGTTATGTGACAAATGCATGATGTACACAGCCCAACAGAGTGCTAATTGATTTATGGGAATCTGGTACTGGTACTGCATACTGATGTCATTTTTAACAATATGTTAACAATATGAATTATTAAAAAGAATGCCTGTGTTGTTTGTAAGAACGCTTGGAATGATGAAGTAGATGCACTATGCTTGTGTGACTAGATTTGCCCGCTTCATATAAGCCTGAGTTGATGGTTGTCATCAGAAAAGCTTAGCCAAACATAAGTGTCTGGAATGCTCTTTTGGTTTAATGAAAAAACTAAATTTGGACAAGAGTGAGGATGCTCTTCGACAGATGAAGTGCTAATTCTATCATAATTAATTTAACAACATGAGCAATTTGTACGGCGAAACATTATGTTAGGATAAAAGGATGTGAATTTATGCAGTGCAGTTGGTTAAAGGGATAGTTCACCCAAAAATGAAAATTAGCCCATAATTTACTTACCCTCAAGGCATCCTAGGTCAGGGGTTTTCAAACTTTATGATGCCAAGGACCCCCAAATATGATGAACCTTTTATGAGGGACCCCCTTCCTAAAATCCATCTACAGTATATACACTCACCTATTATTAGGAACACCATACTAATACTGTGTTTGACCCCCTTTCGCCTTCAGAACTGCTTTAATTCTATGTGGCACTGATTCAACAAGGTGCTGAAAGCATTCTTTAAAAATGTCGGCCCATATTGATAAGATAGCATCTTGCAGTTGATGGAGATTTGTGGAATGCACATCCAGGGCACGAAGCTCCCGTTCCACCACATCCCAAAGATGCTCTATTGGGTTGAGATCTGGTGACTGTGGGGGCCATTTTAGTACAGTGAACTCATTGTCATGTTCAAGAAACCAATTTGAAATGATTCGAGCTTTGTGACATGGTGCATTATCCTGCTGGAAGTAGCCATCAGAGGATGGGTACATGGTGGTCATAAAGGGATGGACATGGTCAGAAACAATGCTCAGGTAGGCTGTGGCATTTAAACAATGCCCAATTGGCACTAAGGGGCCTAAAGTTTATGCCAAATTCTGACTCTACCATCTGAATGTCTCAACAGAAATCGAGACTCATCAGACCAGGCAACATTTTTCCAGTCTTCAACTTGAGCTCGTGCAATTTGTAGCCTCTTTTTCCTATTTGTAGTGGAGATGAGTGGTACCCGGTGGGGTCTTCTGCTGTTGTAGCCCATCCGCCTCAAGGTTGTGCGTGTTGTGGCTTCACAAATGCTTTGCTGCATACCTCGGTTGTAACGAGTGGTCATTTCAGCCAAAGTTGCTCTTCTATCAGCTTGAATCTGTCGGCCCATTCTCCTCTGACCTCAAGCATCAACAAGGCATTTTCGCCCTCAGGACTGCCGCATACTGGATGTTTTTCCCTTTTCACACCATTCTTTGTAAACCATAGAAATGGTTGTGCATGAAAATCCCAGTAACTGAGCAGATTGTGAAATACTCAGACCGGCCCGTCTGGCACCAACAACCATGCCACGCTCAAAATTGCTTAAATCACCTTTCTTTCCCATTCTGACATTCAGTTTGGAGTTCAGGAGATTGTCTAGGACCAGGACCACACCCCTAAATGCATTGAAGCAACTGCCATGTGATTGATTGATTAGATAATTGCATTAATGAGAAATTGAACAGGTGTTCCTAATAATCCTTTAGGTGAGTGGATTTTAAAATTGAATATATTTAATATTGGATGTATAAACCTGAAGAAGAACATTTTCAACTAAAAATTATTTGTAAAAGCAACTTTCACATTAAATGTATGTAAGCAGCTTACATACTGCGTTAAGAATACTGCCTTATACAACCCCAGTGAGCTAAGATAAAGGGGACTATAGTGAGAAAAACTCACTAGAAAGATACAAAGCAAACACATACAATTCTGGAAAGTATGTATATGGAGAGAAATATTTAGAAATGAAACAGTTAGAATGTTAAGTAGACTTTATCCATTTTTGCTTTGTCTTTTTATCCTCTGAAATTTTCTGGGGACCCCTTAGAACCTTCTGGAGGACCCCTGGGGGTCCCCGGACCCCAGTTTGAAAACCCCTGTCCTAGGTGTATATGACATTCTTCTTTCAGATGAATACAATCAGAGTTATATTAAAACATGTCCTGGCTAATCCAAGCTTTATAATGGCAGTGAATGGCTGTTTCTGTTTTGAAGTCCATAAAAGTGCATTCATCCATTATAAAAGTGTTCCACATGGCTCCGGCGGGTTAATAAAGGCCTTCTGAAGCGAATCGATGCATTTGTGTGAGAAAAATATCCATATTTAAAACTTATACTGTATATGTAAACCACAGATTTGAGCTTTAAACAACTACATTCTCGCCTGAAAAGGACTTAAAAACGATATTTTGTGAAACATTAACACTACCAGAGGGCTCTCGCTAAGACCCATTCGTTTTGCCACAAAAGGGGCCAGCTGGTATATCAGACTTTTGCAGAATCTTTTTTAGATATGAAGGCTTCGAGTGTTGTTCTTTGCTCGGGTTTTAACGGAAAGGAAAAGTTTAAATCGCTTAAAACAGCTGCGATAGCTGATTCGAACGAGTGATGTTCCACGGCTGCATCCATCTTTGTAATGTACAGAATCTGCTTCACTGTCGCTGTGCTGTCGTCATCGTGTAAAGCCCGCCCCAACGTTTCTGATTGGTGCAGCGATTTCGAGGGATTAGAAATGGGTCTGAATGGGCTCTTTGCCAGACTACTCGCAGAGCAAATCTAAATTTGCCGGAAGTTGTCTGGGTTTTCCCAGGCTTACACGTGACTTGAGGGCGAGTAAATCATGGGGTAATTTTCATTTTTGGGTGAACAATCCCTTTAAACTTGAATGAAAATGAATATTCATCACCTCCACAAACTGCAGAAGTTTACCCGTAGTGGTTTCAAAGTCCTTTTTTACAGTTTCACTCTTCCGTAGCTGGCATTCAAGGACATGAATCCTTTTTCTCAGATCTTGTAGATCATCCTGTGTGAACATTAGAGTTGTCATATTAAATAACAAAACATTTACAATTATATACATTTTATTTTTTGTCATGGATTCAGAAATTGTCTAACGTAACTTTGAAATTAAAAATGCTACAACAAAAAAATTATATATAAAAAAACATGTTATAAAATCAAACTTTGGAGATGTGCCACTGGGCACTGGCAAACTGTGTTGTCAGTACAGTGTTTTACATAGTAGGCTACTGATATTTTTAGCGTTATTCTTGAAGGTGGGTGTGCTAAAATAAGAATAAGTGCAATACGTTTTTCCACAAACAATTGGAACAAAAACTAAGAAAACAAAAATATAATCCTACATAATCAAAAATAAAAGTTTATCCTGGAGACATGCAAGGTTGCTAGCCAGAGATTTCAAAAATAACCTCATCAGCCCACATCACCCTGCAAGATCATGTTAAAGCCTTCGTAGCACATCAGCACAGTTACAGCACAAACAGTGACCTACTTTTTGCAGTACACGAGAGAGGTAAAACCTGGAGTGGGGCTGTGTGGGGGATGTGGATTGTGAAGGAGAAGGTAAGGCTAAGGGTAAAACTCTCAAAGAGGAATACCTTGCCCCAGCCAGGTTGCTCAGTTTTCTGAGACTTCATTTCAGCTATCTCAGCCTCCAGGAGGTGGATAACCTCCTCGTAGTCCATCTCCATTCCTCGGGCCTGTTTCTGAGCTGCCTCTGCCAGATGGATCCGGGTCCGCAGGGATCGGCTCTCCTCCATTGCAGATTTTGCTTCCTGCAAGAGTGGAGTTCCACTTAGAGCGGCAGTGCTGAGAGTGCACGTACAGTAGGACGTTACAATGCTTAAGGGCTCTTCCCCCCTAACATTGCAAACTTATTGCACTTGAAGAGAAATGCCTGTACAGTCTCACTCCTTCCCCCATGACTTCGCACGGCATGACAAAGCACAACTCTGCTTCTTTTAACCTATACATTTGGTTTTGTAGAAAGAAGCTTAAAAAACAAGACATGTGCAAATAGGTTTCTGTCAGTACTGGCAGACGAGAAACAGTAAAACAAGCTGTTACATAATACAGGTATCAAAAAGATGTTTTGGCATTAATGAAAACCACAACAACATCGGATACTTATCAGCATGGCATCAGTCAATAGTCATCAGACAAAGCAAAGGTAACCAGGCCATTGTAATTATGAAGCTGTGGGGTGTGATAGCACTCTTAATGAACAGGTGACACCAAATATGTCAAAATCACACTGTGAGGATCCACAAATGAACAGTGTGTGGTAGATCTCAATTAAAACTCTAAGATTAAAATGACTGCGGTACTTTCATATTGCAGACCTGTTAGAGTAAGACTCGAAAACACATTTTACTCTATTGCCTTATTTCAAACACCAGGAATAACTTATGAAAAGGGTACAGATAATTGCCCACTGAAAGAAGAACTTTACTTATTAAATACACATGATGGATCTTACATTGACTCTTTTCTAGCAGAGAGGCATATACATGAGCACTTACATCCATTTAACGTCCATGCATTATGGAGAATATCTGAAGCTTATTATGCATTTGTTACAGTTAATACAATTTTCAAAGAATGTGGAATTCAAAGGGACATATAACTCTGTCCCGGAAATCCTGAGAAACAGAGGAGGTGGCTGGGGAAAAAATAAGAATTCAATGAACTACGGAAGCTAGTTGTATATATATAGACACACACTCACCTAAAGGATTATTAGGAACACCATACTAATACTGTGTTTGACCCCCTTTCGCCTTCAGAACTGCCTTAATTCTACGTGGTATTGATTCAACAAGGTGCTGAAAGCATTCTTTAGAAATATTGGCCCATATTGATAGGATAGCATCTTGCTGTTGATGGAGATTTGTGGGATGCACATCCAGGCCACGAAGCTCCCGTTCTACCACATCCCAAAGATGCTCTATTGGGTTGAGATCTGGTGACTGTGGGGGCCATTTTAGTACAGTGAACTCATTGTCATGTTCAAGAAACCAATTTGAAATGATTCAAGCATTGTGATATGGTGTATTATCCTGCTGGAAGTAGCCATCAGAGGTACATGGTGGTCACAAAGGGATGGACATGGTCAGAAACAATGCACAGGTAGGCCGTGGCATTTAAACGATGCCCATTTGGCACTAAGGGGCCTAAAGTGTGCCAAGAAAACATCCCCCAGACCATTACACCACCACCAGCAGCCTGTACAGTGGTAACAAGGCATGATGGATCCATGTTCTCATTCTGTTTACGCCAAATTCTGACTCTACCATCTGAATGTCTCAACAGAAATCGAGACTCATCAGACCAGGCAACATTTTTCCAGTCTTCAACTGTCCAATTTTGTTGAGCTTGTGCAAATTGTAGCCTCTTTTTCCTATTTGTAGTGGAGATGAGTGGTACCCGGTGGGGTCTTCTGCTGTTGTAGCCCATCCGCCTCAAGGTTGTGCGTGTTGTGGCTTCACAAATGCTTTGCTGCATACCTCGGTTGTAACGAGAGGTGATTACAGTCAAAGTTGCTCTTCTATCAGCTTGAATCAGTCGGCCCATTCTCCTCTGACCTCTAGCATCAACAAGGCATTTTCGTCCACAGGACTGCCGCACACTGGATGTTTTTCCCTTTTCACACCATTCTTTGTAAACCCTAGAAATGGTTGTGCGTGAAAATCCCAGTAACTGAGCAGATTGTGAAATACTCAGACCGGCCCGTCTGGCACCAACAACCATGCCACGCTCAAAATTGCTTAAATCACCTTTCTTTCCCATTCTGACATTCATTTTGGAGTTCAGGAGATTGTCTTGACCAGGACCACACCCCTAAATGCATTGAAGCAACTGCCATGTGATTGGTTGATTAGATAATTGCATTAATGAGAAATTGAACAGGTGTTCCTAATAATCCTTAAGATGTGTGTGTGTATGTATATATATATATATATATATATATATATATATATATATATATATATATATATATATATATATATATATATAGAGGAGCATTTAAATGTATATATTTATATACAGTACAGTACCGTTCAAAAGTGTGGGGTCGGTACGATTTCTGTAATGTTTTTGAAAGAAGTCTCTTATTCACATCAAGGCTGCATTTATTTGATAAAAAAAATACCTGCAATATTCTAAAACATTATTACATTTTAAAATAACTGTTTTCTATTTTAATATATTTTAAAATGTAATTTATTCCTGTGATGGTAAGCTGTATGACACATGATCAATCATTGCAGTCAGATGATCATTCAAAAATCTCAAGATTTTCAAGAAACATTTCTTATTATTATCAATGTTGAATACAGTTGTGCTGGTTTTGAAAGTTCAAAATAAGTTATATAAAAGTAGGGATGTAGAATATGCACTAATGCACTAATGCACTAATATGCTTCATAAGCACTAATAAACAGCCAATATCCTAGAAATATCTACGCTAATAAGCAACTAGTTAATAGTGAGAATTGGACCGTAAACTAAAGTGTTGCTACACAGATTTTATTTGAAAGCTTTTGTAACATTATAGAGTAAATGTCTTTACTGTCACTTCTGTGACAGTATATTCATTTTGTTATATTTTTTTATATTGCTGACCTGACACTTACATACACAGGAATATAATTAATCAGCGCTAATGTGTTTATTATATATTATATTTTATTTGTGTGTATGTATAAATATGTTATATAGGTTATGATTTAATGTTATTTAAAGTACATTATGATAAATAATTAGCTTTCTACATATACATGAAACATTTCAGCCGCAAATAAATGATAAATGTTAGCTTATGTTCATTACCCATCTAGCGATGTGTGTTTATGCTGAAATATAATTAAATAATGGTTTGTATTTTTAAAAACATGTGTAGTGAGTTGGCTCACATGATTTATGTTTTGCACTTCAGAACTTCCGTTAAGGGAACACAGTGAGCAGTGATGCTCCCTGGTTTTCACAGTGCATTGTGGGACTTTTTAGGGAGCGAACATGTCACAAAGCAAACGTCACTACCAGTGCACTGGTAGGATTTTGCGATATAGACAGCCCTTAAAGGGATAGTTCACCCAAAATTAAAATTACCCCATGATTTATTCGCCCCCAAGCCATCCTATAGGTGTATATGACATTCTTCTTTCAGACGAATACAATCAGAGTTATATAAAAAAAAATGTCCTGGCTCTTCCAAGCTTTATAATGGCAGTGAATGGCAGCCCAAAATTTGAAGACCATAAAGTGCATCCATCCATCATAAAAGTAATCCATACGGTTCCGTTGGACGTAGCGTAAAAAAAGTGTAACTGGCGCAACGTATGACGTCGGACAGAGTGTAAACATTTTGAACTGCGAGAACTTCTTCGTAAGTTGAATACGGGAGGCGGTCTGCGGAAGCTGGATATTTTACTTTATAAAGTTATAAATATGGATATTTTTCTTACACAAACCCATCATTCACTTCAGAAGGCCTTTATTAACCCCCTGGAGCAGTATGAATTACTTTTATAATGGATGGATGCACTTTTTTGGTCTTCAAATTTTGGGCTGCCATTCACTGCCATTATAAAGCTTCGAAGAGCCAGGAATTTTTTAAATATAACTCCGATTGTATTAGTTTTCAGTTTTGGGTGAACTATCCCTTTAAAATGGCTGACTCATTGATTAGTGCCATGACTACTGAACTAGGGAGCTGATTGAGACGTACCCATAGATAATTTTTTTGCAGTGCAGGGCGCTTCAAAAACCAAAACAAACTCTCTATCGTATCCATAACCCCAGAGCACAATGCATAGATAAGATTTAAATGGAGCGTTCTCATTCCAAGGGCCACATGGACAAGTCACACCTCACACCGGTCACGGCTGCCCCCGCACATGTTTTACTGTAATCTAGCCGGGTGTGCACTGCGTGGACGGTGATGTTGCCTGCCCATTTCTTGCAGAGAGGAGGCTAAAAAGCCCACAGCTTCGATGCTGAAAAGCCCATCAGCCTACCTGTTACTCTAATGGCAGCTATAGAAGGTAAAGTGTGGGTGGAGGTGAAGAGAGCAGAAAGGATTCAGCAATACAGAACGAAGTTTTACAGAAACAAGTAGGGCTTTAAAAAGCCTCGGTTTCACACCACGGGCAGCGTAGTATATCTATTAGTGCTCCAACGTGATGAACTGGATACGAACTAAGCCCTCTGTAGTGCTCCAGGAGGGAGCAACTGTACTGACTCCACAGACTGGAGCAAAGAACTCTGGGAAGGGGAGACAGAAGTTGCATTGACCCTGACGCCAATTGAAAAGCCACAGGGCCTCGAACAGCTGACCAAACATTCAGTGTGTCTCTTTGATAGAGAGTATAACAACATTTTCCTCTTTATTTAGAAAATCTTTTAAGGTCAACCACAAGTGAAATTGCTGTTGAATGGTTTTGCGAGAGAAAAGCAGCCGGGTCGATGCGAAGGCATTAATAGTTCACCAAAACCCATATACCATACATATAAACTAGCTTTTACATTTTCTAAGAAATTGTGAGAGTGCCTCCTGTCGAAAACTTGCCGTCACAATGTGAAGGTGTTCTAATGTGTTCTAGGTGCTTTTAAATGTTGCTATGTGGTTGCTTCATGGCCAAAGTCAAAAAGAGCCCACCAACAAGTCTATGATATTCTGATCTATAGATATGACTCCAGTACCTCTTTCAATGTCAGTCACTGGGATATTTGTTGCCCATTTTATCAAAAGTTGAGGGTCAGTATGATTTTTTTTATGCTTTTTAAAGACGTTTCTTATGCACACCAAGGCTGTATGATCAAAACTACAGTAAAACAGTAATATCATTACCATTTAAAATAACTCTTTTGCATTTGTGTATATTTTAAAATGTAATTTACTATTTTTCATGTCACATGATCCTTCAGAAATAATTATAATATCAAGAATCATTTCTTATTATTATCAATGCTGATAACAGTTGTGTTGCTTAATATTTTTGTGTAAATCATGATACATTTTTGCAGGATTGAAAAGAAAGTTCAAAAGATAGAAATCTTTTGCAACATACATGCTGTCACTTTTGATCAAATGAATGCGTCGAATAAAATAATTAATTTCTTACTGACTCCAAACTTTTGAACAGATGAAAATCAATTCGGATTGCCTAGAACGGTAATAGCACACCTCTTCTCAACAAGCCACATGATTCGAGGTATCATGCATGTCCGTAGCACACACAAGCAATACTTAAGGTTATTCATTTGAACAATCCACTAACATTAAGCAAAAGCGAATGTAATCGTGAATGGACTAGCTGTACTGGCAAATTAGTTTAAATGATGTGCAGCAGAATGATCAGAACATACTGCTACCTTAATGTCAGTCTAATAAAACCATTAAAGTCCAATTAATCGTGCATAGAATCCAGGAGCTCTTCGGATTTGGGTTTACATAACAGGCACTTCTGAGGCTCTGAGACAGAATCCAAAAGGGCTAGCGGGAGCCTGTTTCTTTATAACTAATAGAAACTAATTTCCTAACACCGACTGCCATCCCTCAATGCTCTACATACTTCATCTCCCACATGATGTTCTAATGTAGGTGTTTCATGCTTCCTGTAGTGAGCACAACACACTAAAAATAGATTTTTGGATACTGCTCAGAGAATATATTTTTATAGTTCTGTACAGTGAAACTAATGCAGTTTCAGCATTTAGCATTTATGTACAGAGCACCTTCTTCAATCCCTAATGGCACATGTGCCTAGAGCTCCCCCCTGTGGCATATCTAACACGGTACGGTGACAATGGGATATAGAACAATGTGAAAAAAACTAAACAAAATGAGATGTATAGAAAGTTGGCAACTTAAGGTCAAAGGCCTGTTTCACACTTGTTGCAGCTATAAACTGCTTAAATTGCCTAGATTCCTGTAGAACTTCCACAAATTAAAAAAAATCAATAGGTGAGTAGTTTGCTTAATTATTTTATATTGTCTCATAAAAGCCTATAACGCAAAATGATTGTGTTGATAAATAGGTTGCAAACTCTTCTTGCTGCTAAGCTTTTGCATTGCACTGTGCACACATCAAGTGTGAATGCTGTAACCTTACTAATATGGGCACTCAAATTAATATGTGCCATTTACGCGCTGCTTACGATGCGAAACAGGCCTAAGAATGAGTTACGTACCTGTTTAACTTTTGTCAGTTCCTGCTGCATCTTATGATTAGTGCTCTCGGATTCTGCAAGCTTATCCTGTTAGAAAAGAGATCTTCGCATGAGTCAGCATTAGAGTTAGCTCACTCATTCTAGCAAATAGGATTAACGAGAGCCTTGGTCAATAACACATGATTGAATGTCACACATTCCAGCATGTGACAATGTTTAAAACTGTTGTCATAGTGGTACCTGCATTCTCTTGAGCTCTCTCAAGGCCTCAATGTGGTCTTTTCTTAGTCTCTCCATCTCATCCAGATCATCAGAGTCTGATAACGATGGCTTATAAAATAATAAATAATATATACATATTATGATATTATGATATTATAAACACTGAAAAATATATTGTGGCCACAATTTAACAATTTGTTCCAACAACTCACTAATACGTCAGCACGCTATAATAAATTGTTCCCTCGTTTAACTAAATTGTGGCCACAATGTGATAATTCGGCCATGATATCTATTCTATTCTATTATATGAAACATTATATAAAATTATATAATTTGATGGGAAGGGGAGACAGAAGTTGCATTGACCCTGACACCTGGGTCAAAATATATATATATATAATTTATCATTTATTTAGTATGCGTGTTTCTGCTGCAATAAGAAATAAAAATCATTTGCACTTACCGTAGGGTTTGATGGAGACTCAGTAAGATCATCTGATGTCAATCTAGCTACTTCCTGTTCCGAGTCAGACTTGGACGGTAGTTTAAAGAATTCCTTTGCCACTCTTTCAAAATCTTACAGGAGGAAAAAATCTTATGAAAATATGTTCAGTTACACAAAATGTATAAAAATGATTTTTTTAGAGGATTATTTTCTAAATAAACTTGAAATAATGTACTGCACAAGTAAGGAGAGTTAAAAGCCATCAGTCCATAAACCACTACAACATAATGAAGACTGACAGAAACTATTCTCACCGCCATGAGCCACTGTCCCTCCTGGGTTCAAACGCAGTCTTTCTCTCAAAGTCAGGACCTGAGAGTCAGTAGGCTTCAATCCCTCCAGTGCCTGTGGACAGAACAACCGCCCTTTTAGAGCATGTCATTACACCAGCATGTGCTTCTCTCTCTCTCTCTCTCTCTCTCTCTCTCTCTCTCTCTCATACACACACACTTCAATGTCTTTGTATAATAATAAAAAAAAAAAAAAAAAAAAAAAAAAATATATATATATATATATATATATATATATATATATAGAGAGAGAGAGAGAGAGAGAGAGAGAGAGAGAGAGAGAGAGAGAGAGAGAGAGAGAGAGAGAGAGAGAGAAGCACATGCTGGTGTAATGACATGTAAAGACATGTAAAGACATATAGAGAGTACATATTACTTTAAAACAGCCTTCTGGAGTAGTAAGCTTTCTAAAATTGTCCTTCCTTTAGACTGTTTTCCATATCAACAGATTTACAAACTGCACTGTACTGTACTGAAGCTGTGGCACAGCCTCTATTGATTTTCCCAGCATACCACAGTAGAAGTGGATATGGGATTGCACGCTAACTGCACATATTGTTCAACAGTGGGATTAACTCCCTCCACACATGATAGTAAAACCAAAAAAGATCAATACAGTACTGAGACTGATGGATAACTAATCATTAAAGCCCACCAGGGAGTTGACCAGCGTTTGACCTTGCCGTAAACACGAGATGTTTCTGCAACTCTGTACTTTGACAGATACTGTCATTCTCTAATTGAGCGGATAGAATTATGGAGACCTGCTCTATTTTCTCGGGCTTGAGTTCGAAGCTGGGAGTTGAGGTTGGAGGTTTTGAGGGTCTGCAGGTATTGCTGGGATTACAGGCAGCGGTTGCATCTGGGCAAAGAGAAAGAGAATCCAAATAAATTAAACTGCATAAAAAAAGTAGTAATTCCTAAGTAAAAATGTAGATTCCTCACAGTGGTGGCCCAAAAAAGTATATGATTATTTATAAATAAATCGATAAAAATCACACTTTAAGCAAAAACGTATTATAGATGTTTTTTTGTTGTTTTTTTAATCACTTTCTGGCACATTAGTGTAACGTTCATAATTCATCTTTTTTTTTTTGCAGAAGACATTTGCTATGATATTTTGTATCTAATGCAATGACATTTATACACTCATATTACACTACCATTCAAAAGTTTGGGGTCAGTAAGTTCTTTTTTTTATTTTTTATTAATACTTCTATTCAGCAAATGCATTAAAGAGTAAATACAGTAAAGACATTTATATTTTTACAAGATATTTCTATTTCAAGTGAATGCAGTTTTTTTTTTTACTTTCCAGAAAAATCAAGAAAAAAATATCATGGTCTGCACAAAAATATTAAGCAAGATTTTTTTCTTGAGCACCCTATCAGCATATTAAAATGATCTCTGAGGGATCATGTGACACTGAAGACTGGAGTAATGATGCTGAAAATTCAGCTTTGCCATCACAGAAATAAATTACATTTTAAAATATTAAAATAGAAAACAATTATTTAAATTATAATAATATTATTATTTCACAATATCACTGTTTTACTGTATTTGTATTAAATCAATGCAGCCTTGGTGAGCATAATAGACTTCTTTGAAAAACATTTAAAGATCTTTAGTCTTATAAACATTTAATAAACATGTTACTTAATTGCCCAAAAAACGTCCAAATAATTTCTGAGGCACAGCGGGTCAGCAATTTAAACTCCCATTCAAATATTGCGCCATTATATTTGATCCCTTATGATGGCTTCTATAAATGCTTTGTGTACAAGCAGGAATTAATATTGTTTGAACAGGCTGTTTTTTCTCTCCATAAACCCCACCATGACCAGATCTGTGAACTGGAGAAAAAGCACAATGCTTTTCACAAAATAGTGCCACTCTTGTCAAATCCTCTTATACGATGAACAACTGTGTTACTGAGCTCATAGGTTTGTGCTCTGACCATGAACTCACTATCTCATTTATTGTTCACTCATTCATTATCCGCATTTTTGTTTATCTTTTTTGGAGGGGGATTTATTTCCTGACAATGATTTCTTGGAAATTAAAAGCCCTTTTAGAATAATATCAGACAGTTGCCCTCACATATTTGGCATAAAAGGGGCCTCAGTTAAGATTCATTACCTGAGCTCCTGTGAATATTACAGAGCCCCTAAGGGAACATCGTGCTATTTCTGAGCTTTCATCGTGTAAGTCAAGCCCATAATTGTAGCTATAAACTGCTTAAATTGTCTAGATTTAGTTGGATTAGAAAGTGCTTTTTGAGCCTGTCGTTGCATGTAGAACTTGCTTCAGCAACTTAAAAAAAAACATTCTTAATTAAGTTTCATTACTTGAGCTCCAGTGAGTATTACGGAGCCCACAAGGGAACAAATATAGGAGATGGGAGGAAAAATAATAGTCATATAAGAGTCAATAGTGTTGCATTCTTTATATACAGGAAGACGGTGCACTCGGATTACTTATGAATGGGAGAAAGTGCAATGCCCAATATGGCGGAATAAGTCCCGCCTTCTAAATGTGCATTAGCTTTGTCCAGGCTTTGTCATGTATAGAAACAAATTTATGAGACGGTTGTTGTCAGATTTCATTGGTGATTTCAAACATGACATTTAAAGCAGCACTAGGTAACTTTTCAACCTTCATAATATATTTTCAAGACTCTTGTGATGATACATCGACTTACAATAGGTTGAATGGCACGTCTGCCATAGCCTGACGGGGTCTGTATCGTTTTTAATCGTACTTTTAAACTTCGGGTTTCGGGTAGTAACCCGAGAAAAAAAAGAACTACAAAATTCGACTGCTTTATGGCATATACATCACTTCCACCATCACCCCCACCCGTAAGACCTCTGTTCATCTTCGGAACACAAATGAAGATATTTTTGTTGAAAGCTGATGGCTGAGAAAGGCCTCAGCAAGCCCTCCATAGGGATTCAGTACATTTACACTCACAAGACCCATAAAAGGCACTAAAAACGTCATTACAAAGTCCATCTCACTACAGTGGCTCTACAATAATTTTACAAAGCGACGACAATAGTTTTTGTGCGCAAACAGTAATGTTCTTCATTTTATATTTTATGTTTGTCGTTCAGTACAGCTGGTTAAATCTGCCTTAAATCGCAGCTGAGAGGAGCTTTATCGAAGGTTCTCGACAATGAAAAAAAAAACCCTGTCCTGAACAGAGTTCAGAATCCTCCATTTCACCTGGAGTTATGTCATGTTGATGGTAATATCCATTTTCAGAACCATGCCAGCTGGATTATTTTGAGTTACAAACACAGCATCTAATCAGCACATGGCTGTCTAAACGTCTGCTGAACGTTCTGATAGCCTAATACAGGTCAGAATGTTCCTTATTTATGAGTTTCAGATTGTTCACAAGCAAAATTCTATTCATAGTGCATCAGAATGTGAAAGGCTGCACAGACAGTCCAACACAATCTGTGAATAACAATAGGAGTGTCTAAGGTTAGTTCTGGATTCAATACAAGTTAAGATAGGAACATTTGTGGCATAATGTAACCACAGAAAAGAATTTCAGCTCATTTTGCAAATATAGAATGAATTTAGATGGTAATCCCATCTTGTATTTCTGGAAAGTATGTTGTTTTTTATTGACAAATGTAAATATTTCAAGTGTAAAGTATTTATATATCATTGTAGTATTTTAATTTATGCTGTTTTATTGTTTTTAATTTATAAATATTACTTGTTCTTTAGATTTTGGAGTGAATTTGTATTTGAGTCTGTATTTTAATGTATGCTTCTTTGCTTCAATGTATTTCCATTGTATGATCCTTACTGTAACTACTATTTGTGTTCATCTGGATAATTTTCTATGATAATCTACATTATGACACAATCTTGTATTAAATTTGGGAGATTCTTATAGAGGGATTACAGGGTTGCAGTACCATAGTTGTCCACTGTGGTGCAGGCACTCTCAAGTGAGGACATGGGGGTGAGATTAGGCTTTCCTGTTGCTGGTCGTACCTGTAAGGAAAGACACAAATTGAAGCCTTTAAAAAAACATCTGAAGCAGTGCTGAAGAACAGTTACTGCATTAATGAATCTCTGTTACCAGACTGGAATCGGCCACAGTCTTATGTCTTACCATAGTAAGTTCTACAGAAGGCAACGTCTCACTTCCAGAGTTGGGGGTGTTGGCTATCTTGGGAACAAGGCCTCCAGGTAGAGTTGCTCCCCCCGGTCCAGTGGGCCTGAGTTGGGGGGCTGTACTGGAGGGAGGTTGAAGGGAGATGGGGCTGTGGGGTCCACTGCTAGAGCCTGATGAAGACCTTCGTCTGATAAACGCTATCTCTACTGTAGGGTCTGGTCTGTAGGGTCAAACAGTGACATGCGTAAACATATGACCTTACAGTTTCTCACCAAATAGCTGCATGTGCCTTGGACAGAAGCAAACTCTCATAATGTATAATGCATACTTTCCTTATGTCCTTCAGGGAAGGCTGTCTTTTTTCAGGTTTTGTTCATAAGGGTTGCACAGACTAGTCGACTATAAAGGGATTGTTCATCCAAAAATGAATATTTGGTCATTACTTACTCACCTTCAAGTTGTTCCAAACCTGTATACGTTTTTCTCAAAAGAAGATATTTCGAAGAATGTTGGTAATCAAACATTTGATGGACCTCATTGATTTCCATAGTAGGTATAAAAATACTATGGAAGTCAATGGGGTCCATCAACTATCTGGTTCCAACATTCTTTAAAATATCTTTTATGTTCAGCAGAGGTTTGGAATAACTTGAGGGTGAGTAAATGAAAACAAATTTTTGGGGTGAACTATCCCTTTAACGAACTATCGCTTTAAGCTTGATTTTGACTTTAAAGTCCACTTTTACGCTCTGTTTCCAAGCAGTTAAAATGACAAATAAATGCATACTCAGAAAGCACTCCACAAGATATGATTAATTATAACATCTGGATGCTCAAAATTGATCGGGTAAATGCATGTTTTAAACAGCTTATTGTACACGAAAGTTAATCTGTGTTCTAAACTAATGTGCTGCTGCATTGTAACACACAGAAGCTTGCAGATCGTGTGCACACAGAAACATTCATTTGCGCAGAAATGTATTGTCAACACTGATATATCAATAAAATAGCTAACAAACTGAAAAGTTCTAGCATATATGTCTTAGTAAGTAAAACCCAAAGCTTCACTATTAGTAGAGAGACGCTGGCAGATAGAATGCATTCATATAAATGTAATCTTTACTGTGCTACTTTATCTGTATCTGATTTAGAATGAGCAGAAATCTGTGAGAAATATAACAACCTAAAGACAAAATAACTGATAAAAATAATCTGTTATGTAGGAGAAATGATGGGCAGCTTGAGGTTCAAGCTTATTTGTTCATTAATGACTCATCAGTGACTAGTCAACGCGACTTTCATCACATAAATATCGACTTGAGAAAATCTGAAGTTGTTCAACCCCTAGTTCATATATCTGAGTTTTAACCTGAGTTTTGTTCGAGTCAGTATGGTTTTGGCTTCTTCGTGCGTTACTCCAACGAGTGACTCCTTATTGATGGATATGAGCTGATCCCCGGCCTTTAGTCTTCCATCCTAGAATCACACAGAGAAAAACATTTTACTTCATTTTACTTTAGCTTAATTTACTTCACCTTACATTAATATTCAAAAGTTTTGTCTCTTAATATTCAAAAGTCTCCTATATGCTCACTAAAGCTGCATGTGTTTGATACTGTAAAATACAGTAAAAACAGCAATATTGTAAAATATTATTCCAATTTAAAACAATTGTCTTCTATTTTAATATAAAATTTTATTTTAAAATATAATGTATTGCTGTGATGGCAATTCATTTTCAGCATAATTACTCCAGTCTTCAGTCTCATGATCCTTCATTAGAAATCATTCTAATATGCAGATTTGTGCTCATGAAACATTTCCTTTTATCAAAGCTGAAAACAGTTGTGCTGTTTTTATTTTCCAGCATTCTTTGCTAAATAATGTAGAATTTTTTTTAAATCATACTGACGCCAAACTTTTGAACAGTAGTGTAATTTACTAACTTAACGTCACCTTCTTTTATCTCACTTTACCTACTAGTGTTTCACAAACCAAGAATCAACACAAACAAACTGTATATGTACAATTCTTTCTTTCTTATTTTAGTTTTCTTCTTAAACTCAAAAAATATTATCTTAAATTTTATTTTACAATTTTACAAAATAGCAATAATAATAAATAAACATACTTTTTGGCAGTCGCCCCCTTGCATTATTTCCTGAACGAACACCATTGGCCCCTCTGCACGGTTAGCTCCGCCCCTGATGACCAAGCCTAATCCCGTTCCTTTGGCAACACATATCAACTGAATCATGCAGTCTCTGGAGAAACAGAGGTAAACATATGAGCAGTTCTGAAGCGCGATGACTAACAGAGAGCAGATAAATGGCTATCAACCTGTCACTCAAAGTGGCCACGCCCTTAATTATGCAGAACTTTAAGGCTTTATATAATGAACGAATGAGTTAAAAAAAAAAATTCACCCCCCTCACAGTTGTCATGAAGGGCAAAATTAGCCATATAGACCAAAACCACAATTTGTACCAGGCTGTAAATATGTTTTTTTCAGCTGTAAAGTTGGGCATTTTAACATAGGGCTCAATGAGATTCTGCTCCCTTCTGGAGCCTGAACCTAGTGGCCAGTCGATGAATTGCAGTTTAAGTCACTTCCGTATTGGCTTCAAGAGAAACTGCGGGAGGTTGCTGCTTGGTTTTTACACCATATATTGAAGAATTAAAACACTTTATACCCAAATGTCAAAACATTTACTCAAATCAATGAACAGCACTAATAAAGTCCCAGTCTTGCAGATCATTAACTAAAAAAAAGTTGTTTTAGAGTTTAGTTACCCTTTAAAGGGGTACTTCAGCGCTGGGAAGATGAATGTGTATTTAAACTGGGTCATTTATGTAGAAGAAATGTGAAATTATTTATGCCTTTTAGACTGAGATTTATTTTTGTCTCATGTGGATGAAAGACAACAACTCCCAGAATGCACTTGCTTCGCTGCCCTATGAGGCCACTCCCTACACCGCCCCCAGCGTCGTTTTGATGTTCATAATAATACAATCATTTCTTTCTGTTAGAGAATAAACACTACAATTAAAAACTGAACGTGTCTTTTCAATAAAGTGTAAGTGAGCCGAACGAAAGTCACGGGACAAACGCAGCATGAGTCAGATTTCATTCATCACGAGAGCGAAATAAGAGCGTGTGTCCAGTCTGGCGCGTTTTCAGATCGCATATGGAAGCGAAACTTTCATAGGAATTCATTGAAAAGTTGAAACACTCACTTTGCTCCGCACCGCTCCGTTATTAATGCCCGATCCGAGCGGCCGTGCGCATTTACATTCTGTGAGTGAGATCTCTCCCCTGTGGGTGGGTTGAAAACATGCAGGACTAGCTCCTTATACTGGCTGTAGTTTTTAGCCTCTGGCCAAAAAATCCTCAGATGACACAAAATGACGATATTTGCATCATCTGAGGATTCTTTCCAGAAATAAAATGCATAATTCTCTCGTCTCAGGGGGATATGAGGGGGGAAAGTACCATCATTTGAATATACTACTGGGTTTCTACTGATACAAAGCTTAATGCTAAATCGCTGAAGTAACCCTTTAAGTAAATGTGAAAGGATCACACAAAAGGTTCTTTTGGTTCTCACGTGCAGACTTGTGGAGATGGGGAGGTAATGCAGGCTGTGGTGTATACTGGGTTTGGGTCTTTAGGACTCAGAAGCAGTGGACTGGTTGACCTGGAAGATGAGGAGGAGGAGGCAGTGTCGGTCATCTTTCCTGAAGACAAGAGATTTGATTTGTAATACTCTCAATCTAAACTTCTACTCTTTCACTTAAAAATGACACAAATGAATGCTAGAATAGCAATGCCACAGTGCACTTAGAATAAGAACAACCAACACATTTATTTTGACACTACTGTTCAAAAGATTGGGGTCGTAAGGTTGTTTTTGAAAGAAGTCTATTATGCTCAGCAAGGCTGCATTTATTTGATCAAAAATGCTGAAAAAAGTAGTAATATTACAAAATGTTATTAGAATTTAATATAACAGATTTGTATTTTAATATTTTAAAATGTAATTTATTCCTGTGATGTCAAAGCTGAATTTTCAGCAGCCATTACTCTACTCTTATTTGGTGCTCAAGTAACATTCCTTATTATCATCACAGTTGAAAACGGTTTTGCTGCTCACTATTTTTGTGGAAACCATGAAACATTTTTTTCTTAGGATAGAAAGTTCAAAAGAACATCTTACTGATCTCAGACTTTTGAACGGTAGTGTACATACCCATATATTTTGGTTCAAGTACACTATATTGCCAAACGTATTGGGACACCCCTCCAAATCATTGAATTCAGGTGTTCCAATCCCTTCCATGGCCACAGGTGTATAAAACCAAGTACCTAGGCATGCAGACTGTTTCTACAAACATTTGTGAAAGAATGGGTCACTCTCAGGAGCTCAGTGAATTCAAGCGTGTAACCGTGATAGGTTGCCACCTGTATAATAAGTCCATTCATTTAATTTCCTCTATACTAAATATTCCACAGTCAACTGTTAGTGGTATTATAACAAAGTGGAAACAATTGGGAACAACAGCAACTCAGCCAGGAAGTGGTAGGCCATGTAAAATCACTGGGCGGGGTCAGCGCATGCTGAGGCACACAATACGCAGAAGTCACCAAAATTCTACAGAGTCAATAGACCTCCAAACTTTATGTGACCTTCAGACTAGCTCAGGAACAGTGCGTAGAGAGCTTCATGGAATGAGTTTACATTGCCGAGCAGCTGCATCCAAGCCTTACATCACCAAGTGCAATGCAAAGCGTTGGATGCAGTGGTGTAAAGCACGCCACCACCGGTCTCTAAAGCAGTGAAGATGTGTTCTCTGGAGTGACAAATCACGCTTCTCTATCTGGCAATCCGATGGACGAGTCTGGGTTTGGCGGTTGCCAGGAGAACGGTACTTGCTTGACTGTATTGAGCCAAGTATAAAGTTTGGTGGAGGGGGATTATGGTGTGAGGTTGTTTTTCAGGGGTTGGGCTTGGCCCCTTAGTTCCAGTAAAAGGAACACTTAATGCTTCAACATACCAAGACATTTTGGACAATTTCATGCTCCCAACTTTGTGGGAACAGTTTGGGGATGGCCCCTCCTTCCTGTTCCAACATGACTGCGCCCCAGTGCACAAAGCAAGGTCCATAAAGACATGGATGAGCGAGTTTGGTGTGAAGGAACTTGACTGGTCTGCACAGAGTCCTGACCTCAATCCGATAGAACACTTTTGGGATGAATTAGAGCGGAGACAGCTAGCCAGGCCTTCTCGTCCAACATCAGTGCCTGACCTCACAAATGCGCTTTTAGAAGAATGGCCAAAATTTCCCATAACACACTCCAAAACCTTGTGGAAAGCCTTCCCAGAAGAGTTGAAGCTGTTATAGCTGTAAAGGGTGGGCCAGCTCCATATTAAACCCTACGGATTAAGAATGGGATGTTATTAAAGTTCATGTGCATGTAAAGTCAGGCGCCCCAAAACCTTTGGCAATATAGTGAATATTCTGATGCATGCTTGAAAACCTTTTTTGGGTTGGCACACTGTAGGCTGTTTTTGTCATTTCAATATTCTCTCAAAATCAGACATTAGTCATTCACTCCTGAAATGCAGTATAGTGATAGACGTAATGGAAAATACCTGTGGAAACAGAGATGTCTGATCCAGAACTGGTACTATTGCTCGAGCCATATTTTTCCATTAGGTAAGAAAATTCCCTCCTAATGATAAACATATAAAGACACATGCAAAATCATATATAGATTCGTCTTATTTTCGCGTAATTTTCCAGTGGTTCATAATAGGAGGACTTTTGTACAGACTTAATTTTTTCTTTCCCTGTGGTGTTCAGAGAGTAAACATTATGTGGGTTTTCCTTTCTGTAAAATCATGCATTACATTATTATGAATGTACTTGTTCTAAAGGAAAGTCATGAAGGATATTATTATTCTTAGTTTTTAAAATACACAAAAAATAATGAGCACACCCCTATTAAACCCTCAAACTACAGTTTACAAGACAGTCCCTAGTTATTTAATATGACAACTCCCATTAAATGCAACTTCCTCATTAGTCCACAAAGAAGCTTAGAAGCACTTAATTAGATTACGGAAGTAATCACAGATAAATTGGAACCAAAGTTAAGAGCCAGACTGTTTCCAAGCCAGAAATGTGATCTAGGCAGTAATCTTTAAATTCTTGACATTATGTTCCCAAAATCAGTGTACTGTACAGTTTGTATGAGGTGATTGATTGCCCATTAATTATGAGGGTAATCCTTTAACACCGTTACAGCTTTAAACCTGACCCCAGCTGGTTTAACTCAAGCCACATATGACAGACTTGCGGCCCAAATACGTCAACAGCTGTTCAGTCGGGAGTACAAAAGTGCTCATCAGGAAGTCACTGTGACCAGCAAAATGCCAGCTCGATTTAAACTAAGACAGGCAGGAAGAACTTGACAACTGCCCAAAACCAAGACCTCTGGCTAAGCAGACAGTACCAAAACAAAAAAAAACCTCAGCATGTATCCTCCAAAATTTATTTAGCATGGAGTAGCAGCTTGATGTTAGTACAGAATTACTCTATAGATCAGGTCTCTGATTTATACTTCTGCATCGTGGGCTACACGCCGATTTTCATTTATACTTCTGCGTCCTTGTCCGTGGCGACATGCAGTTACACATGCAGTTACACATGCATGTGTACCCCTGAGGGAGGAGTTCTGGCAGACCAATCACAGCGCTTGCGGTCCGCGTAGAATTGATGCGTTGTTACATTTTTGGAGAGGTGCACGTCAGATTTCGTCGTAGGCTACGCATGCAACACACAGCCTACGACGCAGAAGTATAAATTGGGCTTAAGAATTAGTGTTATTTTAGTTTTTATATTAGTTTTATTAATCTTTTGAATTAGATTTTAATTTTATATTTTCATGTTCATTTTAGTTTAACTTTTAGTAAATGTTCCTGTTAATTTTTGTTTAATTATTAATAATTTTGTTATGTGCTTTGTTTGCCATTTTATAATTGTTTTGCCATTTGCAATTTAGGCTTTTTTAAGTTTTATTTTTTCAATTAACAGAAATGTTTTTAATAATTTTAGTGGTAACACTTTACAATAAGGTCTCATTTGTTAACATTAATGCATTAACTAACAAACTAACAATGAGCAAAATATTTTGACTAATTTGACATTAAAAATGTTTATGTCAATGTTAGTTCACAGTATATAGCTAATGTAAACAGATATTTCTATTCATGATAAAAATATTTTTAACAGATATTTGTATTCATTATTTATAATGTATTAGTAAATGTAGAAATGAACATTAAGATTATTAAATGCGTTACAAGTATTGGTTGTTGTTAGCTCAAGTTAACTAATGTTGACAAATGAAACCTTATTGAAAAATTTTACCTTTTTGGTTTTAGTTTTAGTTAATGATTATATAATAATCCTGATTAGAACATTTTAAAATACTTAGACTTATGTTTGGAGTTCATTAAAAATAAAAAAGTTAGTGCTGGGAAAATGGCACCACACTACAACAAGTGCCAAATTAAAGTAAATACAGTGCTAAAGACTTTAATGTACTTAAGTGCATTAAGACTATTTTTAGATTTTTTAAAAATCAAGACACTCATCTGTACTCATCCATTTATAGGATTAAGAATATGATGTCCAACAGTGCACATTGTGTACTTGGCACTATATAATTAAAATCTTTGAACACAAAACAGATCATATACACACTGCAAATACTGATAAATAGAGATGAATTTAAAAAAGAATACATTCCATTAGAAATTGTTAAAGGGGTCATGAATTGAGAAATCACATTTTCCTTGATCTTTTGACATATAAAATGTCATTGATTGTACTATAAAAATATCCCGTAAGTTTCAGAACTCAAAGCTTCCTCGTTAGTCCAAAATCAGTTTTTATTGAAACCAAGCTCAAAAAACGTTATTAAGTCATAGTGTGACAAAAGACCGCCTCTGCAGAAGATCAATGTAGTAGTGTGTAATGATATATTCCGATATAAATATGTGACGATATGTATCGTTGATGGAAACTATATGATTCACGATATAGAGTTGTTTTATCCAAGGCTCAACTCAAACACAAATTAACAAATGTACCACAAATTAAATTAAATTCCATCATGTTGTTTTTTCGTTTAACTTCCAAACACAAATTAAGATATTCTTTATGAAACCTGAGGGATTTCTGTCCCTCCATTTAAAGTCCATTCCTCTCAAACTTAAAAGATCCAAAAAATGTCATGAAGGCATCGTAAAAATAACTAATCGAGTGGTCTAATCCAAATCCAAGTCTTCCTGAGACACAATGGCTTTATATGATGAATATATTTAACACGTTACGCATACTGTAGTAAACACGGACGTTCAAATGATTGCATGATGCACGAAAACAACATGAGTGAGTAAATGCATAATTCAAGTTCTTGGATGAGCTAAACATTTACAGTTTGAGAGTGGTCATTTTGACAAGTTTTTTTGCGATTAGAACTGTGAATGATTGCATTGTTCATGTGAAGTGCACGTGCTGCCGGAACAGCACTCTTCAAAGTGAGAGGGCAAACATCATTTAAAGCGGCAGATCACATTTAGTTTTAGTAGCATGAATATTCAAAGCATTTTAGATGGTTTATTCTATATGTGTAGGGCATTCATAGCGAGCACCGGGAGAGCATGGGGAGAGAATCTTGCCTGCATTGAAAGCATGAGTAATGCGTGAGGGAAAAAAAGGAAAGTTTATGGAGTTTCAATGACAACATTACATTAAACGACTATATATAATGTTGAATATAATATATAATAATGCAATGGGGAAATATTTGTGGGTCCTGATAATAATAATATTATTTTAACAATAATAAGAAAGTAAAAATAAAAAAAGTCCCTTAAAATATCGGGATACATATCGTATTGTGAGTTCAGTATCGCGATTTATATCGAATCGTGACACGAGTGTATCGTAGCAGCCCTATGTACACCCCTATGTAGTACGAGAAAGACACAAACACAGGATCCAGCAAACTCCAGCAACAAAATGAGACTCTTTTCATATCCATCCTTGTGATCTTAACATTAAGTAAGCGTGGATTAATTTTTTTTTTACTGCAGATTCATTTTTAAACAAGACACAGTTCAACGTAAGCTTTTCAGAGAGTCTGACAATAAAAGATGATGCAGTGCGACTACATTGGATGTCACAACACACAAGTGTGAGTAATGTTTGATATGTACTGAGTATTTAAACTGTAGCGCTGCAGTCAAACTGAATAGCTGTGTTAGTTGTGATTTGCTGTTCTTTCCTTTGCTTCAGCATTTATGGACTTAATACAATGTTTTATCGGATACGGAAGAAAGTACGTAGAGAATGCTGCTTTTGTTATTGTTTTGATCTCAGCTATTCTCTGTAATCCTGAATAAAAGCTTCAGTGAGCGATATTTTCAGCGCGACAAATGATGATACATTCATTCATAATTTAGTTTACACAAAACACTGTAAGTCATCCTTGGTCAATTATAACTGTGATACGTTTTACTTGAACTTTATTTACCACAACCAAATCTTATAAAGCATACGTAATATGCGTAAATGTTTCACATTGTTGGCAAATGTTTCAACTATGTAACAAGCTATTTTTCAACATGGGATTTTTTTTTTTAATTCCACACGTGTAATAGTAGGGACGTTGGTAAATTATTTTAATATGCAAAACTGTTCCCCAATCATAGCAGTGGGCGTTCACTTCCAAGTCTTAAATGCAGCACGACTATCAAAACGGAGTGTTCGAAAGAGGATCAAAAACAGGATAGAAAATAGCTTATTACTTCTAAATTAGGATGTTTTTGATGTAAATATTGATAACACAAGTGGAAAAATGCAGTTCATGACCCCTTTAAAAGAAATCTTACCTGGAAGCATCGTCACGTACTATCAGTAAAGACATGTGATTCGTAGATGATGCCATGCGAAGAACCTCCACTGCCCTAATAAAACATCACACGTATTTCTCAGTTTAGTTGTTTTTATACACTTAAGGCATCTTATAATTTATTACATATCAATAACCGACACACAATCCATTACTTTTCATTTGTAACACCTCCTAAATTCACGTTGTTAACATCTAAAATGAGGTCCCCTGCTTTAAGACGCCCTGAAAGACAGAAAGGAACATCATTCATCATTCCCGGAATCAAAGTAAATACATTCATTGGAGATTTTGGGAGAAAGAACATACCGTCCTGTGCCGCCACACCACCTGGCAAAACCCGTTTAATGAAAATACCAAACTCTTCACTGCTCTGTTCCCTGTAGCCCCCAATAATCTTCACGCCTATCAAATTGAGAACAAGATGTTTTTGGATTAATTATTTATATGGGGGTGAAAGAACAAAATAAATCAAATTGTGCATCAAATGCCTTGAAAAATGATGCAGTATAAACCAGTTTACCAGGAATATTATTATAAACTGAAAGAAATTGTGCTGGGGTTCTCACCAAGTCCTTTTTTACAGTCTGTGAAGTCTAGTCTCTCCACAGCACGGTTGATGCCTTGGGGCCCCATTATTGTCCTGAAAAAAAAAATCCCTTAAATTTCAGTGCAAGAGCTATTATCATTAAAAAAGAAAAAGAAAAAAACATTTTGTTTCATACTGTTTTTAAAAATACAGATTATTGAATGGATGGTAATAATGTGGTTGACCCTTTGATGCATGAATTATTAAATCCCAAAGAAAAGAATATAATCATTGCAAATCTTTTCCTCCCTGAAATGTTGTATATTGAGAGAGTTGCACATCTGCCCATTACAGGAGAAGATAATGGTAAATAATGGACATTCATATATAGAATTAAGGAAGAGTAAAGGAAATATTACCAATGTGGGTTTAGATGTGGACACCTGAATGGTTAAAGTCCTCATGAAATCAAAATGGACTCTATTTACTTTATTAGCACCAAGCCTGCCGCACTTGTGTTAAAAAAAAGAAGCCAAAACGTCTCGATTGCCCCCAGGTGGTTGGTCCCAGTATAGCTCATAAACCCCGCCCCTCCGTGTATTCTAATGGACGCGAGACAAACTAAACAATCAAATTACACTTCATATACTTTTTTCCCAAACTTGGTTTCTGTCATTTTAGGCAGTTTTTATCACACTGATTTAATTTCAAGTGTTTGTTTTTTTTAAATAAGTTTGGTTTTAGTTAGTTATTTGATGCTATAAAAACGGGGGTGTGACGTCATGATTGACAGCTTCTCTGAGTGAAGTTGTCACTGAGGCTCCAACTTACTTTTTCAGGATTTCCGGGAGGAGATTGGAGCTTTAGCTTTAATTTCTACATTTCCCTAACTGTTTATTTCACACCGACATAATTCATTGTTCTGCATCTGCGAGAGTGTGGGCAGGCTTTTGATATTGCGGCTCTACTTCCTGCTCTCTATTGCGCAAACTCCGGTCCCGAGGTCACTACTGCGCAGACTCGGCCCTAAATCTGCGCAAGATGTCAGTGCCATATCCGGACATTCAGTGGCTTCAATTTTCTTCAGTGAAGAAAATGAAGTTGCGTCGTCCATATTTTTTACGTCTATGGTTAGCACTAGTGATGGGCAGACCGAGGCTTTGTGAAGCAAAGAAAAACGTTTTTAACATCTGTCTGACAACTACATGATCTTGGTTTTGTAACCTGTAGTCTCCTCATTGTGAATAACTATAGGTTTTTTTTGGTCATGAAAAATGCACATTAATAAAATAAATAAAGCCACAATGTGTCACATTTGTTACATAACATTTTTAATCAAACATATTTGCTCTGCTGTTGAAGGACTTAGCCGACTGCTTTTTTTAACATATAATTTCTCCAGCCTTTGAAAAAATCCTCTCACAAGGGACACTTATTTTTTAGCAAGTACATACAAATGAGAGAAAATCTCTGCTATCACAAAATCTCTCTCCTATCACAAAAACCCACGAGGTGAATTGAAGATGGATTAACTTCACTTTTAAACTGTGGGGAATTAGGTTCATACAGATGTGTGACTGTGTGGTTTGTTCCCGCCCCTTTCAATCAAACGCAGGTGTTTCCACCTGATGAAACACGTTGAAGCTTCATTTAGCCATAGTCACGTGACATGGGCGTTTCGAATCACAGTTCGGAGCAGTGCTTCGAAACATCTGCGCTTCAGGATCTCGGCAAAGCTCCGAAACGTCAGTTTTGCGTCAGCCATCCATAGTTAACACACATTACAGGACTTAGGGTGAACAATTAATCAGTGCAAGTTAATACTCAGATTAAAATAGTTTGTCATGGTAATGTTGAATCAAAATTTGAAAAGTTCCAGTCTGGAATGGTGTTCCTTCTCAGATGACGTCAATTTGACGGCTTGGGTTTGAATATCCTTAACCACTCCCCTCCAACCGTTAATCTGCTATGTGCGAGAGATGGAGAGGAGGAGCGCTGAAGTAAAACCCTGCCCTCTATTCAATATTCAGTTTCACTTGGAAATACGTCACAGCACTGAAGAAAGTTCAGCTGCTATTTCGGGTTCACTGGGACTTGCTTCACATGGTTAAATCACTCATAAAATAGAAAAATTGGAATGTATGAATTCAAAGTGAGCTTTGAATTTGAATTTTCGAACATCTCATAAGTAACCCATTAAACATTAAAGTATTATGCAGTCAAGACATTTCTCCTTACATAGAACCTTGGCATAAAAGATTCTTTAAAATTGAGTCAAAACCATAGGGTTTTATATATTTTTCTAAGAAAATCATTGTTTTTTATTAAAGTAAATAGAATAGTGGTTGAATTATTGGCACATTATCAGGCAAAATAAAAACAAGTATATAAAAAAAAATGCTTATACAGGAAGTAGGTTACTGTGCTTGGGATATATTAAAATCACTCAAGCATGTAGGTAAACAATGAATGAGCCAAATGATAAATCCTTTATAGAAAGAGGGTATGTATCCAATCGGGTAAACGACAGCCTGATCTCTATTGCATTTAATCCCCATAACAGACAAAGCAACAGAATACAACGTTTTGACTTTAACTAGGACATCGAGTGAGATGTTAATAAAGCTGTGAACAATTTATTTCTTTTTATAAAACAAATACTCATCACATATTTTCTTTTTAACCCTAATGTTGTTAAAATGTACTCTAAATATTTATTTTTCATACATACTGTACAACTGCATGTGTAAATATATTAATATTACTTTCAAAACTGACCTATAATTTGCACTTCAGATTATGTGATATGCGAATCTGACATCATCAAAACCCAGCAAACCAAAGATATTACTTAAGCTTTATCCTTCTGTTGGACTAAGTATGCATGCGCTCTTTTGAAAAGGCGATTGCTGTTCAGTAGCAACATTGGGTTTGTTTGAGGTCAATCAGACCCCTGCAAAAACACACTGCAAAAAAATACTTGTACATCACAAACAATATTTAGAAAATCTAAGCATGTGACACCCCAAGTGTAATGTAACATCGAAGAGGCGTATTATCGAGTTGACAAGTATAATCAATCAGATCGGGAAAAGTATGTACCGGTATTTGCGCTATTAAAAGGCAGGTTAATATTTATTTTTATGTTCTGCCTTAGATATGGCGGCATAGTAGGCTATACAAGTTATGATTTTAGAGTGCAATACATTTATAAAATCAATATAATATGTACAAAAAAATATATTCCGTATTGGTGTCAAATATGTCATGTTTCAACACTCCTTTTTTATACAGTACTAAACGGCAAGAAACATATGCATTAGCTAAAGACTAAACAGATGATGGTTCACCTCAAGGATTTGTAATCTTGGACCAAAGTGCTGTTTGTGTTTTGTTGAGTTCATGTGGCGGTCAACGTGAACTGAACAGGATGTCAAGGACAAACTTTTATGCTCCTTACGAGTGATGTATTTAAACTGATTCCTATTTCCGCAATTCGTTTTCTTTGTTATTTCCTCTGCTGCTCTGTAAACAATACACGTTAATCACGATCACATTAAGAGCAGCAAAGAGAATTAGAATTAAGTTCAGTGTAATGTTGATCGGTCCTTTACTGCAACAGGCAGGTCGCTGATGCGGCGTGTTTACTTCCATCAAATCCATATCAAAAGGGTTATGCATGCTTTTGTCCTACACAAACATTCAAATAAGCAATTATAAAGCATTATGGGAAATAAAAGAATTTGTCTTTAACGAGTCACCCTGAACAAACAGAGCTCAGATGTAGTGCGTGCGATTGTGTTACAAAAGATCCAGCATTAAACTGATCACTTAATTCTACCTAATCTGTCTTACCTTGCTCAAGCCATGTAAGGATGTGCACTCAAGTGACTACAGTGTAACCATGCAGGCAGGGTGCATCCTATCTGTCTTACCCTAACTTTCCACCTCCTGCTGGTTCATCACCATGACGATGATGATGAACTCTAAATGACTGTATTTACAATGAAATGTACAGTTATTTTTTAATGAGCTCTTCAGCATTGAAAGCAATTTCATATGCATTATTAAAGCAGCACAGATTAGTAAACAGAATACTAGGATATGCTGAAATGTTACAACGCAAATGTAATATCCATGCCCATGTTTTAAACACAGACGAACACGTAGAAACATACACAAGCACAGCAAATGAAGCTACAACGGACAACAAATAAGCTTTAAAAGCATTAGTATTTGCTTAATCTAAAGTCGCTCAGCCAGATAACAACCAGATAATGGCATTTCCTACCAGTAGAGGAGTGATAGCCCGTCAAAGTGTTCTGCCTCCACTGGAAGCAGTGCCATTGCAGGTCCACGAGCAACTGATGATGTATTGTAAAGTCTACGTTATCACTGGGTTGGGGAGAACGATGGTTCAAATCAGGTCAATCTCGATGACCGAGAGACAGCAATCTACCCAGACAGTAACAGACACACTCCTACCTATCCACTAATCTGTCCTGATACCCCACAGTCACATGGTTTGCCTCACCTCTCTCGGCGCTGTCACATCTGATGATGATTCTGCCTCTCCTGAGGGAGGAAGGCTCAAAACTTGACACCGGGCTGTGATGTGGAATGAGAAGACGTCAGTCTGACTGCATGAATTCTGATGCAGGGGATACTGAATGACTAGCACTGTCCTCTCTATGTAAAATTGAAAAGAAAAACGAGACATAAATTAGATTTGTCCACATAAAAATAACTATATACAATACATAAACATTACAAATAACGCAAACAGAAGCCCATAAAAAAAAGTGTCTAAATGTCCGGAGAACAAAAACATGTTTTGTTACCACTCACAAATTCCCATTTTAATATGTCACTGAGAACAGTTTGTGTTTTAAATACACAAATATAAAAAACATGATCACACATAGCCTAAAAATAAGCCACAATTTAAATAATATAATCTTTTAAACATTAAAGGCAGTTTCAGAGGTCGCTTATTCAAAACAATAAAGGTGTTGCTTGATGACGGCGTGAATGAGCATGGAATCATGGAAGTATTCATGGGTGAGCTAATGTATTAAAGTTTTATTAACGTTACTGTGGTATAAATTATTATGCCGCAATTATTAGGCCGTTACCGCTACTTTAATTTTGTTGTTTATGCATATTTTGCGATTAAAGTTACGTTAAACGTCCGCCTCTTTCTTCCCTGAACTTTGTTACAGTTACGTTTGGTCACTTAAATTCACATTATTTTATTTCATTCTAATGCAACAGCCACAAGTGCTGAATAATTACTCATACAGGTCACTTTATTTGACAAATTAAAATTGTGGGGTAATGCAGCACTGTTTTACTTGGTCAAAACAATCATACTAAAAATACATTTGAGTATGTTGAAAGTTATAACGTTACTCTGTGCGTTCGCTCGGAATTAACCATTAACCATTAAGATAGATTGATATTAGAATAAGATGGCTAAGTGGCGTGCAATTAATTAAAACCTGTCAAATAAAACACATGACATATTAAAGCATCTTTGGTGTTTCCATGGTTTCTATTGAAGTAAAAAATATATATATCAAGGGTAGAGCGGATATGACATCATTGACATGCAACGCAATGACACGGGCCATTACACTGTTTAAAATAGCGGATTTCTCTGGATTTAAACATAGTTGGAAACATTTGGGGTAATCTAAGTGCACAAGTCAACAAAATATATAACTTTGTTTTAGTGGTTTTGGGATATTTGAATCCAAAAATCGTACACATTGGCCGGGTTTCACAAACAGGGCTTAGATTAAGCCAGGATTAGGCCTTAGTTCAATCAAGACATTTAAGTAGCTTTAATAAAAATGCCTCACACAAAAACATTCCCTTTGTACTTCTTGAGACAAAACAAAGGCACTGACATTCTTTAAGATATGTTAGTGCAAGCATTTTAGACTGGGACTATAGGTTCAAACCTTGTCTGTGAAACTGGGGGGGGGGGGGGTTGTCTTCAAGGACCCTTAAGCCTTAGGCCCCCTCTGTGGTGAAAATCCAGTTTTTAATGTAATTTATATGTCTGCGTGGCGTTTTTAATGTGCTTTAAGACAAACGTGCAAATTCAGTTGATCGAGTGGATCAGGTAGTCCGAGATGGTGCGATTGAGTGGAGGCAGGGACTGATTTGCATATTCATGCAAGGGTGACGTAGAGTTATATGTTTGAGACAAGAAGAAATTATTTTTACAGGATTTAAAAAATATATATATATGTCATTGTGCTTACCAAAGATTAGTTTTAAGGGATACAAAAGCCCTGCAGGTCCTTGGATGCCATCAAAGGCGAAGCGAGGTTACACACTGCCATTCAGCTAGTGACCAGGAGAAGGCGCTTTAGACCAAAAGCTACTACCAAATACTACTAGACGGAGAAATAAGCTGAAAGTTTAGAAATTTTACCCAATACAATTTCCACAAATGTCAGTATTACATTCATATTCATCAATGTATGTTTTCTACAGTGTTAGTCAATACAATACACAACATCCTCAAACACCAGCAGATCCTCAGGTTATGAAGCACAGGCTGCAAACACATAGCAAGACAAAATATTGAATGCATATTCGAAAATGTGTGTGTGTGTGTGTGTGTGTGTGTGTGTGTGTGTGTGTGTGTGTATACACACACTAAACATTACCCTCAAAGGGATTTAACTGCGGATCATAAACACTGCTGGTTGTTATTATTGCCCCAATGAACTAAGAATTTCTCTGTCTCTCTATTGCCCCAAGAAACACATAATTTCGGCTCATTAACGATAAAAAAAACTTAACTTTTAAATATACGTATTTAGAACGGATCTATAAATGACATCTATACTGAGAATCTATTGAAGTTCTCTATATAGAGCGCACCACACCGCTAAAAAGACACTTTTTGGAAAATGTACCACAATTAACTGTGGCACTTGTTATTATAATATGTTTAATGTGATAATCACATTTTCTCTTAGCAACAAGCAATTACTCCTACCTCAATCAATAGTCTTTCTGCAGAACCTACCGGAACTTTAGCAGACGGGGCCTGTACCCGGGGAACTTGAATCTGTTGCACCAATAGGTTATGTTTTGTAACATGCTTCTGAAGGGTGTACATACCTTCATCATTTGAGGTAAGGCTTCAGCATCTTCGGTATGAAATGCATTTTTATTTAGATATTGTTTTAATGAGATATTTAGTCAGGGGGTCATCATATATTTACACAGAAATGGGAATGTCTTGATAGCCGGTTTAACAGAATGGACGAGCATGTTAGCATGCTCTATTCAGCATGATTTTAAGTTGTACTGTAACAGTACTTTCTATTCTGTGTTATTGGTTCGGTTTAAAGTGGCTTATAATTTAAGAAAATATTTGTGTGGTTTAGATCAACAATTCAGCGTTATGTTTGTCAGTTAATGTAACTTAGTATCAAATAAAATAATGATTATACTGGAATTTTAATTAATATTAATTAATATAATATAATGAATGATATTAATTATTATAACTAATTAATATAATATAACTAATTAATATTAAATATATATTATTGTATTTTAAAATGTAATGTATTTATGTGATGGCAAAGCTGAATTTTCAGCATCAGTGTTCAGTCACATGATCCTTCAGAAATCATTCTAATATGCTGATTTGGTGCTCAGGAAACATTCATTGTGATTATCAGTGTTGAAAACAGTTATGCTGCCGCTGCTGCGTTAAACTTCTGTGGAAACTGTGATGTTTTTCAGGATACTTTGATTTAACGAAAAACAAATATACGTTTGTATATTTACAAATATAAGTACAAGTAATATTTAAGTAATAATATTACTTAATAATATAAGTAATATTTACAAGTATATTTACAAATACAAATATAAGTCTTCACTGTCAGCTTTGTTTTGTCAAATTTTTGTCGAAATCCGATGGCTCATTGACGAGTATTATTGGTGCGCCAAAAAAAAACTAATTAACGACTTATTGTGATAACCGATTTCAAAACACTGCTTCGTGAAGCTTCGGAGCGTTATGAATCATCGTGTCGAATCATGATTCGGATCGCATGTCAAACCGCCAAACTGCTGATTCGATACAGTGATTCATAACGAAGCTTTATGAAGCAGTGTTTTGAGTCGTTATTTAGTTTTTTTTTTGGCGCACCAAAAATATTATTGTCGCTTTATAATATTAATATTGAACCACTGTACTCACATGAACTGATTTAAATATGTTTTTAAATATGTTTTTAGTACATTAATGGATCTTGAGAGAGGAAATATCATTGCTGGCTATGCAGGCCTCACTGAGCCATCGGATTTCAACAAAAATATCTTAATTTGTGTCTTACGGGTGTGGAACGGCATGAGGGTGAGTAATAAATTACATTATTTAAATTTTTGGGTGAACTAACCCTTTAAACCTGCCAATAACGTGCCAGGTGGATAAGCTGGTTTGTGATTGGTCCCTGCAAATTTGTAACACAATAAACAGGTTTGTAAAACAGGTTTACCCAATTTAGTTTTCTTGCTGAATGCAATTTTATATATATATATATATATATATAATATAATATTTATTTTATTAAATCTTACAGATTCCAAACTTTGAATGGTAGATGGATTTACTTTGCTTAAAAATATAGCTAAAGACCATGGGGGAAAGAGCCTTTTCATACAAAGCCCCCAAGCTATGAATGTGCTTCCTCTTTCCATCAGAAATGCACCACCGTTGGGTCATTTTAAAAAGTCGATTAAGACACATTTATTTAAGACTGTTTTTCTCTAATTAATTGTTGTATTGCTTTTGTTGTTTCTGTTCTATTTTTACTGTAACGCTTTGGGCTTTTGTCTGTTAAATACTTAATGTGTGTCTTATCATTTTCATTAATAGACCATCTATTCACATCTAGGTACAAGGCCTTCTTTATTTGAGTTATGGACTGACACACATGGTCTGTGTAATGTAATCCATCATTTAGTGATCATATCTGTCCTTGTTTTGTGTTTCAGGTGAAACACCTGTCTTGAGGGGTTTTCACCTGCAATTCTAGGATTATGCTATTCCCGTTCCTTCGTGGGTGCACTGCAAAGCACTATATACAGCGAGTGCTTTCTAGCACTCGGTTATGCATTGATTTCTGCAACATCAGAGGACTAGCCACATCCAGCGGCCAGCTCTTCCTCAGGAGATCCCCACAGCGATTCCTCAACCAGTCACGAGGAGCTAAAACTCACAAGAGGAAACATCAGAGCCAGGAAGATGACTGGAAGAAAAGGAACAAAACCGTCCTGACATACATTGCGGCCGCTGGAGTGGGAATGATTGGCATATCATATGCTGCTGTTCCGCTCTACAGACTGTACTGCCAGGTCAGTATTAGATTGATAATCTCTAAGCCATTTTGGTGGATTTATAGTATTACAATAACATGTTCCTCTCTTACTTCAGGCAACAGGGCTGGGAGGCGCAGCAGTAGCTGGACATGACACAGAGCAAGTGGAGACAATGAAGCCAGTTAGGGAGCGTATTATTAAAATTACCTTCAATGCGGACACGCACGCCAGCATGCAATGGAACTTCCGTCCACAGCAGTCAGAGATTTACGTAAGATTATATATTTTTGTGAACAACTTTTTGCATAAGTATTCATAGCCTGGGAACTCATGTTCTGGGACACTTGAAATTTAGCTCAGGAGCATTCCAGTTTCACTTGTAGATGTTACTACACTGGTCTCGAAAGGCACACACCTCTCAATTAAAGGTCAGCTGAAAATGCATATCAGAGCAAAAATCAAGCCAGGAGGTCAAAGGAGCTGCCTGTAGAGCTCAGAGACAGGATTGTATCAAGAGAGACACAGATCTGGGGAAGATTGCAAACAAATTTTGCTGTATTGAAGGTTCACAGAAGCATGTAGCCTCCATAATTCTTAATGGAAGAAGTTTGGAACAACCAGAACTAGAGCTGGCCAAACTGAGAAATTGATGGAGAAGGTCCTTGGTTAGAGTGGTGATGATCAAAAAGTCACTCTGGTTGAGCTCCATGATCATATATGGAGATGGGAGTCATTTACAGAAGGACAAACATCACTGTAACACTCCACCAATCTGGGCTTTATGGCAGAGTGGCCAGACTCAAACCTCTTCTGAGGTGAAGACGCATGAAAACCCACTTGGAATTAGGAAACCAGGCACTGCTCATCACCTGCACAATACCATCCCAGCAGTAAAGTATGGCGGTAGCAGCATCATGCTGTGGGGGTGTTTTTCAGTGGCAGGGACTGGGGGACTCGTCAGGGTAGAAGGAAAGCTCAACGCAGCAAAATATAGATTTAGCCTTAATGAAAGCCTAGTCCAGAGCATTCAGAACCTCGCACTGGGCAGAAGGTTCACCTTCCAACAGGACAATGACCCCAAGCACACAGCTAAGACAATGCAAGAGTGGCTTATGGACAACTCTGTGAATGTCCTCGAGTGGCCCAGAGCCTGGGAGGATCAGAGCTTGGGAGGATCTGAGGAGAAGAATGGCAGAAAAATCAGCAATTGCATATGTGCAATGCTTGTCCATCAAACCCAAAAAGACTTGTAAAAGGTTGTAAAGGTGCTTTAACCAAGTAATGTGTTTAAGGGTGTGAATACTTATGCAATGTACTTATTTCAGTTTTTACTTTTTATTAAATTTGCAAAGTTGTCCCAGATCTGTTTTTCGCTTTGTCATTGTGGTGTATGGAATGTGGATTGGTGTGAAAAAGAGGTTTGAATACATTGTTTGATCGGTTTCCCAGGTCGTACCGGGGGAAACTGCGCTGGCTTTTTATAAGGCACGGAATCCCACAGACAAACCAGTGATAGGCATTTCAACCTACAATGTTGTACCTTTTGATGCTGGACAATATTTTAATAAGATACAGGTAAATATGTGATTCATTTAAATGAATCGATACTAAAATTACTATAATAATCTGTGCATTTAAGTTGACATCTGTATGCAGAAATGTATGGCTATCCATGTATTAACTTAGCTCACTGAATGGTGTGCTAAATTCTAAAACACTGCTTTGTTTTTCCACCAGTGTTTCTGTTTCGAGGAACAGAGGTTAAACCCACATGAGGAGGTAGACATGCCTGTATTCTTCTACATTGATCCAGAGTTTGATGAAGACCCCAGGATGGCAAGAGTAGACAATATTATACTCTCGTATACCTTTTTTGAAGCCAAGGAAGGACAGCGGTTACCAATCCCTGGTTATAGCTAATTATGCATCATTCAGAGACTTTTAATCAGAATTATCTTCAGGAGATTGTGTTCTGTTATCATTTTGAGAATGATTACTGCATATGATAATGTCTGAATAGACTGAATCAAATGATTATAACAAAAATGTAACAGTGATCAAGGCTGATCATGCTGAATGTTATGGTTAAGACAATAAAATATAAGTTCTTATTTTTATAAACCTTCAGTTACAAACTATTACCCATTTTGATATGAATCAACTAAACTGTATATGCAACATTTGTGTCAATATAGGACACTAGAGGGCAGCATCTGTGCATGTTTATTTAAGTTTGTGCACACGATTTAAAACTTAATTGCATTGGAGTGAAAACAATAACGTGTTGTGCCACTTTTTGGTTATGGTGGAATAATTATTATTACAGGACAGGTAATGTTGCAGCATAAAAACATTAATCTGTGCTAGATATCGTACAGCTGTTACAGATACATGGTTTATATAATGCATGTGTTCTCAGTGGAGCTCCAGTGAACAATATTGCGCAAGAACACTATGATGAAACTTTTATTTATTCAGTATGGATTATAGATTATCAAGCAGATACAAGTCATAAAATAAGATCATAGTTGATGCAGGGGGCCATAGAGAGGATATATGAAACATAATAATAATAATAAAAAAAAATCTATAAATCTTGATCTGTAAAGCATTATATAATATAGTCATGATAGTGGATGTATTATAATAGTGTTAAATATAGTTAGACATATAATAGTGTGCTCTGGGGTGTTTGTAAAGGTTTAAAACCTATTAGATCAAATAAAAAACATAAAGGACAGTGGTGGTGCAAAATAAAATCATGGTAAAAATATACAAACGAACTAACTTTATTCTCAAACTTAAATATAGCGTTAGTTATAAAGTACTGCGATTTTAAAAGGAGAAGAGATAAACTACAATAACCTTTCTAGAAACTACAATAATAATGTTACGTCATTAAAACACTACGTAATTATTCGTGCTCCGGAAAACAACAAACCCGAGCACGCGCTTGAAGCGCGCTGGAGCGCTGACGCAGAATCAGCTGAGCCACCGTCCGCGCGACAATTCCTAAATTGGTGGGCTGATCTGAAATCAGTGCGTATGGGATCAAAATAGCAGATTGGCCACACCCTCTCCAACACGAAATGGGCGTGTACGGGATTTAATGGACGCGCTTAATGTCCAATGAAAGAGTAGAGCTGCCCTAGCAACTCCACACAGGAACCAATCAAGGAAAATCTAAGGATGAACTTACATTTTTCGGTTCAGGGAGGCTGATAGAAGAGAGGGATCGTGCCAGAGAGCTCAATTGACCAGGTTTGCTCGAAATACAAAGATAAAAAAAAACATTAGGAGTGCTTTATGAAGATTAACATTTATTTTACAAGTATAAACAGCTAATTTTAAGAGTCACTTGCCTTATGTTACAATACTGTAAACATATGAGGGTCTTTATTTACCTACAAATGTGACGCACCAGCATCATTGGATCCACAACCAGAATCTTTGAACAATAGGACAGCTTTAGTGATGTACTGGTCATGACATTTTAAAAGACTAGTAAAGAATACAAAGTTTTTTTTTTTAAACGGCTATATTGTTCAGTTCTGGACCTGGTGGTTTGAGATATTTAACACAAGCCCATCAAGGGACAGTTACATGATGTACCAGAATGGGTCATCGGGCTGATGTGAAGATGAACCACAGGAGTAGCCCAGCAAAAGCTTATGATTTCCTCCTAAAATTCCTGCTTGTTGGAGACAGTGATGTGGGGAAAGGGGAAATACTGGCCAGTCTACAGGATGGGTCCAGTGAATCACCCTATGGATACAACATGGGTAAGTTATGATCACTGTACTGTACAAATGAGACTGAAGTTGGACAGTCTGTGTATTTTCAGATGAATCTATTATCATGGACACATTGGATTGTAGGTTTGTTAACATATTTATCATATATCATGATGTTCAGACTACTTATTACATTGTCAATATAGATTATTTAAACAAAACATCATTGTCCTCTAAAGTACATCTGTTGTACATTAATTTAAAATGTTTCATTTATTATTACAGTAAATACGGCACATATTTTAAACGTTAAAATCACATTGCTCATCTAGCCCCGGCTTGCCCAGCTCTTATCTGCAGCTCAGTAGTGTTGTAGTTATGAGTTACTCCCTGTTTTGGAAAACTCTTCCCAGGGGATAAAATCAACTGTAGTGAACCCCTTTTGGGCTTTCACAGCTAAATAACAAATGTTAATGCGTCTCGTTTAAAAGACCAACAACATTTTTTTTATGTGACACAAGCAAGTTGCTGGTATCACATAACTAACAAATCTTTAAACGTATGTATTGACTTGCATATCACTTACTAACTAAGTAGCAATCAACTCTCAGTATGACAGTCCTTTAGGTTTATTGATTCTTAGTCATTTCCATATCTTCTCCACAATGCTATCACAGGCCCACCCAAAATGGTTTTATTGTTATTTCACCATGCATGCTCGAATAGGAGGAACAATATGCTTCATGTACACAATTTTCATTGTCACAGCAGGCATTTGGTCAAAGTGCTAGGTCTGATGAACAATGACTCTCATTTTAACAGCTTGGGTTACACTGGAGCAATTTAGCGAGTAAATTGACAGCCAACCTCAGGGTTGTTAGGTCCTAATCAAAACTAGCCCAATTGCATACCCCAGTATGAACCGTGTTCCTGGGGTTAAAAATGACGTTACGGGGGGTCGCTCCAACCTGCAGACTACAAAAACAGTGTAAAAGTAGCCCAATTCTGCGGGGGAAACCGTGGACTTGACAACACTGGCCAACCTGTTCATTTAGGGTCAGAGGCTGACTGAGATCTGGGTGGCTTGCACAGTTGTGTACTCATTTATCCAAGCAGCTGAGGAAGGAATGCCAGCCACTTTTAGAAGAGGGGCAACAGGTTATAGGAACAGAAAAAATACTAAAATCATTAGAACAAGAGCCTTTAAATAACCTTTTAATCACTTGGACAGGAGGACTATTGCTACATGTTCTTTAAGTCAACGTGAATTGCCATTCGCAACCCATTTTACCTCTGTAATGTCACATTTCCAAGCATGCGTAACTTTATTTTGCGGATTGTGAAAAGCTGACTTTCTAAACCTGAATGAACAGCCTAATTGATGTCAACAAATAAGCATTTTCATAAATCATTACAAAAATAAGGTGCGTTGATTGCTAAATCACATTAGGTAAATAGTTTTTATGTTGGCGTTGAACTCTTTTCTAGTTGCTCTTTTCTAGCTCAACAGTGATGAAAATGTAATACCCCACCACAGGCCTGTGAAAGTGATTTCATACTACATTCATTTATATACTCTCGAGAAAAAAATATTACCCCGTAGGGCCAGTAAACAGCCCTGCCAGGATGCTAATACTTAGAAAACAGATTCCAGGACATTGGGTATGCAAGCAATTAATAGACCAGTGCTGGAGCTTTTTGCTGTTTAGGTTGCGAACCAGATTCAGAACATTTTCTACATCCTATTCTGTCATATTCTATAACTTTTGTGTTTATTTAGTATCATAACCTTGGGAGCAACTCACAAAATTCCTTATAAGTGCATACATGTACACGGTCAATAAACTGCATTATGATTCGACAGGGAGAGCTCTGTTGGAAGTCTCTGTTGGAATTTCTGTTTATAGAGATTTTTACTACTAGCCAAAGCTCTTACGTAACTCTGCTCTCTGACTGCTGAGCGAAATGCGGCTGAGGGGAATGAGGATGCAGCCAGGCTTTGCTGGCGATAAAGGAGTGGAACATTCTGATGTTTATCTAAACACTTGCATGAACCTCTCAAGCCATTTGTTTGTTTGAATGATGAAAGGGGATCGTTGACTCTTGGTTTTAAAGGAACAATGACAATTGAAGCCTTGCAGCTGTTCTTCACCAGGAGAGAAATCAGTTCTGTGCCACTGAAATATTTATCCCACAGTCTTATAAATAACGTACAGGCTGATGTCTTGCTCAATGTGTTTTAGGTTATGTAATGCCTGCAGAGTTTAATCAGGGTTGACGACATATTTAATTTTGTTGAAAAGAAATGAAAAGAGGCTGTGAGGGGAAGAAGAACAGTCGATTCTATGTGTTGTATTGTCTTAGATCACATCTCATTTCAAAGCCACAATATGTAATTTTTCACCGCTAGAGGTCGCTTATTCAAAACATAGGCGTAGCTTTATGCATGGATTTCGCAGAGCTTTTATTATTCCGCAGACGACCGCTTCCGCTTTTTCTGGTCATGAAATTATATCTTTGAAACACTCTACAACTGTTCTTACTGCTTGTTTCTCCCATTTGCAGTTATTAGATTGTACGTGGTGTTTGCTAGGGCAAAGATACATTATTTTAGTGTGTTGAAAGTTATGTTATAATGCTACTCTGTGCGTTCGCTCGGCGGCTACTATGAGACACTTGTTGCACACTGCAGTTAGATTGATATTAGGCATGGTAAAACACGGTACTTGCTGTAAATCATGAAAACGAGATTTAAACAATAAGACTAACTGTTTTGATCTATATAACAATGGTTAGTTTTCTGTCGATGAATGTATCCAAACAGTTGCTCATCTGTCTAATAAAAAACATAATATATTAAAGAGTATTTAATATTGAGGGTAATATGTGTATGATGTAATGGTAAATGGTAAATGGACTGCATTTATATAGCGCTTTTAACAGACCAATGGCCATCCAAAGCGCTTTACATCTTGCCTCACATTCACCCATTCACGGCAGTGTCAGCCATGCAAGGCGCCATCCAGCTCGTCGGGAGCAGCTGGGGTTAGGTGTCTTGCTCAAGGACACCTCGACACTTGGTCAGGTGGAACCGGGGATCGAACCACCAACCTTCCGGTTTGTAGACAACCTACATGAACCACTGAGCCACTGCCGCCCCAGTGATGTGGGTATGATGGGCGGCAGTGGTGCAGTAGGTTGTCTACAAACCGGAAGGTTGGTGGTTCAATCCCCAGTTCCACCTGACCAAGTGTCGAGGTGTCCAAGACACCTAACCCTAGCTGCTCCCTTGCATGGCTGACACCGCCGTCGGTGTATGAATGGGTGAATCTGAGGCAATATGTAAACTAAGTGCTTTGGATGGCCATGGGTCTGTTGAAAGAGCTATCTAAATGCAGTCCATTTTACCATGATGTCATTGATAGGCGACGCACGGACACGGTCCTGGTCCTGGTTAAAATTGCTTATTTCTTTTTGAGAAATGAAATGAGAAATTTCTTATTTCTATATTAAAATTGCTTATGTTTTGAATAAGCGACCTCTAGCGGTGAAAAATTACATATTGTGGCTTTAAAATTAGATGTGATCTAAGACAATACAACACATAGAATCGACTGTTCTTCTTCCCCTCACAGCCTCTTTTCATTTCTGCAAAATTAAATATGTCGTCAACCCTGATTAAACTCTGCAGGCGTTACATAACCTAAAACACATTGAGCAAGACATCAGCCTGTACGTTTTTTATAAGACTGGGATAAATGTTTCAGTGGCACAGAACTGATTTCTCTCCTGGTGAAGAACAGCTGCAAGGCTTCAATTGTCATTGTTCCTTTAAAACCAAGAGTCAACGATCCCCTTTAAACATTCTTGGAAACATTCTTGGATTTAAACATTTTTGGAAACATTTATGATAATGTAAGTACACAGGTCAACAAAATATATAAAATTTTTCTAGTGGTTTCTGGATATTTTAATTAAAAAACTTACATATTGTGCCTTTTAAATGATCACCAAATATGTTTTTAGTTTATGTTGCATTACCTTCTTGGATTTATACTGACACAGTGTGGATGCAGCATCACACAAAAGTGACTGTTTTCAGATACCAATAGGGATTTATGGGTACCATATTGTTTATTGTTCAGCATTAGTTTTTGTGTAATTTATTGGTATTGGTCAATATTTTGGAAATTAATGTTTATTTTTGCGTGCTCATTTGCCCTATTTTTACATTTAGATTATGTTTGTCGTCACCTAACACTCAATTTCATATTTCAAAACACTGTTAACTATCTTTAGCAAATCTGAAAAGGTACATTGCTTTTTTTCATACGGAATATTATACTGTTGTGATGCATAAATTCACTTTTTTTTGCATTTACAATGACTGAGTTTTTAGTATTTTATTTTTAATTTATAAAAAATAATAAAACATTTTAATATTAACCAATTATTGGTACTGATATGACTCAAGTCATTACCTCATGTGGATCTATGTTGTAAATAGATTGTTGAAATGTACAGTTTTTTTGAGTGCACCTTTAAATGTGGTGTCTGCCCTGACTAAGGTCTATAAGAGTTTAATAATGTTGTTTTCGATTCTGGCCGATCTGTTTGATGTTATTTTCAGGTCAGCCACAACGTCTCTCCACTCTCCACAGGCCACAACGCAGCTCGCAGTATTTTTAGTTTGTGTATGATTTCATGACTTCAGATTTCATGGGGATGGCTCAGTAAGTCTTAGCATAACTGTTTCTTCCTGAGCTCTAGATTTTGAACACCATTATCCACGGAGGCTTCATCCTCATCCACTTACTCCCCGTTGATCGGGCGTATGTGTCATGCCGTCAGAAAAGGTCTGTGGCTCACTGCTGGTTGTTGTGAGGAGAGGTGCAGAGAAGGGTAATTGCGCGGGGAGACAGAAAGAGTTAGTGTGAAAAAATCTGTCAGGATGAATCAGAGCTTGCCCACACAAACAGGAAGACTGCATCCTACAGGCAGACATTTTTATAAAGAAAAAAAATAGTACTAGCTGGTGTTATACAATATTTGTCTAACTGTATCACATTGAATAAAAAAAATAACAATATGCCTTTTTTATCAAAAGCTTGATAAAAGATTTATTTAGTGGTGGAAAATATGATGTAAGGACTGATCATGTTTATTTGATGGTATTTTTGTACTTTAGTTGAAGTAAGAATCAGCTAATTAATACTTTTATTCAGCAAAGACACATTAAATTAAAGGAACACTCCACTTAAAAAAAAAAAAAAAAAAAGGCTCATTTTCCAACTCCCTTAAGCTGCGTTCACACCGGACGCGATTCGCGCGAGTGATTTACATGTTAAGTCAATGCAGAGACGCGAAATGGCATTCTGCGGCGCGATTCGCGCGCCGCGTTAACCAATCACGAGCTTGCTCTAGTAGTGACGCATTTACAAGCGGAGGCAGAAATCCCAACAACAATGGAGGACAAGATAATGGTGGCCGTATGTGGAGACCCGGAGCTGTACAATACATCATCCTATCACTACAGGAACAGGCATAAAAGGAATAAAAAGGATCTTGCTTGGAAGAAAGTGAGTTATTGTGAGTTATTGTGAGCCATTGTGAGCCAAGTGAGCCATTTCACAACGAGACAGGAGCAGAAAAAAAGAGCCAGAGCCAGCGGCAAATGTGAGAAGGACTAGCCGAGGGAAGGCGGGTCTCCCCGAGTACACGAGCGCTGAGCGCCGCCGATCCCCTGGATCTCACAACTCCGAAAACGCCAGATAAAATGCTCAAATAGGCACTCTTTTTATAAATTAACCACAGATTTGAGCTTTAAACAACTATATTATCGCCTGAAAAAGTCTTTAAACTACGTTTTGTCGCACATTAATAGTAGTATTTTTTACAAAAAAACTCATATAGGCTCATATAGAGCAGAAGCCCCGCCCATGACGCGAATTCGCGTCTGGTGTGTAGTTGTCACACGCGTTTTTCACGCGCGATTCGCGCGAATTACACGCGCGAATGAAGCGAGTGAACTCAAAATGTTCAAGCGTCCACCTTCGCGCGATTAGCGCGAATTATTCGCGCGAATCGCGTCCGGTGTGAACACCACATTAGAGTTAAACAGTTGAGTTTTACCGTTTTCTAATCCATTCAGCTGATCTCCGGGTTTGGCGGTAGCACTTAGATTATTGATAATTGAATCCGATTAGACTGTTAGCATCTTATTTAAAAAAATGACCAAAGAGTTTAGATATTTTTCCTATTTAAAACTTGACTCTTCTTTAGTTATAGTTAGTAATCTCTCATTCAGCTAGGATCTTCAACCATTACTCCGTCCAGGACAGCCAGGAACCTTGGAGTTGTGATTGATGATCAGCTAAAATTCACTGACCACGTCACTGCAACATCCCAGTCCTGCAGATTTGCGTTATACAACATTAGGAAGATTAGACCCTTCCTATCAGAACAGGCCACACAACTCTTGGTCCAAGCTCTTGTTCTCTCCAGACTGGACTACTGTAATGCTCTTCTAGCAGGCCTTCCGGCATGCACTATCAAACCCTTGCAACTGATCCAGAATGCAGCTGCAAGGGTGGTCTTTAAAGAGCCGAAGAGAGCACACGTCACGCCTCTCTTCATCAGTCTCCACTGGCTGCCAATAGCTGCTCGCATTAAATTCAAGACACTGGTGCTCGCCTTCAAAGCAACCACTGGCTCTGCACCAATATACCTAAACTCGCTTGTTCAGACTTACACACCCTCCAGGAGCTTACGTTCTGCCAGTGAACGACGCCTTGTAGTGCCATACCAAAGAGGCATGAAATCACTCTCACGGACCTTTTCCTGGACTGCCCCCACCTGGTGGAATGACCCGCCTATCGCAATTCGAGCAGCCGAGTCTGTAGCTATTTTCAAAAAACGGCTAAAGACACATCTTTTCCAGCAGCACCTAACCAATCAGGAATAGCACTTAACATTCTATTCATTTTCTGTCTGTCTAATTTATTAAAAAAAAAAAAAAAAAAAAAATTGTTGTGTGTTCTGTGTTAGATTAAAGTCCCTGTAAAGGCAATTCTGAGATTTGTTTCTAAACACATTATAAATGTTAGAAATGTATTGCTGAAACACATTACAAAGACTGTGAACTATGAAGTACTGAATTCAGAAGTTAGACCGTTAAACAGTTTTTCACCGTTGCTGTGTTCAGGATTTTCTGGGCGGGGCTAAAACGGTGGCTCGATGACGCACTGGAGCCACCGAGCCTGACTCCTCCCCTAACACGATCATAACTAGAGCACATTCGCATCAGTTCGATCGCGAGTTAGTGTTAGTACTGTTAGTTACTATAGTCAACAACTTGCTTAACAGCTTACAAAACAGAAACGATGAAGAGGTGGATTAATTTTGTGAACAGCACCCTTGATGGAGAGAGCTGAGGATCATCACCGACACCTACCTCTGCAGTGACTTTACACCGGATCGTTTTACAAACTTTCACCGGAGACAACTGGGATTCACTGATAATCCGCTGCAGAACCGACTATCCCCCGCCCAGGCCGTCATCCTCCCGTCCCACCGACATCTGGTGCGTCGTGATCATAGACGCTCGTGATCAGTGAGTGTTGTCTTGTGTGCTACTGCCGCTTTCCCGCGAGTGGGCGTGGTTTCGGTGCCGACAGCGGACACACCCCCAGCGTTTGAGAGCAGAGAATGCTGCTCATTTTTTCAGGTTTTAGATAAGCTATTTTATGTACTTCCCGGATTTTTTTATGATTCAAATTTGGCTGGGTGGTTAATAACACATTTATCTGTGGTGTGAGAAACTCAGAACACATGTTTAGTTTTGACTTTACAGGGACTTTAACGTAGACTTGTTACAGCACTTGCATACTGTAGCCCTTGACTGTTCTAGTTGCTTCTATTGCTCTCATTTGTAAGTCGATTTTGTAGGCCGATATGGCCAAGAACTATGATATTACGCAGCGCCTGAAAATAGGTTAACTTCCGTCAACATAACCAACTTGACAACCTTTTTGCAAAGGGAGCGTGCTGGGGACTATTTTCAGGTGCTGCGTAATATCATTGTGCTGGCTGCACCCATGGTACGGCAGCAAAGTTCCTTGATTATTACGCCGGAATGAGAGTATAGTTCCTAGTCATAGCGGCCTTGAAAATCGCAACTTTTCATTTTCCGTCGGTCTTACTACACGATGTAACTACAGAAGAGTCAAGTTTTAAATAGGAAAAATATCGAAACTCTTTGGTCATTTTTTTTGCGAGATGCTAACGGTCTAATCAGATTCAATGATCTATGCTAAGCTATGCTAAAAGTGCTACCGCCAGACCCGGAGATCGGATAAATGGATTAGAAAACGGTAAAACTCAACTCTTTAACTCTGGGGGAGTTGGAAAATGAGCCTATTTTCAACAATAGTGGTGTGTTCCTTTAACAGTTAATGGGTTTCCCCTTGCCCTGATACTGACAGCACTAGTTGAAGCATTTGTCAGTTGTTTCTTGCTCCGTGTTGACAACAGGTTTCAGTCCTTTCAATATAAAAGTAAAGAAAGAACGTTTTTGCCGCCATTTAATGGCATAATAAGGTAACTTCTGTTGCTGTTCGCGGTCAGTGATAATTTTTTTTCCAGCAGAAGGAAGGCTTTTAGTGATTGTACTTCATGTTAAAGTATCAAAGTTCCATTGATACATATTTTTTGGCCTTAATATTCCGCTTCTGTTTCGTGTTGTGTCTAACAACGCTCTTCAGCCGTGATTCAAGATATGGCACAGTCTCTCGTACCTTATTGGTAACGTAAAGTGAAAGAAATGATCAGTTTTTGTGTTTCCCCTTTGTTTGTTCTGAGTTGGCGACAGCGATCTGTCACAGTGCATTAAAGAGCGAACGGTATTATTTGAATTTCTTTTAAATTCTTTTAATTAAATTGGCATAACTTTTAATCTGAAACTTTGTTTCATATTAAAAGTAACAAAGCAAAAAGCGTATTGCACTTTATTGGATGGGATGTGCGCTACAATGTTCTGTTTATTCATCAACAACTGAAAACGGGACTCAGACAGCAACATCGGCCCAGATCCAGGCCACATCTGGTACATATGGATTCCATGCGTATCAGATGTGGACCGGACCTGGGGATAGACTAAAAGATTGATTCTCGGTTCATAACAATTACCTTTGAACAATGTAGTCCCTTTGACTCCAAACAGAACTAATGCATCCGTTTTCATGGATGACTTGATACCTGACACTTTATTTTTAATTTACAGAACATGAGGGTTATACCTCACCATTTTGATATGCTCTAATTCCCTAAGAGTGACCTCACAGTTCACAGGGTGACTTGGAATTGTTTTTGGTTCATTTGATTCCATTCTTTAGTGACAGTCATGGTGCTTTTAAATCCTCTTTCTGTCACCTTAATGGAATCTCCCAGTTGTTCCATGTATATTTTCACAGTGTTGGATTTCATTCTCATCGCAGTGGAATGTGTGATAGGCTTTGAAATTCCCTAGGAGATAGAGTATTCAGAATGCCAGTGTGTATGTGTGTTGAACCTGGAACCCCTGTGGAGGTGACACTAAAGCTTTCCATTCTCAGCCCAGACATCCTCCTCAAGTGTTATGTTCATAACAACTGACATCACTTAATCATAGTTGCTGTCACCCAAATTCATGATCAGAAGAGGGGCAAAGTAACTGAAATATTGCTGAAGACTAAAAGAATGTAGTCTTTATTTGAACATAATATGCAACCTCTCTCTGGAACTCTATAGCTGTTCTCACCGCTTGCTTTTCCCATTTGCAGCTATTAGATTATTAGTGGTGATTGCTAGGGCATTACTATTGCTCATACTTTTACTCATAATAGGAATTTGAATAAACCCCTACTTTGTCTTATAACCCGTCCTGCTTTGTTTATGTTATCAACCTGAATGATACATCAAATTGTGTGGCTTGTTTAAGAGAGATGTTTTTATACTTTACTATCAGGCTTAGTATGTAGGCACCAACATTGTATTTAGATGGGATTTTTTAACTTTGACAACTAAGTAACTGCCCAGAACACTTTCAAGAAACACGCTGACTTTTTGGACTTTAGCTTATTCACCGTATCCCCCAGAGTTAGATAAGTCCATACATACCATTCTCATCTCTGTGCGTGCCATAATTCTGTCTGACGCACCCACCGCTAGCCTAGCTTAGCACAAAGACTGGAGGTAAACGGCTCCAGCTAGCCTACTGCTCAATAAGTGACAAAATAATGCCAACATTTTCCTATTTACATGTTGCAATGTGTATAGTTACATCATGTACTAAGACCGACGGAAAATGATATGGCTAGAAACTATTATCTCATTCCTGCATAGTAATCATGGAACTTTGCTGCCGAACAATGGGTGCAGCGGCGCAATGATATTACACAGTGCCTGAAAATAGTCCCCAGCACTCTCTCTGTGCAAGCAGATTGTCACGTTGGTTATGGAAGTTAGCCTATTTTCAGGCACTGTGTAATATCAATGTGCCGCTGCACCCATGGTACGGCAGCAAAGTTCCTTTATTACTACGCAGGAATGAGAGTAAAGTTCCTAGCCATATCGGTCTAGAAAATTACAACTTTTCATTTTCCGTCGATCTTAGTACCCAATGTAATTATACACATCACAACATGTAAATAGGAAAATGTTGGTGTTATTTTGTCACTTATTGAGCAGTAGGCTAGCTGGAGCCGTTTACCTCCAGTCTTTGTGCTAAGCTAGGCTAGCGGTGGGAGCGTCAGACAGAGTTATGGCACGCACGGAGATGAGAATGGTATGTATGGACTTATCTAACTCTAACTAACTAAAAATAAGATAAAGTCCCAAAAAGTTGGCGTGTTCCTTTAACTACCACATAACAACATGCTAAAAACCAATCATAAGACATTAGTTGTTATTTAGCAACACCCTGGCAACCAGTCACAACGAATTAGCATCATGACAGTAGGTACTACACTTGTTTTGATAGTGAAGTGTCCATCGAATATGCACTTCAAAATCTTGGCAGAAGAAGTAGGTTTTCTGTACTTTACACCTACTGTTTTTCATATAGGCCTACATACAATGGAACATACTCTGTTGGCAATGGCATACTGTTTTTCGCACACTACGTAGTAGGGATGTATTTGATTTCGGATGCAGCAAATGAGCTTTGCATGGACTGAAAATGTCATCATCAATGTTTTTTTTTTTTTTTCAGAAAATGTCACTTTTTGTTTTTTATTATAATTAGAAATATTGGTAGCCAATTAACTTATTTTGCCAGTGTTACTTTTGTTTCATTTTGGCAGTTGAACGTACACTACCGTTCAAAAGTTTGCAGCTGGTTAGATTTTTTTGTTTTGTTTTTGAAGGAAGACTTTTATGCACAAAGCCATATTTACAATAAAAATCCTACAGTAAAAACAGTACTGTTGTGAAATATTATTTTATATTAATTTAAAATAGCTGTTTTCAATTTTAATGTTTTTTAAAATATAATTGTATTCTTGTAAATGTATTCCTTTTCAGTAGCCAGTCTTCAGTTTGCAACCATTTGAAACCTGTTGAAACCACTCTAATTTGCTGATTTCATAACATTTCTTATTATCAATATCAATGTTGAAAACAGTTGTGCCGCTTAATATTTTCTGAAAACCTTTTATCGGGATTATTTGATAAATAGAATATTGATATTAACATTATTAATGTCTTTCTTGTCACTTTTGATCAATGTTTCCTGTCTTATTAAAAGTATTAATTTCTTTTAAAAACAAAATAACCCTTGAATTTTGAATGGTAGTATAAAATGAATAATTGAATAAGAATTAATCTGAAAGTTTAAGGTGAAATCTGAGGGGTTTTATTTCTAGAATTGCTTTTTTCTTGTTTAATGTATAGCTCTGTTTGGGAAGGAAACCTGTTCGAAAACAGTAATTTTTGCAATTACACTTGGTTACGCTAGTGCTGCATAAATTACACACTTCACCTTTAAGTAATTTTATTTCTTTTTCACATGTAGGCATTGACTACAAGACAACCACCATACTTCTCGATGGACGCAGAGTCAAGCTCCAGCTTTGGTGAGTAGCTTTACGTCACAGTTATTTTTCCTTGTAAACTGGAAACCCATGACTGCTGCACCTGACGCCTCCTAGAAATACATGAACTTTTAGGTTTCAGCTTGATTTCTTCCTGTTATCTTCTTCCTGAACTCAAACAGAGCATGAAGAGAGATTAAAGTTTTCCCTTTCCATTCCATAATGCCTGTGTACTCTCAATAAGGTCCTTTTGGTTTCCAAAATATGAAGTGAACATGCCAAATGTCTGGCTATGTTAATTACAGCGCTCCTCAATAAACTTCCAGTGAAAAATTCAGCCAAGTCCATCCCACTAGCCATGCCTAGAACTGACATTTCAAGACAACTGAGCTTTTTGCAAGAGTCTGGAATCAATTATTGATAATCTGGCCTTGACAGACGAAGCATTTTAGAGCAGAGTGTTTGTGATACACCAGTCCTACCCGCTGCAACATGACTGGCACATCTTGGTGCTGCGCTCAGCCCTGGATGGTGGATGGTGAATGATTCATTCACTGCTCCTACTCAAAGTCTGCTGCCCTGGCACCAACCACAGAAAGCTCCTCATGTCACCAGGCGAAGGGAAAGACAATAGCTACAGACGTATTGATGAACAGAAGTAAAATGAATGCATTCTTTGTGATGCAGACGCTCTGTGTTGTGTTGTTTTTGCAGGGACACCTCAGGACAAGGCAGATTCTGCACCATATTCCGCTCATATTCCAGAGGAGCACAGGTATAACAGCAAAAAAAATGATTAAAAAACACTTTGGAAAATGTGTAAATAAAAATATATTTTTTAATTATTCATAATTTTTTATTTAAAAATAAAGTATAAAATATAATATTTTAAATAGTTTATTGATAATTGATTATTTTTCAAGTTTGTGAGTATCAGTTTTAAATGTACATTTTTAAGTTGTATTATTGATCATTATTTATTTTAAAATGTTTTTTTTTTTTTTTTAATCAGACACCATTCGCAAGATTACGTGTGAGCCCATTGTATATAATGGACAAATAGACCCCATTGAGATTCCCATTAGGTCCCATTGAGATTCAAAGAAATCTCTTCCCTGTTAAATCTCATATAACACTCATGATAAATTCTAAATAGTCAAAGCTAAAACATTCATCATAAATTAATTAAAACAGCAACATGATTCATTCATTTTACACTGCAATACATTTTTGAACATATTCAAAGGAGGAATTGTTTCTAGTGGAGTAGTAGCTTGAAATCCATACCACAGCCATGTAGCATAATACGTGAAAGATGATTTTCCATGCTTTGAATGTACCCTAGGAACTACTCATTCAATCCCATTTGATGATCTAGTGCTATAGTTCTTTCGACATAAGTATAAAAGACTAGTAATGTAATTTGGAAGCATACCTAATGATGTCTTTACAATATATACAAACATATGTGATTTCCTTCTTTGATATAAAGAGGACCAACCTACATAGTTGTACAGCAAACAGTGATGAGTACGTGAACAAGCATTTGTTATATAAATGCAGTGCAGCATGATAAACACCATCCAGCCTTTTCAATAAATATGTAGAAGCATGCATATAAATAACATCATAAAGGAAATGGGCTTTTGAACATCTCTGAGATCCCAGTGTACACAGACCACACCCAAAGATCAGCAGTTCCTGTTGAAAGTGTGGTATGCTATAAATTGGAGTGGACTGGTATTGTTGACATGACATTTCCTTTTTCTGGCAAACACAGATATCCTAATAACAACAACTCTTGTCGGAACTATGCCATACTCTTTATTGACATTACATAATAAAATTATTTGCCAACACAGGGCTCCAGACTGCGACTAAATGGTCATATTTTGCAACCTTTTTTCCTGCTGGTGCTACTGAATTTGGTTGGAACCAAATCCGCACCGCGGTGCCCAACTGATAAGAGCTGCCATTTCTGTTACATATGACAAACATCTGACGGCAAACTAAACAAAAGCGGAACGGAACCGCGCCACTCGTTTGAGCTGTGCTGAGTGGACTGTTTATCAGCTAGGAGCAATAATAGACATCGCAGCGCAAGCTCATACATGGACGATCTCGATAACGCGACACCGTTACTAAACGCATTTGAATTCACCACAGTACTAATAACATCGCTACTGCGAGACCTAGTGGGAAACGTTTGCTGCAGAATTCTCTGTTATAAACCACAGATATCAGAGCAAACAGAGCTGACGTGGAGACCAGGAGAAACATTTTGAAACATTCAGGGGTTTCAGTCCACAAATCATAAACATTCACCATGGATTTAATGTAAGGATTTCATTTTAGTGTGATGATTTTTTAAAACTAAAAGTTTAAAGGTGCCCCCCCCACAAACACACACACACACACTATAACCAGTAGGTGGTGGCATAGGAGCACTTATTTGACTTATTAGACATTTCCACTCCTTAATATATGGAAAAAAGTAGGAAGTCACAAAGTCTCGTGAAAAACTAAAACTTTTCTTCAAATTGTGACTGGATTACACAGAAAACAAGTAAAGAGTGTTCCTTTTAGTTCAGTATGATACTATAGAAGAACAATAGTACATTTAATAAGAGTGGAATAATAAAATTTTCCTTATAAAGATGAGGTTTTTGCACATTACTGTTGTTAATAAAAGTTATTTTTGTCAGCATAACAATTCAAGCTCAGCACTTCACTGTTAAATTTCCAATAAACAAACATGTACTATTATTAGTAACTGCAATTATTAACAAACCAATGGAAAACAATAGTAATTTTATGATTAAATTAACCTTATGATACATTTTCCTCCAGCGCCATCCATCTGTAGAACTTAGTGGCACTGGTGCCACTGCTCTCTAATGTTAGTCTGGAGCCCTGTTATTATCAAAGTATTTATTTGTAATACAGTGGAAATTAGTAGATTTGGTTAGCATGTTGATTTACGGTGTGCGCCCCTAAATTTTCTGGTTGTGCCCCTAACATTTTCATTTGGGGGGCCACTGTGCTCCTAGTGAAAAAAGTTAAGTCTGGAGCCCTGCAACAATTTTAGTCACAATATCAGTTGGTAATTAATGCTACTTCCTGAGATGAGGATGTTTATTTAATTTAAACTCAAAAGTCTAGTTTTTCTTACATTTTGAATTGAGAGTGCATTTAAGTTTAATTAACTGTATGTTGTCTATAACTAATACATTTTGTTTCTCACAGGGTGTTATCCTTGTATATGACATCTCAAACCGGTGGTCTTTTGATGGCATCGACAGATGGATTAAAGAGATTGATGAGGTAAAATCCAATCAATCAAATCTGAAAACTACTATAGTAATAAGCATGCTAAACCTGAAGTGCAGTATGGGTATAAACAGACATGAGGTCATACTAGTGGTTTTGGAGTTACATTAAAGATCTGAATAAAACATAAGCTAATCATCTTGAGAAGGTGCTAAGATGTTTCAGGAAATGTGCTGTTTTATGCAACTCAGTTATGATTATAATTGGTTGTGCAATTATAACTGATAATAACAGAGGCTTTGTAACTAATCTGTGTCGATAGCAGGGGGCTGATGATGTGCACTGCCTACTGTTTCAAAATTGCTTTATTATTAAAGTGATTGTCTTGACATAAATATAAAACGCATCAGGAAACCAGTAATGTCCTGAAGAGATCGTTTATAACCATTGATGTACTGTTTTATTTTTACCCAGCATGCACCAGGTGTTCCCAAGATCCTGGTGGGAAACAGACTTCACCTGGCCTATAAGCGGCAGGTGACCACTGAGCATGCCCAGGCCTTTGCAGAGCGACTTGGCGTCACATTCTTCGAGGTCAGCCCTCTCTGTAACTTCAACATTACTGAGTCCTTCACTGAGCTGGCCCGAATTGTGCTCATGAGGCATGGTATGGAGCGACTTTGGAAACCCAATAAAGGTAACAAGCCTCTATTGTCAGGCTTCATACAAACAAAATAGATCCTTTGTTTATAATAGGGCTTTCATTTACATTCAGACATGTATGAAATCACTTTTGTCACTGTATGACATTTGTTTTATGTGAATTCCTCACCGTTAAAGGATTAGTTCACTTTTAAATAAACTTTTGCTGATAATGTACTCACCCCCATGTCATCCAAGATGTCCATGTCTTTCTTTCTGCAGTCGAAAAGAAATTAAGGTTTTTGATGAAAACATTTCAGGATGTTTCTCCTTATAATGGACTTCATTGGGCTCCAAATGGTTCAAGGTCCAAATTACAGTTTCCGTACAGCTTCAAAGGGCTTTAAACGATACCAGACGATAAACAGCCAGAAACCGAGCAGTATTTATGCTATTATTTTACCTCTTATCAGACGAACGTGATCATCTCTGAGCTCCGCCATAACTTCTGCTAAGTGAGGTCAAAATACGAGCGTGGTCATAGATATATCAATCGTAGATGGCTCATTCGACCTATCCGTGCAGGTGTTAATGAGGCATCTACGTATACATCTATGACCACGCTTGTATTTTGACCTCACTTAGCGGAAGTTAATGCGGAGCTCAGATATTATCACGTTCGTCTGATAAGAGGTAAAATAATAGCATAAATACTGCTCGGTTTCTCGCAGAAACTGATCATTTTGCTAGTTAAGACCCTTATTTATCATCTGGTATCGTTTGGTATTGTTTAAAGCCCTTTGAAGCTGTACTGAAACTGTCATTTGGACCTTGAACCATTTGGAGCCCATTTAAGACCATTATATGGAGAACAATCCTTAAATGTTTTAATCAAAAACCTTAATTTTTTTTCGACTGAAGAAAGAAAGACATGGACATCTTGGATGACATGGGGGTGAGTAAATTATCATCAAAAGTTTATTTAAAAGTGAACTAATCCTTTAATCCTGGTGCATGCTAAAAGGGCCATCCCAGGATTTATATATTGTATATATACACAGCACACCGATCAGGCATAACGTTATGACAGGTGAAGTGAATAACACTGATTATCTCTTCATCAGAGCACCTGTTAGTGGGTGGGATATATTAAGCAGTAAGTGAACATTTTGTCCAAATTGATGTGTTAGAAGCAGGAAAAATGAGCAAGCGTAAGGATTTGGGCGAGTTTGACAAGGGCCAAATTGTGATGGCTAGACGACTGGAAGAAGAAGGTGAAGAAGACCTGGTCTGATGAATCACGTTTTCTTTTACATCACGTGGATGGCCGGGTGCGTGTGCGTCGCTTACCTGGGAACACATGGCACCAGGATGCACTATGGGAAGAAGACAAGCCAGCAGAGGCAGTGTGATGCTTTGGGCAATGTTCTGCTGGGAAATCTTGGGTCCTGCCATCCATGTGGATGTTACTTTGAAATGTACATACCACCTACCTAAGCATTGTTGCAGCCAATGCACTCTTTCATGGAAACGGTATTCCCTGGTGGCCTCTTTCAGCAGGATAATGCACCCTGACACAAAGCAAAAATGGTTCAGGAATGGTTTGAGGAGCACAAGTTTGAGGTGTTGACTTAGCCTCCAAATTCCTCAGATCTCAATCCAATCGAGCATCTGTGGGTGGTGCTGAACAAACAAGTCCTATCCATTGTGACCCCACCTTGCAACTTACAGGACTTAAAGGATTTGCAGCTAACATCTTGGTGCCAGATACCACAGCACACCTTCAGGGGTCTAGTGGAGTCCATGCCTTGACGGGTCAGGGCTGTTTTGGCAGCAAAAGGGGGAACAACACAATTTTAGGAAGGTGACCATAATGTTATGCCTGATCTGTGTAAAAATATCAGATATTTGGAGGTTTGGCCTGTCAACTTGCTGTCCTTTGTTTTTAAAAATAGTTGATATCACACTTACAGAATATGGAAAGTGGGACAATATTTTGTAATTATCAGATGTATTTAATAGTTTTCAAACTGTTTCTTATAAATACAAATTTCAGGAAAATTTCTCTGAGTTTACAAAGTTTACTTTTTATATTTTGGGGAGGCACTACAGATGTATAGGTTAAAAAGACAATATGCCTAGTATGAAATTCTATGAATTTCTATGAAACTGTTAGCGTTCTAATTATTACAGTATGTTTCTACTTAACAAATGATATTATATTATATATCATTTATCATATCAATCATATTATATTATATTAAAAAATTAAATTCTATTACCAAAAAAAAGTGAAAATGTAATAATTATTGTAGTAAAAATGTCACTTATATAAATTACATTTACAATTACATAAATGCAAGTACTTAAATAGATATAAATCATATAAAAGAGAGAAAAGACAGCTAAATCTCTACAATACTCAATGGTTCGTAACAATACCATCGTTGTTTCACTGCACTACACTACCATCAACATCTCCCTCCTCATTATGTAGCTGAGGTTGGAAATGTTCTCTTTGGGAATTGCTTCTCCATAAATACTTTTGACATGAGATGATGCATTAAAGAACGCTGTCTTAGATTAACGCAGACCTTTTAATAGAGCCTTTTCTGAGAATGACCACATAAGAAACAGCCATATATGTTGGTTTTTTTTCCTCAGACCAATGCTGCAATTATGTATAGGCCAAATGAACGCTTAAGAAACCTGAAATATGCAAAGCTTTGAGACTTTATACAGCTCACAGCGGAGACACTCAATGTTCAAATATCAGTGTAATGGCCTGCCGCCCCCACAGCACATTTCTTTTTAATAATCATAGCTTTGGTCTATGCTAGAAAAATGCTTGTAGGAACAAGGTCAAGCGATATGCATTTACTGAATAAAAGCATCATATGTTTATTTTGACTGGAGATTATTTAAAGGTCAAGCAATATGATAAAACAGCGTCTTGTTTCTATTACCTTACTTCATCCTTGTAAGACAAACAGTTTTAAACCATATGATGATTGATTGCTTGCTAATCTAAATATTAATTTTTAATTTGAGCAGTATTTTATTCATCCTTCAGCCTTGCATTTTTCCATGCCTGTAAACTGGTAATGTTTTACGGCCCTTAATATGTTGCTTTTTTTTTCTACTGTCCAGTGTTGAGTCTGCAGGACCTGTGCTGTCGTTCTATCGTTTCCTGCACTCCAGTGCACCTTGTGGACAAACTTCCACTTCCTGTTGCCTTAAAGAGCCATCTGAAGTCCTTCTCCATGGCCAACGGCCTCAACGCCAGGATGATGCATGGACGTTCCTACTCGGTCATAGCCAGCAGCGCTAAAAAAAGGAACGGAACCAAAAAATCCAAAATCATCTATCCGCCACTGAGCCCATCCCAGAACTGCGCGCGGACGAGCTGCAAGATTTCATAGATCAATGCAGTTACTGTACTTACAATACACACTCACAATGCAATGTAAACAAGGAGCTAGTGTTCAAAGCCACCACAGTCTTACAATAAACTAGAACAAGCTAGAGAACTGTGGCTCATGAAGTCTTTGATATATTATGTGTTTGACCAAACTTGTTCACCATGTTGGTTTGTTTAAAACACATCCTCCTGTCCTGGCCTGGCCATATCTAATTGTGATTGCTGGACAGAAGTACAAGAGAGGTTTCTAAGTGTTGCCAAGCCTTTATAATGCTCTGCATTGTTTAAATATATGTACAAGTTCTTCTGTCTTGTAAATGTATTGATGGTACTGCATTTTCCTGTGGAGGACTCTTTTTGCTACTGAACTTGGACCAAGCCAGCAGGAGAAACAGACAGCTTTCCTGTTTTGTGATCAATTTCAAAATGAACTTTACTGATAAGTAATACCAGCTTAATTTTCTTTAATACTTTTATTCAGACACTTTTCAGGGGCTAAGAGAGAAAAGTCAAGGTTGAGACACACAGCTCTTTGTATTGTGTATATAATTTGTTTAGTTTGATACTACATTGTTCGAATTCTTAATTATTGTGATACACTTGATCTGTGACCAATATTGTTATTAAACTACGTTTATATGGGAAAAACACCAAAGACATGGGAGATTAAAATGTGGCTTCATTTGTCACATTGAAAATAATGCTACTATTTCAGATTTACACTGCAAGCAAACAGAAATTTCTAACATGCTGTCACAGGTTTTAAATAAAGATCAATGAGAAAATCAAGAGGTTATGTTTTCTTTTATCAACCATTATGTCCACTAGAGGGCAGTGTTTGTTTTCTTGTAGGACGAGATAGGGTGTAAAGAATTTTTTTTTTTTTTTTTCCAAAATAAGGAAAAATTCAAACAAAGCTTTTAATTACTGAGGTTACAGTTTAAATAAATCAGGTTTGTGACATACATCAGTAAAATGTAATGCGAATGTATACAAAGAGCAAGGCTAGCGGAATGTTTTAAAGTAGGCCTACTAATGAGAAGCTCTTATTTTTTTGTGTTTTAATATAAATTCTTCCATAGAAATGTGTGGTATTTGAGCGATAGTTGTCTAAACCGTAGCTTTAGTGTGGCACTTAGTACTACTTGTACTTAGGAGGTTGTACTTCTGGCGTGTCTTTCTGTAAAATGGTCCCTCTCCGATATCCTTCCGCGTATTTCGCGAAAGTTGTCGCATTAACGCCATTGCGTAAAGAAGAAGAACTTGATGTAACTCTGCACGGACAAGGTAACACATTTTATGACACTTTTCTCAACATGTAAGTTTAAGGTTTTGAAGTTTTAACCGTGTGTATTTAACTTTTCGCGCCTTAAAATATCACCTGTCAAAACCTGCGACAGTTTTTAACTTTACCCCTCCACTCGAATTTTTAATGTGGATCAGAAGGAAATTGAATTTAACGTACTACGTTTTGCTGTCCAAGATGAGTTAATTCATTTTAATGTTGTACTGTTTTTACAAAATAATGATTGGATTTGCACCCAGATCCAGACAAACTTTTTCAGAATAAACTAAATCTGGGTTATCATTTATCTAATGGGACTTCCTATCACAATGCAGGCTATACTAGCTATGTAAAGAACTAGTACAGTGGCATTTGGGTCACCTTAAATGTTTTAAAATAAAAATATCTTCCATTTACAACAGTCAGAGCCCTCATCTGACCACAAACAATAAATATATACAGCAAGGATACAGTTGTTAGGTTGACTGGTACATCTTTGATGATTCTGTCTTGTAATTATTATACAGTGATACATAACTTAAATATATATACCGGTTGCATATATATATATATATATATATATATATATATATATATATATATATATATATATATATATATATATATATATATATATATAGACAGCTGTTTAGGGGGATTATTTTATTGGGACTTTTTTTTTACTGTACTGAAAGGCTTAATAGAAGCCTACTTTTAGGAATTCCAATCCTACTAAAATGTTTTGAACAACACATACCGAACCAAGACTGGATTACGTGATCTAATTTCATTTCAGAAGGTTTTTTTTGTTTTGTTTTTTGAACATCTAATTTTCTAAGATTTTGTCCAATCCAATATCTGAAATCTGATCAAATTTCTTTTGAACTGGGCCCTGTACTTGATTTGGAAAGAAGCCAAGCTTTGATGATAGACTCAGTATTTTTATTCTGAGCCTTCCAACATCAGATAAAAACAAAAAATGTTTAAAAAAAATTAATTAGTAAAAAAACCCCTCAGAACTCACTAACAACAAATATAAACATTTAAATATTTCAGATAAACACTAAAAAGTTGTTATAATCATGTAAGTGTAAATTTTTTTGTGGTACATCTTTTCCTTTAATGTTAATCAATAATCTTGGCTTAAAATTAGCGTGTGGGAAGACACTACAAATTATTTAAAATGTCTGATTTACGATTTAATTTCCAAAGAATGCAACTGAACATGAACTGCAGAGGGCATACTTCACACATCTATGTGCTTGGAACAATATAAAAGAACAGCTTTTCAAACCTGCTGAATACCTGGTGTCAGTTGCATATAGTATACATATCCACTATGTTAAGACTGTGTCTTAAGATTAGTTAGACCAACTAGCAGTTAACCAAAGGGTAATCATTCTTATGTTTAATGATTAAATGTAAATGTAAATGTACTCTGCAGTTTATGCAACTGGCCACTGGATCCTGCATGCAACCTGCCAGCAATATTTGACAATTCTGTACAAATGTGGACAGTCTGTCCAGTTCCAGTCTTGCCTTGCGGTTATTTTACATTCAGTGTCGCCTATTTCAAATGAATTATGTGTAACTTAAAGAACATATTGGCCATCGTCACATAGATGCAATGTAATATTCTTCCATTTTTCTTATCCATTTGTCAAAATGTTGTCATATGATATGGTGGGGGATGGATATGCTGTCTTCTGGTGACACTGTCAGACCTGCACATGTATTGGTCATATAACATCATTCTGATATGGAATGATAAGGACACACCTTTCTTCAAGGCACAGGGTGAATGACCCTGTCACTGTTAGACAAATGGCCGACCCTTGCAGCTAATAGAAGGTCGAGAACAGGCATGTGCACATGCATATGCTCTTATATAGTGACACGTTGGATTAGTGGACCTGTCAGACAGGAGTTATGTTATGAGTTATTATTATAAATTATTATTTTTTGATGTCTGAATCAGATGCAACCAGAAGTTCCCTCTGGACTGGTCAGTTGGCCTTCAGTTGTGTCCTGCCTCATAGTATAAGCTTCTCTCCCAAAAGAAAGAATCGACTCTGAACCGCCTAAACAAGTCGTCTGTATTTCGAATCCCACTGCATGACGGTTTTATGTCACTAGAAATTACATTTGCGTCAAACACAAACACGTAATTTTACTGACGACTACTTCTCAAAATCTCTGACTTCAACACTAAATTCTCCTCAGAATCACATCCTCTAAGTATGAATAATTATTGATGTATATATTTTCTACTGGGTGTTCAAAATACGTAGTTTTGTGTTTTATATTGTGTAAGTTTCCGGCTAACTCACTAACACATGTTATTACTGTCTTACTGAAATACTGCTGCAAATCAGCTGTGTGCCCACTATTACCTAAAATTGTGTCTATTAATACAGATTGTCTGTCGTTCTTACTACTTTGAGTAAAGATAAAGGATGGAGCAAGATTTGTTTTACAAACGTTTATGTTACATTAGTCCTTCATGTTAGTGCTCGGCTAACGGATGCACTGTTATTGATACAGTTCCTGCATGTGCACCGCAATAAGAAATATTAGAAATTTTTTGAAATATACAGATCGGTTTGTTGATGGACATACACTTGTTAATGCTGATGGTGAGGAATTACAGCTGCAACATCTCATAATGTACCTCAAAATGAGTAGTGTATCACTAAGAAATGTCGAGCTCAAGTCATCCTTGCGATGGAGGTTCAGGTTGAATAACTAGTTCTTCCAATGTTTCATCATCAATCTTGCGCCTGGATTGATATGGTAAAATCGACGTCATTGTCACTGTCTTTACAGTGTGTACAATCGCTGAGCTTTAGGAAGCCTCCTGAGCTGAAGTACAGTTATTGTAATGGGAGTTTAGCTTCCTAAAAGTGCTGTAATTGGTAGACCAATCACAACAGACTGGGCCATCTGACCAATCAGAGCAGAGCAGGCTTGCGGAAAGGAGGGATTAAGGGTGCGTTCACACTTGTAGTTTGGTCTGGACCAAAAAACAAAACATATAGTCCTGGTCCGCTTAGCGTTCACACTGGCATTTTTAACAGCGAACCAAAGGCATAGGGATATGGTCACAACCTGATTGGTCGGCTTTTATGACGTATATTTTGCGACGGAGCTTGCTTACCGAACATTCAAAATAATGCTGTGTGCTGGATTAAACGCGATCATTTTATGCGTGTACGTATGGTTTTATTTTTACCAGCTGAGAACTCACGAAGAGCTCATAAAATGTTCAAAACATTCAAAACAGCACCAGGATTTCCTCCGTTGTATGCAGAAACGAAGATCTGCATATATTGATGAGGCAATTTACCTCCTCGTTGCTCCACGTTTGCCTTCTACTCATTTTGCATACACCGATCTTTCCGCGTCGTCAAATCAGCTGACTTGTAGCGGCATCTTGTGACAGCACGTCCTGTTTTTGGTTGGTTTACATATCTTTGGTCCGTGTTGCGTTCATATATCAATCGAACTGCACCAGAGTTCGTTTGGAAGCAGACCGAGACCCATCTTTTTTGTGGTCTCGGTCCGCTTGTTTGGTGCGCACCAGGGTTCGTATGGCAGCGCTCACATATGTTCAAATGAACCGCACTAACCGAGCAATCGCACCAGGGTTTGTTTTAATCGAACCAAACATGACAAGTGTGAACACACCCTAAGAGAGACTGGTTCACCCGACGAGTCGTTTAAGAAACATTGAAAAATGTGGTGATGTAAAAATGTTTTTGTTTTTTTTACCTTTGATGCATATTGTTGCAGGAGACAATATTTTGTAGGAGACCTCCAAAACAAATTTAGGAAACTTTGAAATACAAATAAAGCGCGCGCCGCCATTCAGTGCACGCCGCCTCTCACAGTGCCACTAGCATAATGCAACCAGGCTAAAGCCTTGAACGGCCGCAGACGGGCCTTGATCAGCCAGGTAGAGATGAAAGCCTTGAACGGCCGCAGAAAGGCCTTGATCAGCCAGGTAGAGACGAAAGCCTTGAACGGCCGCAGACGGTTCTTGATCAGCCAGGTAGAGACGAAAGCCTTGAACTGCCGCAGACGGGCCTTGATCAGCCAGGTAGAGACAAAAGCCTTGAACGGCCGCAGACGGGCCTTGATCAGCCAGGTAGAGACGAAAGCCTTGAACGGCTGCAGACAGGCCTTGATCAGCCAGGTAGAGACGAAAGCCTTGAACGGCCATAGACAGAGCCTTGATCGGCCGCATGGAAATGAAGGCCACGTTAGGCCGCATGTAGACGAAGGCCACGTTAGGCCACCTGGAGAAGAAGGCCACGTTAGGCCACCTGGAGACGAAGACCACGTTAGGCCACCTGGAGACGAAGGCCACGTTAGGCAATTGACGAAGAATAAGAGCTATAGAGACTGACGAACGGGATGAGTAATAATCTGAGAATGTAACGCTGTGACACCACCACCAGTATTTGCATGAGGATTACTTAGAATATGGACATTGAACATGATAAATTCTAAAGTTCCTAAAAATAGACAGAGGCATCCAGATATCAGTAGCGGAATAAAACTCGAATAGAGTCAAATTAACTGGAGTAACACAAAGACAAAAGCACAATTACTATACATGTTTGTTTTTATTAACTAATTTATTTCCTAAGGTTTCCTTGCATTCGTGGTTTCCTTGCATTCGTGGGGAGAATGATAGAGGCTAATATGCTGTGCCATCTGTTCTGTTTCAGCTTTTCTAAACAAAATACAGTCGTTAACGGTAACCGGTGTCATGCGAATCATTTACGAAGCACTATGGATAGTTTACAACACAAGCAAGCGATAACGAGCAACGTTGCACAAGCAGGTGCGCGTCTCGATGCATGCATGCTTGCGACAAATTGAGAAAGAGTTAAATACTACACCCAATCGACATCGGAAATGCATAATCATATACATATCACTGTGATGAATGCTGATGAAGTGATGACGCCAGAATGGTGATGAAGATCACAGCCGTGTCTTTGATAACATGCCCAGATAGTCCTCCATTGAAAGTGATTGTTCTGGATCTAAACGCGTGTCTGTTGCCGCGACAGCCCAATGAACAGAATGATAGGCTGACATGGACTTTGAACGCCACTGTATTGCACATTATTAATTGTATAATAGGACCAGCGATCGACCGCTACGGAACGTCCGGATCGTCAACTGTAATGTTGGCGTCAGCATCTGTGAACTCAGACATGTGTAATTACCGATCTTTTATACTCTGAGAATTATGACTTCAAATCAAATCAAAATCAATCAAATCACTTTATTGTCACACAGCCATGTACACAAGTGCAACAGCAGGTGAAATTCTTGGTGCAGTTCCGAGCAACATAGTAGTCACGACATGACATGTACAACATTTAAAGCAGCATCAGATTACACATCTGATGCGCCCACAATTACTCACGTGTGTATATAATGTGTGTGTATCTACAGTGGGTTGTGCTGAGTGATATTCTGTCCAGTGTGTGTTATGATCCTGATGGATCAGGAGTTAAGTAGTCTGATTGCTTGTGGGAAGAAGCTTGTCTGGAGTCGGCTGGTGCGTGTTCTGATGCTGCGGTACCGTCTGCCTGATGGCAGCAGTGAGAGCAGCCCATGGCTCGGGTGGCTAGAGTCTCTGATGATCCTCTGAGCTCTCTTCACACACCGCCTGGCGTAAATGTCCTGGAGGGAGGGAAGCTCACCTCCGATGATGCAGCTGGCCGTGCGCACTACCCTTTGCAGGGCTTTGCGGCTGCGGGCGGTACTGTTGCCGTACCAGGTGGTGATGCAGCCAGTCAGCAGGCTCTCTATAGTGCTGGTGTAGAAGCGTGTGAGGATGTGGCGGTTCATTCCAAACCTCCTCAGCCGTCGCAGAAAGAAAAGGCGCTGATGAGCCTTCTTCACAACGGCCTCGGAGTGGACGGACCTTGAGAGTTCCTCTGTGATGTGGACACCAAGGAACTTGAAGCTGCTGACTCTCTCCACCGGTGCTCCATCGATGGTGATGGGGCGGTGTTCTCTCTCATTCCTCCTGAAGTCGACCACCAGCTCCTTGGTCTTGCTGACGTTGAGGGAGAGGTTGTGCTCCTGACACCACCGTGTCAGAGTGTGCACCTCCTCTCTGTAGGCTGTTTCATCATTGTCAGTGATTAGACCTACCACCGTCGTATCGTCAGCAAACTTGATGATGGTGTTGGAGCTGTGGGTTGCCACACAGTCATGTGTGTACAGGGAGTACAGGAGTGGGCTGAGAACACAGCCCTGAGGGGCTCCAGTGTTGAGAGTCAGTGGTGAGGAGATGTTACTGCCCATTCTGACCACCTGGCGTCTGTTTGACAGGAAGTCCAGGATCCAGCTGCATAACAAGCTGTTTAAACCTAGAGCCCGGAGTTTAATGTCAAGTATGGAGGGCACAATGGTGTTGAAAGCTGAGCTGTAGTCTACAAACAGCATTCTCACATATGTGTTCCTCTTTTCCAGGTGGGAGAGAGCAGTGTGAATTGTTGATGAAATGGCATCATCAGTGGAGCGGTTTGTGCGGTATGCAAACTGCAGTGGGTCCAGTGAGGGGGGGAGAACAGAGCAGATGTGGTTTCTGACTAGTCTCTCAAAGCATTTGCTGATGATGGGGGTCAGAGCAACAGGACGCCAGTCGTTTAAGCAGAGTGTTTTTGATTGCTTAGGTACAGGAACAATGGTGGACGTTTTGAAGCATGTGGGGACCACAGACAGGGAGAGGGACAGGCTAAAGATGTCCATAAAAACTCCAGCCAGTTGGTGCGCGCACGCTCTGATGACGCGGCCCGGAATGCCGTCTGGACCCCCGGCTTTACGGACGTTCACCCGCCGGAAGGATCGGGTTACATCCGCTACAGATACGGAGAGTGCACTAACCTCTGTATCTTCAGCCGCGAGCTCTCTCTCCGCGAGGGCGGTGTTAGTTCCCTCAAAGCGAGCATAAAAGGTGTTGAGCTCGTCCGGGAGAGAGGCAGCGGTATTCACGGTGGAGTTTGTGTTCCCTTTGTAGTCCATGATGGTGTTAATTCCCCGCCACATGCTTCTAGAGTCGGTGGTGTTGAACTGTCCTTCAATCTTGTCCCTGTACTGGCGTTTTGCTGCTCTGATGGTTTTCTGGAGGGCATAACTTGCTTGTTTATGCTCCTCCGCATTACCGGAGTTAAAGGTGAAGGTCCGCGCATTGAGTGCCGCGCGAACATCCCCATTTAGCCACGGCTTCTGGTTTGGGTACAGCCGTATTGTTTTGGTCGGAACAACGTCTTCTACGCACTTCCTGATGAAACACGTTACGCTATCAGCGTAGACCTCGATGTCGTCATCAGAGGCCGACCGGAACATCTCCCAGTCCGCGTGATCAAAACAGTCCTGTAGCATAGAATCCGATTGGTCCGACCAGCACTGGATGGTTCTGAGGGCGGGTGCTTCCTGTTTCAACCTCTGCCTGTATGCGGGCAAAAGGAGGATGGAAGCGTGATCCGATTTGCCAAATGGTGGGCGCGGGAGTGATTTGTAACCATCCTTGAAGGGAGAGTAACAATGATCCAGAACTCAGTTCCCTCGTGTGTTGAAGCTAACATGTTGGTGGTATTTGGGTGCGATGCGCTTGAAGTTGGCTTTGTTAAAGTCCCCGGTCACAATAAACGCAGCCTCAGGATGCGCGGTTTCCTGCTCACTCACTGTCCTATACAGTTCCTTTAGTGCCCGGTCTGTGTCGGCTTGTGGGGGAATATACACAGCTGTGATGATGACCGCGGTGAATTCCCTCGGTAGCCAGAATGGTCGGCACAGAACCATGAGAAGTTCCAGATCAGGAGAACAGAAAGACTTGATAGAATGTACGTTCCTCTGATCACACCAGGATCTGTTGATCATAAAACATACACCCCCGCCTTTGCTTTTCCCGGAGAGATCTTTTTCTCTGTCCATTCGATGCACGGAGAGCCCCGTGGTTTCGATGGCCGAATCTGGAATCTCAGCGGACATCCAAGTTTCTGTGAGGCAGATAATGCAGCAGTCCCTCGTCTCTCGTTGGAAAGAGATCCGTGCTCTCAGCTCGCAGAGTTTATTGTCCAGAGACTGAACATTAGCCAGTAAAATACTGGGAAGCGGGGGTCGGTTTGCGCGGCGTCTTACTCTGATGAGTACGCCGGCTCTCTTCCCAAACGCGGTCGGGCCGCCCATACAAAAGGATCCGCTGCCGTGTTTGTAAACAGCGGTTTGTCACTGAAGAATTTAAAGTCCGGTTTTCGGTGTGCGATTGCCGAACCAATGTCAAAAAGTGTCTGTCTGTCGTACGTAGTAAGGCAGACAACATCCAAGACAAAAAACACAAAAACTATAAACAGAACAAACAAAAAACTACAATGTTTCAGCAGAGCTTGCGATGTTGCGGCCATCCTCGGCGCCATCTTGACTCTTGATTGGATAGGTCTGAATGTGATAAGTGACATAACATTGAATCTTCCTGCCAGAACTTGCGCATAAGCTTCATTTTGGGGCGGGACTATCTATTTGTTCAACCAATGGCAGATGAGGAGCAGTGATTGGGAAAATTGTTTAAAACATGATAATGCTGCAGAAATAACATTTATTTTAAGGTTTGTCAAATATAGTCATTCAGGCTACCTTCTGACAATGGAATTTTGTGAATGTATAGTTTTACACACAATATTGGCAAGGGCAACAATAAAAAATGCCAAGACAACTTTTATTCATGGACTGCAGTGTTCCATGCATCCATGTATTTCCGCTTATCTCGTAACTGCCATGAAATCTGGAACAGGCCATTATTTTTTTAGCTGTGTTCTCACGTTTAGTTACATAGATAATATTTACACCCCAATGAAATATTCATGATGAGTCTCTCTCTTTACTTTAAATGGTGCTACAGTATAGCTCATGTCAAAAACATAAATTGCCTCCTTTGATAAATATTAGACCTATCAGACAAATTTGCATATCCCTTTACATCAAGCTACATTGTCTCAACGGTTCGATAAGACATGTCACACCAAGCCATGGTGTTTGGAGACTATATCTCTGACTGAGAGTGTGGTGAGCCAAAAAACAGACAGATAGTCCACAGGTGTGGCTGCGCATATGGAGTCAAACTCATCCCACCTTGCAGACAGCCATCTGGCCAGCACAGAAAGATCTACTTCAAACGTTATGGTCATTAAGCTTATTCAGTTGTCTATCCCTCTGTCTTTCCAATCCCTGTGAAAACCTCTGTCTGTGTTAAAGTCAGAGTATCAACTCTGTTACAGTTGGCTGTTAATAATTAATTGGCAATTAATTCAGCTGTGTTTTAATGGACTTGTCAAACCACGTTAAGGGCCTATTTTTGGAAACTAGACCACCAGGTAGTGCGTGTGTACAGAGTGCAGAACAGTCATGACTATGAAATATTTATAAGGACAAAAGATACATTCATGCTTCTTTTTCCTGTTCAGATCAACCCTACATGTTATTTTATCCCGCTGGGGATTTTTGTTTCCTTACTTTGAAGACCACTTGAAGATGTCGATTTTCCTTTTATCTCCCAGGTGAATTCTGCTCTTTCTTCTCCTGTATGTCATCTCAGAGCGGCAATACAGTGTGTGCAAATTCTTTCAGACAGGATGATCATGAAATATGTGCTTCAGTCTCTAGAGAAGCTGGTTGAATCTGAATTCAGGACTCAAATGAATTTCTCTCTCACAGACAGAAGAGCACTTGTGTTGACATGTAAACCTTTTTTACCATACAATGTAAGGCTTAGAGTGGATATAAAAATATAAAAAGTTCCCTGCAAATCTGGAGTGTCCTTCAAAAACTGCAAAGAACAAAATGAAGACACATCTATAATAATTATGCATCTATTAGTAAGTTGTTTCCTACTAATGATGAGAATTAGATAGGACTGGGAAAAAGAGGTTTGCGGTGCTGTTGTCTGATGTGTGGGTAAGATGTGTGGGTAATGACTTTCATGAATCTCTTGATAGTGATGAGGCTCTATAGCTATATGAAATCACATCAAGAATAGTACATTTAAAGTCACTCATTGTCATTCATTGTCCTTTATGATTTTCATAAAGGACAAAGCCTAGGTGGCAGCAAGATGATTTCCTGAGGTTATTTGATTGATGCCAGGTGCAATTTTTAGGATTTCAGTTTTAGGGAGGATCAACTTCTTAAAAGAGCATGAGCCGATGTGGCTCAGAAGAATATATTTTGCCTTGCATGTGATCTTAATTCTTGCTCAAAAATGTTTGGGTAAAAGGAGGTAAACGAAGGATTTTGAGTGAAGTAACTTCAGATAGCTACTACAGATGCCATTTTCAGCAAACACGAAGAAAGATCACATAACAAATTTAAGTTCTGTCTGACAAACAAATTTAAGTTCTGTCTTTAAAGGCCCACTGAAGTGCTTTAAAACACGCAGAATTATTCAACGTTGTAGTGTTTGGTTCGTGTAGGTGAGGGAAGGAAGAAGACGGGGTCGGCGTAACTGGGACTGCACTCTTTATTGATCTCACGATCCTCAAAACAGTAATACGCACAAGGGGGTGTAAACTCAAAACTTAACGTTGCTCTCAGGCTCAATATCTTTCTCAACACTCTCGTAGTGGCAGGCAGGTGCTTGCAGTCCCAGTCCCGGTCTCTCTCTGTCATCTCTCTCTCCACTGCGGCTTATAAGCAGTCTATCCACGCCAATTACTGCAATCATAGACAGGTGTTATTCATCTGCACTTGACCTACTGTTACGAACTGCTCCGAGACAGAAGGTGGATCCAAATGCAGCTTTATTACAGGACAATCCAGAGGCGTAATCCAAAGTACAGGCAGGGGTCATACACAGACAGGCAGTCCAAACAAAGAAACAAACAAACAAAAACAAAACAGGCAGGGACCAGAGGCAAGAGAGTAATCCAGGAAACAGGGCAAGATATCCAAAACCAACAGACAAGAAAAACAGGAGAATGCTCGGAATTGCAGCGTAACACTAAACAAGACTTCGCGGAGTGTGAATGCATGACCATGGTATAAATAGACAGATACTAACAGGATGGTGAGACACAGGTGAATGCAATCAGTAAATGAGGGACAGGTGAATGTGATAAGTGATAAGTGATGATGAGTCCGGGCAGTGAGTTATGGGAAATGTAGTTTGTGAGTGATAATAGTCTTATGTGTGGTGTGCCCTCTGGTGGCTCTCAAGGGAACTCCAGCTGGAAACCGTGACATAGCCCCCCCTTTAAGGAGCGGATTCCAGACGCTCCTAAAGCTGCTAAGGAGGGAGGAGGAGCGGAGGCGGACCCGGGGGCGGGATGGAGGGCCAGGCCCGTGGAGCGGATAATGACCTGGAGACTGCGGCAAGATGGGAGGCCAGGGCGGATCAGGCTGTGCAGGCGACCAGCGGGGATCAGGCTGTGCAGGCGACCAGGGCGGATCAGGCTGTGCAGGCGACCAGGGCGGATCAGGCTGTGCAGACGACCAGGAAGGAGACGACCCTTCAGACAGCCAGGGCGGATCAGGCTGTGCAGGCGACCAGGGCGGAGACGACCCTTCAGGCGGCCAGGGAGGAGACGACCCTTCAGGCGGCCAGGGAGGAGACGACCCTTCAGGCGGCCAGGGAGGAGACCATGGCACAGGAACAGACACCGGCTCAGAAACAGGACCAGACACCGGCTCAGGAACAGACACCGGCTCAGGAACAGGAACAGACACCGGCTCAGGAACAGACACCGTGTCAGGAACAGGAACAGACACCGGCTCAGGAACAGGAACAGACACCGTGTCAGGAACAGGAGCAGACACCGGCTCAGGAACAGGAGCAGACACCGTGTCAGGAACAGGAGCAGACACCGGCTCAGGAACAGGAACAGACACCGGCTCAGGAAGAGGAACAGACACCGGCTCAGGAAGAGGAACAGACACCGGCTCCGCGAAGACCATCTTGTCCTGGGACACTGGTTCGGCGAAGACCATCTTGTCCTGGGACACTGGCTCGGCGAAGACCATCTTGTCCTGGGACACTGGCTCGGCGGCGGCCATCTTGTACGGAGACACTGGCTCGGCGGCGGCCATCTTGTACGGAGACACTGGCTCGGCGGCGGTCATCTTGTACGGAGACACTGGCTCGGCGGCGGCCATCTTGTACGGAGACACTGGCTCGGCGGCGGCCATCTTGTACGGAGACACTGGCTCGGCGGCGGCCATCTTGTACGGAGACACTGGCTCGGCGGCGGCCATCTTGTCAAGAGACACAGGCGTGGAGTCGGCCATCTTGTCCGAAGACACAGACATGGGAAGAGGAAGAGGAACAGATTCAGGCTCGGCGGGACGAGACTCTTGACGGGCAGACGTGACGTGAAGCTCTGTCTCTGGATCGGCAGACGTGACGTGAAGCTCTGTCTCTGGATCGGCAGAAGTGACGTGAAGCTCTGTCTCTGGATCGGCAGACGTGACGTGAAGCTCGGTCTCTGGATCGGCAGAAGTGACGTGAAGCTCGGTCTCTGGATCGGCAGAAGTGACGTGAAGCTCGGCCTCTGGATCGGCAGAAGTGACGTGAAGCTCGGTCTCTGGATCGGCAGACGTGACGTGAAGCTCGGTCTCTGGATCGGCAGACGTGACGTGAAGCTCTGTCTCTGGATCGGCAGAAGTGACGTGAAGCTCGGTCTCTGGATCGGCAGACGTGACGTGAAGCTCGGTCTCTGGATCGGCAGACGTGACGTGAAGCTCTGTCTCTGGATCGGCAGAAGTGACGTGAAGCTCTGTCTCTGGATCGGCAGAAGTGACGTGAAGCTCAGTCTCTGGATCGGCTGAAGTGACGTGAAGCTCTGTCTCTGGATCGGCAGAAGTGACGTGAAGCTCTGTCTCTGGATCGGCAGAAGTGACGTGAAGCTCTGTCTCTGGATCGGCAGAAGTGACGTGAAGCTCAGTCTCAGGGACGGCGACCATGACAGGACGAGACTCTGGAACGGCGGCCATGTCGTCCGAAGACACATGCATAGCAGATGCAGTGGGTATGTCACTATCCTCCTCCATTATACCCACTGTAAAAGCAGAACCGCTCAGTTGCAATGCAATGTCAATGTACTTTTTTAGAGAGCAATTAGGATCGTGCAAAGGCATGATAGAACTGAGTGGCTCAGATAGTCCTCCTCTGAAAAATATCATGAGGCACACCTCGTCCATTGAAGTCAAATGGGCCAGCTCAATGAAGTCCTCTACATAGTCCTCGATGGGGCGATCTCCCTGACGGAGACGCATTAACTGTGCTGCTGGATTCATAGCGGCGAAGTCTTCTGTTACGAACTGCTCCGAGACAGAAGGTGGATCCAAATGCAGCTTTATTACAGGACAATCCAGAGGCGTAATCCAAAGTACAGGCAGGGGTCATACACAGACAGGCAGTCCAAACAAAGAAACAAACAAACAAAAACAAAACAGGCAGGGACCAGAGGCAAGAGAGTAATCCAGGAAACAGGGCAAGATATCCAAAACCAACAGACAAGAACAACAGGAGAATGCTCGGAATTGCAGCGTAACACTAAACAAGTCTTCGCGGAGTGTGAATGCATGACCATGGTATAAATAGACAGATACTAACAGGATGGTGAGACACAGGTGAATGCAATCAGTAAATGAGGGACAGGTGAATGTGATAAGTGATGATGAGTCCGGGCAGTGAGTTATGGGAAATGTAGTTTGTGAGTGATAATAGTCTTATGTGTGGAGTGCCCTCTGGTGGCTCTCAAGGGAACTCCAGCTGGAAACCGTGACACCTAGTTACGACCGCTCGGCTCCGCTCTCTCTCTCCCGCTACAGACCTCGCAAAACCACGCCCCCTCCGCCACAAATGTGCTGACGTAGTTTCCTTAGCCTGACAAGCCAGACCTACATCAAGATGTTGAGTCTGGGAACTCACCAATGGCAGGGCTCAATCCGAGGGGCGGGATAAACGGTTGTCTTTCAAATTCCCTCTGCACGCAATAGGATAGTGCTACAACCAACCAGAGCAACGTTTCCGGTCGGCAAAACTCAGAACACATCTTCCTTTCTTAAGAATGACTTAAGATTGTTTGTTCTATCTTCAAAGAAAAACTTAACTCCAAGTCTTCCAGAGTCGCGGCCAAAGCTGATTCAAAAGACCGCTGTTCGCCAGTTTCTTTGTGTACAAGTAGCACGCGGAACCGCTGCAACTCTGCCGTCATTATGTTAAGCCCGCCCACCAACTCGATGTGATTGGCCTGACCAGAGTTTGGTTTTTCTAACTCGCAAGATTTCTAGGCTATAATTTCCCCTGAAACAGGAAGACAGTAGCCTAGAAATAGACACACCCTAGCGGCAGCAAATCTAATTTGCAGCCAGGGTAGTCTAGCAACTCTCCGTTGGCGAGCGAGCGAAAGTTTAATCTATCAACGAGCTCCGCTTCACCTTCTTCTTTGCTCTGGTTGGTTGTAGTGCTATCCTATTGCATGCAGAGGGAATTTGAAAGACAACCGTTTACCCCGCCCCTCGGATTGAGCAATGCCAATGGTGAGTTCCTAGACCCAACATCTTGATGTGGGTCTGGCTTGTCAGGCTAGGAAGACAGGACAAGACTATCGAACAGCTCATCCCTTTTTCAAAACAGCCAATAGTGTTTAGTTTATATCACAGTTGGACTAAAGCCTTTCAGCTCGGTAAAGCTGCATTTCTTCTTAATCTCGAACTGCTTCTCATCATAATCTCCTCCGTATCATTTTGAAATGCGGTGGTGCGTGTGACACTAACACGAAACCAGACTTCATTCACCTCAACTGAAAGCATATTTACACAGTCTGAAATAATAAATGTGTGAACAACTGACCGATTTCATGCTTCATTTTAGGGGACGGGAAGCTGCAGCGTGATGCCATCAAAAAGTTACTGTAAGTTTTGAATGCTTATATCTTCTAAATACAAATTTTGTCATTGTTTTGGAGCACACTAGCTTATAGATAACAGTAAGACTAACATATTCATGCTAAAAGCCAAAAAACTTCAAGTTTGATATCAAGGGGACTTTAAGGTGTCTGGAATGAAGACGGGAGGTTGAAGACCCCTAAGTAAGGTCTAACAGTTGCCTATATTGATAGCACTGTTTCAAAAAGGCATGTATAACAGCGCATGCAATAAGTCTGTTTTTTTCATTCAAAAACAAAATGCGTTCCCCTGAAGCTGTAATGCTCATATGTTCATGCATTAAATTCAGTGCTCTGCTCAAGTTGTATCCTATTTTTATGGCGTTTTTTTGGAAGTTAAAGTGATACTTCACAAAAATAAAAATCATTTACTCAAGTTGTTCCAAATCTTGGTGAGTATGGTTGGAAACCAAAAAACATTGGATCCCATTGACTTCCACTGTGTGGACAAAAATACACAAGACATTTCTCATGATATCTTCTTTTATGTGCCACAAAAGAAAGAAAGTAATAGTTTAGAAACAACATGAGGTTGAGTAAATGATGATAGAATTTTCATTTTTTGGTGACCTATACCTTTACCATATAACCATCATACAAAACATGTTTTATAATTTCAGACCCGGACTAGTTTATCAGATCTATTTATGTCCTTTGTGTGTCCTTTTGTCATTTGTCAAATCACACTTTTGACTTGGTAAACAATTGCATATTATTTTACATACTATAAATAACTTTTCTGGTTGTCAAATATTATGCTGTCATGTGGAACATTTGAGACTTGAGAGGACCATAAAGAGATCATATCCAAATGTATGCCCTATTAAAACCTGTCTAATCTGTTAATATTGTTTATAAGATGTCATATGTTAAACTCTTAAAGCAAAGTTACGGTCAGAATCAAGGCTCTTTTGATTTCTTTCAGTTGCTTCTCAGGGGAGTAGTACAACTAAGTTAACCCTGCTGCACGTTTCATTCCTGTTTTTTGAGAGTCTATCTAAAAATAACAAGCAGCGGAGCAAAAAAAAAATCAGATATGTCACATTTCATAGATGAAAGAAGAAAGATTGAATTTATTTATATGCAAGACAATATTTATATATTTCCACAATGTTGCTATTTTCCACTTTCAGTCCATCTGATGCAGTGTAAATCTGGCAGTTTTCTGCCTTTGGCACGTTAGCTGCTGATGCCAAGACACCTGATGGACAGGCAGCCTCCACCTGAGCCCTAAGGGGACACTTGACCGCACAACATTTTCTTCCCAGGATCTGGCACGGCTACCAGCTGAACTTGGGGAACCTAAAGCATCTGCATTTCAATTTACTCCTCAGAGAAAAAACCCTATTTTGACAAGTGACTGAACAAGAGATTTTGTGTTGTTACACACATGATCCATTGGAATTCACAAAACAACTCAATAACCCATTTCACCACAATTACAGTTCAGGCAGTTATTCTACAAGTGTAGGGACTTTGATGAAGCAATTCACTTTATCTCATATAGCTGATTAAATTGCTTTGTACTGAAGCCCTTTATTGTGATAAGAACAGCACAACAGTATAACTCACCTGAGTTGAATTTCCCCCAGACGCTGTCAGGATGCATTATAGGTGAACAATCAACAGTATTGACATTCAAGAAAAACTTTCTAGTGCAGATGAATTTTACAACACACATTTTGCTGTTCCAGTTACAACTCAATGCCACACACTTACACAATCCATGTATTTATTTACTGCATTGCAATAGGTTATAAATATCTGAGCACAATAAAGATAAACAGAATTTATGAATTTGAGATTGATATAACTAATAAGACAGGACTGAATATATTGTCTTAAAATGTAAAGATAATTAGATCGATCTCATGTTTCACATTAAAGAAAAATTATATGTTCAAACCCTTTTAAAACAAGGTTTGGAGGGTTTTTTTTATGCCAATGACGTGCTAGTTTGTCACTTTTAGTTGATTTGTGTTAGAATTGTAACCTGCTGTCTGTTATCTTCTTTGTCTCTTGTTGGTTGTCACTTTGACAAACTAGAAAAAATTATCTTTTTGGAATGGACAACCAGGAGCTTAGTTCAGAAAAGTCTTGTAAAAAAGTCATTTTTGGGAGAGCATTGTTTGTTTTATGTTGTGTAAAAAAGGAGCATTTTTTCCCGCCATGTTCAGCCTCACAAACGTTATTTCTCACAAAATGACTTTAAATCTCACAATGGGACTTTATATCTTGAATTTAAATTGTATTTCTTGGGATTGGAATTTTATTACCCAACGTGTGACTTTACTATAAATCTTACAATGTAAATATGTCACAATGTAACTTTATTTCTTTATGTAACTTTATCTAACAATTACTATTTTACTTTTTACTCCCAGGCAGAAATGGGCTTCCAAAAGAACTACTGCTGTCATACACTTTCAGAAAACCTTATACACCAGGTACTAATTTTAACTAAAATGTTCTCTCTTTTTGTCAAGTGTTTAAATCCATTTGCTTCCCATAAAGACAGGTTATCATGCATTGTAAGTGGCATGCGTTTGCCACTTGCAATGTTTTGCACAGTTTAGCTGGAGCATGTTTAAAGAGTCACACTGGTTTCTCCTCCTGTCAGTATGCCTCGTCACCTGGCCTGGTCTAAAATAGCACCACGGTATTTATAGTTTCTTAAAAGCTGCCATGTGCACAAAGTAATTTTGACAATTTAGAGAGTTCCTTTTGAGCAGATGGATAATGAGAGGAGACAGGAGATCTTTAAAGCTGGGACAAAAAAGAGAGGGGAAAAAAACATTCTAGTGGTGAAAAAAAAAAACACATTTGTGTTACATGACAGCATCCCGGCTGATCTTTTTTAAACAGAGTAATATATATTTAGTTTTGCACATGGTGCACAGGTGCTAAAGCCATCATGTTTAAAATATGTCAGAAATCAAAGAACGATAGGTTGTGTGTTTATAGCACTGATTTAACACGTATATTATTAGTAGACTACCTATGTCACAACACAGAAGGGAACAGACAGGCAGGTAAGTGTAAACAATGTTTATTTAAGCAGATTGATGTTGAAACAGCGGGAACCAGGCGAAGGAAAGTGGATGGTGACTTGCTGAATGAAGGTGGTGACTCAGGTGGTATATCGGTGCAGGTTACGATGAACACGAAGACTGGTGAACCAGGAAGACGGACTGAAGTAGATGAGACGAGACGATCACAGGTAGGTTGAGAAGTAAGGAGTCTAACGTAGAGCAGTGTATACTGCGACAAGTGAATGTTGACTATAAAGGGTCAGTATATGATGAGGTGCAGGTGAAGCGAGTCAGTACTCTGGTGATTGTGAACGAATGGGCGGGTCCTAGTGATTATGTGATGATTGTGGATGTGACGTGTAGCTGACTCCTAACAGTACCGTTCCTCCACAGCCAGCTCCTGACCACGACCTCGAGGGGCTGGACGGTCTGGATGATCTTCGTGGAACTGGGTGAGTAGTGACGGATCCAGGACGTCATCTCGAGATACCTATGAGCGTTCTTCGGGACAGTACCCTTCCCGGTCAATTAAATACTCAAGGTTGCCGCCCCGTACTTCGTCCGTGGTGGGTTCTGTGGGACAAGAGGACAGAGGTTCAGTGAAGGGTTTCAGAATGGAGGCATGAAATGAAGGTGAGATTCGATAGTGTACTGGAAGGTTGAGTCGATAGGTGACTTCGTTGACCTGGCTCTGCACAGTGAAGGGACCTATGTAGCGGCAGGGCATCATCTTATGGCTGGGTAGGCGAAAACGAATGTCACGGGTGGAGAGCTACACCATTTGTCCCGGCTGGTATTGTGTGGCTTCAGCTCTTTGGACATTCGCTTGGTGTTGGTGTCTCCGCACTGCCCGCTGGAGATGCACGTGTATACTTCCTTACCCTCTCACTTTTGTGGAACCAGTGATTGATGGCTCAGACGGTTCTCCGGTCCAGGGGAAAAGAGGAGGTTGGTAGCTGAGGATACACTGGAACGGAGTAAGATATAATTGCCATATGAAATTCTGGGCATACTCTGCCCTGGGGAGCTCCAGCCGTCTTGGTGCAGGTGGCAGTATGACCGCAGGTATCTCCCGATCTCCTGGATCTTTCGCTCAGTCTGGCCGTTGGTTTGCGGATGGTACCCGGAAGATAAACTCACTGAGACACCCAGGAGTTGGAAGAAGGCCTTCCACACTCAGGAGATGAACTGGGGACCTCTGTCGGAGACAATGTCCTCTGGTAAGCCAAAAGGGCGGAACACTTGGTGGAATAAGAGTTCTGCAGCTTTGAATGCGGTGGATAGGCCCTTGATATGGATCAGTTTACAGGCCTTGAATAACCCGGTCGACGATGGCAAATATGCAAGTGTGATGGTTTGATGGAGGAAGGTTGGTCATGAAATCCACTCCCACGTGAGACATGAGCTATGTCACGTGGGAAATCTATGTCACGTGATGATTAGGTGATGGGTGTGTGACAGGTGCGTGATCCAACATGGCAGCGCGCTGCTAGAAAGACAACAAATTTATTTTTCTTCTTTCCTTTATTCCCTTTTTTTTTTTTTTTTCTCTCCCACCGCGACATCACCCGATTAAAACTGGATTACGACTCAGATCTGGACCACCTGGAGGACTACATTGACAAATGCTTCAATAGACTATGTACAATGGGCCGATCACGCAAAGCCAAAAAAAACGCGCACTACGGACTCTCCCATATCAACTGATTCTTCACCGTCACCAACATCCACCCCTATCAAAACAAACTGCTGTTCGGACATACTTGTATCAATCAACGAGCGCTTATCTAACTTGGATTCTAGACTCTCACTAATTGAAGTACTTCACAGAGAATTCCAAAATCTTCGCCATAGCCTGGAATACAGTCAACAACAAGTTGATTCGCTCACAGAAGAAAATAAATCACTAAAAAGCTCCGTGGACACACTCACCGCTAAACTTTCCAGTGTAACCACTCAACTCACCTCCATCACCGCCGAGAACAAAGCGACGCAAGAAACCATCCTGGATTTACAGTCATGCAGTATGAGAGACAATCTAATCTTTTCCGGCATTGCCGAATCATCCACCGAAGACCCCGAAAAATCTGTTAAGGACTTCATGGTTAACCAGCTCAAACTTACACCAGAGACTGTCGAGCACATCACCTTCCATCGCGTACACTGTTTAGGACAGAAACTGCTCAACTCTACCCGACCCCGGCCCATCATCGTCAAATTTGAACATTTCAAACAAAAAGTACTGGTTCAGCGACAGGGACGGCAGCTAAAAGGGACTCATTACGGACTCAACGACCAATTTCCACAAGAGATCATCCGCAGACGTAAAATACTCTTCCCCATCCGCAAGACAATGATCAATCAAGGTAAAAAAGCAATCATTACAGTAGACTAATTCTAGAAACTGTGAAATGATGTATAGACAATAGACCCTTGCTCCTCTCTCATTGTAACTTTATCATTCTCCCACTTCCCCCCCCCATCCCCTTCATCCCCTTATCAATTTATACTTTTGCATTAAACTTCTTGCACCACGCACACACATTGTATACTAAATGCACCAAATTAGCCTTTATGCTCTCTGTTTACATGTTTTATTGTTGGTTATAGGTATGTATGTCTGTCCTGTTTTGTTTGTCATTTGGTATTGTAGATCTACAAGTACACACAACCACAATCACACTAATTCACTAATTCACAATCACAGTGTAATTATGAAGTACACACTATAGATCCATGCAAGTTGCCTCACACAAAGTTGCCTCACACAAAAAAAAAAACAAAGTCCTAAATTACCTAAAAAATACGCAAGCTGATATATGTCTAATACAGGAAACACACTTCTCACAATCTACACAAAACAACTTAAAAACTACACTTTTTAACCACTGTTTTTCCTCATACTATAATTCAAAACAAAGAGGAGTGTGCATCTTAATAAACAAAAAAATACAATTTAACCACCATACAACCGTTTCAGATCCTGAAGGCAATTTTATTAGCCTGACGTTGTCATACTCAATTTCAGAATTTGAGTCTGATACTGCTCCGTTGGGCTGTGATTATGGGGCGTGTTTAAACCGAACCAGGAAAGGCCTCAATTGGATAGACCTACAACCTATCAGAGCAACGGAACGACGCATAACGTTAGTTGTCAAATGTCAACAGAACTCAACTGCACACAGTGTTGCCAAGTCCTCGGGTTGAAGCGACCACAATTATGTGATATACAGACCCAGGAATGCGAAATTTAGCAGGCAGTCCAGCCAAAATAACACACATTTTACCCCCCAAATGCCATTTTTCCCGGAGAACCCCCCAATCCGGAAAGCTATTGGGCTTGTTTTTAGCTAGTTTTGAGTAGCAATTGGGCGAGTTTTGCTGTAAAAACTTGGCAACCCTGTCTGTGCGCAAACTGGAATAAGTCACGTTAGAAGAAAAAGATGAGTGTAAACGATCTTTGCCGGTGTTGTAAAAAAAGAATTTAAGGATACACAGAGTACTTACCAACACGATCATCATTTCTGAGAGAAATAGTAAAGGTGAATGCATATACGAACAAGTTCTCCGTTTAGGATTAGAATAAATTCAACCCAAGCGCCTTTGATGACGTGGATGATTACGTTACTGTTTATCATCTGTCTATCATCATATAAAGCCCGCCCTGACAATTTCATTGGTCCGAACAGTTTCTGTTCGGGCATAATTACTTCTCTATGGATCAAGTCCAGACCGAACTGCCCGTGCAAAAAATTTTGTGGGCGGGGCTAAGTTCGTCTGGCATCCAGGCTACCGTTTTATCATTATTAACATTTCAATCAACAATAATCCAATCACAATTGGCAACATTTATGGACCAAACTCTGATGATCCCTCCTTTTTTCAAATTTCTTTTCTTCTCTTTCAAACATTTGCAATGGGCCAATAATTATAGGCGGAGACTATAACACTGTAATCAATCCATCATTGGACAGGTCAAAACATACAGGCAAATCCTGGCAGTCCTCCAAAACAATACAACAGTTCATGAGTGATTTTGGTCTTGGCGATGGTTGGAGGATACAACACCCACTCGCCAGAGAATACACCTTTTATTCTAATGTCCACCAAACCTACTCCCGCATTGATCTCTTTCTAACCAGTAATTCAATCATACCAAATATAGAAACCAAAATTCATCCCATCAATATTAGTGACCATTCTCCGGTAAAGGCTGATTTATACTTCTGCGTCGAGAGTACGTCGTAGTGTACGCCGTAGGCTACGCGCGTAGCCGACGCCGTCGTGAGCATTTATACTTCTGCGCTGTTGTCTGCGTCAATGTGCAATTACACATGCAGACGCTAGTAGGCAGTGTCCTCGGGCATGTTGGTGTAATCAAGACAACAGCCGAAGAAGAAGCAGCTTCGTGTGGAGAATCTGTACATTCATGTAGGAGTATCAGCAGCAGTGAGAGAGCGGCTTTTCTTGCAGCTTGAGTTGTTGTATCTAATACAAATTAAGCATCTCTAGTTGATTAGTAAAGTTAAATAAGGCGATCTGGCGCTGGAATGTGTTTGTGAAATCATACAGAGCTCGTGGCCGCTGTTTTCAGCAGCGGTGGCTCGAGCAATCGATTGCTGTTGCGGAGACTTCATTCACGAAATGTACCCAAATGTGTCCCTGTTCTTGATATGCAATCACTGATTAGCATCTTTGGTTTTAATGAGAAAATAAATAAACTATACTCAGCGGATCTATGTATTTATTTACTACCATAAAGAATCGCTGGACTACAAAATAGTGTGTTATAGTAGACGTAAGGAACTATCATCCCATTTCTGGACACACACACACACTCCTATCGCAGATTTATTTATTTATTTATTTATTGACCTGAGGGAAGGGTTGTGGCAGACCAATCACAGCACTTGCGGTCCGCGTAGAATTGACGCGTTGTTACATTTTTGGAGAGGTGCGCGTCAGGGTACGGCGTAGGGTACGGCGTATCCAATGCGTCTATGCGTAGGGTACGCCGTACCCTCTGCGTGCACTCGACGCAGAAGTATAAATTGGCCTTAACTCTCACATGGAACCCACCTGCAATACAGAAGCAGATTTAATACATCTCTCTTGAAGGATCCAGAATTTGACAGCTACTTCAAGAGAGAGTGGACATCCTTCCTTGAAATAAATGACTCTCCAGAGTCGTCAGCATCACTGCTCTGGGAAACTTGGAAAGTGGTATTACGGGGAAAAATGATATCATATTCAGCTCATAAAAAAAAGAAGGAAAAAGAAAAAGAAGTCCAACTGGAAGAAATGTTTTTTTTTTTTTAAATTTTACACGCAAACAACCAATCAGAAACCATCCATAAAGAATTAAGAAAAAATACATTTTTGCTTAATGAAATAATAAACAAAAGAAACCAGTTTCTTATTCACAGACTTCGTCATGAAACTTTTCACCACAGCAATAAATCCGGAAAATACTTAGCCAGTCAAATTAAAAGAAATAAAGAAAAAACAGCTATAACCTCTATTAGAAACTCAGCAGGGAAGCTAACCAATTCACCAATTGAGATAAACAAAATATTTGAAGAATACTATACAAAATTATACTCATCTGATCTGGACCCAAACCAAGAAGACATAAACCAATTCCTCGATAACACCATTCTACCAAAACTCAACCCGGAACAAATTACCTCTCTCGAATTACCAATCACTGAAAATGAACTTCACTCCACGCTGAAACACATGCAAAATAATAAAGCACCTGGACCGGATGGCTTCCCTGCTGAGTTCTACGAACATTTTTGGTCAACTTTATTCCCACTATTCAGTAGAACAATAACGGAAATAAAACAAAATGCAAAATTCTCATCCCACATGAATACAGCGCTTATATCACTCATTCCTAAACCTAACAAAGACCACACCCTCACATCTAACTACCGTCCTATTTCACTTATAAATGTCGACATAAAAATTATTAGCAAAGCACTATCCCATAGAATTGAAAAAATTATATCATATATCATCCATCCAGATCAGACAGGCTTTATTAAAGGTAGACATGCATCCAACAATACCCGCAGATTATACAATTTAATGCATTACTCATCAGTACAACAGAAAGATACTCTCATTGCCACATTAGACGCAGAAAAAGCTTTTGATAGGGTCAACTGGAAATTTTTATTCACCACACTACACAAATTTGGCTTTGGAGAGTCATTTATTAACTGGATCAAGATTTTATACACATCACCATCTGCCACAGTCACAACCAATGGACTAACATCACGAAGCTTCACACTGCACAGGGGGACGAGGCAGGGATGTCCACTCTCTCCATCTCTATTCACTATTTTTATTGAACCCTTAGCAGCAGCTATCCGCCAAAACCCAGCAATCAAAGGTATTGAAACACCACAACAAACACATAAAATCTCACTTTATGCAGATGATATTCTACTATTTATACAAGAACCTCTAGCATCTACTCAAGAAATAATTAAAACAATCCAGTCCTTTTCAAAAATCTCAGATTACGCAATAAATTGGAACAAATCATCCATCCTCCCTTTACATAAAACTAAATGGGATGTGGCACCCCACCTATACCTATATGTCATGATCACATCACTTACTTAGGCATTAAGATTTCCTCCAGACTGTCAGAGTTGGTAACACTCAACTTCACACCACTGCTAAAAAAAATAGAAGATGACTTGCTTCGATGGCTCAACCTTCCAATCTCCATAATTGGCAGGATAGCAGCAATAAAGATGACAATTTTTACCAAAAATCAATTTACCAAAAATGACTACACTACAAAAAAACAAGGTTCAAGGAGGACTAGAAGCACCAAATTTTCATTACTACTCAATGGCTAACCAACTGCAATACATATACAAATGGATCCACCCCACCCAATCCGATATTATATGGCTAGATATAGAACAATCACTATGCAAAGAATTAAATATAGCTTACATACCATTCCTCACCAAATCAATCAAACAACACGCATGTTTAATGCTGTAACTATAGCTTCCACTCTGACAGCCTGGTGGAAATTTCACCAAATCACAAATTCTATACTAGCTCCATCTAACCTCACCCCACTGTGGAACAACCGTGACTTCATAAGCAATAAAAAAATACTGAATTTTCGCACATGGGCTGAAAAGGGCATCGCCCACATTAACCATATTTTCAAATTTAACACATTCACAACATTTCCGCAATTGGCCCAGGAGTTTGGCATCGGGAGCAATGAATTTTTAAAATACCTTCAACTAAAATCCTCTGTTCTGGCAAAAATAAATATCAGAGCCATAAATTTAGAACTTCCACCGGCAATATCAGACTTGGTTAACATTTCCTCTCCAAAGAAACTTCTCTCAAAAATTTACAAAATAATTTTAAATCAACCTCAGACTACTTACTTACCAACAATAAAATGGGAAAACGACCTCTCAATAGCTCCTGATGCCAACTTCTGGACCCAAATCTGTAAAAACATCTATCACATGTCCAAAAATGCTAATCTTCAATTAATACAATACAAAACACTTCATAGAACACATTACACGGGCAATAGATTAGCTAAAATGGGTTTCACATCAGAAGTCTGCACACATTGCAATCAGAAAGCTACAGATACATACATCCATGCAACCTGGCACTGCACCCCAATCAAACATTTTTGGGAAGAGGTCACACAGTCACTATCCACTACAGTGGGCTGCCGCATCCCACTATCGCCATCTCTTTGCTTGCTGGGGGACCTCACAATAATTTCTAATAAAAATATAAACTCTAAAATGCTCCACAGCTCTAACCATCGCCAAGAAAACTATCTTCATGAACTGGAAAACTTGTAACAGAATACAGATTAACCACTGGAAAAACCTTATTACAGACTTCATTTCAATGGAATACACATCTCCCCCTTATAATTACGCATCTGAAACCGACCTCTGCCATCCAACACTTTCTGACCTCTTACAACTATAAATCCTGTCTATCCTCTCAACTCTGATTCCTTCCACCTTTTAATCAACCCACTGATATTACTGCATTTTTGTTATTATTGTTATCATTGTCATTATTTTGATTACTGTTATTGTTATGATTACTAGTTTTATTTTTTATGGTTGTAATTGCTGTTGTTATTGTTCTTGTCGCTCTCATCATTGTCAGCACCATTGCCATCATCACCATCATTATTATTATTGTTATTATTATTATAATTATTATTACTATTATTATTATTATTGCTGTTTTGGAATTACGAACCTGGTTTTCATTGCTACCACTACTGCTGTAGTTAAATCAATTGATTATTTCCAATTCCCCCCTAATCTTTTCATGTGTTTTTAATGCACCACAACATAGAAGAGAGAGAAAGAAGGAAGGGAGATAGAGGGGGGGGGGGGGGGGGGGGGGCAATTTTTTTTAAAAAGAAGAATAATGTGTATAGGTGTGTATATATATATATATATATATATATATATATATATATGTGTGTGTGTGTGTGTGTGTGTGTGTGTGTGTGTGTGTGTGTGTGTATGCATGTATGTATGTATGTATGTATGTATGTATGTATGTATGTATGTATGTATGTATGTATGTGTGTATGTGTATGTATATGCATATATATATGACTGCCTGGATGTCCAGAGCCCGGATAGATATGTGCTGAGGGCATGAGGGACAGACGGCAGGTGGATGGTATGTATAACCATCCCTCAGGACCTCCCAGCAGAGCAGGTTTGGTGAGGGTTTCCTAGAAGATTTGATCGTCGAGGGACCATTTAATATTTTGGGATTTGATTTTGATTTGATTGATTTGATTTAATAGGGTTAACCACCATGGCTGGAGGGAGAACAGGTTCAGGAGGACTGGAGTCAGGTTCAGGATGATACAGACGGGACAGGGCATCTGCTTTGCAATTCTTAGTACCGGGTCAGTAAGTAACAGTGAAATCAAACCAGGTGAAGAAGAGTGCCCAACAGGCTAGTCAAGGATTGAGCCTCTTGGCTTCTCGGAGATACTCCAGGTTCTGGTGATCGGTGATTACCTCAAAATGATGCTGAGCTCCCTCAAGCCAAAGTCTCCACTCCTCCAAGACGAGCAACTCACGATTTCTAATGTCATAGTTCTGCTCCACTGGGGACAGCTTCTTGGAATAAAAGGTCCATGGATGGAGTCGAAGAGGCTCACCCTGCTGCTGGGATAGCACCGCTCCAACCCCGGTAGTAGATGAATCGATTTCGATCACAAAAGGGAGTTCAGGATTGGGGTGGACCAGGATTGGAGTGGTCGTGAAGGCATCCTTGAGATGTTGAAAGACTTTGGTGGCCAAAGGGTTCCAGGACAGAGACTTGGACTGGTTCCTGAGGAGTGAGGTGAGCTGAGATGACTGTAATTCTGGATGAACCTGCGGTAAAAGTTGGCAAATCCTAGGAAACGTTGGAGTTCCTTGACGGTGACAGGTTGGGGCCAGTGGTGGATGGTGTCCACCTTCCTCTGGTCCATTTGGATACCTCGTTGGTCGATGATGTACCCAAAGAACTGGACTGATGGTGTGTGGAACTCGCACTTCTCCAACTTAAGGTTAAGGTGGTGTTCTCTCAGCTTCTTGAGGACCTGTGTCACATGTTGGCGATGTTCGGCCAGGTTCCAGGAGTAGATCAGGATGTCGTCGATGTAGACGACGACGAAGCGTTGGAGGTACTCCCGGAACACCTCATTCATATACCCCTGGAATATGGAGGGTGAGTTGGACAGGCCATACAGCATCACCTGGTACTCGTAGTGGCCTGCCGGGGTGATGAATGACATATTCCATTTGTCACCCTCACTTATCCGAATAAGGTTGTAGGCGCTCCGCAGGTCCAGCTTGGAGAAGATGCGAGCCCCATGGAGCTGTTCCAACGCAGCAGGGACCAGAGGAAGAGGATAACTGTACTTTACAGTCTGTGAATTAAGGGCCTGGTAATTGATACACGGCCGCATGCCTCCGTCCTTTTTGGCCACGAAGAAGAAGCTAGATGCGGCAGGGGATGCCGATGGACGAATGAAGCGTTGGTTGAGAGCCTTCCTGATTGTACTCCTCCATGGCCTTCTGTTCCGGGATAGACAGAGGGTAAATCTTACCCTTAGGGGGAGAGGCCCGAGGCAGTAGGTCGATGGCACAGTCCCATGGCCGATGAGGTGGAATACAGGTCGCCAGTTCCCTGTGGAGCCAGAGTCGATGAACACTTGTGCTGGAATGAAAAGTTCAGGGGTTAGAATTTGGACTTGGGTTCGAGTGAGAGGTGCAATCTTCGGAAGGAACTCAATGGTACTCACTGCTGGGCGTGGTGGTCATAATGGGCAGTTTGTGATGATGTGGCCTTCTCCCCCACAATAGAGACACAACCGGTGAAGCAATCTTCTTTTACGCTCCGCATGGGACAGATGATAGGAGTCTACCTGCATGGGTTCAGGTGCTGGAAGGGTGACAGATGGAGCGGTGGGCGGAGGATGCGGAGCGGGCGGATCCAGCCACTAGATGCCGCTAAGGTGTGGAACTGTAGGGAATGAGCACTGGTCGAAGAGTTACCTTGGCAAAGGTTGAACAGTTGATCATGGACGGATAATACTGAGGTGGTTTGGCCGAAGACTTCCTTGAAGTGACTGGCAAAGGTGGCTAATGAGCTTGTGACAGGGCCGTCTGATTTCCAGATGGATTGTACCCATTGGAGGGCTCACCCTGACAGCAGGGAAATCATGAAGGCGACACGCGCCCGTTCGGTGGAGAAAAGCTGTGGTTGAATCTCAAAATAGAGTGAACATTGCGAAGCTGGCATATGTCGCTGGTCGGGCCAAGAAGAAGCGGTAGGTGCAGAGGGGAGATGTTGACGAACTGCTTGCATGAGTTCCTCGCTGGTTTCAGCTGGACTTTGCATTGTGGTCTGGTCTTCTGTCACAACACATGAATGAGTGGGCGGGTCCTGGTGATTATGTGTTGATTGGGGCTGTGAGAGTGTAGCTGACTCTTTGACAACTTCAACTGAAACACCAGGGTTCTACCATTTAAGGCTCTCATGAATGGGAAAACCAGTATGGTTTTATACTGGATTATGGGTTACAGTAGAGATGACGTGTGGAATTGTCTCCTGATGGGTGGAAAGTTTAATTTGCAGTGTCAGATGAGCAAAAAAAAGAAAGAAAGAACTTTAACTAATGAACTGTTACCAAATCAAATCTTAAAATTAACTTTCCGCTTTCATCTTTCAACTAATTTAAAATTTACAATGATCATTTTCCATTTGGGCATTATGTTCTTTAGAAAGACACAGGTCTTTCATTGCTACCTACCCAAGCAGCAAGTCCCTTGCAGTTATATTTCTAAAGATATATCTCTTCCGTGACCAATAGATTGAATCTTTTTAATATGCTAACTTTTAAGAAAGAAAGTTTATTTAACTCTTTCTCACTTTCATCTCTGTTCATTTCTCCTCAGGGTGAATTACTTATGTTTTATTTCTCATCTGTAAGTCTTCTGTCTGCAAAATAAATCACTGTTAATATCCACATACATGTATACACACACACACACACACACACACACACACACACACACACACACACACACACACACACACACACACACACACACACACGTTTTATGGGGACATTCATAGACATAATGATTTTTATATAAAACAAACTTTCCATAGACATAATGATTTTTATACTGTACAAACTTTCCATGAACATAATGATTTTTATACTGTACAAACTGTGTATTCTATCCCCTTACGCTAACCCTACCCCTACCCACATTTATAAGCTTTTTTTCCTCATGGGGACCAAAACATGTCCCCACAAGGTCACAAATTACTGGTATTACTATCTTTGTGGGGACATTTGGTCCCCACATCAGGGTCTATCAGGACCACACACACAGACTGGGGTCGTGTAAACATCTCTTATGTTCATTAGCACATTTTATTTGATTTTAAATATAGTGAAAACAGTAATATTTTTAAACATTATTGCAATTTAAAATAACTCTTCTATTTAAATATATTTTCAAATGTAATTTACTGTGATGCTAAAGTTGAATTTTCAGCATCATTTATTGAGCAACAATTCTTGGTGCTCAAGAAACATTTCTTATTGTTATCAATGTTATAAACAACTGTGCTGCTTAAAATTTTTGTAGAAACTGATATAATTTTTGCATTTTGCAAGCAAAAAAACCCCAGCATATTTAAAATTATATGTTTTATTTTTTTTAAATAATATTTAATATACATTTTTGTAACAATGTAAACATTTTTACTGTCACGTTTTAATCAATATAATTTGTCCTTGCTGAATAAAAGCATTAATTTCTTTAAATAAAAAATCTTATTGACCCCAAACTTTTGAATGGTAGTGTGTATGTATGAATATATAAAATGCATGAAACTTATATTTTGACTCTTTCCCCGCCATTGATGGATTTTTCCATTGTGTATGAAACAACATTTTACTGCCAGTGATGGAATTTTCGGCTTTCCTTGTTTTCACATGGTAGGGGTGCTATGACACATCTTCTTAAAGAGTACAGAATCTCTGGATCAAAACACAGGGGGAAAAGAAGCCAAAACAAGCATATGTAAGCAAATTAATGATAGCATATGTATGATATGATAGCATATGTGTAACGATCACCAGCTGGAGTGCCCTTGAGAGCCACCAGAGGGCACTCCACACATAAGACTATGATCACTCACAAACTACATTTCCCATAACTCACTGCCCGGACTCATCATCACTTATCACTGATCACATTCACCTGTACCTCATTCACTGATTGCATTCACCTGTGTCTCACCATCCTGTTAGTCTCTGTCTATTTATACCTTGGTCATTCATTCACTCACTGCAAAGTCTTGTTTAAGTGTTAAACTGCAATTCTGAGCATTCTCCTGGTTTTCTTGTCTTCTGGTTCTGGTTCTGGGGGTTATGGCGTTTATCTACTACATCTATGTTTTGATCATCATTCTGAATCCAATCCAGATGTAGTCTTTGACAACAATGTGGTCTTTCTTTTAATATATTGCATGTTCCTACAACAAAATATTCTCGGGGCCATGACATATTTGTGAAAAAGATAAAAAATGCTGGCACTGGCTGCCAACTTTTTTATAAAATGCTGGCTGGGGAAAGAGTTAATATAAAATCCACACTGTCCCCATGAGAAAAAAAGCTTGATAAACATATAAATAATGTCTTTATAAAAAGGTTTGTGTAAAGGTATGTTTAGGATTAGGGGATCGAACATGGCATTTGCTTTGCATTACAACAAATGATATTGAAAAACAAACATTTGTGTGGAGAACGTGGATAGATTTGGTAATAGCCATCTGACAAAAAAGGAAAGCTCAGATCTGAAGGACAGACAAGGTTGAAGGATATGGAGGGACAACTAGAAGTGTCAGAGACAGAGAGAGAGAATCAACAGGACAAGGAAACTTGCCTGTTGGACCTGCTCATCTCTGAACGACAGGAAAGCTTGAAAGAAAGAGCATTTAAATTGCGACAGGAGGATAATGGCAAAGACTGAGGGAAAGACAGACAGAAGCAAGAGTAATAGAGGTAGAGAGAACAAACAGGACAGGGAAGTAAAGAACAGACATGGTGAAATGGGACTCAGGATGGAGAGAGAAAGAGAGCGAGAGAGAGAATAAAAGCATGAGCGAATGAGGAGGGGGGGAGGCAGGATAAATCTGTACAGCATCATGATTAGGTATCAGAAGCTTGTTCTGTGGTCTGGAGAGCAGAAGGCAGATCACATCAAACAGATGAGACGCTCAGCACATCTGCTCTACAAACTGGACAAACATTATTTGTGAATTTGTATTTATTCTGGATTGCTTTCATGCTTTTTTCAGCCAACGCTACATATGCTGCAAACTTTTTGGAATCCGGACTGAATCCAAAAGTGGCACCTGCGGATATAAAAGATTCTAAAGAATGACGAGATTTTGACTAATTAAGAAGCATCTTCATGGACTTCCTTCTCAAAATCAGCAGACTACAACTCCAGAGACGGAAAAGGTCACATACACAGCTCCAATCTTTCATTAAAATCTATTTTAATCAGCTGTGCTCTCTTCCCAGCATCCTTCTCATTTCATCATGATTATTCCCCAAGGTTGGAGAACTAGGTTGGTCGCAATGGAGAGGACGGAGGCTATGGATGAGCAGTTTGATTGAGGATGAAGGGTTAGTCTATGCCAAAAACTGACTGGCGCACTTTTAAACTTACTTTTTTCAGCTTCCAGTTCACATTCTACAGGCATATCACAACTTTAAGCATAGGTAAACAAGATCCACGTGAGATTTATTCAAGATTTATAGAGTAAGACACCAACTTTCGCATTCGCACACCAATCCGTGAGCACAGGGAGTCACCGCCACACGGCTCCCCACCTGCTCTAACACCTTTCCTCAGTTAGAGATCACAACTGCAACTCTCCAGCTGTCTCTCATCGGCGTCACGAGCCGGCGAAGCTGCTAACAGCTGTTTCTCCTCTTTTTTTGGACACTTGTCTCTCTATATCTAGCTAATTTTCTCCATCTCTTTCCTCACCGTGTCACTGACACCATCTTCAGTTTGACCCTCTTTGCCAGGAAGAGCGAGGGAGAGGGAGAGAAATGCCATCACCACAGCAGGGTCTTCAGCTGCCACACAAGTAGACTCACACAAGTGTTGAGAGAAGGAGAGAGACGGTGCGAAAGATAGAAAAGGCCAAAAGGAGGTGAGAGAAAGCAAAAGCGAGAAAAGGAAACAAGAGGAGGCGGAGACGCACAGCTGAAAAATGTACAGCTTGGGGTCGGGCTCGGATGCATCCAGACGGCACAGGTAAGGAAACTCCCTTTCATTCAATCCACTGTTGACAGCTAATGTACAGTGTAGCTCGACCTTTGTGCATGAAGAGCGGCTCTCCGTCTCTGGGTCTTGTGTGCGTGGCGGGGGGAATGCCTGCGGGGCTAAAGCTGCCACAGTTAACAGGTGGAGCGCAGCTCTTTCTTGTGGCTGCTCGCTCGCGGAGTGCATAAACAGTCCTCGAAAGCGTACCCGGCAGAGTGAATGAGGTTTTGGAGACCCGAATGCTTTCTGGCACACACACCTGCACTGGCTTTAGGAATGTCAGAGGCGTGCATATATCAGCTCGCAGTCTGTGTCAGTGACGCTGGACTTATTAACGCACAATTAAAACGGGAGAAACTGGGTCATTCATGATGAATTGGGTTAAAAAACACCTGTTTATAATCTTAAACTCTTTACATTTGTAGTAAAATTATAGCAATGGTGGGTTGAAGGCTTTTTTTCAAAACTCAGTATCATGCTTACATATTATAGATATAAATGTATAATGTATTTAAAAATGTTTCATCATTAATGAATAACTATACAGAAACACATAAGTAACACAATATTAACATTCTAGTAACGCCTAACTAACACAAAACTCTTTGAATTAATGAATTAGTAAGTAATACTCAAGTTTGCTATTAGCTAATCAATAACTACTATTTTTTTCATACCTCCCAGATAACTACTAATAACTACTATATACATGGTCATAATTAAGGTGAATAATGTATAATTAATTCTAAAGTAAAGATCATTTTAACCTTCTAGTAATGACTCAAGTGTTACTACATCCTTCTAAATTAAAGGAATTACTAATTATTTGGATTATTCAGTATTTTAAAGTGAAAATCTTGATAACTTCCTAGTAATGACTTAAATCGTTGTAAGCTTTTGAGGTTTTTGTAAGGTTTTGGGTAGTAATTACTCAAGTGTTACTACATCCTTCTAAAATAATTACCAATGATTTGGAACATTATTCTAAAGTGAAGATCATGGTAACCCACTAATAATGACTCTAATGTTATTATATCCTTCTACAGGAATTACAATTTTCTTTGGAACAGTATTCTAAAGTGAAGATCGTGGTAACTCACTAGTAATGACTCCATCAGAAGTAATTGCTATCCAATACCTTACAAAAAGCTTACAGTCATTACTAGTGGGTTACCATAATTTTCACTTTAGAATTATTTATACATTATGCATTATTCACATTAATTATGAACCTGTATAGTAGTTCTTAGTAGTACTCTGTGAGGTATGGAAAAAAATAGAAGTTATTGATTAGCTAGTGAACTACCTCATTCAAGTGGGCGCTATTACTTACTAATTCATTAATCAGAGTGTCTTGACAAATGAGTGATGCAATATTAACATTCTAGTAACCGCTATTAACTAATAGCGGTTACTAGAATGTTAATATTGCATCACTCATTTGTTCCTGTGTAGTTATATATTAATAATGGGACAGTATTCTAAAGTTTTACCAAATATACATATTGGAGACAGGAGATTGGCCAAGGTCAAAGAAGGGATATTGATTTTCTGTCTGTCTTGATGTTTTTCCTATGATTTATTTTCCTCACAAATGGAATGTGACGTCCTGTAAAGTATGTGTATGACAGTGACAAAACGAGGCTTACCATTGACATATGTACAGTATGTGCGTATTTATTTATTCATACATTTCAATTTGTTGTCATAATGCAAAATAGATTAGAAGTGATAGAAAGTGAGAGTTAGAGTCAAAGTATGTATATTCATAAACATTGCGAGTCATTTATCACTCAAGTATAATCTGTTGGTGCGTGTGGTTTTGTCTCAAGAGAAAACCAGAGCCTACTCGAAAGGTCTGACATGTTATTGTGATTTATTTATTACAGGCACTCCGGCCCCTCTTAGCATTCATAAGACTGAACCAGTGATTGTTGCCGAAAAGCACATCGGTTAATGTCCAATCACAACTGTTTGGAGTGTGACTAATACATCACTATTAACATTCGATTCTGTCTGCGCTGCCACACAGGTTACAAATGCTGGCAATGATGATACTACCATCTGTATTTCAGTGTCGGAATCTGTTTTTGTTTTTTTAGCAGGCTCACTGAAACCTGTATGATTATGAACAGGTGAGATCACAGAGTTTTGGAAAAGTCAGCTGATATGCGATACATGCAGATTTGGGAAAACACTAATGTGTGCTCCGTCCGTGACATTTCGAGCTCTCACCTTGGATCACTGTTAAAAATGTATGCATGCGGTGGAGTTGTGTGGAATACTAAATAAGCATGTGATCTGTTTTTAGTCGCTATACGCTTCACTGTAAAAAATAATATATTCAGTTGCGGTGTGCCTGTGTAGGTTATAATGAGCTTTATTTGTGACAAATTTGAGGTTTGTGTTGCAACTTAGCTGCTTCTTAAATACTTTGCTCATAATGTTTGTGTGTGTGCGTCTGCGGTCCATTGAGTTTGTCTTTTAGTGGTTGCTCACACAGTGGTTAAAGCAGCTGGTAACATCTGGACAGGAGGGATTCTGTCGTAACCTTTGTGGTCGCAGCTTAAAAGGGAAAATTACGCTTCTCCTGTGTGATTGAAGACCAATACAAGAGCCCCCAGAAAGCAGGCAAAGCACACATCGAAAGCTAGGAATTAGCTTTGTGTGAGTTAACATCACTCAAGTGAGAATGTGTTTGGGATCTTTGCTATAAATAGCAGCAATAGTGTAACTCCAAATGTAATTCAGATTTAAACTTGCTAACACTCTCTTGTTTGTGGTGGAATTTTACCTCGGAGACACATATGTCGACAGAACACACACAATGTTAATTCGGTGCTAATATAACACACCATCTGGCTGCTGTGCATGACAGTCCATGTATGTTTCACGGCTCTTTGATTGTCAGTTTTGATGGTTGCAGATGTCAGTCTAACCACAAATGCGCTCGGTTCAGTAAATGTCTAGTTTGTAGTTGGAGTGAAGCCCACTCTACAACCATTAGAAGTTGTGCTGGATGGGATGCGATATAAACTTGAATATTTTCAGATGATTTTATGCAGTTGTTTTGTTAGGAAACATGACTGTAACTGTTAATTTTTATGCATTCAAAAAAGAAAAGCATTTTTTTTTCCAAATGTGCCCATTCTTGTTGTGGAGGTTGATTTATATTTTTGTTCAGTTCAGTTTGGTTTATGGTCTAAACTGAATGGTGGATGTGAAGGTTGTAGTTGTAGATGTAAAATGTATTAAAAGCCATTGTGCTTTAATCAGCTTCACTCATCAGACGCCGCGTGGCCAGCTGGCACCCACAGCTGGTGTTTTACTTTGAAAATATTTCTATCTGCGATTATCTACATGGAAGGTGCAGATTAAATTTTGCGATGAGTTGTGTTTACATGTAATGCTGTGAATCCTGGGAAGTGCCTTACAGTAACACCCCTGTGCATTATCACAGACCTGCATGATCATTATCATAAGAAATATACTTTCTGTCTTTGTATAATTTCATTATAGAATGCTGGAAACTTATTTATATTTAGTCAAATGCTATGAATAGGTAACCAATCCAGTCCAATGACAGCTGTTTTTTGTCTGACATTGATGAACTCTTTCATTTTCTTTCTTTTGTTGATTTGTTTGAAATAAGAACACATGCTCTAGCTGTGTGATGTGATTGTCCATGGGATCTATGGTCAAACACATATCAAAGTGTCCATTTTGAAAGACATCTGAAGACTTAAAAAGGACATGAGAAGATCACATCAACAGCAGATCTAACAGACTCAAAACGAGAGTGCGAATATATTATCGTGAAGCAGCCTGACTGTGTGTGAGAGAGAGAGTGTGTGTGTGTGTGTGTGTGTGTGTGTGTGTGTTCCATTTGCTGTCATCAAAGCAAGGCTGCAGGTGTCTCACTGCTGTTCACAGTGTCATGTGCAGCAGGCCAACGAACACACACACACTGAAGACATCCAATATAGGGGTGTTTCTTCATCTATTGGCACTTATGTCCCAGAGGTTGATTGTTATTAAAACTTTTTTTCTTTCTCATATTAAGGTCAATTAAAAGTGTCTTGGAAACTTTTCACCAGGCATTCATTTATTTTTGCAACTTATTTTGCTAAATGCCCCTCCAACCCCCATTTTTTTAGATGGATAGATTTTTTTTCTCTCAGTCCAAGACCTAGATTTTCTCTAGGTAAAATTATCTTGGTAAAATATGAATTGTTACATTTAAAAAAAAAAGTCAAATGATGATTAACACTGCACAGCCTGTTCACACAGACATCATACGTCATCCGCGCGTTCACGTACGCTGTGCAGACAGAGCGAGAATGGCAGGCAAATAGTTGTTTATGTTCGTTATTGTAGTGCTGTTACACATGATATAATCCAATAATGTTGTCTCTGGTCATCTCGCTTCTGTTCTGTGAGAGTGTTCATGGGTTTTGGAGGAGGCGTGGCTTTGGATGGCGATTTGCAGGGTGTGTGGGATCGTATGGTTTCAATGCTAGCAGGCTAAATTTAGCATTGACGTCACTTTCCCGCCGGAACACACCCCCTCAGCCGGACTGGGTTGCAGAAGAGCTGCTGTATGAATGGATTTAATAGGGGAAACTGTAAAAACGTGAGTAAAACAAATGATTATCAGTTTAAAATAAAGTTTGGACTTACTAAAGTTGATACTTACCCAACATCCTGTGATCCATGGAAATTGATAAGCAGCCAGGATTAGTGTTTCCTGACATCTAAATTAGGGATGGGCATTTCAAGCTAAAATAATATTCGATGATCGCTGGGAATTATTTGATTATTATTCGAAAATCACAACTCACTTCCCCCGCATGCACGCATGTATAAGCTACACACATATAAACAGAGGGAGAGAGACCATTCATGCTCTGACCATTCAGAATTTGTTGTGGTATCGGTGATATTTCCGATACTAGTATCGGAATCAGAACAACTCTCTAAAAAAATATGGACGACGCAACTTCATTCTCTTCCGCTGAAGAAAAGTGGAGGTCTGGATATGGTGCTGACAATCTTGAGCAGATTTGGGACAGAGTCTGCGCAGTAGTGACCTCGGGACCGGAGTCTGCGCAATAGAGAGCAGGAAGTAGAGCCGCAATATCAAAAGCCTGCCCACACTCTCGCAGATGCAGAACAATGAATTATGTCGATGTGAAATAAAGTTATTGGAATGTAAAAATTAAAGCAAAAGCTCCAATCTCCTCCCGAAAATCCAGAAAAAGTCTGTTGGTGCCTCAGTGACAACTTCACTCAGAGAAGCTGTCAATCTCAGCTGTCGATCATGACATCACACCCCCGTTTTTTTTAGCATCAAATAACTAACTAAAATCAAACTTATTTAAAAAACGAACACTTGAAATGAAATTAGCGTGATAAAATCTGCCTAAAATGACAGAAACCAACTTTGGGAAAAGGTTATATGAAGTGTAATTCATACGGAGGGGCGGGGGTTATGAGCTATACTGGGACCAACCACCTGGAGACGATCGAGCTTCAGTTTTTTTTTAGCTGGAGTGCTGCAGGCTTGGTTTTAGCCGATTACAATGTCATTAGTTCAATAACATACTTATAAGGGATGATAGTGTTGATGATTTACCTTAGATATACGAGCGAGAGCGAGCCTGCAGTGTATTCGTGCATAGCGATTGCAATCAGGGCAGCAAATCATTCACTGTCTCTTCAAAAGAGTCTGTTTGCAAGCAGCAAAAGCCGCCTTCAAGCGACACATATATGGTAAACCCAAGTGTCGTTTACTGAGCTGCACATAATAGCACCAAATTAATAATATATATATATATTGACCCGCATTCTGTTTTCTATCATGCCCGTGCACATTTGTGATGACGTCAGATGAACGCAAAAGCACCAGGGTTCAAGTTGAGTGACCAGATGAACGCTGCGGAGGCGCAGAGAAGAATCAAGCTCGGACCGCAGCAAACGTGCCCAGTATAAAACACCCTGAGAGTGAATTGACAGCTTTTAGGTGATTTATTACTTGCTGCAATAGTCAGTATTGACTGTGTTACCGGTGTTCAGGCGCAACACTGGTTACATGAACACGTCAGCACATCAGCACTGAAAACATGGGGATTTTTTAGACGATAATCGCACAACCTATTCGATATTCAATATTTAAATCAACTAATCGAATATTCGAAAATCGTGACTCATCCCTAATTTAAATAAAGCAAATTCGCCTGTGAACGCTTTATATAAATTAGGGTTGTCACCGTTAACGTGTTAATGCATGCGATTAATTTAAAGTCCTTAACTTGTTAAAATTATTTAATGCAAATAAATTACAGAAGCTGTGTCAGTAACATAATTTTCGTCACGCAGTTAGATGATCTTAGAAGTCGTTAGTTTATTACAATTACACTGAGTATACAAGCACCTGTAACCCTGGTAGGAGGAAATGTCCATTCTAACTCGATTCTGCTTCTTTGTTTTTGATAAGGCCATTTCAGTGATCGAATTCATTCAAACAGTCCAAAACAGCGCTAATTTAAAGAAGGCCAGACTGATTACATATCAGAGAAAATAGAGACTCACATTGCTTTTTTAGTGAATTATTCATTCCAGTGTGTGCTTTGCTTTTAAACACGAGCTCTGTCGTATTCTGCGATTATTTCTGAAACATTCGCAATGTTGGTGACGTACAGGAGTCATACAGTAAGCATGTGAGAGTATGTTATATTGATGCAAAAAGAACAAACCATGTATATGCGCGCTCTAAATCACTGATCGCACACTGCATTCATGTTCAGACACATTTAAGTACATTTGCGTTGTTTCCACACACTCAGGAAGGATAATGTTTGATTTGTGTGTTTAGTATTCACAGGTTTATGCAGTCAAAGCGGTTAATTTAGGAGGGTTTTTTTTGCGTCTTCGTGTGGTCATGTTTGGTATCGCAGCTTGACTCATCTAAAATGAAAACAATCTCGTTGTTGTTGCTCTGTACACATACTATACACTGAATTCTGTGAAGCTTTTTTCTGTTATTTTTTTTCCCCATGGGTGCTTAGGTATGTATAAATGTATTATATAATAGAATTATATGGACTCCTTATATTTGGTTATTTGGTGTCCTTTTGGAGTCTTAAAGCGTGCAGAAAATTACAGCTTTTTACAAAAGTACAGCTTTGTGAGAATCACCCTTCAATCTGATTGTTTACTTTGCTGGATATTGCAAATGATGACAACATGAATGTGTTTAATGAGATAAATGGCATATGCTTAATTTCACTTTGAGTGAGAGACAACAAAAGTGTGATTAATCGCGATTAAAAATTGATTGACAGCCCTAATATAAATACAATATAGGTAGGTCTAAATCCAGGTGATCACTTATATCAATGTTTTATATATATATATATATATATATATTGTCCAGCCCTAAAACGTGTATAATTTTTGTCAGTGCTTATTTAAAAACATTAAATCATGCAGAATATAAGATGGTAAATATTTACCTGATGAGTAGTCAATACAATATATAACAATACAATATATAGGGTATGATTTTACCCTAAAATTCAACATATTGACACAAAATGATGACTGCAAATCCACGTTTTGCCATTTTGCTCGCCATCGCGATCCATTTGCTTCTCTTTTATGTAGCTTTCGGCAGTCTGTAAAAATATACCTCAGATTTCATGTCAAATCTATAGGATACATAATATTTTGTTTACATGTTTAAAATATATTTTATGCCATAGAATGCTATGAATGCTGATGTTATGAGATGTGCTAGAAATGACACTGTGGTGGAAATTCTCATTAACTTTTTAACATGGTTAGTAGACAGATAAACTAGTGAGATTTTGCAATGTGTGTTTTAACAAACTCCACAAGACCAGAAGTGCCTAGTTGAAGAAACACCCTATGAATATTTTTGAAATGAAAGACACTCTTTTTTTTACTCCTCTCTGTCGTGTTCCCTAGAAACTCGCCCAGCTGTTGCTATGTTAACTTCGCTGCTTGGGTAAGTGTGAGGATTTCATTGAGTTACGAGCATACAAATATGCTCATTGATGCTTTGCCAGTATTAAGTGGAGTTTGAACAGTGTCTTTTTAATGAGGATTAAAAAAAAAAAAGCAGACAGAGAGGGAAAGAAAGAGAGAGGACAGAGACCATGACAGCTTTAACTCTTTTTGAGTATATAGGGTTTCTCATGGCAAGTCTTGTGTTTGGTTTTGTTGCATCCCATTTTTGCAATTGGGATGCATATCTCCATTCTTACTTAACCATCTGTCTTCCACTTGTGCAGAAAGTCCCACATTGGGAGAGGAGCACTGCTAATGAAGTAGGTAGCAAAACAATGAAATCATAAAAATCATAAAAGCGGACAAGCGAATCCTCACACATTCTTAACGTATTATATACCCTTAACGTAGCAATTAGGTTTATTAGCAGCCAGATGTATTCATGGGAGAATTTTAAGGAACATGATAGTTACCACAGTGTGCGTTGCATTTATCATGCATAGTAATTACAGTCCATGGTCCAACAGCTAGCTCTGATCGTTTAATAGGCTGTGGTGTCACAGTCGTAAGATGCTGGCATGGATGGATGGGGCTAACCTTTAAGATTCTAATTCAAGTGCATCTCATCAGATTCTGGTTTAGTTTTGTGTTGAGAAGAAAGTCCTTGCTTTTTCTTACAAGCCAGTTTAATTTGTGTGTAATGTAACGCACTTAGAAGTGTGGCAGCAGCCTAATGGTTAAAGTTCAGCACTGGCAGCCCAAAGGTTGCTGGTTCATTTCCAAGTAGCTGCGACCCAGAAACTGGAGAGTTACTGAGGTCACTATCATGCTCTATCACCATGGTTACCAGTAATGCACTTGACCCGAGGTCGCTCCAAGGGGCCTGTCCTTGAAATTACTAGACTTTAAGGTTTTAAGGTCACTTAAGATTAAGACAAACAACATATGCTATAGACCTGTGCACTGTAAAGATATCAGTGGTTCACAAACTTGCAGTGGTGTGAAATGAAATAAACAAGCATTTGTCTGTTTTTTTTTTCTCACTAAAGGTGAGCTTTCAATGACCTGCACCATCTGCGGGTTGGGAGATCAGGGACGGGCCCCTGTGAAGTGTTGAGAGCTGAGTTTAGATGTGATTCCCTGCTGGATTCATTGTAAACCTCCCACTCAGCCTGCTAATGGCCCGTTGTGTCACAAAGGCACTTGCACACTGTAGCCAGAACACATGCAATCCGAGATTATGAGTGACAGAAATAGACATCCAGACCATGTGAGTGGTTTTTAAACAGAGGATTACTATACATTAAAGTACACTTGTTCTTTATTTATGTTACATGCAACAATTTCATATTGCATGCCTGTCATTTGTCTTCAGTAATATAAAATTAATTAGAATTAAATAAATTAAATTTTTGTGTTAAAATTTAACCTGTGAATCCACAAGATTATGAGATTAGCCTCATCATTTAAAGGGTTATTTCACCCAAAAATTAAAATTGTGAAAATTGACTTACCCCCTAAAGCACATCTATCCATCATAAAAGTAGTCCATACGGGTACAGGGGGTTAATAAAGACCTTCTAAAGCACAGCGACACCTTCGTCGCCCAGAGGGCAAGGTTGGTGGCGGCACGCAACTCATCTCTGAATCCTGGGTCAGCTCCACCCTCAAGCAGGTCACACAGCAACTTGGCCTGGTAGGCCTGAAGAGTTGCCATGGCGTGCAAAGAAGTGGCGGCCTGCCCCGCAGCTCTATAGGTCTTCGCCACCAGAGACGGCGAAAACCTACAGGCTTTGGAGGGGTGCTTTGGGTCACCGCGCCAGGTCAAAGCACTCTGCGGACACTCTGCATCGCAACAGAGTGTTCTACTGGGGGGACCCCAGTGTACCCTTTAGCCGCCGCCCGGTCGAGGACGGAGAAGGCGGAGGAGGTCGCCGAACGGTCGCGGGAAGACAACTGGTTCTTCCAGGACCCCGCAATCTCCTCATGCACTTCCGGGAAGAAAGGAATTAGAGGGGTGGCCGGCCAAAAACCAATCGTCCAACCGCGAGCGCTCAGGTCGGGGTGGAGGGGTTCCACTCCAAACCCAAGCGTCGTGGCTGCCCGGGAGAGCATGGCTGTCAGTTCTGGGTCCGACTCGGGCAATGTTGGCACATCAGAATCCACAAGGCGGTAGCACAGCCGAATCCTCATCCTCAGATGACTCCAGTCCACCTTGTGATGCGGCGATCGACATCTCTTCGTCTTCTGCGGCGCCAAACGAGACAGTCGGGACAGCAGGAGCCGGCCCCGATGTACTCGCCTGAACGCACGGCGGGTTCGGTGCATGAGAGGGGGGTGTGGGCCGAGGCATGAGCGTCGGAGCTTGATTCCACACCATCACCCTCAGATCACCCAGGCCACCAGCCAATGTGCCGCCTCTCGTGGAGACAGAAGATTGGGGTGTGGCAGAGGGGACTCTCGCTCCGGCATCCGCACGGATTTCACGGAGTCTCGACCGTAGCACTGAGATGGCCATGTTCCCGCAGTGGGAACATGAGTCATCCACGAGCACTGCCTGAGCGTGCTGAAAGCCCAAACACATCACACAGCCATCATGCCCATCAGAAGGCGGAAGAGACCGACCGCACCCAGAGGTACACGAGAGAGACATCCTGAAAAGGACGTGCTACGTGTAAGCTCTTTTGTGAGAGGAAGACTTCGCATTCGATGCCGAAGCGCCCAGGGAAACACACACCAGCTGGATGCAGACCACTGCACAGATCAGCAGGCAGGAAGTATGCATTCACTGGAACGCGCCATAACACCAACACCAACTGGAAAGCTGCTCATCTCAAAGAAGCTGACAAAGTCCATAACTTAATTTGTGTCAACTCCGTCAGACACACTTAAAAGTATGCTAATTTAATTTAATCCATCCAAAAACAATGTAAAATCTTCAGTTGGGTAATATTTTCAGTAAAGGATCTAAATCATAAAATACATTCTCTGTTTATTTTTTGTTTGTTTTCACACTATGATGAACAACCCAGTTTCTAAATTCATTAATTCTCCTACCTCCTTTTAATATTAAACATATATCACTGATGTTCTTAGGTCATTAAGACATAATATCATATCATGTAGTTTCTTTGATTTGTACAAAATAAATTGAAAAAAAGAATAAGATATTTCTTTCAAAATGAACAAAAACCTTCACCTGACTGATGTACCAAATACTGACGGAGTTGAAAAATACTGAAGGTGTTGACAAAGATTGAGCTGAGGTCAAATATAGAGTATGTGTAAATAGAACCATGAAACAGCATTAGAAGAATTCTCCATATGCAAAAAAAACGTATTAAATCACATTATACAGACTTTTTGAGAGCACTCAACATCAGACATAAAACATGACGGAGTTGATGTCTGACTGAGTTGACAAAATTTAATTTTGAACAGTGGAGCATGTTGTACGGTGGAGAAATTTAGTTTTTTCCCTCAGTTGTAGCTGCTTTAATAAACATATAAAATGACAAGTTTTATCCCACAACTATTTACAGAAACTATTACACTGCGATGAAGGAGTTGACATGTTTAAACTGTGACAGCAGAGACTTCAATATTGTTTGTTTAAAATATTTTAAAAATGTATAACTTCCAGGACTATGTGTCCTACTGTGAGATCCACAATGAGCAGGAAATAGTAAGTGCTCCTCAGAGTTAAATCTGGCCATGACAATGCCTGATTTATTCAGAATTATAAAAAATCCTGACGGAGTTGACGCAAAGTGAGGACACAACTTTTATAGCTATTTTTTTAATGGAAAGTATAATTCAATATTTACTTGTTGTATTTTTGATATTTTAAAGATCTCCACCTTTTAATGTAACTGTATTTTTTTAATTTGTTGCATTTTTAAACACTTTGTTTAGCAGTTACATTGTAACATGCTGAGGACAGGTTGAATTACATGTGTTTCTAAGTATAGAGTGTGCTTTTAAAATAATACTAAAGAAATTATTTAAAAGGATAAGTAATGAATGTCATGCGTATACAAATATCCCTTATTGTGTTGACATTCTTACTTTTTAAAGCTGCTGTCCGTAACTTTTTTTATGTTCAAGATTTACAAAAATGATATCATGAGTGTACAACATGAATCCATTTTCCAAACCGTGTTTTTGTCTTATAAACACTAATAAGTGTTTATATTGGGACTATTTCAGACCAGACTGGTAGGAACCGCTGTGGAGGAGCACAGTCCCTGGGTGACTCGCCATAGACATAAACAGAGAGAAGTAGCTCCGGCTGCAATGTTCTTCCGCAAAACGCATGCAGTTCTGTTTATTAACCGCTAGAGCGCAAAAGGTTACGGACTGCAGATTTAACATAAATAGGGCTTTTGTGTTTGGGACATTTGTCCCTTATCTCAAGAATCAGTGATGGATTACTTTTATGATGGATGGATGGATGTGCTTTTTTATCTTCAGAATCTCAGTTAAAAAATCTAAAGCTGGAAAAAGCCAAGATATTTTTTAATAGCCTTCGTCCGGAATGCAGAATCCCTGACAATATTCAAAAGACAGCTGAAAACTCATCTCTTCCATGAGCACTTAACTTCATCATCATAAAAAAATCACTTTTCTTTCACTCCCTAACTTATGCTACTCTAAGCAATGTCTGAAACTTGTATTTGCCTCTTCATGATGAATCACTTGCTGTATACGCTTTGGATAAAAGCGTCTGCAAAATAAATAAATGCAAATGTAATATAACTCTGATTGTGTTTGGCTGAAAGAAGAAAGTCATAAACACCTAGGATGGCGTGAGTAAATTAAGTGGTAATTAAACATTTTGGGTGAACTCCTTTAAGTGTAGATACTGCGTTTACTCATTGTTATTTTTTAAGGACAAAAATAATTTGTTTGCATAATTATTGAGTTTGTATTTTGTGTGATGACACTTGTAGGATATTATACAGTATGTGTGTGTCTAATGTAGATTTCTGCAGCAGTACTTTTTATTTGTCACTCACGCTGTGTCCTATTTTCATCTCATGACCAACGCACAGAAATCAATATTGCTGAATAATCACTGCTGCTTGTCCCTCATTTGCAAGTCTCCCTCTATAAAAATGTAAATGTACACTGATTCTGTAATATTTTTAAATTTTTTTGAAAGAAGTCCCTTATGCTCATCATTTATTTGATAAAAATACAGTAATGTTGTGAAATATAATATTACAGTATTCTTTTTAATATATTTAAAATTGTACTTTTTTCCTGTGATGGCAAAGCTGGATTTCCAGCAGCCATTATTCTAGTCTTCAGTGTCACATGATCCTTCAGAAATCAATCTAATTCAGCATATTTGGTGCTCATTTCTTATTATTATCAATGTTGAAAATATTTTTGAGGAAACCGTAATATATATTTTAAATTAAACATAAACTTAGAGAGAACACAAGTCTGACATTTTACAAACTGGCAAACAAGTAAAAATTCTGAAATGCTAAGTCTTTGCTCTGTTTCTGTCTCTCAGGCTCTAGGAGGCTGAAATGGCCACTCCTCAAGGGTGTTTGGGTCCTTCTCTTCAACTCATCTTCTTCTTTCATCTGTTACTCAATGTAGTGCCTCCCTGCCGGGGACGTCCGTTCTTTGGCCCTCCTTCGGTCAACGTGGCTGTGGTTTTCAGTGGTTTGGCCCACCACAGTGATATCAAAGGCCGTCTGAGTCCGGAAAACTTCCTAGACATGCCCCTGGAAGTGAACCCCATCACCGTGCTGGTGAATGACACTAACCCCAGGGCTTTACTCACACGTCTCTGTCAGACTATGGCAGCAGAGAGCCTCCACGGAGTGGTGTTTGAAGATGACGTGGACTCAGAAGCTGTGGCACAAATCTTAGACTTTGTCTCCTCTCAGACGTCCATCCCCATTGTAGGCATCAGTGGAGGTTCTGCCGTTGTCATCCCACATAAAGTAAGTGTTTGAAAAGGTGGCAGTGGTAGATCTTAGGGATCTGTCAGCTAAAGGGATCACAATTCAACACTTAATCTACTACGTAAGGATTATTCTTGCAACTAGATAAAGAACCTTTGGATCACCTAAAATTACAGTTAATTTTTTTTTTATTATTATTATTTAACCAACTACAGAAAGGTGTATTCATTGGGTTGTATTCATGAAACAAGCAGAACCAATATCTGCTTTCTAAAAATAATTTCAAGCTTTTTAAAAATAAAACGTGCAAAATGGTCACATTAAATTGAATGCAATGGAAAATTGTTGATTGTTACACAGAAAATTCATAAAACATTTCAGCCACAATTACATTTTACAAGTAATGTTTGTGTAACTTTTTATGATTTTCACAGTGCAACAACTTACATTGGATAAATTGTACAAATAATTTTCTTGTAAATCATTTGTAAAACGGAATCATTCGTTGTTGCATTCCGACAGTTTATCCACCAAAAAATGAGAATGATTTACACCAAAAGGTGTTTGTTTGTTTCTAAAACTTTTTGAATTAAAATGGTCACATTGAACTGAATTGCACCAATTTACCCACACAAATTTAATGATTTACAACGAGATGTGTTTGTTACGTAATTAAAATGTAATTAAATGCAGTAATTATGTGTGCAAAATGTAATGGTTCCATGAATTAGGCACAGTTCAGTAATGTTATTGAGCTTAAGTTGTATGCTGGCGTGTGGTAAGTCTCAATAACATTAGCATTCATTCATTTACATAAACAAGAAACTCAGCATGAAATAAAAATATTTATTTATATATTATATATTTCATTTATTATATTTATTTCAAATATCAAATCAAGATTTAATCAGGGGTATCTGTGAAGTCATTTCAGGAACGTTGTTCACACAGCTCTTATTAGACACAGCGAGTGTAAAATAACTGCTGTGAGGTCAAACGTTAGCATGTGCATGTGGTTTGTGTGTGTATTTTCCAGCGAGCCCCCTGCACTGATATGCTATTGAATAGATGTGTGGAAAAGTGATTTTGTGAGGTGTGAAAATCAATATGTGTTATGATGTATAACCGGCACCCGACAGTTGTGTCCCATTTTCCAGTGATTACTGAGGTGTGGAAACTTCTGAATAACATCAAGAAATGATATACAATTACAGCTGATCAATGCACATTTTAAGGCAACTGTGTATAAGACTTTCATGATGACTGTAATTTGACATAATTTTAGAGTGAAGGAATTTTGTGTACATTTATTGAGCGTCTAGTGGCAGCTTAAGCTTGTTTGAATGAAGTAAAAATGACAGTCTTGTCTATTGGAAAAGTTTAAGGAAAAAACACAGTGCAGTCTATATGGTCACATAGATTGTTTGGTTTTCAATTTTGAAAAAGCTGCATCACCACAACTCATACACTCATACAATTTTATAACAACATGAGGGTAAATGATGACAAAATGTTCATTTTTTGCTTAACAGTTATCTAATCCTTTAATTTGAATAAGCATTACTAAAGGTATGTGCAGTTGTGTCGCTTTTTCTCTATTAGTGCACGCTGTGTGGATTTTGCAGCATCTGATATCTGAAATCCACAAAAGAAACAGTACAGTAAAGTACAGTAAAACAATCATTACGCTTTCAGACTGGCAAAAGATGTATATCTTTAAATGAGAAACACAATAGCCCTTGATTTAATGGGACAGATGAGTATCTTCAATACCAGTTATACTCCTTCCCACCCAGCTGTCATTTACAAATGCCTTTCAGACTCGCAAGGCGTGCAGAAAAAAAGGTAGATAAGATGTATAAAGTGGAACAGAAAGCCAAAAATGTGCGTTTTTCTCCAATGCCAGATAATTGTGTAAGAACTGGATTAAAATGAAGCAGGGAATTATATTTCAGGAGTTTAACCATAGAGCATGAAATCTAAAGATCCTGAATAATTTGCCAAATCTTTTGAACAGCCCAATGACCATTTTCTTACTTTATATTAAAGAGCACTGAGGGAAAACCTGAAAAGAATCTCTTGCATCCTTCATTTTTATCATTTCCAATTCTCAGTTATGCAATAAAGCTTTAATATTTCGGACAGCACAGCACTCTATAATACAAAAAACATATTCAGTAATAGACTTGAAAGTAAGGGTTCAACATATAAAATATCAATCAAATTAGAAAAAATGCCACAAAGAAATATTTGCATAATGCAATAAACCATATTTCATACCACATTTCCAGATTGTGGATTAGCCGTTTAATCTCCTTTGAGAAATGCGTGCATATCATATCATAAATCTGATGTGATTATACAATTCCTGTTGTATAGGCATGCGGTGGGCGGAGACAGAGATATGCAACATCCTGTTCTACTTTGTTCGAATCTGGTCATGCTACAGCAAGACAAACCAATGTATATTGCACATGTAAATCCCATGCAATTGAATAAGCTGTTGCTGATTATTTTATCTAGCTTGAGGGATTGGACTGTAGGTCACAAACATCTGTTATGGGATTTTTTTTTCATGAATTCCCAGTAGCATTGGACACTGTCAATGGCCAAGTGCCTTGTCAAATAAATAAAGTGAGCTTAAAATATCACTTTTGCACTTGATCTTAAAATCAGGGCAGAGCTTACCTTTGTGGGTGCCAGCTCCAGACATTGGATAAAGAACATATTTAGATTTTTGTTTCCAGAGAATATGAATTATTATTATATATTTTAAATTGTTAAGTCAGCCAAAAATTATACTTTTGTCATAATTTACTCGTTCCAAACCTGTATGACTTTCTTTCTTCTGTGGAACACTAAATAAGATAATCAGAAAAATTAACTTTCATTGAAGGGACAAAAAATACTGATACATTTTTCAGAATATTGACTTTTGTGTTCCATGGAAGAAAGTCAGACATATTTGGAAAGAAAGAGGGTTGAAAAAATGATTACATAATTTTGGAGTGAACAATACACAGTACCTTTAAAGCAGTGGTTCTCAACTCTGGCCCTCGAGGTCTACATACCTGCAGAGTTCATCTCTAACCTTTATCAAACTAACCTGCCAATAACTTTCTATCAGAGATGGTATTGTTATTGGGAGATATGATGGTGCGTGGCTCTACCATTGGAGAATAAGTAACAGTTAACTTAGATCATGTGTGCCTTAATAGCCAATCACATTACAACCTTGGCGTCATTTAATTTTTGTGCGACAGCCAATCACTGTTTGCGGATACCATAGAAATAAATGAGAAAGTCCTTAAACTATATTCTACCTGTCACAAAATTGTCACTTTTCTTATAAAACTGAATATTTTCTGGTTAAATGAATGTTGAATGGCAAACATGTTGAAGATTTGCTGATTGGCTGTCGATTCATTAAATTCTAAGCTGTTTTGAAGCCTCTCCTCACATTCCTTAAAAAACACTGGTCGCCTTCCTTGCATACCATAAAGTTGCACTTCTTTTCTTTTTTTGGTAAACATGGAGGGATGCCTTAAAGCAGTTTTGCTTTCTAGTAATCCTAGAAACCTTGATTAGCATGTTCAGGTGTATTTGATTAGGGTTGGAGCAAAACTCTGCAGGAAAGTGGACCTTGAGGGCCAGAGTTGAGAATCCCTGGTTTAAGGTCATGTCTGCATAAGTGAATGAGGGTGCATGGCACCTATCGAAACTCATGGGACTAAGTTCATGCCCAAAGTGCACATGTAATGCCCCTGAGGGATCGTCCCATTTTTACTGAGAATGCATGTTTTGACTGCTATAGCATAACTTCAAAATGGTGTTGCCGAGACTCTTGAGCACTAATCGCAGGAGAGCTGAGCTGAGTCTGGGTGATTGTATAACCTCTTAAAGAAAAAATCTTCCAGAGCACCTGACATTCGAAAGCCCTCTCTCTCTCCAAGAGGTAGCCTACTTTAACCACAGAAGTTATTTGAAGGACACCGGATCAGTCTGTCAGGGAAGGGGAAAGCTCTTAGTGAGAGAGGAGTCTTGGGAGAATGTCTCTCGGCTCCTGACACTCCCAAGACCTCCACACCCATTTTTCTCACTTTAGAACTTAATTGGACACCACCTCCTCCGGTACCTTTGAGTCATCTCATGCTGTGCGGTGGAAGCAAATGCGGTTGGCAGTGTAGGGCATTAGGACGCTTGCTTGTTTGAAGTGAACTAAGTGCAAGTGAAATTAAAACCACACTTAATAGATAATTTTGTTTTTTTACGTGCACAACTGTGGCTTGATATTGACGCTAAGTGTGGTGATTCACACATTTTTATATGCAAATGTAAAATTGCATATTGTTTTGTTCAAAGAGCACATCACACCGGCATGATATTGAACAGCTGCGTGGACAAACGAGTATTAGGTGTCAAGTGTAAATCTATTCAATAGGATTACAGAAAGAGGAATAATGGTTGAAAGTCAGGCAATAAATCAAGTGTTCTATGCGTGGCTGTGGTACAGATAGGATCAATAGTCTAGTGAATTGTCTTTGCGTTGTAAATCCAATTCTCGTATCTCATACTTTGGAACGTGTTCAAGGTTAATGTTGCTCAGTAATACATGTTATTTCAATGGTATGAGAAAGTCCCATGTACCATGATTGAGTTACTATGGATCTCCTGTATGTGTGTACAACCTATAAAAGCTGAAATGCAGAACAATTATAGTGCAGCGTGAGTTATGGCTCTCATCAGAAGCTCATTCATTGGTCAATTTAAAACATACATACTCTACAGTTCAAAAGTTTAGAGTAGGTATTTTTTTATCTTTTAGTCTCTTGCTTACCAATGCTGCATTTATATGGAAAAAAAGGTTGCTAGAGTGTATTTAATTAAATTTGAAAAATACCTTGTAAAATATATAACAATATATTTATTAGAATATGTATAATATTATATTTAATATTTTAATTGTATAAATCAATCACAGCTGTATTTACCTGGCTCAACAGCTCTTTCAGAGAAATGGTGAATCATTTGAACTGACTGAATTACACTGTAAAAAAAATATATATATGATTAGTAAGTTATGACAACATGTGTTTTTACATTGCTTTAACTCATCAAAATAAGTTAAAGGGATAGTTCACCCAAAAAATGAAAATTACCCCATGATTTACTCACCCTCAAGCTGTCCTAGGTGTATATGACATTCTTTTTCAGACAAATACAATAGGAGTTATAATAAAAAATATCCTGGCTCTTCCAAGCTTTATAATGGCAGTGAATGGGTGTTTCTGTTTCGAAGTCCATAAAAGTGCATCTAGCCATCATAAAACTGCTACACACGGCTTATTTACAAGTTATTTGATATTGTTTTAGAAGTTTAATGTAATTTAAGTTGAAATGACTTAAACATCCAAGTTGATTGTACTCAAAATTTTAAGGAAGCAACTTTTTTTACAGTGTAGTTTAAAGGGGTGGTAAAACACATTCTTTCGAAGGCTTGATTGTGTTTGTGGGGTGCACTGTAACATGTGTTCATGCTTCGTTTTTAAAAACTTGCATTATTTTTCATATATTTTACCTTTATTCTACACTGCTCTGTCCCTCCTTGTAAAAACGGTCTGATGGTTTCTGGGTTGTATGAAGACAGTCTCTCAAAAATACGCAATGGGCTCAGATTGGTTAGATGGCCCAGGGTGTTGTGATTCGCTAACCGCCTAGTGCACGTTTGTCGGAAACGTCACGCCCCTTACCTTTACCGGTAGATTGTGCTTTGGGTAGTATTAGAAACAATGGCGTCAATAAAACCATAGCAATTTGAGCCCGAATGGGACCCAGACAATTTTAGTGAAGATGATCGAGCAGAACCTGTTCAGTCCTCAAGAGTAAAGACTGCGGATCTATAGTAATCGCTACTGAATGGCACTGTTACTTTTGTATTTTTAGAACGATTATAGCCAAATATCTGTCGCAAGAACTATAAACCCAAAATGAACACTAAACATTGGCTTTACTAGTAGCCAAATCAAACACAGAACCATGTCTAGCATGCCTGTAGATAAACAATACATAAAAGCTCTAATCAAAGAATAATTTACACTAATTCCAAGTTCGCTGTTGAGATTTTAAAAAGTTTGTAACGTTAGGTGTTTGTCGGATAAGTATGAATGAGCATTTAACAAACTGGTTTGCAGAGCCAAACAGCGTTGTCATCTGTGTACTTCCTTGTTACAATGTACAATTAACAATACAAACTATTACAGGAAAACACATCGACGAAAAATAAATCATACTTACAGGTTGTGGCCCGTAAACAGCTTCTGTTTTAAATCCATCTTTCAGGACAAGCCGTTGTGCGAATCCTTCATTGAACTCGTGAAGATTGTGGAAGCTTTCCTCCGTGAAATGTGCAGCGGGAGCCGCGCGCCCTTTGTGCATTCACACTGGCAGTGTTTGTCTCGTGCAGCTGAACCGCGGCTCTTGTATTGCAAATACAGACGAATATTGTCCATTATGTCACATTTTCCGGTCTTCTCCTCCGACCCCTGTGTGTCTCGTGCTTTGATTTATGATGGGCAGCATATATCTGCTGCAAATGCGACCTGTTCCCCTCTGTCTCATACACACATGCAAATAACATGTTGTATGTTAAACACACTCCAACGCACCCCCGTCCCTAGATAGGCTGAACAAAGTGGACCTGCAATCCGGATGAAAATAACAGCGTTTCGACGGCATTGCGGCAACAACACTCCAGCCTACTAACTATACCACAACAACGCTTCCTAGCGGCGATACAAAATGGCCTCGCCCCCCCTTATTTAATATCTTGGAGGAGGGGTTTATGTAAATATTGGGGCTGGTGATGTCAGAGACTCTGGAGGAATGTCTAGTAGTCCCTACTGGCCGTTTGCTGTAGTCCTTACCCCCTAGAACCACCCCTTTAAAAATTGACTTTAAAACGTCCTCTATGTAGTTTTGGAAAGTCTGATTCTTTATCAAATCGGTTAGTTCAAAATGAATCACTGTAATGAATCAAACTTACCAACAATAAATATGAGAGAGGATGTATTAAAAGCTTAAAGCAGTATAATGTGAATAAAAAAAACACTTCAGCACTATACTTGTTAGGAAAAAGTAGCTTGTTATTGAAAAGTTTTACTTTGGAAACAGCAAATGGCATGTCAGTAGACACGAGCTAAAGGCAAGTTGCTATACCACTGCCGAAATGCTTAAATTATTCAATTGATAATTCAAATTATTCAATTGAGAATTATTCAATTATTCACATGAATTACTTCCTTTATCTTCTGTCTTGATTCTGCAGGCTGAAGGCTCTACCTTTCTCCAGATGGGAGCTTCTATAGAGCAGCAAATAAATGCAATGTTCAAAGTTATGGAGGAGTACAACTGGGGTAACTTTGTGGTGATCACCAGTTTGTATCCCGGCTATGAGAACTTCGTGGACTACATTCGCTCCTTCACGGACACCAGCTACTTCCTGTGGGAGCTGCAGGATGTGCTGAGCTTTGAGATGTCCGTGGGGGCCAATGACATCCGCACACGTAGACTACTACAGCAGGTGGACTCGCAAGTATATCTAGTGTACTGTTCTCACGAGGAGGCGCAGTACTTGTTCAGGATGGCCTCTGATGTGGGGCTTCTGGGGCCTGGATACATCTGGGTTGTCCCCAGTCTGGCTGTGGGGAACCCTGAAGCGTCCCCTCCTGACAGTTTCCCAGTGGGCGTCATCAGTATTATCACAGACCGCTGGAAGAAAACACTGCGCCAGAGGGTTCGGGAAGGAGTAGCTGTCATAGTAAAAGGGGTGTACAGTTTCCACAAGTGCAGAGGATCCATTCCTGAGGGCCACAGTGACTGCAATAGTCCTGCCAAATCATATGCCAACAATTCTCTCTTCAGGTAAGACTTTTTAAGATTAATACGTTTAGTAAATGAAAGAGCACTGATTTAGATTGTTTGTTAAAAGAAAGGATTTAAAACCCATGTCTTATTATTACCGAAATAATATACTTTAAAATAATATACTTGAGTGCGAACCGAATGTAATGGTTTCAGAAACTTAATTGCATGTCAATTGCAATTAAATGGAAATGAATTTTAGTTTAATGGCAGTTTAAGGACTTAAGAGTGCTTTTTTTAAGGACTTAAGATACCCACTTAGGTAGGCCTTAAGTACATCTTTACATGTAATTTCATAATTACTTCTGTCGAAATATGGGGTTACACTTTATTTTAAGGTGTCATTGTTACAGTGTAATTATATATTTAAGTACTGAGTAATATTTAATATCTATATGTACTTACTATAGGTTTTATACGTTTTAATATTTTTTTTTTAAAAGTGTATTCTTTTATGGACTTTTATTTATTTAATATTATCTCCTATTATTTTGGTTTATTGATCTTTATCAATATCACATCCTATATATATATATATATATATATATATATATATATATATATATATATATATATATATATGTATATATATAGAACATGCTATTGATATATATACACATACTATACTATATCATATCATAGACATCCCTTTGGAATATCTGGAATACTCTAACTGCCAGTAATGTTTTATAAAGCTGTCATATATTTAGTCCTCCCTTGGCCAGCATTGCTCTATTTTTTTGTAAAATGTGTTGATCACATCAAATTCAACAGGAAAGTGTGTGTGGTAAATTCAAAAATCCTCAAAATCCTGACAATTTTAATTCTCACAGCTTAGCTGGCCGCTGGAGATTTCATCATAAACAGCTTTCCAGACAAAACATTGCATTCTTGCGCTTTTTCTTGTGGTCTCTCTCCCTTGTAATGAGACTGGGAGATTCTCCAGATTTCCTTGTTAAATCTGCCGTTCACCTGGGAGTCACCGTCCTCATTAAATAGTGTTCCAATTGCCTCTCCGAGCTTTCTGTGATCAAGCGTATCAGAGACACATGAGCGACTGGGTTCTCCATCCGGAATGTTCCCAGGCTTCGGTGCTGTTCAGGTGTCTGCCTGTTTCTCTGGCATAAAAAGAAACGTCTGTCGTAAGACAGTTTATAAATCTTTAAAGAACTGGCTTTTCAGACGTGTGACTAGTTGGGCAGTATCAAAGGAATCATCAGGTGCACGGCAAGATGGAAAGTATTCTTCCTGGAAAAACTTTATATTAGTAGGATGATCTGAGGTGATGAGGTAAGATGGGGATGAGGATTGAATTGAAAAGACATATTTGCTCACCCTCATGTTATTTCATATATCTTCACATGGTTCTTTTCAATACACAACGAAAAAATGGCAATTAAAGGAAGTTGTTAACTCAAGAATCACTGTTGCATGTTGTGAACAGTGAATTGAACTTGAGAACCAGATCGTTGAATGAATCAATTCATTTTCACAAAATTTACTTTCACAAAATCAGAGTTCGACTCAGTGACTCAATGATCAAATCTCAGCAGTTGTCTAATTAACAAATTCACAGGAAAGGAAGATTATTGGTGGATAATCTTAAATTTCCATCTGTTTGTCATGCATTGTTATATAGACTATACTTTTATGGGGGGGTTGTCATGTTTCATATTTTCAGACAGGTGAACTATGCACTGCCATTGTATGAAAAGATATGTGTGAAGTTGTTTTTATTTACAGACATTCATTTGAAATGACAAGAGGGTGAATAAATGGTAACAGAATGTTCAGAATTTGTGCATATTTGTCTAATATAATACATTCTCTTGCTCAACTGAAATTGAATAGTTCTTTATGAGCTTTGTTTTTTGCAAAGGAGCTATAAATCGCAGAGAAGGTGGATAAGATGGATGTAGAGTGGTGTATTTGAGTTCCTCTGAGGATTTTGTTATTGATAGTTGTTAGTCATGTCATGATTTTAGCCATTATCATGAATTATCAATGATGTCTGTATAATGATAACTGCTGCTGCACTCTGCATAAGTAAAATTGAATGACATTGTTAAATCCTGCCTCATGTTGTGCTCCACCAGTGGCTGGTTCTATAAGTGAACAATTTGTTTAGTAAAATGTTGAGGTCTATGAGACAAAGAGGATTAAAAGAGAGAGAGAACAAATACTGTAAATGTATTAGTGTCTGTACGCTTTCTTTGATTTATATTCATTTGACTTGTGGGGGGAAAAATGATAGGCTTGTATTTGAAATGTCCTCCTTTCTCTGCCTAATAGTCTTCTGTCTCATTTCAGAGATGGATCAAATCCAGGCAATTGTACAATCACTTAAAATTAAAATCTACTTTTTTTGGTTTACTAATTTAAAGCTACTAATTTGTTCTACAGGCATATGCTAAATGTGACATGGGAGCATAAGGACCTCTCCTTCAACGCTGATGGCTATCTCACTAATCCCTCCATGGTGATCATTGCTTTGGATCGAGAGAGACACTGGGACAAGGTTAGTCTTATTATTAGAAGGAACAATAATAGTAATAATGTTGAAACATTTTAGAGTTCACCACACAAAGCTGGAATAGGGAACACCCACAGAGCTGGAGATACAGTTTCCTAAAGTGTTTTATCTATTCCTTATAGAAGTAAGTGGTTGGAAATCATATCGGTCTATATCTGGAACACCCATTAGAGTAACAACACATAATATAAAGACTGAAAAATTATAATAATAAATAATATCAAGTGACTACACTGTACTTTAGTCACACTGGGCAGTAGAAGTGCTTGTGACACCAAGCTGCCAGGAAATACACAACTTTTTTTCAGAAAAAAGCTATGGTGTAAATATAAACTAGCTGAGTAAAGATCACTGGGACAAACTTTGCTGTTGGCTTGACAGACCCGTATACAAGTTTTATAAGCTCTAAATTTAGTGAAGTGAAAAGTGAAAGAAAGACATTGCTAGCATGAACTAACATGTTTTAGCACATTGATGAATTAGCATGTTTTAACAGGTTGCTAGCATGAATTAGCATGTTGCTAACATGAATGAACATGTTGCTAGCGTGAATTGGCATTCTGCTTGCATGAATAAGCATATTGCTAGCATGTTTTAACACATTGCAGCAGACAAACGACAATCCACCTGTCACTCAAAGTGGCCACGGAAGACTTAAATAGTGTAATATAGTTCTAATTTTAAACATTCTAATACCATATCATTCTTATTATGTATAATTGTATTACATTTTTGCCTTTTATTATAATATATTGGCAGCTATTTCACTAATAGGTTGGACCATTTCAATAACTTTGCCTTTTTAGCTTTTATTATTATACAAAACGAATCAGAAAAGCCTGCCTCACAGGCTCCTCCAACGCTGGATATTTATTACCATCCACACCAGGTCATGATGCAATTACACTTGGCTTTCTGAAACAGCCCTTTCTTCCTCACATGGCCAGCCCTCCAGCACTTTGGCCTCTGTGATAGGGACATGTGTAGGCCGCCTGGCAATGTGTGAACACCACCTGACTACAAAAAGAGATTAGAGGAATAAACAGAGATCAAACTGACATCCAAATTTACATCCGGTCATCACGCCCTCCTCTAGGTGGATTAGAGGATACGGATATTAGAAGATGTGTGTTGTCATCTAAAGCTGCAATAAAAAAAATCACTGTTGATGGCTAGTAGACGATAACTAAATTGAAAGAGCTTTTGTTTTTTGAAAGTAGGGTGTAAATGTTTTCTGTAAATTTCAAGGGCTGGATTCACTACATTTTTGTGCCACTTGTATGTGGTATTTCAAAAATCCAGATGTTAAATGTGCTACAATGTAAATTAAATATTTAAATTAGGTAGCCCAAACAAGCCTCCTTTCTATGTAAATTAGGCTCATTATACATGTTGTGCCTTATTCACAAAAATCATTGCTTTTTGCCTGGCAGACCTAGCATTGTGCTGTTAACAGTCGTTTGTGGGAATTTAATTTAAAAGAGATGTTTGAGTACATTTTCTATATATGCTAGCTTTTGCAAGTCTGCTCTATTTAGCATGACATGCAAATAGTGTTTTTGCAGGTGCATTTGCTGATTTGCATAATTCCTTTAGTAAACTAAGCACTAAAACAATACCGACAGTGTGTGCAAATAAACTGCACAATTAGTGGGAGCAATTCAACAAGTGCATGACAAGTAGATTTGTGTGTGAAGGAGCCTGTGTGAGCTTGTGTTATTTTTTGAAAAATTTTGATAATTCTTTTTTTTTTTTTTTCAGTCTTTAGTTTTAACTCACACCTCTGGCCTTCATGGCTCACCTGATCCCCCTCTGTGTGACATAACAGTTTATCTATATCTGGTCACCTTGCTCTGTAGCCCCTCTCATGCTCCCATTGACACTCTCTGCACCACCTCACTTTCCCATGCTGTGCACACCCTGCTCATGTCGTGTGCTGAAGTCATTAGCAAGATGAATCATTGCTTCCCTTTTTTTAAGTGCAGGCATACTGACAGCACATAGACTGTTTTTCTCTGCTGGTACCATGATAGTGTCTCCAAGACAGACAGAGCCCAAATGACGCAGATCAGACTGGGAAAAACAGTGCTTTCGGAAAACGTCCTTGTGCATCTGTGCTATTAGTGCGTGATTTTAAAGGAGATGTAAGGAAATTGTTTTTGCTTCAGGACCCAGTTATTTTGTATTGGACATCAAGTAGCGACCTGAAACGGAATCAAACTTATTTACTGTCCAAAAGTAAACAAAAACAATGGCATCTTCTGAGAAATCTGTCTAATTTGGATAGCTTCTGTCAAATATAGAGTTTGATAGAACACTCGCCTTTGACGTCAACAAATACAAAGTTCTGTCATGAAACTCTAGATGGTGCAGGCTGATAGGTCCTTAACTCAATCTGCTTGCATAGGGCACAGCTGATTGGTTCATGCTGTGTCAGTAGCCAATGAGCTCGCTGCTCAACCTTCAAATACTGGTCAGCATTGTGTCTAGCAGTTGCTTTATTAAAGTGCCCCTATTATGCTGTTTTAAAGTTTCCTAATTTTGTTTTGGAGGTCTCCTAAAACAGGTTTACATGCAGCAAAGGTCAAAAACACTTTAATTTTCTCATAATATACATTGCACATCACCACATTGTTCAATGATTCTCAAACGACACGTTGGATGAATCAGTCTCTATAAATCCCTCCTTTCTGTGAGCCTACTCTGCTCTGATTGGCCAGATGGCCCAGTCTGTTACGATTGGTCTACCGTTTTTCGGAAGCTAACGTCCATTACTATAACTGTACTTCAGCTTAGGAGGCTTCCTCAGTCCTTAGTGATTGTTCACACTGTAAAGACAGTAACAATAACATTGATTTTACCATATCAATCCAAGCGCGAATCCAATGATGAAACATTGGAAGAACTAGTTATTCAATCCGAACCTCCATCGCAAGGACGACATGAGAAGGACATTTCTCGGTGAGACACTACTCATTTTGAGGTACATTATGAGATGTTGCAGCTGTAATTCCTCACCATCAGCATTAACAAGTGTATGTCCATCATTGTGTATATTTCTCATTTATTGCAGTGCACATGCAGGAACTGTATCAATAACAGCGAATATGTTAGCTGAGCACTAACATGAAGGATGGTTGTTACATAAACGTTTGTAAAACAAATCTTGCTCCATCCTTTATCTTTACTCAAAGTAGTAAGAATGACTGACAATCTGCACTATTACTTTTAGGTAATAATGGCACACAGCTGATTTGCGGTAGTATTTCAGTAAGACAGCAATAAAGTGTGTTAGCCGGAAACTTACACAATATAAAACACAAAACTACATATTTGGAACACCCGGTAGAAAATATATACATCCATAATTAATCATACTTACAGGCTGTGATTCTGAGGAGCAAGCTGGTCCAAATAAAATGGGACCCATCTTTTAAGAGCAAGCGTTTTGTGAATCCCACGTTGAAGTCTGAGATTTGAGAAGCAGTCTTCAGTAAAACGACGTGTTTGTGGGCGTGTGAAGTTTTTCGCGGCCGGACAACGTACAACATAGGCGGGCATTGCGCAAAAGTCTTTTCTAGTGACGTAGAACTGTCACGCAGTGGGATTCGAAACAGAAACGACTCGTTTAGGCGGTTCAGAGTCGATTCTTTCTTTTGGGAGACAATAACTTTATTTATCGTGCACTTTTGACTTTACAACTTTGCAGAACGTTTACAGAGCATGAAAGGAAATATTCGAAAAACCATATTAGAGGCACTTTTCTCCGCAGAGACCGTGTCAATTAGACTCCCCTGAAATTGCATCGTCGACACGGCATCCTCAATAAACCCGTCTCCGGCGTGATGATTCCGATTGTTCGAATATTACAATTTAATAATATTTAAATCGATATGTCATCCTCAATAAACCTGTCTCCAGCGTGTTGCCTCCGATCATTCGAATATTGCACTTTAATAATTATTTAAACATCATCATCCTCAATAAACCCGTCTCCGGCGTGTTGCCTCCGATCCTTCGAATATTCAGATCTGTTATGACCTCTGACCTGTAAAGTTTCCAGAATAATAATCATATGCTGTTTGTTAATTGGCCAGAGGAGAACTGGCACCCCGACTGAGCCTGGTTTCTCCCCAAGGTTTATTTTTCTCCATTAGGTCACCTGATGGGGTTTTGGTTTCCTTGCCACTGTTGCCTCTGGCTTGGCGTGCTCAGTTGGGGACACAAAATTTTTCTAAATTTTCAACTAAATATCCAAATAAATCTAATTATTAAACTAAATTAACCATATAAATTAAATTACTGATCTAATTACATTTACATTTATACATTTGGCAGACGCTTTTATCCAACTTACAGTGGCCTAATTACAGGGACAATCCTCCTGGAGCAACATGGAGTAAAGTGCCTTGCTCAAGGACACACTGGTGGTAACTGCTGGGATCGAACCAGCAACCTTCTGCGTATCAGTTCCATGGTTTAACCCACTGGACCACCAACTCCATTACTGATTTAAAGCCCACACTGTCACTGTATGATAATTGAAATGAACTGATGACATAACCGTTTTCTCCAGAATGGCTAGACGGTTGAATAAAATTATGCTGCATTATTTTCCTGTTTAACAATGTAAAGCTGCTTTGAAACAATCTGCATTGTTAAAAGCGCTTTATAAATAAAGCTGACTTGACTTGACTTTAAGAAACCCCCACCTTCCCCAACTCCACCTGTATAGATCTGCTATGGGTAATTCATGTATGCTATTTTGCCCTGCAACTCAGTCTGGAAACCTGTATATTCATTTCTGCTGCTTCTGTTACACTTTTGCGGGAACCAATCACAGACTGGCTTATCCACCTGGAATATTGGCGGGTTTAACGCGATGACGGATAGAGAAGCGTTGCCCGTTGATCACGCCTCTTGTGATCTGATTGGTTGAAGGAGTATCCAATTGCATACAGAGTCATTTGAATAATGCTCATTTATCACGCCTCTTGTGCAGTAGAAAAAACAGAGCAGACTCCCCAGACCAATGTTCAATCTTAAATTGAGGTCTTGGTCTGGTGATAGCCAGACAACATTTTGCGGTCTTAACTATCCACAATCATATGGTTAGTTGCATTTTATATTTGCTTTTAATGTTTTTTTCCCCTGCTGTCCACAACCCTTTCAGAACAGACTTGCAATCCATTTACTGCTATGAGCTGCAAATAGACAAAATGCTGTTGTAGTTGAAGTACATGATAACTTGGTTTAGTTTTTGGACCACAGATCTGGATATGGATCAGTGGTTTGGACAGACATTGACTTTTGAAAATCTCAGCTGAACAATCCCAGATATGCTAGGCAGCAAAATGTAATAGGCTATTCCAAATAACAGATATCTACTCCGACCGAAATCTGGTTTGCGCCTCAGAACGAGAATAGAATACCCTGTTATTACAGCCATTATAGTCTGCTGAATTACTATACCTCTCACTTTCACAACACAGCCTATTTCAGTTTCTGGTCTGAAAGTGCTCACTAAAACAGGTATAGACAGAAATAACTGCTGGTCTTTGTCTGGATTCATTCTTTACACATAAAGAACAGTTTCTATGACACAGTCCTCATTTAATGTGCAAATCAAATGTTCTTCAGTGCTCTTGTAGTCGTTGCTAATGATCAGATGTGATGTGCCACCAGGCTGTCATGTTATCCACACCTGGAGTCTAGAGATTGAATCTATTTGTTCTGCTGAAGTTTATGAATGATTCTTCAATAAATCCCTGTTGCTGAGGCTTATCACGCTCACTTCCCCTCACAGCTAATACCATAACCAAACATGGATTACAAATCCCAAGCTGAAAAGCCTCTGCTGCATTTGGGAAAGGCTGTCAAACAGCTGCTGCACAATTAGTGGCAACACTTTCCTGTCTTTTGCCTTAAAAGGATATGCAACAGTGCCTCCTTCTTTAGCTCTTTTACATTTTTTCTTAAAAAAATGGCTGTTTGCTCAAAATCTGTAGAAGGGGGTCACACCTTCAAGAAGCAGCCAGGGAATATTAACCACAGCTAATGGACTGCAGATTTTAGATGGAGGAGTGTATGTTCTTCTCTCATGTAACTTTAAAAGAGGGTCACAGAGATCGACAGCAGGTTTGTACTTCTTCCCCCTTGGTAGTTGGGTGTGACGCATGGATTCTGGAAATTTTAGCAGAGGCAGCCCTGAGACAGACTCTCCATAGTCTCTTTTAAGCTGAGCTGGACCAGTGGTTTGAGCTCTCTCTGGATAATAGGGCTTTTCCACAGTCTACAAACAGCTCCGTAAAGATTCCCCATGAGCCGCTGAGCCCTGGGAGATTTACGGCTTTGTGCAACACCTTCATTACTGGAGTAGGATAAATTCTAAACATTATTACAAATTAATTTCAAGTTATGAGGGAAAACCTAAAAAATAAGAGCAATAAAGGAGAATAACATAAATGTTTGGGATATTTGATTATACATCACGATGAGGGTGTGACAAACGAATAATGCATTGTTTTGAACAGCAAATGATAATCATTTAAATGCATTTAAATATCTTATAAAGACATTGTTGGGGGATATAGAATGAGTGCTGATATTTATAATTCTGACTTTATATCTCGCAATTCTGACTTTATAACTCGAAATTCTGACTTTATATCACAATTCTGACTTTATATCTCACAATTCTGACTTTATATCTCACAATTCTGACTTTATATCTCACAATTCTGACTATATCTTGCAATTCTGACTTTATATCTCACAATTCTGACTATATCTCACAATTCTGACTTTATATCTCACAATTCTGACTATATCTCACAATTCTGACTATATCTCGCAATTCTGACTTTATATCTCACAATTCTGACTTTATATCTCACAATTCTGACTATATCTCACAATTCTGACTATATCTCGCAATTCTGACTTTATATCTCACAATTCTGACTTTATATCTCACAATTCTGACTATATCTCACAATTCTGACTATATCTCGCAATTCTGACTTTATATCTCACAATTCTGACTTTATATCTCACAATTCTGACTTTATATCTCACAATTCTGACTATATCTCGCAATTCTGACTTTATATCTCACAATTCTGACTTTATATCTCACAATTCTGACTATATCTCACAATTCTGACTATATCTCACAATTCTGACTGTTTGTATATTTGATTATACATCACGATGAGGGTGCGACAAACGAATAATGCATTGTTTTGAACAGCAAATGATAATCATTTAAATGCATTTAAATATCTTATAAAGACATTGTTGGGGGATATAGAATGAGTGCTGATATTTACAATTCTGACTATATCTCGCAATTCTGACTTTATATCTCACAATTCTGACTATATCTCACAATTCTGACTTTATATCTCGCAATTCTGACTTTATATCTCACAATTCTGACTATATCTCACAATTCTGACTTTATATCTCACAATTATGACTTTATATCTCACAATTATGACTTTATATCTCGCAATTTCTGACTTTATATCTCGCAATTCTGACTTTATATCTCACAATTCTGACTTTATATCTCACAATTCTGACTTTATATCTGGCAATTCTGACTTTATATCTCGCAATTCTGACTTTATATCTCGCAATTTCTGACTTTATATCTCGCAATTCTGACTTTATATCTCACAATTCTGACTTTATATCTCACAATTCTGACTTTATATCTCACAATTCTGACTTTATATATCGCAATTCTGACTTTATATCTCACAATTCTGACTTTATATCTTGCAATTCTGACTTTATATCTCACAATTCTGACTTTATATATCGCAATTCTGACTTTATATCTCACAATTCTGACTTTATATCTCACAATTCTGACTTTATATCTCACAATTCTGACTTTATATATCGCAATTCTGACTTTATATCTCACAATTCTGACTTTATATATCGCAATTCTGACTTTATATCTCACAATTCTGACTTTATATCTTGCAATTCTGACTTTATGACTCACAATTCTGACTTTATATATCGCAATTCTGACTTTATATCTCGCAATTCTGACTTTATATCTCACAATTATGACTATATCTCACAATTATGACTTTATATCTCACAATTATGACTTTATATCTCACAATTCTGACTTTATATCTCGCAATTTCTGACTTTATATCTCGCAATTCTGACTTTATATCTCGCAATTCTGACTATATCTCGCAATTCTGACTTTATATCTCACAATTCTGACTTTATGACTCACAATTCTGACTTTATATATCGCAATTCTGACTTTATATCTCACAATTCTGACTTTATGACTCACAATTCTGACTTTATATATCGCAATTCTGACTTTATATCTCACAATTCTGACTTTATATCTCGCAATTCTGACTTTATATCTCGCAATTCTGACTTTATATCTCGCAATTCTGACTTTATATCTCACAATTCTGACTTTATATCTCGCAATTCTGACTTTATATCTCACAATTCTGACTTTATATCTCGCAATTCTGACTTTATATCTCACAATTCCGACTTTATATCCTGCAATTCTGACTTTATATCATGCAATTCTGACTTTATAACTCGTAATTCTGACTTTATATCTCGCAATTCTGACTTTATATCTCACAATTCTGACTTTATGACTCACAATTCTGACTTTATATATCGCAATTCTGACTTTATATCTCGCAATTCTGACTTTATATCTCACAATTCTGACTTTATATCTCGCAATTCTGACTTTATATCTCACAATTCTGACTTTATATCTCACAATTCTGACTTTATATCTCGCAATTCTGACTTTATATCTCACAATTCCGACTTTATATCCTGCAATTCTGACTTTATATCCTGCAATTCTGACTTTATAACTCGTAATTCTGACTTTATATCTCACAATTCTGACTTTATATCTCACAATTCCGACTTTATATCTCGCAATTCTGACTTTATATCTCACAATTCCGACTTTATATCTCGCAATTTTGACTTTATATCTCACAATTTCTGACTTTATATCTCACAATTCTGACTTTATATCTTGCAATTCTGACTTTATATAACAAAATTCTGACTTTATGACTCGCAATTCTGACTTTATATCTCACAATTCTGACTTTCTGACTCGCAATTCAGATTTTATAACTCGCAATTCTGACTTTATATCTCATAATTCTGACTTTATATCTCACAATTCTCAATTCTACAACAACAAAAATGTTAATTATTTTCTGACAATTATTTAATATGTCAGGTTTTAGGGTTAATGGATATCTAAAAATGCAAAAGGATTTATGTGAGGGATAGCTTCAATATTTAGGCATAAAAATCAGTTAATCAATATAACAATAGTAGAAGTCAATGAAGAAATGTCTGTGTGTACATGTTTTTCTATCCCATTGGGGACCTAAATTGAGGTCCCAATAAGGAAACAAGCTTATAAATCATACAGAAGTTTTTTGAAAATGTAAAAATGCAGAAGGATTTCTGTAATGGGTAGGTTTAGGGGTAGGGTTAGTGTTAGGGGATAGAATATACAGTTTGTACAGTATAAACCTTTGTGTTTTAACCTTTGCTTTGTTTGCAATCCATAAGGTTTAATCCATATTTAAACCTCTTCTGAAACCCTCCACAGGTAGGAAGCTACGAGGGAGGGATTCTGCAGGTGCGTTACCCTGTATGGCCCCGATATGGAAGCTTTCTGGAGCCTGTGTCTGACAACCGTCATCTGACTGTGGCCACACTGGAGGAGAGGCCTTTCGTCATTGTGGAGAGTGTTGATCCTGCCACAGGCACTTGTGTGCGCAATACTGTGCCGTGTCGTCGGCAGTCCAACCGGACTGAAAGGTACACCTGTGAATGTGACTTCAAAAGGTCAACATCTGTGGCTGGTGTTTATGAAGGTATTCATCAAATGGGGTTGTTTATGAGACTAATATCTAGAAAATTTCATAAAGAGCACAGTCTCCACATTACATCATCCTCTCTCTGCTGCACATGCAAATGTACTATTTGATTACATTGATCTTTAAAATAAATTGTCTCTTATTAAGGTGAGCAATAAAGAGTGTCCACTGGATGGATTGTACCTAGTACAGGGATAATAGGTACCCATTAATAATAATTATAAAAAAAGCAGCAGCAACCTTTTCACTTTCAAGAATGAGTCACCATACAAAACACAAACAAGAACATTTGAAAGAGTTTTACAAAATATTAGGTGTAAACGTCTAACATTTAATATTACAAGTTTGACAATCTCCAGCATATCTACCTACAGTACGTACCACTGTTTTATGTAATATTTGCCAGCTTTTTTGTAATATTAAATGGCAGAGCTGAAGAAAAAAAACAGACTGCTAATTAAAAAGAAAAGTCTAATTTAGCCTACACAAACCTGGCAAACATCCCCATTTAGCAATATGCCATGAGAGTCACTTAACATAATGCAACTTGTTACAGTCCAGCAAGCCTATTACACACTTTATTGGGATGTTGCGTCTGTGAGCTTGTAGAGACTTTGAGATGCAGCTAATTACAGTATCTAAATGGAGTATTATTTAAAGGGATAGTTCACACAAAAAAGGGAAAAAAGATGAAAACAAATTCTCGAGTGCAACTCGTTGACTTAATGATCTGGTCGTAGCAGTTCTCAAGTTAACAGCTCACCGGAGGTGAAGATTATCAGAGAATAACACAATACATTTTCCTTACAAAGCTATCATATGAGATCTGAAGACTTGAACTGCTTTCTTTGGTGTGTTTTTTTTTAAATATTTTGTAGCAATAGAACCGTTCTTCAGATGTTTTCCTTTTGTGTTCCACTTTAAAAAAAAAAGGCATATGAGTTTGGAAGTATTCCCAGATGCATGATGAACCTACAAAACCCTGTCATAAAATAGAAAGGTGCTGAAATTAAATGGTGGTTTGAGTAATTTGTGAAAGACCTGTGCGTGCGTGCGTGTGTGTGTGTGCGTGCAGGGCTTGACATTAACTTTTTTGCTCACCAGCCCCTGTGGCTAGTGGTTTACCAAAGTTACTAGCCACTCAGCATTTTCACTTGCCAAAATTGTGGTGTTTGGAAATGTGTTGTTGTCTATATGTAAATGACCATTGTACACACCCAAATCAAGTCTACATGAAATTACAGGTCATCAAATAGGTCTATTTAGCTCTAATAATGTGTGTAAAGCTCCTTAATCTAGACACGAAACACTAACAGTTGCTTTTTTATTTTTAGTGTAAATATAATTTATTCTCGAGCAATATTCTCATCAGTGTTCTATCAGCTGACATATTTAAATCTAGCATATTGTGTGTATGAGCCTATGCAGTAGCCTAGTGAAATACATGTCCATATTTTCATGTGACAGTTTATTTTATCAAATATCAAAAATCTAAAAGGTGTGCATCACACCTCACATCTAGATTAACATTTTACAGTTGGTTTTATGACTGTAAGTCATTCAATTCAAATGCTATTAAAGTTAGAAACGTGTAGGCTATACCAATGTCGTATGTAACTTTAGAGACGGTCCCTAAACTCATGAATATCGAACGTCAAGCCAACTTTATGCCAGTCACATCAGATGCGCTATGGTTCTGCTGTGATCTTTTTTGAAACTATTTTCGCTTTTGAAATAGAACAAAAACATTCAATCGCTGTGTGATGAATGAATCTCCTACGTACAGGAGATGAATGAATCTCCTTCTACGTGCTTTGTTGTTTATGATGAGAGTGCAGAGTTCAGTAAGTTGGAGCGCACTCGGAACAAAACTCTGATGTTTCAGTGATGACTAATCTGAACACCCTCTAATTATTAGACATTGCATTAATAAGCTCAACAGAATCGTGTGATTGGTTATAATACACAACGCGATTATAACAGATGCCTTTTGTTTTGAGAAGACTACAATAAAATTCAACCTGCTGAAGTGGCTAGTGGGAGTGACTGTGTTACACGCCAAAGCTGAAATACACCCGCAAATGGCGGGTTGGCTGTGTGTGTGTGTGTGTGTGTTTGTGTACATACATATGAGATCCAACATATATTTACTGTCAAGTTGAGACTGGCTTAGTTACATATGTTGGCCTTAAAATTGTTTAGTCGTGTTTAGCAGCGATGCAGTCTACCTCTTTTATGAGACCATCACCTTATAGCAAAAACTGTTACAAAGACTTACTTACTAGGATTTTTTTAGTCTTTCTAAAAATGGAAATGAGACACAACTTAAATACCTTGGAGGCTCCCAAACTCGGCTACTAAATTTTCATGCTCTCATTGAATGCCACCAAGTCTCATTTTCATTTACCAGAGGGCTTAATGATTTAAACAGAAGATCAATGGATTGAAGACCCCAAACCTATTATTAGGAATTGTTTTGCTCATTCCAGCAATTAATCCCTCAACCCTCCTTGCCCTAGGCATAAACATACCATTTGTGATCCTTGATCACAGTAATTTGCTTTCTTTTGTCGGTGGAATTCCTAGACATGAACAATAAAATAGTGTAATTCCAAAAGTTGGTTCCTCCAGGTAAATGAAAGAAGATTCAGTGATTTGGTGGTAACACATGCTGAGTGATGAGTGTGTCATGACGAGAGAGAGAGAGAGAGAGAGAGAGAGAGAGAGAGAGAGAGAGAGAGAGAGAGAGAGAGAGAGAGAGAGAGATGACAGGCTCATTATGGCTCCATGCTGAGAGGAGAGAGTGTAAATAAATCATAAAGCAGAGTAATCACCCCTTGGGGAGCGTGTGATGGCTGAAGGGGAAACAATGATCAATAACTGTAATGGTGACGTTCTGCTCTGGGCCCATCACACACCGTCATGCTAATTGGCACCCATGTTCAGAATGTTCTGGAAAGTGTGACAACTGCTTTTAATTGGAGCTGAGGTAACAATGTGCATTTTATGTTTGAATGAATTTATGGATTTATTATATAATGATTCCAAAGTCTTGTCTACCAATGTGTTTTACACATGTTAATTAGACATTCATACAAATGGGAAAACTATTATTCAGGATTTAAAGGGGTCATGAACTGGCTTTTTTTTTTTATATAAATATATATATATATATATATATATATATATATATATATATATATATATATATATATATATATATATACTGTTGTCTGAGGTCAACTTATGACGTTTGTGTGGTTTTTACATTCAAAAACATCATAATGAATAAGTAATAGGCTATTTTCTGCCTTGGTTTTGAGGCTCTCTGAAGACACGTTCAGTTTTGATGGGTGTGCCGCACTGAAAACTTGGAAGTAAACGCCCATGGCTAGGATTGGATAATATTTGCATATTTAATGAGCTTCTGCTCCCCCTGTCAGTGAAAGTGTGTGGCAAACGGCAACCGGAATGAATCGCTCAGCCCACAGCCAGGGCTCGCAACATGTCTTTATCAAACAAACACAATGATTCATCTCTCATCCACCTCCGATTGATTGGAATGTCATTTTTTTATTAACGTTACTTGGCCCGCCCGATCGATGAATATAACCGCGAACAGTACACACAGCGTGCACCCTTCAAATATTGAGTCAAGAGAGTGAACAACGCACATCAAGACAGTAATGAACCAAAAACACCACAAATAAAGTATTCTCCAGCCTGTGACAGCAGGCTAAGGTATGTTCTGTTAGACACATACACATAATCCATAGATATCAAACAATCTGTAACAATGCAATAATATCACATAAAAAAACATTTTTTCTCACATTAGTGTGTTGCCTCATTCGTTCATGTAATCTCATTCTGTCTGCAAATCCAGTCTCTTGTTTAGGCCTACAAACGACTCTGTGGTTAAATGAACATGCGTGCAATGTCTTCCCCACATGAGCTGGATATTCATTAAAAATAAAGTTCATCCATGCATTCATAATATTGGAATCTGAATGCTTGAAAATCTGAATCTGAGAAGCTTATGTGGTATGTTTACTGCTTAGAAATTCGATGCTGTTTAGCTCTATGCTGCTCTTAGCTGACATGTTAGTGGCACAAGTTGGTGGACTGGGCTACAAAATTAGGCGTTGTTCTTCTTCTGTTGAGGCGGTGCTTCACTACACTCTCACGTCATAGCCGGGCACATTCTGAGATTGATCGTTTCTGGTGTCAATAAAAGCTTTTCTTTGACTAACAAGGAAGTTTTCAGCTCTGAAACTTACAGGATATTCTTATATTACCATGACCTTTTATATATCAAAAGCTCAAGGGAAAGTTGATCACCCCTTTCCCTTTAAAGTAAGTGTATACCAAAATATGGTTGGGGAGACCGGGGTTTATTGTCACAAACACAAAGGTTTTGAGTCAAAAGTCCAATTACACAAACACATGTTTTCTCTAGCACTAGCTTTGTATATTGGTTTCAAACTGTTAAATAATATGAGAATTCTCTCCTTAAAGGGATAGTTCACGCAAAATGAAAATTTTGTCATCATTTACTCACCCTCAAGTTGTTCCAAACCTTTACGAGTCTTGACGGCCATTAATACCAGTCTTAATTCCAAAAAATCTTCCAAATATCTTCTTTTGTGTTCAACAGAAGAAACTCGTAAAGGTTTGTAACAACATGAGGGTGAGTAAATGATGACAGAATTTTCATTTTTGGGTGAACTATTCCATATATTTTTACATAATTTTGTCTTAATGTATGACTTCCATATATTAAAGGGCACTTATTATGCAAAATTCTAGCCTGACAAGCCAGACCCACATCAAGATGTTGGGGCTGGAAACTAACCATTGACAGGGCTCAATCCGAGGGGCGGGATAAACGGTTGTCTTTCAAATTCCCTCTGCACGCAATTGGATAGCGCTAGGGCTGTCAAAATGTCTGAAAAGCTCAATTCGAAATTCTTTCACAAATATTAGCAAAATTCGAATTATATTCGAATTATAAAGGTAATTTTTAAATGTTGGATGGAAAATGTACTGTATTATCTCCTATGGCCACAAGCGGGCGCAGGCGAGCGCAACAAGCAAACGTAAACCAAATCAAGCATAGCATATTTTATTGAAATGAAATGAAATTCACTTTTTACAGTGCATTAACTTTTTTTAAACAATTGTTATTAAATAAAATATGATTTCATTAATGAGCATGTAAGGAAAATTAGGTAACAAAAGTGCATAAAACTGCAAGTGCATCAGTAACCTGAGAAGACACGCTTCAACAGGCAAAGTAATGTGGACACAAAATAGCAAACGGACATTCAGAAACAATCCATTTCCACTCACTAAACATCTACATATTGTTGGTGAAAAACACCAAAAAGTCAACTTGACCTGCAGTGAGTGCTGAGCGTTTTTTGGTGAGGTATGATCAAGTATGTCTTTGCCAGCTGCGCAATATGTGGATACATATAACGCTATACCGCATGAGTTTTGCCACCAACTGAGAGGATTTTCGTCAGCAGGAAGCGAATCTATCTTCTCTTTCATTTATATCCATCTCATGCTCCAAAGCCCTGATTGCCTTCTTCTGCTCTGCTTTGCTCTGTGTCTGACTGAACACGCCGTTGAACAGGTTGCCTATTTTTTACGGCTTTTTACAGCCACACCGCTGTACTGGATAAACAAACCGCGTGTTACGTCATCATCATGTCTCGCGTGCCTCTACCAAAAATTTGAATGCACAGTTTTTGCATTCGAATGTGCTTTTTTTTTGTAAATTTGACGAATATTAGAAATTCAAAAACATTTTTGACAGCCCTAGATAGCACCATGAGCGCCACAACCAACCAGAGCAAAGAAGAAGGTGAAGCCGAGCTAACGTTAGTTGATAGATGTTCGCCATATCAGGTAGGCAAAACTCCGAACACATCTTCTTTTCTTAAGAATGACTTCAGTGCCGTTCTTTGTTCTTTTCTCAAATAAAAGCTTAACTCCAAGTCTTCCAGAGTCGCAACCAAAGCCGATTCAAAAGACCGCTGATCGTCAGCTTCTTTGTTTACGAGTAGCACATGGAACCTCTGCAACTCTGCCGTGACGTGCCGTCATTATGTTAAGCCCACCCACGGACTCTACACACGCTGTGATTGGCTTAACCAGAGTTTGGTTTTTCCAGCTCTCAGGTCTACCGAGAGTTGCTAGACTACACTCGCGGCAAAATACATTTTCTGCCGCTAGGGTGCGTCTAGATTTCTAGGCTAGCAAAATTCACTTTTGAATGTAAATGTGTGTTGGCAGTATGTGTACACAACCACCCTATAATAATACAAATCCACCCAGTGCTTTTTTTAAAAATCCAAGTCGCAGTGGATTACTTTTGTTTTTGAAGGTAATGCACCCCGAAATATACCTAAATTTGTTTATGTTTGCACAAATAATTTCACTCCAGACTTCTTTGTAAACGAGGGGCAATACAAGGCAGGCTTTGCTAAAAAGTTGTTACTCAAGGATGGATTTGTACCAGCTCATTTGCATTTAAAGGGATACGCACAAAATGGCACGTTTAATGCTGTAAATAATTATCTGTGGGGTATTTTGAGCTAAAACCTCACCTACACACTCTGGGGACATCTGAGACGTATTTTATATCTTGTAAAAAAGGGCATAATAGGTGACAAGATAACTTTAAGACAAGATTCAGCACATAATATTGTCCCACATGATTTATAGAATGTCCTTTGAAAAAGAGTAGGGGTGTAGCCCCGGCATCCTGGCCAAATTTGCCCATTGGCTTCTGTCCATCATGGCTTCCTAATCATCTCCATATACTGATTGGCTTCATCACTCTGTCTCCTCTCCACCAATCAGCTGGTGTGTGGTAAGCGTTCTGGCGCAATATGGCTGCCGTCACATCATCCAGGTGGATGCTGCACATTGGTGGTGGTTGGTGAGGTTCCCCCCTTCCTTATGTAATGTGCTTTGAGTACCCAGAAAAGCGCTATATAAATGTAACAAATTATTATTATTATTATTATTATTATTATTATTAATCTGGTGGCAAAATCAATAGTTAATATTACCTTCATTTTTGGAATAAATTACATTTAAAAAAATCAAATGTATATTTAAAAAATAGAAAATAATTATTTTAAATGGTAATAATATTTACTGTATTTTTTAAAAAGAAAAAAGTAGCCATGGTGAGCATAAGATACTTTTTTTTTTTTTCAAAAACATTATTTTTTAAAATCTTACAGAAGCCAAACTTGGTAGTGTAGTGTGAACTAGGTCTCCCCTATATATGGTATACTCTTTCTAAAGCTCAGAGCACCAGCGGTCACTGGCATTTATGATGCCATGCATATCAAGGTCAGCAGACTGTGGCACTAATGTGGCACTGTGTTTGGATATGAAATGCATTAGTCTACCACAACCAGATCAATGTGCTACACCCATTTCTGAAATAGATAGGTCAAGCCACTGTACATCTCTCATCCAGCTGTTTCACAATAACTGACTGTAGGCCAAGGATAACAAAGATCCATAGGACTCAATGTACTGTAATTAACTTTGTTTAAAGAAAAAATAATTGATTGGCACTCCCTAGGCAGCAGGGGTGTCTGTGTCCATTATACCAGGAAACTAATGCACTTTGTCCCCCTGTCCCTTGTGCTTCGTGTGTGTTTCTTTGACTGATTAAACATCTCATCCTCAATTCACAGCCCACTTAACCCAAACCATCAGCTCCGTTTGCAGGTGGTGAAACAGACTAGAAAAGAGACAGGCTTGTTTATGTTATGTCCAGATCGCTTGCAGAGGCAGACTCTCATCTTTCCAAACACTTCATTTGTCTTTCTTTGTTATGGTTGCTGCCAGTGCCGCACACCCTGCATTGCCGGCCCTCCACCCCAAGTCCACTCCCCGTACAGCTCATTACGCAGGAGGTCTGGGGGAGGTTAGAGGTGATGTATCATTATTGCTCTCAGAGTTTCTCTGCTCAGTGCCTCCAGCATCTAACAGTTAATGGAGGCCATCGCTTTTTTTGAACATTTTATTGTGAATGCTCACAACCAAGCATTACGTTAGATTCTGGGCTATGGGTTTTTAAATCACAGCAGTTTGCTGAAGAGAGCAGTGTTTATTTGCTTTTTGTGAGCATATTGCGTGGAGTCAATCTTTTTGAAACATGCCAAATTGTGCAGACATCATTTTTGACCAGGCTGTCATACAAAGAAATTATGAACACATGCAGAGAACCAACATAATATTAATAACTGATTATGTTGTAGTTCATTTATGCTTTTTGCATAGTAAAATGAAACCTTTTTTGCCAAATAATTTTGTCAGATAAATACCATAAACAAGATGAATGCTTTGTTCTTCCCTCATATTTAAAATATCATTAAAATATCAAATATTGTCCTCTTATTTTGATGGTTTAATCAAACTTGTAGGATCATTAAAAACAAATATCCCTTTTGGCCACTACTGTAGATGCCATTTTACCTCTGTGTATGAAGTCATCTTCATAATCTTTTAAATGGGTTAAAGGAAATTTAGTTACCCATCATTACCCATTAAGTTTTGCCATTATTTAAACCTATATGATAAACTTCAAATAGGACACAAAAGCACCCTAGTAGTAACATAATAACCATGTTTGACATAAATTCTCACATAAAGCTATCGTTTGGCTTCTGAATGCTTGAAATATAGTATGCAACTTGCTTGGAACAATTTTTCACTTGGGGGTGAACTATTACTTCATCTTGGGTTTTTTTTTTTTCTCAAAGATTAAAAATTGTACTAAATGTTTAATATGTGTATATATATTTCTCTTTTGTGCAGTATAACCGGTCACACTGAGCCTTACACCAAACTCTGCTGCAAAGGCTTCTGCATAGACATCCTAAAGAAGCTCTCACGCACCATCAAGTTTTCATACGATCTTTATCTGGTCACCAATGGGAAACATGGAAAGATGGTCCGTGGCATCTGGAATGGGATGATTGGAGAGGTATGAAATGGCACTCTCTCTCTTTTTCTCACATAAACGCACTCACACTTCAAACATGTCAACAGTTCAGAGCTCATGGGAAATGAGCTAAATTAACATCTGAGAATATAAAAATAAAACAGCTTACAGCGTGATACAAAAAAATAAATCAGCTTCCTATGACAGTGTCAACGCGTTTTTCCAAGCATTACTCACACCCTGTTTTCTTTCTGTATTTAACAGATCTCCATAAATCTCCAAATATTGCAGCTAAAGTTGTTAAGAGCATTCATGGGAGCATAACTGGCTTTAAAAGCGATCTCGACACATTCCATCCTGTGACCTCCTGCCGCGTGTAGTGTCACTTAATCCGGTGGTTTAGTGTCTTCCACAGCTGCTGATCACTTCATCGGTTCTCATCACCTGCATCTGCTCACACACTGATGAGTTTAAAGATAGCAAACCCACGCTCCGCATACAAGACTTAAGTGCTTTTCACATTGCGAGAGAAATAGATCATTAAATGAGATAAATAATTATTATATAATAGCAAGACAGAAATTCCGGGCTGACATGAGTGTGATATAAGGAATTTTCATTCATGAGCCTGATTGCGGGTGACGGCAAAACAAATCTGTCAACAATGATTTGCGATGTTAGCAATTTGCGACGTTAACAAAGTTGTGTAATGAGACCTGGTGATTCATGACCATTTACATTCCTTGAAGAAATTGGAATCTGGAAACCAGAGGCTAATAACAACAGTCCTAGTTGTGATATTCAATAAAAAAAAAGTCAGGTTTATAGTTTGTATTAACCCACTGGTAACACTTTAGTTTATGGTCCAATTCTTGTGTTTGACTAGTTGCTTATTAGCATGCATATTACTAGGATATTGGCTGTTTATTAGTACTTATAATGCACATATTAATGCCTTATTCTGCATGACCATATTCTACATCCCTTAATCCTACCCAATACCTAAATTTACAAATAATTGGAATAGAATGTTAAATATATTTTGATAAAAATATTTTTTATATTTGTCTGCATTTACATAGCTTAATACGTATTTTTGTCCCGTGCTACACTCTAAAAAAAAGGTTCCATATGGCACCAAAAATGGTTCTTCGTCGTCATCATAGAGGAACCACTTTTGGTGCTATATAGCACCATATCTTAACATGTTCTGTATATGGTAGCGGTGCTATATAGCACCTTAGTTAGCAGTGCTATATAGCACCTTAGTCAAAGAACCGGTGAAGAACCTCTGAAGAACCACCAAAGCACCAAAATTGGTGCTATATAGCTCTTAAAAAGGTTCCCCTATGATTACGAGCCAAGAACCATTTTTGGTGCCATATAGAACCTTTTTTAAGTGTACCTTGCTAACTATTAATAAGCAGTAACTAGGAGTTTATTGAGGCAGATGTCGTAGTTAATAGTTAGTTAATAGCAAGAATTGGACCCTAACCCTAAAAAAGTGTGACCAAATATGTCTACCTCTCTAGGATGTAGAATGCGAGAAGTAGTATGTCAAATGAGTAGTAAGTATGAATATGCAGTATGCAAAAAATACCCGTATGGTCTACTCTTTACACTGAAATTCTGAAACACAAATCTCACAAGGCCACGGTAGAATGGTTGTAATTGTAAATGGCGGGAAACAGCAGAGCTGTAGGTCCAAAGACAACATCAGCATGGCGTATAGTATGTCAGGATTTAATTCATGCTGCACACATGCATACTTATAGAAATTATATTCTTAATGGCATATAAGTAGAGGTCTTCACGGGTCCAAAAATTCATACCCGAACCCGAAGAGACCCGTAATGTGCTAAACAGAACCGACCCGGGTTGCAGAGAGAGAGAGAGAGAGAGAGAGAGAGAGAGAGTGTAAGGCGAGCGACCGATTAAGAGAGAGAGAGAGAGAGATCGCTCGTGTTTTTCTTCTTTCTTTTTTTTAAACCTTATTTCCCGGCTCACACTTTTCTTATCCTAATTTTACAAGTTGCAAGTTACAAAAAACACACAAGCAGTACTGACTGACTCTGATCACTGGCAGTGTTCTCCGAGTCCGGAACGACTCGGGTATTAGACACAAATGTTAAACAGACCCGGGACCCGAAGTAATAGATTGGGACCCGACCCGGACCCGGCTGATCATTTAAAATATAGACCCGAACCCGTACGGGTCCCGGGTCTCGGGGGCTCCGTGAAGACCTCTACATAGAAGTAAGTTCTTTATTGGGCGTAGAACATAATTTTGAATGTTCACCCTGAAATTGCATGATGTTCTTTTGTGGGCAGGTACCGTCTCATGGTTCACTGGGGCCTCTATTATTTTGCTTTGCCTCTGATGACTGCTCTAAAGTTTTCTCTCGCTTTCTCCTTGTTCAAGGTCTTCTACAAGCGTGCAGATATGGCAATCGGCTCTCTTACTATCAATGAGGAGCGGTCAGAGATTGTTGACTTTTCAGTGCCATTTGTGGAGACTGGGATTAGTGTTATGGTGGCCAGAAGCAATGGAACAGTCTCACCTTCTGCCTTCCTGGGTGAGAAGTCATCATTATCCATCTATTTCCAGGGACATTCTTACACAGTCTATGAGAGATGCTTGCATGGGGTGTTAAATATTTCCTATCAGTGGCGGTTTTGATTAGAATGTGATTAGATTAAAATTGTATGCCTTTGTTGGATTAAATCGAGAATAAATCCTAGACAGGATAAACATTTTCTACTGAATCACCAGCTTGCCACACAAACAAAGGCATTTTGACTCTGCTAAACTTTCATTTGTTCATTATTTATGCTAATTGCACAGCCTTCACATCACAAACAAAAACACCAAATTAACTTAATCAGATAATCAGCTGAGTTTTGGTTTCTCTCTATCTTGCAGAGCCTTACAGTCCAGCCGTGTGGGTTATGATGTTCGTAATGTGCCTGACTGTTGTGGCAATCACCGTGTTCGTCTTTGAGTACTTCAGCCCTGTTGGGTACAACCGGAGCCTTGTCAGTGCCAAAGGTCAGCCTTGGTTTTTCAAACAGTCTTTTCTCTATCAGGCACAAAGCTAGGAGAGGAAGAATGGTTGTGGAACCAGTCTAATCAATCCACATAAACCAAGCTGACAGGGTGTGTACTTGTCTCCTAGTGTAAAAGGTCATTTTTCTGAGGTTTAATTAACGTTTGTCGCTTTGCTAATTTGACTTTGATTGATTGCTTGGCTTTTCTGTGGCTGTGTGTGAGATACAAGAACCACATTAAGAACTGATGTCAAGGTGGAGCTAGAAAAGAATTTCTTTGCCCATGTAGAATTATCTATGACTAATTCAATCAAAATGGTCGAAATAACATCTGTTATATAGGATGTACACACTATGTGTATTATAGAAATAATTAATTAATTAAAATATGTATACACACTAACGCTCAAAGGTTTTTTGAGTGAAGTATCTTATGCCACCTAGGCTGCATTTATTATAGTAAAACACTAATATTGTGAACAAGACCCCAAGATACCTGAACTCCTCCACTTGAGGCAGGAACTCTCCACCAACCTGAAGTGGGCAATCCACCCTTTTCCGACTGAGAACCATGGCCTCAGACTTGGAGGTGCTGATTCTCATCCCAGCCGCTTCACACTGCACAAACCACCCCAGTGCACGCTGAAGGTCCTGGTCTGAGGAGGCCAACACGACAACATCATCCGCAAAAAGCAGCGACGAAATCGTATGGTCCCAAACCAGACACTCTCTGGCCCTTGGCTGCGCCTAGAAATTCTGTCCATAAAAATTACGAACGGAACCGGTGACAAAGGGCAGCCCTGCCGGAGTCCAACATGCACTGGGAACAGGTCTGACTTACTGCCGGCAATGCGAACCAAGCTCTTGCTCCGGTCGTACAGGGACCGAACAGCCCTAAGCAGGGGGCCGCCGACCCCATACTCCCAGAGCACCCTCCACAGGAGGCCACAAGGAACACAGTCGAGTGCCTTCTCCAAATCCACAAAACACATGTGGACTGGTTGGGCAAATCACCGATAGGACTCCTTCTTCAGCTTGACAGCATCCCTTACTTCCGGTGTCCACCACCGGGTTCGGGGATTGCCACCTCGACAGGCACCGGAGACCTTACAGCCACAGCTCCGAGTGGCTGCATCGACAATGGAGGTGGAGAACATGGTCCACTCGGACTCAATATCTCCAGACTCCCTCAGGATCCGGTTGAAGCTCCGCCAGAGGTGGGAGTTGAAGATCTCTCCGACAGGGGGCTCGGCCAAACGTTCCCAACAGACCCTCACAGTACGTTTGGGTCTGCCGAGTCTGTCCAGCTTCCTCCCCCGCCATCGGATCCAACTCACCACCAGGTGGTGATCAGTTGACAGCTCCGCCCCTCTCTTCACCCGAGTGTCCAAGACATATGGCCGAAGGTCTGATGACACGACCACAAAGTCGATCATCGACCTCCGGTCTAGGGTGTCCTGGTGCCACGTGCACTGATGGACACCCTTATGCTTGAACATGGTGTTCCTTATGGACAACCTGTGGCTAGCACAGAAATCCAATAACAGAACACAGCTCGGGTTCAGATCAGGGGGACTGTTCCTCCCAATCACGCCCCTCCAGGTGTCACTGTCACTGCCCACGTGGGCGTTGAAGTCCCCCAGTAGAACGACTGAGTCTCCAGTCGGAGCACTTTCCAGCACCCCTCCCAGAGACTCCAAGAGGGCCGGGTGCTCTGCACTGCCATTCAGCCTGTAGGCACACACGACAGTGAGATACCTATCCTTGACTCGAAGGCGCAGGGAAGCGACCCTCTCGTTCTCCGGGGTGAACTCCAACACATGGCGGCTGAGCTGGGGGGCTATAAGCAAACCCACTCCAGCTCTCCGCCTCTCACCATGGGCAACTCCAGAGTGGTAGAGAGTCCAGCCTCTCTCAAGAAGTGTGGTTCCAGAGCCCAAGCTGTGCGTGGAGGTGAGCCCGACTATCTCTAGTCGGTACCTCTCGACCTCCCGCACAAGCTCCGGCTCCTTCCCCGCCAACGAGGTGACATTCCACGCCCCTAAAGCCAGATTCCGTGTCCAGAGATCGGGTCGTCGGGGGCCTCGCCTTCGACTGTCGCCCGATCCACTATGCACCGGCCCCTTGCGCTCCCTCCTGCAGGTGGTGAGCCCACAGGAGGGCGGCCCCACGTCACCGGGCCCCATGGGGGGAGGCCCAGCCACCAGGCTCTTGCATACAAGACCCATGCCGGGCGACGTGTCGGTCCTTGATGTAGTTTTCATAAAGTGTTTGTGAACCGTTCTTAGTCTGGCCCTTCACCAAGAACCTGTTTGCCTTGGGGGACCCTACCAGATCAAGACCTACCAGACAAGATCCCGGATACAGGCGGCCGAAATGAGCTTTCTCCGTAGGGTGCTGGGCGCTCCCTTAGAGATAGGGTGAGAAGCTTGGTCACTCGGGAAGAGCTCAGAGTAGAGCCGTTGCTCCTCCACATCGAGAGGAGCCAGCTGAGGTGGCTCGGGCATCTATTTCGGATGCCTCCTGGACGCCTTCCCAAGGAGATTTTCCAGGCACGTCCCACCGGGAGGAGGTCCCGGGGAAGTCCTAGGACACGCTGGAGGGATTATGTCTCCCGGTTGGCCTGGGAACACCTCGGGGTTCCCCCGGAAGAGCTGGAGGAAGTGGCTAGTGAGAGGGAAGTCTGAGCGTCTCTGCTTAGACTGTTGCCCCCGTGACCCTGCCCCGGATAAACGGAAGATGATGGATGGATGGATGGATGGATGGATGGATGGATGGATGGACTAATATTGTGAAATATTTTTTACAATTAATGTAAATGTAATCTGAATTTCAGCATCTTTTTTCCAGTCTTCAGTGTCACATGATCCTTCAGAAATCATTCTAATATGCTGATTTGGTGCTCAAATAGTTTGAAATAGTGATATTTAGTTATTTAGGATTCTTTGATGAATAGAAAGTTAAATATCTAACAGCATATATTTGTACTATCAGCTTTGATCAATTTAATACCTGCTTGCATTAAAGTATTATTCTCTTTAAAAAAAAAAAAATTGTTCCCAAACCTGATATAAATTATTAGAATTAAATTATTATTAATTTTAATAATTTATAATGTATCTCTTTTATAGCCCCTGGGGGTCCAACCTTCACCATTGGGAAGTCGGTCTGGCTCCTGTGGGGAATCGTCTTCAACAACTCTGTTCCTATTGAAAACCCCAAAGGCACAACCAGCAAAATTATGGTCCTGGTTTGGGCTTTCTTTGCCGTCATCTTCCTCGCCAGCTACACAGCCAATTTAGCTGCCTTCATGATCCAAGAGCAGTACATTGACACCGTGTCTGGACTTAGTGACAAAAAAGTGAGTTATATGTAATTGTAAATGAGCTGTATGACAGTGGTGCTGTATTTGGGTAACTTTTGATGTGTTTTTCTTTGTGTAAGAGCATATATGGCAGAAACTAAACGAGTTCTGGGAGAGAGTTGAAATGAAAGGCCTTGTAACACCCAATACATATATTTAGAATGTTAAATATTCAAGAAGATTTTAAAATGAAACCTGAAATATCATACTGTGAATATCTGTCAACTAATTTCTTTTTACAGGTACTAGGCATTTTTGACATTTTTGAATGAATGAATGAATGAATGAATTAAGAAAATTCTGCATCACAACAAAAGTTTAATTTAAATATCAGCATATTTACACATATACACCAAAAAAAAATCACAATATCATTTTCCATATCAGTCGATATCGATAATTATCACGATAAATGGCAAATCTTTATTTCTTAAAAGTTTAAAGACATATTTTTGCTCATGAGTGAAAGATGTAGAAAACAGACAGTTAATAGTGGGTTAACTCTCCTTTATTGTCAAAACATGACAAACACTTCCCAAACAGGTGAACAAATTTAAAAACTGAGGTAGAGTAGAATATTATTAATATAAATAGAATATATAAAATAAATATCTATTGTAAAATCTAGAACTGTAGTGATATAACATTTGGCTCTACTGACTGCAAATGAAAAGTTAAAGTGCTTTAAAGATAATGTTTGTCAATAAACAAAAATAGAATAAAAAAAATCTTTCTGGTCAGCATGTCAAACCTTATAAATAAATGACATTGACAATAATAAATAAAAGAAAAATCTTAAATGTGGTCAGCATTTTTTTTACTCTACACTCTATAATATACCGACACACACATACACACACACTCACACAACAGCAACAACAACGAGAGTACAAAGTTCCAGTAAGGGCTTGTAACGAGTAGAATTAGGTACTGCTCCTTTAAAGGTCCCGTTCTTCGTGATCCCATTGTTCAAACTTCAGTTAGTGTGTAATGTTGCTGTTAGAGCATAAATAATACCTGTAAAATTATAAAGCTCAAAGTTCAATGCCAAGCGAGATATTTTAATTAACAGAAGTTCCCTTTCAAAGCCTACAGCGAACGGCTGGCTTGGACTACATCCTGGTACTTCCTTCATTGATTACATCAGTAGGACAGTAGAACAGACTAACCTCCGCCCACAAGAATATGTGAAAAAGGGGACGTGGTCTTGTTGCTGTCCCACGTGGAAAAGAGGACGTGTCGCGTGGAGAAAAGGAAGTGCTGCGTTTCAGTGTGTTTGTCGCCATGTCGTCGAGACGCTGTTATTTTCATCCCGGAGTCAAATCACCTTTGTTTGGCTTTCCCAGGGACGCTGTAGAGATCATTGAGCGCATAGCCGCATACATCTCCCGTTAAGAGGCGTGACCTTTCCGTACAACGTGCGCTAAGCTGCTGTCGAATCACAACACAGGAACCGCTGGCACAATCAGAACTCGTTACGTATTTCTGAAGGAGGGACTTCATAGAACAAGGAACTAGTCAGCCCGTTTTTAGGACAGTGAAAACAGCGGTGTACAGACAAGTAAATTGTGTGAAAAATACTGTGTTTTTTTACACGCGAAACATGAACACATGTTATATTGCACACTGTTAACACAATCAAAGCTTCAAAAAAACACGAAGAACGGGACCTTTAAGGCGGAACGCACTCGCTGATGAGTGGGCTGTGGGCAGTCCGTAGATGGAGCGCGAGCTGTGAGCAAGTGTTGCATGTGTGCGTGGGAATGACGGTGACAATAAAACCTCGTGAAACGTCAGATCGGATGAGTTTTGTTTGCACTTAGCTGCAACTATCCAGTCTCTCAGTTAAGCGTTACAGGCTGATTACGCATCATTACGCATAGCGAGTAAGCATTATATTGAGCATTTATCGAACTGTTGTTATCGTTTTATCGAGGAAAATTATTTTGCGATAATTATCATTATAGTTTTTTCATCCAGCCCTATATCAGCAAATGTGCACCTTTCAAAGTTCACTGACACTCATGTCTAAAAGACAATCTCATGATTACTAATATTTTTAGAAAACACTATAAGCGATAGAAATCCATAAAATTATGCAAATTATAAATTAATTGAAATTAATTGGACCTTAGGAAAGATTAACAACAGATTAATCATTCATAGATTTAAAAAAAACAAAAACACAATAGCTTAGAGCTACGCTAATATATGCTAGCAGCAACATAATATAGTATATATAGTAGAGTTCAGGAACACAGAAGAATACGCACTTCTGTGTTCTTGAACATATACTTTAAAGTTGACAGATGTTTTGGAGGAAAATTAGTAGTACTGTCTAATACAGGGGTCTACAATGTTTTTCACGGTTAGGCAACAGAGACATGGAGCAGGGACTCAAACAGAGATTCATATTAAGCATAAAGCCTTCGATATTAAAGGAGCTGTATGTAACTTTTTCACTCTACTAAAGCATAAGATATTTAGGAAGTTCACATACTTGTTTTTTTGAAAAACAATGCTACAGCCAGTTATTCTACTTTGAAATGTGCGTTCCGTGTCGGATTGTCTGTTTTTGTTTTGGTCTGTGTCATACCGCACGCTGCCAGTTTACCCAATAGTATTTTAACACGCCAGGTTGCCAGTTGGCGGAGAAAACACAGCATATTGCAGCCATGGAAGCCAGCAAACAAACTGGGTCAGAGATCGAAGATTATACCCGACCTAAAAAGCCTCTAATAATCTCTATGAACGGGAGTATTAAAACGCAGATAAATCAACTCATCAAATTACAGTGTGTAAGTCTCCTCGCCTTCCATTGTCAATTGCGCTCGTTCCTGTTGCGTGTCCTCAAAGTGGCAACCTGCGTGAGTGTGGAGTCTGAGGAGGAGGGGGCGGGAGAAACTACTCTCTACAATATTTTGAATTTGGAGTGCAGTACCCATTTCAACCACTAACTGTCAATATTACATACTGCACCATTAATATAAACCATACAACCATATTATGATAGTTATATTATGTTAAGACTGTAGATTAGAAATATAAATGTTATTGTTGTTGCACATGCATCATTTTGTGTATAAAAGGCTGCGTTCACACTGCAGGGCTTAATGTTCAATTCCGATTTTTTGAAAAAATGCCGTTCACATTTCCAATTAAATGCGACCTTTTGTGATCTCCTGTGTGAACGTGAAATGACCCAGAAGTGACCCGCATGCGCAGAAGAGTACTCAACGGTCAACGACGTCACTTGTTGTTTACGGAAGTAGCCAAATATGGGTGTCAGCATTGGAGTTTGTTTAGCTTTATTAAAGTTATTTTCACAACGGAGCCAGCACCATTACAACCTTCTCATGTTAAGAAGAAAATGAAAAAAGAGGAGAGCTACTAGCTGGGCTGGCCGCGACAGCTGCGGGACCTGGGCTGTTCTCCTCGGGCTCCTCTTGGGCAAAGCAGCTGTCCAACAGTTCTAGTGGCTGAACGCTGGGCTTATCCCCCAAAAGGCGGTCCAGCTCTTCATAAAATGGACAGGTGATACGTTGACGGCCACTTTGTTTGTTCCAGTCTTTAACCTCCTTGTATTTGGCTCGGAGGCTTTTTATTTTTCGCTGGCATTGGAGCCAGGATCGTCTGTAACCACGCTCGGCCATTTCGCTGGAAATGTTTTCAAAGACCGCCCGGTTCCGATAAGAGCCCTCGAGTTTGGCCTGAATAGAGCTGTCCCCCCAAATATGAATTAATTCAGAAATCTCGCTTCCCTTCCACTGACTGGTCTCAGCATCGTCCGTCATAGTTGTTTATTTTTTTTAATTTCCCGCCTACTTCAACGTACAATGATGACGTTTGTCGCGTATCAACGACGTGCGGGTCGGATACATGTGACCTGGCAGTTCAGACTGAAGACGCATTTCAAAAGATCGGATATGTATCGGATTTGGACCACATATACCCAAGTGGCCTGGGTCGCATTTGAAAAGATCGGATCTGTGTCGTTCAGACTGTCATGAAAAGATCAGATACAGGTCGCATAAGGGCAAAAAAATCGGAATTGGATCGTTTCAGCCTGCAGTGTGAACGCAGCCTTACTTTCATTGTTAAAATTGAGATGTATGCATCTTAACAAAGGTACGATAAAAATCAATATGTTACGATAAAAATCACAATTCATTAGTTATTCACAGTTGTTTTATTATTTTAATGGATTTGCAGTCACATATTTTTATTTTACTGCCATATGGACAATTAAGCACTTACCTGAACTTTAGCTAGATTTCACATTTTAATTTTACTGTGAGATGGACAATTAAGAATCAAAGAGTTCTTCTGAAATTAGTGAGAGTGCTCTAGTAAAGTGCAGATGTAATGTGTAAGCAACGTCTCCACCAAAACAAGAGTAGCAACGTACGGTCATTGTTTTTACAAATAATTGGAATAGAATGTTAAATATATTTTGATACAAATATTTTTTATATTTGTCTGCATTTACATAGCTTAATACGTATTTTTGTCCCGTGCTACACTCTAAAAAAAAATGTTCTATATGGCACTAAAAGTGGTTCTTCATCGTAATCATAGAGGAACCACTTTTGGTGCTAAATAGCACCATATCTTAACATGTTCTGTATATGGTAGCGGTGCTATATAGCACCTTAGCAAAAGAACCGCTGAAGAACCACTGAAGCACCAAAATTGGTGCTATACAGCACTTAAAAAGGTTCCCCTATGATTACGGGCCAAGAACCAATTTTAGTGCCATATAGAACCTTTTTTTTAGAGTGTATGGTTATCACTATGTCAATCATTGCAATTTCAAGAGTAAATCACGCATTTATATGTAGATGTCACTTGAAAATGAAACACCTCTGATTGGCCATTGCATGCAAGAGATCAACAAACATGTCAGTGTTTGGCTACATTTCTTACCGCTGCAAAAACACAGTGTAAATGGAAATATTTGACGTTCTCCAGATCGCAAACAAAAATACACTCTTGAGCGTTTGCCAAATCTGTTCCACCAATATGTTATTATTACATTATCAACCGTGGGTGCTCTTGCTTTCGTTTGAGGCAAGGGTGCTTAGAATTTGACTTTGTGATGTTTATTACTCATGTTTTAATTTTTTTACAAAAAAATATGTATGATCGAACATGAATTGGCCTAGGGTTGAAGACTAGGTCTAATATGGTCACTCAGAGAAAATTAATTTATCCCTTATGTGCATAAAAAATTAGCCAACTCTCCAAATGCAAGAATCAGTAAGGATAAAAATAAAAAAATCTGTACTTCAATTTACATTTCCAAGGTCACTACCACCTGGGCAGTAGGTGATTCTGAAAGTCCATGTAATCTATGTTGATCTACGCTATTAAGGTTAAGACGCAATCTGCCTCAGCTAAACAATTGAAATGGCATTTATTCCTTTTTGTTTCAGTTTCAAAAACCACAGGAACATTATCCTCCTTTTCGCTTTGGGACAGTCCCAAACGGCAGCACCGAGAGGAACATTCGAAGCAATTACCCTGACATGCACACCCACATGGTAAAATACAATCAGAAGGGTGTGGAAGAAGCTCTCAACAGCCTTAAGACAGGGTGAGTTTCAGCAATAACAATGTGTGTGTGTGTGTGTGTGTGTGTGTGTGTGTGTGTGTGTGTGTGTGTGTGTGTGTGTGTGTGTGTGTGTGTGTGTGTGTGTGTGTGTGTGTGTGTGTGTGTGTGTGTGTGTGTGTGTGTGTGTGTGTGTGTGTGTGTGTGTGTGGTGGTACCATTTACGTGGTATTTTTTAGGTGCTTCAAAGAATATCATAGTACTACCATAGTACATGTCCAAAAAAATGATACTTTTCTGTTAGTGAAATGTTTGGTTAATAATGTGTAATGAGATTTACTCCATTGGTCATTATATGCATCATTTAGAAGCAATTTTGTTAGATCTAAGGGTCAGTGAAACACTGTTGGGAAACAGTCAAGCATAAATAATGTATCGTCCACCATTTGTCAAGAAAAAAGGGAGTATAAATTAGGAGCTAATTATTTACTTGACATAATTACGTGTAATTACTAAACCATTTGCCTTGGGCTCATTTCTCTCCTCTGTGTAGGAAGTTGGATGCCTTCATATATGATGCAGCAGTTCTTAATTATATGGCTGGCAAGGACGAGGGCTGCAAGCTGGTCACCATTGGTAGTGGGAAGGTGTTTGCTACCACAGGCTATGGCATTGCTCTGCAGAAGGACTCCCGCTGGAAGCGCCCCATAGACCTGGCTCTCCTCCAGTTCCTGGGAGATGGTAAATTGCACTTGAGGGACCGGAACTGGTCCACACTTAATATCCTCTGCCCCAGCATGGAAGCTATAACATTCCCTTCTTACTGTAAAAAAACTCCATGTGCTGAGAATTGAGAGGGTATGAAATATCAGCGCAAACTACAGGCATAAGAAAACCTCCACTGAACAGTAGACACTAGTGGCTAGTGGCATTTTATTTATTTATGTATTTGTTATTTTTCCCAACAATTTTTTTCAAGCTTGACACAATGTACAGTGTCTATAGAAAGTCATCATACCCTGTGAAAATCTTCACCTTTTGTCACATTACATACCCTGGAAAATAAAATAAATTAAGTCTAACTTTTGTAGCTGTATGTACACATCATAAAGCTCATCCTCAAAGTGAAAATAACATTTTAAAACATTCTGTTTAATTAAAATTTTAAAAACTAGAATAATAGGGTTGAAAGTCCCTTGATTTAATGCTTTGTAGAGACACCTTTTGCTTTAATTACAGCCATTAAACTTTTTGGATGTCTTTACTAGCTTTGCAGACGTAGAAACACCCCCACAACATCATGCTGCCACCACCATGCTTCACAGTAGGTATGGTGTGTTTTGGGTGGTGTGCTGTGTTTGCTTTTCGCCAAACTTTGAACTTGGAGTTCAGTCAAAAAAAGTCAATTTTGGTCTCATCAGACCATAGCACCTTTTGCCAGATGGCATCAGAGTCTTCCAGGTGTGTTTTTGCATAGCACAAATGAGACTTGAGTGTGGCACTTTTTCAGGAAAGGCTTCTTTCTTTCAGCACTATGTTTGGCAAAAAGGAAACACAGCACACCACCCAAAACACACCATACCTACTGTGAAGCATGGTGGTGGCAGCATGTGTGGGATTGGGGGGGGGGGGGGGGGGTTCTCTTCAGCGGGGACTGGGCGATTGATTAGGATTAATGGGAATATGGATGTTGCCAAGTACATCCAAATTCTTAAGGAAACCTGCGTCCCTCTGCTAGACAGCTAAACATGGGCAGGTTATTCACCTTCCAACACGACTGTGATCCTAAATATACCGCCAAAGGAACAAAGTAATGGCTTAAGGATAGGAATGTCCTTAAGTGCCCAAGGCAGAGCCCTGACTTAAATCTGATAGAAAATCTGAATTGATTGAAGGGAGCAATCCATTGCCGCTCACCACGGAATTTAACTGAACCTGAGCAATTCTGCAAGGAAGAATGGGCAAATATTCCCCAATCTAGGTGTGCTAAGCTAGTAAAGACATATCCAAAAAGTGTAATGGCTGTAATTAAAGCAAAAGGTGCCTCTACGAAGTATTAAACCAGGGACTGATGACATTTCCAATAACCCTGTTATTCTAGTTTTTCAATTTTTAATAATCCAGAATGTTTTAAAATTGTATTTTCACTTTGATAAGGAGGGTTATACTGTGTACCTACAGCTCAAAAAAAAATATTTATTTTATTTTCCAGGGTGTAATGGGACAAAAGGTGAAGATTTTCACAGGGTATGATGATTTTCTATAGGCATTGTATGCTTAACCCTGAAGGATACATGCAATGTTGCCCAAACTAAGTAGTTCCTTTTCAGAACAGCTTTCACATCGAGAGCACACAAATGATGCCTTAAAATTATGTCTAGGTAAGGCATATTAATGGGTTTTGGAGCAGAGTACATTTGTGGTTAGTATCCGCTTAGTATAGTATCCGCTTGTTTTTGTCATAGTTGAGTAGTCTTTGACTGCCACTGTTTCTGGCATTGTTCCTGACCTGGTTTCCTTTCATGCAGGGGACACACAGAGACTGGAAACAGTATGGCTGTCTGGAATATGTCAGAATGAGAAAAACGAGGTCATGAGCTCTAAACTAGACATAGACAACATGGCAGGTGTTTTCTACATGTTGCTCGTGGCCATGGGCCTCAGCCTGCTGGTCTTTGCTTGGGAACATCTACTTTACTGGAAATTGAGGCACTCTGTCCACAAGTCTGATCACTTAGACTTTCTACTGGCCATTAGCAGGGTAAGATTGCCTTTTTAATTATTAAGACTTTTTTTAGATCCAGACCAATGATAATTAGGGCTAGGTATCATACCATTTTACACTGGTAAAATATTTTTACCAAGCCCAAATCATAATGTACAGTCTGTTGTATTTAGTCTACTTGTTTCCTAAAAGGGATATCTGGGTAGCACATTATTTTAGTTAAAATAATTAAATAATTCACAATAAGGAGGCACATTAAACTTTGACATGAAACAATGAACTGATCTTTGTCTCTTCCAAAAAAACATAATCTGGTACATTAATCATTGTAATGGAGAAAAATACTGCAGATGAACCCAGTGAAACGCCCACAAAATAACATTTCTCTCTAGGAATACACAGTCACCATTCACTTTACATTACAGGGAATATACAGCTGCTTTAATGGAGTCGAAGACATTGGCAGATCTACCAGCATACAGAATCCAGATATCACCGCCAATTACGCCCAGGCCAACATGCTGAAAATGTTGCAGACAGCCAAGGACATTGTCTCCTCAGCCAAAGTGGAGAACTCACTGGATAACGCCACCAAGACCATTGAGAACTGGAGCAGACACGGCGGCAGCCTCCCAGCACGTATCCCACTGGTGACCACAACTGAAAAAGTCCCTGGTCACTTCTCATATATTACTAACGTCACGGAGAACCACATACCTCACATGCAGCGTTGCATAACTCCACCTTTCACGCAACACACCAAAACCACTAGCCCACCACCGATGGTAAACCACAGAGTCTTAACACGGCCCACTCCTCTTCGCTACACACTTCCCGCCAGGACCAGGGGTCTCTACGACGGTATGCTTCCTGTATCCAGTCTGAGCACACCTCATCTAGCCATGCATGATCCTCCATCCGACCTGGCCCATCCTGGATCTTCCTTTGTTCCATATAGAGACATCTACACCGAACACCACATGTCTTGTCACAATAATTTGTCAGACGCCGTCAGGAGGAAAAAGAGACCACAGAATATTTTAGTGGAGTCCATGGATCTGAGGGGGCTTCACGATTATAAAGACCAATCAACGTGTCATACCCAAGCAAACAGTTTTGCTGAAAACCACCTGTCCTCTTCCTTTGGCGAAAATCCTTTCGTAGCGGCGGACACAGCTTGTAATTCCTGTGTGAAAACGTACTTTGACCCTGCGTTCGATGACATACCGTTGATAGGGAAAAGGAAGTTTCATCGCAGACCGTCGTTCCTGAAAGCCACTTGGGGCCCCGACAGAGTCCGATTCCCGGGGGACAGGCCCTCTGCCGCAGCCTCCTCACGAGTAGCTATACCTGACCTGTTCCCTTGTGTGGATGTACACGGACGGGTGAGGAACACCATGTGTTACGCCCAACCAATGGATCACACCTACCTTCACGCCTTCCGGCGAAACACCAGGAAAAGTCAGAAGCTGAGACACAGCCAGTCCACTAGGCTTCCTACCTACAAGGAGGCGATTTTCCAAAACGTGGCAGCTGTCAGGAGGGCGTCCAGCTTGGTGCATAGACCCTACTCCTACCCTGAGCTACCAGTCTACCAGAGCCCACTGTCATATGGACCAGCTGAATTATGCAACATCTTCCCCTGTATGGGACATCCAAATGACAGTGTATATGGAGGGTATAGAGCACCCACACACCTACAGGATGACCATCTAGTGCCTGTTCCAGGCAGCAGGGTGGTTCATAGCAGCCCTATTGTGCCCATGACATGGGGCCGAATTTCCAGTTTGGAATCAGAGGTGTGAACTCGTCCTTCCATGTGCCAATTATGAACTATTTGGCCCACAAGCTTCTACTGACCAACAAAATTACTACGCCTTGAACACGAGCAGAAACACAAACCATGTTACTGGGTTTCATTTCTTTTCGTTTTTTATTTATTTATTTATTTAAAGTTTATTTAAATTTTTTTTTTAAGTGCAATAATGTAATTGAGGGAAGCCGTCAAATGCCATCCTAAATTTTGAATGAATTAATTAATGGACATGTTGAACTGTAAATGATTAGCCGTTCTTATCTCTTTTGTCCACAAAATGCAATATATTACTATATGTATTGGGCAGACGAAAGATTTTTTTCTTCAAAGATTGTAGTAGAGAAGATTGTAGTAGACACTAAACTATACGAAGTGTTCATTTTGAAGTCCATTTGGTATTATACGCTGTATGTAATTCTCTATGATACTGAATTTTGTAAACACCTAAGACATATTGTCCGATATTTTTTATTTTAAACAGCAGGGCTATATAAGTGGGGTTTTCAGGCTCTAACATTCCCTTTCTGTCTCTCGTTTAATGTCCAATCTCCTCTCGCTCTCTCTGCTTTGAGTGGGCTTTTGAAGAAGAGCAAATTGAATGGTACTCTAATATTAGCATCATCAAGGATCTTCACACTTTAATAAATTACAAAGGACCATCAGTTAGTCCTTTGTAACTGCTGTCTTCTTTAGATGGCTGACGGATATAACTCTTCGAACACTGCCTTTTATATGCAGAGCCACAGCATATTTTAGACCGCTTTTAACAGGGATTGGCTGTTTGCAGTTGCGACACGACGGAGAGAAGCATTACCTTAATAATTTCCCCCAAAAAATGTCTGCCGACACCCATAAGATCAGGTTTAGGGTAGAGTTTTGCTGTTGCCATTGGACGACTGCTGCCAAGTCTGTTTGACCTGCATACTGAACCTCACATACCCACGAGGAAATCTGTCTGTGCCTCAAAATAAACTTGTGATGCTCCCGAGTGTGAAAGAGCGAGAGAAGGATGGTGCAACGGATGGAAAAGAAACTAGGAAATGAGAAACCACACTTCCTTCAACTGGGATTTAAGCTACAATATCTGAATGTTTATGAGGCTCATTTGAGTTTGTCATGAGTGTCTCATTAAAACAACTCCGTGGAGTGATTATACAGGAGGACGTGTTACCAAAAAGTGTCCTTTACTCTAGGATTTCATTATGTCGGCTGTCTCCACTGCACGGCGTTCTCATGACGCCCAAGGTGACCTAGGCTGGGGTAATTATGCTGTAAGGCTTTTGTTATCTCCCGATAAGGAGCCCTCTTTTCAAGCGGTGAGTGAGGAGCATTTCAGAATCTAAACATCGAGAAACTTTAAATTTTTTCATCACAAGCTTTTCTTTGTTATTGCCATATTACAGTTCATAGCACAGCAGCAGTGATTCAATCTCCAATACCGCCAGAGTGCACGGATAGATTTATGTACCACAGGATAATTGTACTTTTTTCATGTTTCTCCCAGTTCCGTGACTGACATCAAAAAAGAAGGCCTGCTGCAGAACGACACACATTTCATTTTCATAAAAAACCAAGCACGAGGAGAGGAGAGGCAGGCTAAAGCCATCATCATCATCATCCCAGCAAAGTCTTATTTCTCTGTGTTTCTGAAAAGCGTATTATTGAATGATCTTGTGAGTTGATAAATGATTCAATACATGCATATAAAAACATCAAGGGAGGCTTGGTATCGTCCTCTGGAAGAAATAAGCAGCAATATATCAACGCCACAGGTAGCTGTGGTGAAAAATGAAAAGCATTTAGAAGTCAAGGGGGCCTAGTCTTCATCCAGCTTTGAGAAAGATGCAATGGAATGACGAGGCAGACGTGTGTATTCGAAATATTAATAATTCACATGTTCATTTGAATCTGTCTCATCATTTTAAAGATTTGCTTGCAATTCAGCCCCTCGGAATCGCCCTGGGGTGAAGTGTTAAAAAGAGCAGTATATTTTTATCATAGACTTAACACTGGGGGGGGGGGAAATGGTGTGGAAACAACTTTCACTCAGAAAATGCTAGTAAATTTCACAAATAATTACAAAGAAACATTGCATCAAACATGACATTTTGAAGTATTTTCTTGCAAACATGCTCCAATATCTTTGTTTTATTTACTGTAAATGTTTTACAGTGTATTGTCACGGTGCCATTATGGAAAGAAAGAGAAATGGAATGGACTAGTCAGAAGGAGGAAAGGAAATGCACGCAATTACAGACATGCTCACAATATAACAATTACTCACACCTCCAGTGTCACGCCTTCATATCTTTGCATTTCTCTGAAGCGGCATTTCAGGGTTGCGAATTGTCCCAGATGCTGCTGGTCACCTTGAGCCAAGGGCTTCACAGCCTGGCGGGAGAGGGGAAAGGCGATGGAGAAAGACACCACAGAGAGCCTATCAGTCTGAAAATCCATCAATTAACAACCGAACAGGCCAATAAACGAGAATAACTCACTGCCCGCAAACAACAATGAACAACTGAAAATATATATACTTTTTATACTCCGTGTTCTGTTGCATACCTATCGGTACGGTATTGAATGTGGTTACAACATGAATGATGTAAGTTAATGTAGGTTACCACACAATCACAAGTACATTGTCTGCACTGAGCGTATCCAAATCAAATGAGGTGATTTTTATCAAGTTGCTAGCACAATGTTAATTAACCTATATGAGTAATACGTGTACTATGCTGTTCTGTGCGTTTTATCTCATCGAAGAGTAGCAGTGATATCAGGAATCCAGGGTCTGTCCTAATCTATCAAATCTATAATTAAAGATCTGTAACTAAATGTTGCACATTAAAAGAGAATTGTTAAAAAAAACCATTGTTATTAATTTTAATCACTACTTGGAAATGGGTTCCAATAGTAACCAATAGGGATTTTTTGTTTTGTTTTGAACTGGTTGCTTCATTGTTTACATCGTTGTTACATGTAGAAGTTTACACCTGTCAATTTTAAATTGGTCTAGCTCTACAAATGTTGTCTTCTGACTGTCATATCATGGAGAGACCTAGTGCTCACTGTTTTAATTAAAGGAACCCTGTGCTGTGTGAATTGATAGTTCCCAACCGTTGTACTTATCATCTGTTCTAGCTCTCGTCTCTGCTCAAAGGGATCTCATGATACGACAGCGGGTCAAAAACGTTCATTTCTAACTGACCTGATTCGCTGCCTTTTCACCCCAATCCTGCCGAGACTTCAGCCCGGGCTCACGGGAGAGGCTGTGGGGTTATTAGCTTTGGTTAACCATCCCATTTGAGACGGCTCCGTCGAATCAAAGGCACTTGCCACTGTCTAATTATTTAAAAGAGGTTTTTCAAATGACAGCTCTGTGATAATAAAGGGATGTTCTTGTCATTGGAGGGTTATCTTTGTCTCTCCGTAATTAGACTGTGGCTGATCTTAAAGGGATAGTTCACCCAAAAAAGGAAAATTACCCCATTATTTGCTCACCAGCAAGCCATTCTAGGTGTATATGACTTTCTTCTTTCAGACAAATACAATCTGAGATGTATTAAATAATATCCTGGCTCTTCCAAGCTTTATACTGGCAGTGAATGGAGGATGATATTTTGAAGTGCATCCATCCTTCATAAAAGATATCCACACGCTCACAGGGGTTAATAAAGGCTTTCTGAAGTGAAGTGATGCGTTTGTGTAAAGAAAAATAGTCGAAACGAGTAACCCCTGACCCATAGGAGTAGCACTTTGACGCCTCTAGCCTCGTGGTTCAAACAAATAGGGCTGGGCAACAAACTCAACATCAACAATCCTCCAACATTTCTTTTTAAAAATCTAATTATAGATTTCTAATTCGTGACTGGTGTTTTGTTTTGCTCTATCGTCTGTGCTTCCACGTTCGTCAATAAGTCATGCGTCAGGTCAGGAGCTACTCTTTCGCCATAAATCAATACGTACGGCCGTCTGTCGGAAGCTATTTTAGTTTATAAAGTTTTAAATATGGACATTTTTCTTACAAAAATGCATCGTTTCGCTTCAAAAGGCATTTATTAACCCGCCGGAGCCATGTGGAGTACTTTTATGATGGATGGATGCTTTTTTGGGCTTCAAAATCTCGACCCACATTCGCCGCTATTATAAAGCTTGGAAGAGCTCCGACTGTATTCGTCTGAAAGAAGAAAGTCATACACACCTAGGCTGGCTTGATGGTGAGTAAATCATGGGGTAATTTTTGGGTGAACTAACCCTTTAAAGGACAAAAACTTTGAGGTAATCTAACAACACAGAACATTTGAAAAGTTTTAGATGTAGATTAACCTATTTAACTAAAGTATGCTATGGCCTGAACAAGATAAGGATGGTTTAAAATGAGAATGTTGATAGCGGTGAAAACTGTAAAATGATATTTCAGTTCTACTGTTTGCAACCATTCTGAAATTGCCAGAGGTTCTATCTTTAGATGGAGTTCAAAATGTGTTGGCGAAGACCAATTTCACCTTGTGTCAGGAACGGCTTGACTAGAGTCATATATAAGCAATAGATCTTCTGTATATGGGCAGCAGAGAATGAAGCAATATAGGATGTAAGAAATGGATATACTTGTGTTTTTGCCTCTGGACATGGATATATGGATGAACAGCAAACTGAAACTTTTTTCATTTTCCTTCTAAACTTTGTACATTTTACTGATGAAAGCAGAATTGTACACTCAAAAGTAATGTTTTGAAATGTGTTGAAGTGAAACCCATTCTACTTGTTAAATTATTAAAAAAAATGTGTTAAAATAATTATTTTTTTATTTTAGTATTCAGCTAAATGAAAAAAGAACAACAAAAAAAACTCTGTTTCAAATTATGACAGACAAATGTCAGTGTGTATTCCTGTCAAAAGGTTAAAGTAAAACCGACCTGAATAAATCCTGCATTGTTTATCATCGTTCATTTTGTCCTTCCAAGGTGACAGCCCCAGCAGTTGGCCATGGCTCATAACATGGCAGCAAATTAACATCCCCTAGGTTGCCATGCCATAGCCCCGCAGTTTGAGTGAGACTACACTTTAGCAGCTTGCCAGTGAGCACTTGGATACATATTCATTTCTAATTAAGAAGGGCTTGAGTTTGAACCACCGACTGAGTTTACAATAAAAGCCTTTCTTTAAGCAGCTAACGCATTTACTCACCCTCATGCCGTCACAAACCTCATGTCACTTTCTTTCCTCAGTGAGACAAATAATGAGAAATATTGTAAAATATCCTGGCACCATAAATGCATAACTCTTTCCCCGCCATTGACAAGTTTTTCCACCAATCCATGTTTTTACTGTTATGGAAGGGGCGCTATTACACAACTTCTGAAGTAGTTCAGAATCTCCAGATGCAAAAACAAGCAAATAAGAGTATGTTTACTCGATAATGATGTACTAAAAACAGATGATAACGTTGTCAAAATGATCCCCGTTCACACAAATCAGCAAAAATGACTAAAAAGGCTGTATTATGCATGCCAGGCCAGTAGTTGGAGATGTCGGTTTGCAACCCTATTTAAAGGGTGCGTTAGTAATATGCGCCTATAGGCGGGTGCACAACGCGTGTACACTCTGCTTATTGGACATACAGGGACGCAAAGCAGCACACAAATATTAAAGGTCCCGTTCTTCGTGATCACACTGTTCAAACTTTAGTTAGTGTGTAATGTTGCTGTTAGAGCATAAATAATACCTGTAAAATTATAAAGCTCAAAGTTCAATGCCAAGCGAGATATTTGATTTAACAGAAGTTCCCTTTCAAAGCCTACAGCGAACGGCTGGCTTGGACTACATCCTGGTACTTCCTTCATAAATGACGTCGATAGAACAGTAGAACAGACTAACCTCCGCCCACAAGACTACGCGCAAAAAGGGGGCGTGGTCTTGTTACTGTCCCACGTGGAGAAGAGGACGTGTCGTGTGGAGAAAAGGAAGTGTTGCGTTTGACTGTCGTCGAGACGCTGTTATTTTCATCCCGGAGTCAAATCACCTTTGTTTGGCTTTCCCAGGGACGTTGTAGAGATCATTAAGCGCGCATACATCACCCCGTTAAGAGGCGCGACCTTTCCACGTGCGCTAAGCTGCTGTCGAATCACAACACAGGACCGTGCTACGTTCGCTAAGCTGCTGTCAAATCAAAACACGGGAACCGCTGGCACAATCAGAACTCGTTACGTATTTCTGAAGGAGGGACTTCATAGAATAAAGGAAGTCATCAGCCGTTTTCAGGACAGTGAAAACAGCGGTATACAGATAAGTAAATTGTGTTAAGAATACTGGTTTTTTTTACACGCGAAACATGAACACATGTTATATTGCACACTGTAAACACAATCAAAGCTTCAAAAAGACATGAAGAACGGGACCTTTAAAAAAAATATAAAAGATTATTATTGTGTACATAAATATAAAAATGCCTACACATGTCATAATGGATAGTCATTGCATGTATCAGAATTACCTATTTGCATTAATGACGAATTAAATTGGCTACTTATCTGACCAGTCGTGGCAATACACACATGTATTTAAACTGACTCGTCAGGTTGCGGGTGTCTATATTCCGTCATGTAAATAGTGAATCCGCCATGGTGCAAGTGCACCTGGCTTTTAAAGGGAATGGGAGATGAGACTCTGATTGGTTTATTGCACATTATGCCCAAAACACACCCATTACTCATAAAGAGAATAGGGACAACCCTTTTGGACCATGTGCCATTTTTCCCGTCGTTAAACTAGCAAAAGTGTATTCGGACACGCCCTAAGTACACTTGCGCCATGTGCTTTAGACCATGTCACCGCTTTCACAGATTCACGTTTTTGCTGTTTACATGGAGACGGTAAAAGTATAATTTTCAAAACCGTGCACTTTGAAACCCGTTTTCAAAAGCTTGTGTTTTCAGGCCCCCAAAAGGCTGTTGTCGTGTAGATGAATGGCCAAAACGCATAAAAAGCTGAAAATGGTGCAGTGTGGTAAACATACCACAAAAAAGAAGAAACAAGCGATAGAAGATGGCTTACACACAAGCAATAGAAGATGCCGGAAGTGACTGGAAACTTTTTTTTCTTTTTTTTTACGCTAGTGAGGAAAGAGTTAATACATTATATCCCAAGACTTCTGAAGCCATATTTTTGTATCATGATTATCATTATTCACTTCCCCCTCCATTAATTTACAATACAAACAGTGATGTCACTTTGACTGTCGATATATATAAAAAAATTAATGCCAGACAGCCCTGTCTAATATGAGGATACATTTCTTTCACACTTAATTTCAACCTTGTGGCTGGAAGAAAGAATGAGTGACTGAAATACTAAATAACAATACGTGAGACACTACGAGTAGAAACAAGAAACCCACAGAGCACATCTATTGAGAGGATCTTAATTTCTAGAGTCACAGAGACGACTCGGCTGTCCTAAAGGAAATCAGTTTTGGAGGCTGGATCCATTATAGTGTCGAGTACGCCTATTGTAGAAATTATCTATGAAATCAAGGCAGGTCATCCATGTCCTTGACAGAACAAAGGCAGTATAACCCTTGGTCCATACATATCCATCTCTCCAATAACAGAAGGCTGTAATGGATTTTGCTATGCTTTTTGAAATTAGGATCATATAATGTCCTGTTGGGGCCTGAATGAGTCATTTTAATATGTGTAGGATAATTTCCTCACCATAGCAACTGCGTTCAATTTTGACGCATAAGTATTGATAAAAAATATAGCGCTATTTCAAAGTCCAAGCAAAGTTGAGGATTTTTAACTAACATATACAGTATGTGAGTAACTGTTTCTGGCTATGGATCTAGCAATTAAAGTCAAGTTTTCACACTGAAATATGTTGCTGAATGCAAGATATTACAATGGATTTGTTTACATGCCTGCATCAAGCTCTACACCAAAATACATGACGTTCTAATGCTGCAATTTGTCAAGAATAATCTTGTAGTCTGATAAAAGTCTAAGAAACACATGCAGTTCCTGTAAAATAAATTCAATTTATTATTCAAAGCATAGAAATGGGTTGCCGCTGTCCCATCTTATCAGCTGGTCAGGGGGATGTTTCTAATGAATAATAGGTCTCGAATGAGCACTTAACTGAATCTATGATGCATAAAATCGCCCCAAAGATGTCCTGCTACAGAGAGATTTCATTCTGCTTAATAAATGAGACCATGGGGAATGGATCCATATGACACCTGTTGGCCCCTGTATCTTATATTCGTATTCTGTTCCATTGGATTTATGTGTGTAATCTGATCTGTTCTATTACTAGTAGAAGGAAGCATGCTGGGTAAATAGAGTGGTGCAGGTATAACGTCACAATCACCACTGATTTTCTTATGGGGTTTTATAATTGGGTTTCTTTTTTAATGAGTAAAATAAAGCCTACGATACTTTGACATTTTGTTCTACAATGTACACTGAACACACTCACTTATCAGAAACAAAATATATATATATATACATATCTGCTTCAAAATTCTAGTTTGTTTTTTTTGGTAAGGGTGTGTGTAATTTACGTTGTAGAACAAAACGTCAAAGTATCATCAAGTTATGTTTACCACAAGCTTTACTTTACTCATAAATAAAAAACCCATTGAGAAAAAACCCATAGGAAAATTGGAAAAAGTGGCAAATTAGTCTTCCGGGTTTTGATGACATCCCTGCACCACTCTATACAATAAGGGTCTAAAATTGCTTCTATGTTGCATTTTTCCATTTGAATTCTTTCCCTGCCATTGACGAGTTGAAACTGACAAGTTTTTACGGCTATTCGTTTTATCACTGTTATACGGTAGTAGAGCGCTATTATGCATCTCCTGAACAAGTACAGTATCTCCAGATCAAAACACAAGGCAAAAAGAAGCAGAAACGAGCGATCTCATGTGTAAAAATAATGCGATAATCAACAATAAACAGCATATAGCCTAAAGCAAAACGGCCTAATGTTACAGAGTGAAATGTCAACCCAGGAAGTGGTTAGGACTGTGCAAGCATAGCCACGGTCACACTAGACTTTGAGTATGCAAAATTTCTTCGGACACTGCAACGGTCGTGATATTAACATGTATAAACATGAATTCAGCATATAACAAATAATAATACACTCAAAATGCAAAAATATCATTCTTTTAATTCAGCCAAGAGGTCACGCCATGACATATCGATCTTCTACTGGTCACACAACGTCGTGCAATGCGAATTCGCAGCTCAGAGTACACCAAGCTTGAACTTTGGAACGCAGCGCAATGCGAAACTTTTCGCATGAGCTTGCGTTTCAATGGATGTCAATGGAACAAAAAGTGCAGTGTGACCGGCCCTTTAAGGTGTTGATGGACTCAATCTACTTCATCTGTGTTTTCCTCATCATACTAAAGCTGATCCAGTTTGACGAAAACGTGATTTTCTCAGCTTTTTGCTCAAAATGTTGCTTTTTTTATGAAACGTACCCACAGTCAAGTCTTAATAAAAAAATAATGCATGAGGCTAGAATAAAACGTTTTTTGTTGTTGTTTAAAACAGAGGGTCTGTTCTTTCTGTAAAACTTTACAATACGAGTGCACTAATATGCATTAATTCATGCTTAACTAATGCACAGATAATCATGAGTTAATGTATGACTTATGAAGAACTAAACCATTTATTAATGATTACTACATCAGCAACTAATGAAGATTCTATATGATTCATAGATAAAGAAATCATTAAATTGTTATTGGTTAAATATTGTATTAATCCCCTAATAACATATTCTATGAACTAATAGTGTAAATTCATTTGTTAATTACCACAATGGGTCAAAGCCATGCATATCAACTTTCAGTTGTCTGCTTTAATTCATCATTAGCTAACCTTTTGCAAAGGTATCATTATGTTATACTTTACTTGTTGAGGCACATGACTATTAACTAATTCCAAATTAATTCAAAAGCCATAACCACAATGACATATTACTTAACAATTAGTTAATAGTCATGTGCCTCAACAAGTAAAGTATAACATAATTACATAACATAATTAAAGCAGACAACTGGAAGTTGAAATGCATGGCTTTGACCCATTAGTTAAGCATGAATTAATGCATATTAGTGCACCTGTATTGTAAAGGGTTACCGTTCTTTCTTTTGATATATCGCATGTTCAGATTTTCATACAAAATATTCTAGGGGGCATTACATTTTTGTGAAAATGACCAACATTTTTTTTTTAAATAACGATGGCGGGGAAAGAGTAAATAATAATGTTTTCATTACAAATAATCAGCTGAGTTAAAAAAAAATTTTATTAATTAAATTAAATTAACGGATTTTCAAAAACTCAAAACCTTTTTCAAAAGTTTGCTATTTTTAGCCCCCCAAACACTGTTGCAGTGTAAATGAACGGCCAAAACGCATAACAAGTTTTCAGTTTTTAGTTGAAAATGGTGTTGTGTAAATGGCCCCTCAGGTAGGCCTACTGAGAAACCCAATATCAACTCACACAGTCGGCTTATTTAGGATGGTGCAAATCAGGTTTCATCTTAACATTGTAGGCCTAGTACATCAGGGTTAATGTGGTATTTCTGTAAGGTTAATTAAAAGATTGGTCCTGTAGCAGTGGCCCATGTGTTTCAAGTTGTCTCGATCTATGTTTCTGTTTTAATTACTACCCATTCTATTGCTCTTTGTGTTGACGTGGACTACAGAGGCTTCCATTCATCTTGGCCGGCTATTGATAGACTTCCTTTGATTAGCGTTCAGCTGAGAGATGGAAAGGGGAGGAGGAGGCGAACAGAAAATACACACAGAGCAGCCGTTCTTCAGTCCCGAACTCTCTCTTTCTCACACACCCACTTTCATTTACTATTTCACTCTGTTACTTTTTCATATCTGCTCAATTAATCATTCTCTCTCTCTCTCTCTCTCTCTCTCTCTCTCTCTCTCTCTCTCTCTCTCTCTCTCTCTCTTTTAATGTCCAATTTGTCTTCTTCAGTTTTGTCAAATTAGTCTGTGCAAACAATTCAACTCTATGAATGTAGTCATCTATTGGTTTAAGAACTGTTACATTACTCTCGCTATTGTGCCATTGTTTGCGTTTCTGTACGAGTCAGTGTTTTTATTTTTTACAATAGTTACATTAATTATGATGTTATCAATGAATTTGATTCATTGTGTGATCCCACAACTGCTCTTCTTCTTATTCAAATTTTAAAAAGAGCAATTATAGAGATGCATGCTGTGTAATTCTCTCTAATTAAATCACTTTTTGCACTACAAATGTACAACTCTGTCTGAAATGAAAAAGGCCAGGATGATTTCTTTGCCAATAAAATATCCACATTTTCAAGTCCAAGACCAAATGCACAGATGTCTGGTCCTCTCTCTGTGCCTTAAAAACTCACAAGTACACTGTTGTCTTAAATGGACTGAATAATTACGTATATGGCGTCAGACCGCCCAACCTGCACTGTTTGCCTGCAGCAGTCATAAATGATAATATAGAGTGCAGGAACAATTTTGATCCAGTCATGCTCCACAAATCTGACCCATTTTCCAGCTCTGTAAAACCCGAGGAACTAAATGTAGATGAACAATCCCAGGTCATGAGAGAAAAAAATTCCACCTGATCACTGACAGAAATGCATGTAGGGATAGGTGGATTAAAGTAGGCTCGTAAAATACAAATATATGTCAGTGATTGTTGGTAAGTTGGTAAAGCAGTTATTTAAAGGATTAGTTCGACCAAAAATGAAAATGTTGTCATCATTTACTCACCCTTGTGTTGTTCCAAACCTTTAAGAGTGTCTTTCTTCTGTTGAACACAAAAGAAGATATTTTAAAGAATGTTTGTAAACAGACAGTTGATGGCACCCATTGACTGTCTGGTTATTGACATTCTTTAAAATATCTTATTTTCTGTTTAACAGAAGAAAGAAACTCATACAGGTTTTGAACAACTTGAGGGTGCACTGTAAGTAATGACAACATTTTCATTTTTGGGTGATCTATCCCTTTAAAGGTCCCGTTCTTCGTGTTTTTTGAAGCTTTGATTGTGTTTAGTGTGCAATATAACATGTGTTCATGTTTCGTGTGTAAAAAAAACAGTATTTTTAACACAATTTACTTATCTGTATACCGCTGTTTTCACTGTCCTAAAAACGGGTTGATGAGTTCCTTGTTCTATGAAGTCCCTCCTTCAGAAATACGTAACGAGTTCTAATTGTGCCAGCGGTTCCCGTGTTGGGATTTGACTGCATCTTAGCGAACGTGGCCCGGTTCCTGTGTTGTGATTCGACAGCAGCTTAGCGCACGTGGAAAGGTCACGCCTCTTAACGGGGTGATGTATGCGCTCAATGATCTCTACAGCGTCCCTGGGAAAGCCAAACAAAGGTGATTTGACTCCGGGATGAAAATAACAGCGTCTCGACGACATGGCTACAAACACACTCAAACGCAACACTTCCTTTTCTCCACGCGACACGTCCTCTTCTCCACGTGGGACAGCAACAAGACCACGCCCCCTTTTTGCGTGTATTCTTGTGGGCGGAGGTTAGTCTGTTCTACTGTTCTACCGACGTCATTTATGTAGGAAGTACCAGGATGTAGTCCAAGCCAGCCGTTCGCTGTAGGCTTTGAAAGGGAACTTCTGTTAAATAAAATATCTCGCTTGGCATTGAACTTTGAGCTTTATCATTTTACAGGTATTATTTATGCTCTAACAGCAACATTACACACTAACTAAAGTTTGAACAGTGGGATCACGAAGAACGGGACCTTTAACACTTTCACAGGGATTATGGACCCGGGACAGGGATTATCATACACCCGACGCAATGCGACGCCAGACGTGTTTTTTGCTAGTTTCAGCCTGACGCAGTTATAATTTTCACGTCCAGTGCCCACGTTGTTTAAATAGCAAATGCTCTCGCGCCCCATCTGTTCGCCCATGGGCGTGCTGGTCTGAAAACGAGGTGTGTTCAGGCACATTGGCATGTTGCTATTTTGAGGCAACTGAAAACGAATGTGCCATTGACCAACAAAAACCTGGTCTAAAGTCAAAGTATTTTTTGTGTAATTTAAAGGGCGCGTTAGTAATAAGAGCTTATAGGCGGATGCACAATGCGCGTGCTTGTTAAACACATAGAGACGCGCAGCAGCACACAAACATGCAAAATATTAAAAATAAAATGATTACAATGTAAAAGATTATTATTGTGTACATAAAGATAAAAATGCCTACGTGTCATAATGGTTAGTTATTGCATGTGTCAGAATTACCTATTTGCAGTAATTATGAAATCTGCTAATCATTTGACAAATCGTAGCAGTATACATGTATTTGACTCATCAGGTTGAGGATGTCTATATTCCACCATGTAAATAGCGAATCCGCATGGTGCAAGTGCACCTGTTTTTTTAAAGGGAATGGGAGATGACACTCTGATTGGTTTATTGCACGTTACACCCAAAACACACCCATGACTCATTGGCTGCGTCTGAAAACCTAGGCAGCTGACTCATTGCCTCGCTGCCTTATCAGACAATGGCTTGTAAGGCAGCATTTGTGTATGAAGGCACCTCACAAAACTAATTTTGGACAGACTTCTTAGACAGTGTAACCGTTTAATGATCTACAGCAAAATAGAGAGAGTTTTGGTGAGAACTAAACAAATATTTAATTACTACATTAGTAATTTCTCACTAGACATTACATCAGGAGTAGAAAATGTTGGTTAAAAAAACTTACATTTACACACAAACTGACCAGCAAACTCAACTTTCGGACGCCATCTTTTTTTTCCAGCTCAACTGTCACAGAATGGAACGCACAGGATTGTGGGATATCAAAGGCAGTGAAGGATACAAATATGCTGCCTTCAAAAATCGATCAGATGAAGGTATCTCTGGAGACAGGAAGTGATGCTAACAATAGATTCGGATGTGCCTTGGTGCCTTCCTGCCTTGAAATGTGTCCTCCGAAGGCAGCATTTTCCAGGTTTCGGACGCAGCCATTAAGAGACTAGGTACAACCCTTTTAGGCCATATGCCAAATTTTTTTGGTCGTTAAACTAGCAAAAGTGGATTCGGACACACCCTAAGTGCACCTGCGACATGCGCTTAGATCGTTAAAATAGGGCCCATTGATATAGTGTAGATTTTGCAGGAATTTCCTTGTCTGGCTATTATCAGACCAAGCTCAATTTAAGATTGAACATTGGTCTGGAGAGCCTGCTCTGTATTTTCTACTGCACTAGAGGCGTGATCAACGAGCATAATTCAAATGACTCTGTACGCAATTGGATAGTCCTTCAACCATTCAGACCACAAGAGTCGTGATCAATGGGCAACGACCCATCGCTTCTCTATCCGTCATCACGTTAAACCCGCCAATAGCGCGCCAGGTGGATAAGCCAGTCTGTGATTAGTTCCTGCAAAAGTGTAACAGAAGCAGTAAAAATTAATGTACAGGTTTCCAGACTGAGTTGCAGGGCGAAATCAAATTGCCGGCAGATCAGGCTGGGTTTACCCAGTATAGGAATTTCCTAACATTTAACCGACAAAAAGTTGCATCCTAATGTCCATTTATGCATTTTATCTAAAGATAAAGAATGTGTATCTATACATTTTATCAGTCCATGCATTCCCTGAAAATCAAATACATGACCACGGCATTTTTAGCATCATACTCTGGTTGAGCTACATGACAAATGTATCAGATCATTAACAATTAATATTCCCTTGCTCTTTGGGTATTTTAAAGAATAGTGTCTGGGTGGTGTCATAAAATAACCGTTTTATGCTTCATAATCATTAGAGAGCAGTGTTTCCAACTGTATGTTAAATGCAAGAACAGCTTGACTCTGCAGACCAGTCCTGAACATAAGTGTGCACACTGGCAGCCTGAGGCAGGTCCATTTAATAGTGTTTAAATTAATTTCAGCGATCTATAGAGGCACAAAGGGCTATTAACACTTGTCTCCCAAGTTTTTAAAGATATGTGCATTAATGGAATTTTTTATTCTCCTGAAGCAACTATTTCAGGAGAATTAAAGGGGCATGAGCTGCAATATCTCAGCAAGCTCAACAAGTGTATTAACTGATGCAAATACCTTATCTCTGTTTTTGCACAGAGAAATGGAGGCTTCAGTCAACAAATGCATTGTTTACTTAAGCCTATCTCTGACAAGGCATACTATATAGCAATCATATACATATATTAACAACAACATCAAAATAATAATAATAATAATAATACATCTTGTGGTAACATTTTAGATCATTTCCATGTCATAATTTACATAATTAAAATCAAGGTAACACTTTATAATAACTACATGCTATGAAGCATTAGTTAAGCATTAGTAAATAGTTAATAGCTAACATGACCTAATGATGAACACCTGTATTTTTATTAACATTAACAAAGTAGATTAATAAATACTGGGTTACACTTTACTTTACAATACGTGTACATAGTTACCCAAGAAAGTACTGGTAATATAAGGTAACTACATGGGTTAAGATTAGGTTTAGGGATAGGTTCAGGGTTAGGCCTATAACCCAGTTATTGTAATTGCTATAATAAGTACATAGTAAGTACATACAGGACTGTAATAAAAATAAAGTGCTATCAAATACTGTAACAAATATAGTGCTCATTCAGTTAATGGTAATTAGTTAATATTTGTCCGTTTAGGGCTACTGTAGAATCACGACGGTGAAAAATGGCAATTTCATTGTAAGTGGACACCTGTAAGTGGTGTATGGAGATAGAAATGGCTCGTTCTAAGGTAATAAAAGCATAACGGTACATTATGTTTATACACCACTGAAAACATACACTGTAAAAAAATTATTTGGGAAACATTATGAAAATTGATCATTGTATATTGGCCCAATTAATGACTTCCAAAAAATTATCCCCATTCAAAAAGATGCATTGTACTAATCATAGCTTAAGGTCTTCACTCAAAATTAAAATTGTATATTCACCGAACATATTTAATTGTGCTCAGTCAATCTATGAAGTCGAAGTGAAAAATCCATGTTGGATGAACAAGTCCTACGTCCGAAAAACTGTATACGCATGCGCAAAATGCGCTTGAAGAAAAACGTTCATGTGGAGATTTCAAATGCGGAGCGCGAGCAGACTGCAGAGCCAAACCAGCCGGTGCTGAAGACCGAAACAAACATTCCCAAGAGAATAGAGATATTCATCGTCACAAGACTTTGGTGAGTATTGAGCACTGAAATTATTGAGTGGTGCCTTTAGATTGCGTTTGGCGTCGGCCTCTTTCAGGGCTTGAGTTATTGCCTTTTAATATCAAACACGTCAAGCTCGTGATTTTTTTATTCATCCATTCATTCGTTTCATTCTCATTATATAATGAAGTAACTTCTGTTCTGTCACTTGCTAGATGTGATGCAGGGGAGCTTTGTCATTAATGTTAGTTTTTATTTGCAGGTTTTTAGCCTATGCAGTGCCGCGTTTTCTTCACCACATTAAAGGTCCCATGGCATGACATTTACATTTTATGAGGTTTTTCAACATTAATATGAGTTCCCCTAGCCTGAATATTGTCCCCAAGTGGCTAGAAATTTTGATCGGTATAAACCGAGTTCTGGCTGTCTTTCTCTGCCTTTGAGAAAATGACAGCCCAGATGAGCTGATCTTGAATTTTCCTGTTATGACATCATAACAGGAACGGTTACCTCCCTTTCCTCCGCCCAGAGAATTTGGCATGCCCATGCGAGCGCCATATTTGTTTGTCCTCGAGTGATCATGGTTTGTGAATGAGTGAATGCTGGCAGTTTCTCAGTGTTTGGATGTACAAATTAAAACAGAAGTATTTTTTCAGTTCCTTCTGATCTGTGATCAGTGATTTCTGATGTGAGATTAAGCAGAAGGGGGGTAAGCGTGAGCGTATCCGAGCTAAGCTAGCCAGCTACTCGTAACTCGTTCATCTCGACAGCTGTAATGGTACATTACATGTGTTACGAAGTTGGAATAAGGAGGAAGACGGTCTCAGCATGACTGGGACTTGCGTTTATTCAGAACTCTCAGATACAAACAAAATAAACTCGCACTGGTTGAACCGGTTCACCAAATCAGACTGAATCGTTCTAAACGGTTCGCGTCTCGAGTCAGCGCCGACTAGAAATAAACTAATAACCTGAAGTATATGCTAGTAACTACAACAGTTCACTGAATTGAGACGTGCTGAGAGAACTGATGAGAAGTGAACTCTCTGCTTAATATATTTATTAAATTGTATCAATTCACAGAAATTCAATTTGGCCAACTGAAAAATGTAGATGTAATCAGTCATTAGAAAAGTTTTAATTGGAGAGGCCTTACATTTTTTACAGTGTAGTTATGTATATTATATTGCATTTCTGTCAATAGATCCTCATAAATACTACACACTGCACCTTTAAATAGAGATTGTTTTACTGCACACTCATGCACCTGGCTCTGCATGCTGGCTGTCCTGGCTGGACCATGTGCTATCCCTTTCTGGGAAATTCAGGAGATGTGCAAAAAAGCAAGGTGCGGTCCAAAGCCTCAGCAGATTTTTCATTATTGTGATAAAGTGCACAAGGCTCTGATGGCCTGAGCTCTTGCCAGGCCTAATACACTATGTAATAGACTGTGCAGCTTAAGATCCATTCACTCCTGCCATTCGGATATATATCCCAGAGAAAACTACAGCAGCCCCAACACAATATTAGATTGCATTTGAGGCAAGGAGGCATTCCCAAAGAGGACCTGGGTAATGTATATCTGGGGCTCCAATCAGCAATACTGTCCCCAAATAGAGCAAGGTGGTCAGGTGAGACGGGACCAGAGATACAAAGATACAAGGCGAGGGAAATTAAGAGTAGTCTATGGACCAGATTTACTAAACAGGGCAAATAAGCGTGAGAGCGAAATTCCATAAAAGTGCCGATGGGAGTGGACAGTTCTGCGCATGATCTAATAACAACGTGCAAATTAAGTCACATAGACGCAACCGGATCATTTCCATAATGACCAAAGCAATCTACCAGTTAGCATCTGGTTTCAGACTTTTTTTTCTTGGGCAGTAAATAATGGCGCAAACACCAGAAAATTGACTAGCGCAAATCTTTGTAAATCACCTTGCGTGATTCATTTAAATACTCTCCTATTCATTTCTGGAAAACTCCTACAAATACATATGCAATATGGCGTGTCCACGCCTTTTCAGCGCTAAATTATCACTGCGTGTCTTTAGTAATCTGGCCCTAAATGTGAGGGAAATTATGCCTACTGCTACTGCACATGCTATCAAAAGGAATTGCACCCAATTTACTAAATTAATTATGCAAATCAGAAAACAGTGCAGCCACGCCCACTTAGCGAAACATTTACATATCAAACCTGTTAAGGCTCAAGCATTGCGCATTCTCATATTATACATTGCCGACTGTAATATCAAGTTTTTCCTGAATGGGGTTTTTATAAGATAAGAAAGTAATCTTCACTCCAATTGACGTGTTTTTCATCACCATTTGTCATTGTTCCCCTCAAGCACTTAAACTACTGTTTATACAACACAATGTTGCATGACCAAAGCACACAAATATGAGGCATGCTATTGGTTGTCTGTTGCTAAGTGCCTACCCTTAACATTGGACAAGTTAGGGTTTCATAACCCCAGGTAAGAAGCGGTGCTAACCCCACTGTGGCAAGTAGGGTGTGGCCATGGCACGAGTGCTGATGAGCATGACCTGCGCACCACACCAGTCTCGAGTCACACGGAGGAGCTCCACAAGGATAAAAGGATGGGTGACGACAGAGAAGTGAGAGGACCAGGCCCGGACTTAATGTTGTTGTTCTGTTTTAGTTTATGCGGCAGTCGTCCATGAGGGGCTGCCGCTTTACTTTCATTTTGTTTATTGTGTCATTAAAAGTTAACATTTGCCGGTTCCCGCCGGCTCTCTGAGCCTTAAATTCAACTTTGTTACACCAGCTTTTAAATTTCTCTACCTGGGGTTAAAGGGATAGTTCACCCAAAAAATTGTATTCTGTCATCACTTACTCACCCTCGAGTTGTTCCAAACCAGTTTCTTTGTTCTGCTGAACACTAAAGAAGATATTTTGAAAAATGTTTGTAACCAAGCAGATAGAGCAACCATACCATAGTAGGGAAACAAATACTATGGTAGTCAATGGTTGCTCTATGTGCTTGGTTACAAACATTCTTCAAAATATCTTCTTTTGTGTTCAGCAAAACATAGAAACTCATACAGGTTTGGAACAACTTGAGGGTGAGTAAATGATGACAGAATTCTAATTTTTGGGCGAACTATCCCTTTAAAGCAAGGTTTAGAATTATCATAACCCTTCTGTGTCTTAAAATGTCTAATTGGAAAGATAACTTTAAATTGATGACAACTGCATGTGATCAGTTATTTCTGACAGCTTTATACACTTTGTAGTCTGAAACAGTGAAGCATGACTGATATAAGCGGTTTAGTAAATAGCCACTAGAAATGAACTAAGGAGAAGTCAATCGTCCTCTTTTAAATGGATAGTGTATTATGCCTAATTGTGCTGGAGGACCAAGAGCGTCTTGCTTGATATTCATTTATTCAGTAAAATAATGAGCCACTGCATTATGAACAGAATAGATTTATTACTTAAACGTGTTGCTGAGACCGGAGGATTAGTGTGGGCTTTCAATTAACACAATGTAATGCGAAGTATCAGTTTTTGTTGATGAGAAAATCTCAATTGCTCTTACCCTGACAGACAAATGATTAGACTGCGATAAATTAGTGTTTTACCTGAACTATGGTGGGTGAAACTACATGTTCTAAGCCTTCTGCTTTTTTTCAGTATTGTTGAGCTTGCCAAAGGAAGGCTGGATTCTGACTGAGCTCATTTTACATTTTTGGCTTTACCCTTTGCCATCTCTCTTTTTAAAAGGAGCTTGCTTTACTCAACTGTGTCTTTGAACATCAAGACAAATCATGCTGAGCCTTTTCCCAGCCACTAAGGGAGATAGCCACATAGTGAGTGCTAATGGTGTAGCAATAAATGTATTAGATCTTTACAATAATTTTTTCATGGGGGATTGGGGGTGGGGGGACGGATCGGTTGTGCTATGTGGGATTGTCATAATTTCTGAAAAATGTATATAAACAATTTCACTCTGCAATGGCTTATATTTATTTTACATTTTGCTTAAATAATACATTTTTAAAAATATACATTTAAACAATATTTTGTAATATTTGTAAATAATTAATATATTTGTATTTACATATTTTAAGACTGAAAGTCTATGTCTAATAAACAATAAAATCTGTACATAAAAGACATTTGAAAAGTATCTAAAAATAAATGATGAAGGCATGAAAATTGTATATGACGTAGCCTTCATATAAAAAAATAACCCAGAGACAAAACACCTATATATTTTAATAAACCCAGCTCCACTGAGACAAAATGGACCACAAAAAAAATGTGATGGTGAGGTACTCCACAAACATTCGCCATTTCAGGATGAGAGGCAGAATTTGTTTTAGCACCTGAACATCCCTCTAACCCAGTTACTCAGAAGGTGGAAATGAACTGTGTTGTTTGTGCTGGACCTCTGAACTACTATGCTAGTCACACACACAGACTGTCTAAACAGGCTGAAATGACCATGTCACCTGACAGACAGACAGCAGACTGTAGATGTAGGGGACTATTATAATATTTATGAAGAATTTGCCTGTCCTGCGGCAGCTCTGCGTCTCCTCTTGGCCGTCTTTGCGCGGATGGCAATGTGTGGTGGACATGGTTGTGTCACACAAAAACTAATTAAATGTGAAAACATCAGCCGGCAATCAATTTTCGGATTTGACAGAAGAGGACAGAGAACAAGATGGTGGAAGCACTGTGAATGACAGAGACAGACAAGAACTTAGAGTCCACTAGACTGCTAACCTCTAGCCTAACCTGAAGGAGACTGCAGTGAAAGAGATTAAAGTAAATGATGCCACATCAGTTTAGATGAACGAATGCCCCTCTGAGGCGAATTTATCTTTAAGTTATGTTTGCTCACAAATGATTTACCCATGTCCTTCAAATCCCATATGACTTTACATACTCTATGGACGACAAAAGGAGTAATTCAGATTGTCAAAGCTTTTCTTTTCCATACAATGAACGTTTCCTCACACAAAGCGTTTCATCTATCTTCAAATACAGGGTACAAGTCATACATTGAAAAATATTTAGAGTAGGATTTACAATTTCTGAGTGAGAATTATTTCAAAGAAACGGCACGTTAAAGCTGCACTATGTAACTTTTCCGTCCACTAGAGGTCGCCTATTCAAAACAAAGTTTGAGTGCAGAATCTTGGGACATGTGGTCTCCACCTCACAGCCGGTGGAAAAGAATCGGGATAGGAAATCATGTTCATGGATGTGATTATTAACGTTACTGTAGTATGAAGCAGAAGCAGGAGCGATTGTTAATAAGAAGAGTGCAACACAAGCCTTGCGAGCAGCAGGACCTTTATTATGGCATAGTCGCCAGCGGGACTCTGTTTATCATATTAGATACATTTGAGTGTGTTGAAAATGAAGTTATGACGTTACTCTGTGTGTTCACTCGGCGGCTGCTATGACACTTGTTGCACACTGCAGTGAGAGTAAAGTGTTTCTGCAAAAATAAAACCGGAAATGACGCAATCGACAGTCGACTCTCTCACACGTCCCGGTTCCTTAGTTAAAATAGCAATTTTCTCACAATTTACAAAAAGTTGGGAACATTTGGGATATTGTAAGTACTCAATTGAACAAAATATATAACACTGGCCTAGTGGCTTTTAGATATTTTACTGAAAAATGTTACATAGTGCACCTTTAAAAAATGGCAATGTATATTGAATTAAACATGACATTTTGGAGTATAAAGACCGAAAGAGTAAAATAGTATTTTTTTGCAAAACATATTTGAATTTGAAAGATAATTCCTGGAAAAAATATTCATTCAAATAAGGTGTTTTAGGTTTCAATATGCATTTTTCTTTTTGTTATATGACAGTCACGTTAAAACATTTTATTATTTATTTTTTATTTTTTTATCATAATTTTTCATTAAATTATTAATAAAAAAAACATTGATTATTATTGCAAATATATTCCAAATATGAATCATATATATATATATTTTTTTTAAATAATTTGAACAAAGAGTAAAATAAATATAATCCATTTGAATATTGGCTTATATATTGACCCTATTTTTTTTCCATCATTTGCTCAACAATCAACAAACTTGTGGACTACTTTTATTAAGATTTTATGGTGCTTTTTGAAACTTGATAGCACTTGGCCCATTTTTATTTTCATTGCATAGTAACTCAGACTGAACTTAAAAAGACATTTTGTATTGAAATGAGGGTAATAAAAATTAGTAAATTATTATTATTATTTTTTTTTTGAACTATCAATTTAAAAGAGAGTCTATTGTAAGGCATGAAGACTGCCCATCTCAGAAGGTTTTGTCCACTGAGGTAAGATCATCCAGGCGGATTTGACATATGAAGTGCCAGCGTATGCAGACAGTATGAGTCCCTAAAGCACAGGAAAAAAATAGACCTGCTGTCTCTGTCAGTGATGTGATTGAGACTGCACAGATCAATGAGTGTGACATCAGCCAAGTGCCCAGTGCACCAATGAGAGAAAAGAAGGCCTGTCATATGTGGGACATGAGAAATCAACGAATCTCTGAACAGCCTTGTCATTCAGTGACAAGTTCAACTGCATTACGTGTCACAGTGGTTGATGTTCTGAGCAGCATATGCAACTGGTACATGTGCTTTTTGTGAAGCATACAAGAACATAGAACAATGTACCTAGGTAAGATATAATTACTAGTAATTGTAAAAATAAAAAAAATACAGTGCCATTCAAAAGTTTGTGGTCGGTAAGATTTTTTTTTAAAGATTTGAAAGACGTCTCTTATGCTCACCCGTTTATTTGATCAAAAATACAGTAAATATTGAAAAATATTATTACAATTTAAAATAACTATTTTCACTTCAATATAAATTTGAATGTAATGTATTCCTGTGATGCAAATACTACATTTTCAGCATAATTCATTTAGTCATATGACACTTCAGAAATCATTCTGCTGATTTCCTAAATCATTTTTCAGGATTCCTTAAGGGGTCATGAACTGGCTTTTTAAAAAATATATATATTGTTGTCTGAGGTCAACTTTTTCAAGGTCACGGTTTTTACATTCAAAAACATCATAATGAATAAGTAATAGGCTATTTTCTGCCCTGGTTTTGAGGCTCTCAAGAAATGCTCGGTTTTAATGGGCGTGCTGCACTGAAGACTTGGAAGTAAACGCCCATGGCTAGGATTGGATAAGATTTGCATATTTTATGAGCTTCTGCTCTCCTGTCAGTACATGGGGGATTGTTTTGAAATTGTGTGGGGAAACGGCAACCGAAATGAATCACTCACAGGGCTCGCAAAATGTCTTTATCAAACAAACACAATGATTCATCTCTCATCCACCGGCGATTGATTGTAATGTTACTTTTTTATTACTTGGCCCGTCCGATCGGTGGATATAACGGCAAACCATACGCACACACACACAAACACACACACACAAACACACACACACACACACACACACACACACACGCACGCACGCACGCACGCACGCACGCACACACACACACACACACACACACACACACACACAAGTCAAGAGAGTGAACAATGCACATCAAGAAAGGAATGTTATTTCACTATTTAAGATATTTTGGCATTTTGGTAGCCCATCTGAAAAACACATAGCCCCGGGACGTTAGGCTTTGCGAGCCCTGCCCCTGGCCCATACATGTCCGAGTCTGATCCTGAATCGCAATGAACCAACAACACCACAAATAAAGGATTCTCCAGCCTGTGACAGCATGCCAAGTAATGTTCAGTTAGACACGTACACATAATCAATAGATATCAATCGATCTGTAACAATGCATTACTAACACATATAAAAACATGTTTTACTCACATTAGTGTGTTGCACCATTCCTGTTGGATCCAATATAGAAGGCACAGCATTGTTTTAATCTCAATATGTCTGCAAATCCAGTCTCGACCTGTGTCTTGTTTACAAACGATTCCACGGTGAAATGAAGCGAACAAAAGCGCAATGTCTTACGCACGTGAGCTGGAACTTCAACAAAATTAAAATTCAACCACTCATTCCTAAAATTAGAATCCGACTATGTTCTTCCACAACCAGGCACAGCACAATATATTACTCTCTTCGGCATGTTTATTGCTCGGTAGCGCAATCCGGTTAGCTCCACGAGTCGGTGGCCGGGGATACAGAAGCAGGCGTACATATTTATCTGTTGAGGCGGCGTTTCAGCATACGATGACATCAAGGGTCGACATATTCTGAGATTGAGCGTTTTCTGGGCCTGGTGTTAATAAAAGCTTTTCTTTGACTATCAAGGAAGTTTTACTGAGGTAGCTATACAAAACAGACATTTGAGTGCTTCCAATGCACAAGTGCAATCTCTTAAAGGGTTAGTTCACCCAAAAATGAAAATTCTGTCATTAATGACTTCCCCTCGTGTCGTTGGACACCCGTAAGACCACGTTCAGAACACAAATGAAGATATTTAAGTTGAAATCCGATGGCTCAGAAAGGCCTCCATTGGCACAATGCACTGTGCACAAGACCCATAAAAGCTACTAAAGACATCGTTACAAAGTCCATCTCACTACAGTGCAGGTTCTACAATAACTTTATGAAGCGACCAGAATAGTTTTTGTGCTAAAACCTAAATAACGAATTATATAGTGATGACCGATTTAAAAACAAACAGCATCATGAAGCTTCAAAGCGTTATGAATCAGCGAGTCGATTCATGATTCGGATCGCGTGTCAAACTGCTGAATTACGTGACTTTGGCGATCCAAACCGCTGAATCGACTCACTGATTCATAGCGCTTAGAAGCTTCATGATGCTGTGTTTTAAAATCGGTCAACACACCGGGAAACTGCTTTGCGCGGTCTTTTGCTGTTATTTTTGTTGGCAATTTGCGTGCTTTATCATGGTTTCACCGATATCTATGGTTTCACCACGGGGTTTGCAGCTTTTCGATGATGTTCACATCGGGTAATTACGTCACTTCAAAACGTTCCCATGGCAATAGGGGGAAATGGCGGCTCTTGTGTGAAGTAAACAAACATTTTTCAACTTTCTGCAAATATATATAACTTTTTTTGCAACGAAAATGCGGGGATTATGAAATCATGCTAGTCCCGCATATTTTGCACTTTTGCATATTTGGCGAAAGTGCGGCGTATTTGAAAAAATGCAGCCCCTGCATAAATATGCGGACTTTGGCTGATTATGCATTAAATCATGTGATCGCTTAATCGCGTTTTTCTGGAGGGACTGTATATACCAAAGGCTCAAGGGAAAGTTGATTTCTCAATTCATCACCCCTTTAATGAACAGACAGTTCAAAAGAACCGCATTTAAAATATTATTTTAAGTATTAAAAAACTTTTTGAATATTTAAACTTTTGTAACAATGTAAAAGTCTTTGCTTTCACTTTTGAAGAATTCAACGTGACTTTGCTAAATAAAAGTATTTTTTAACAATCACTATAATAATATTTATTTTAGTCACACAGTGGTTGCAAGGGAAGTAGAGACAACTACTTTTTATTGCAACTCTGGATACAAGGACACAGGCAGAACAACCACTTAAACGCAACGATAATGGACAACAAGACTGGACTAAACACAGCTTAAATACGCAGAGAACTAATCAAAGAAACGTGACACAGCTGACACACACCTGAACAGAATTATCAGTCAATTAGAAACCATAGTGACAAACGGACCAGGGAAACTTAGGGTGACAGAACCAATAAACACGCTGACAGCAAAACAAAAATACAGACATGAACAGAAAAACAGATCAAAAACAAACTCAAAACAAGACCAGAACTCAAACCATGATAATTTCATATTTTTTTGATACTTTAATACTCTGTCATTTAGGAGGTTGCAGCATTTGCACTTATTTTGTATGGAACAACATGAGGGTAGGTAAATAACGTTCACATTTACATTTTTTATTTACATTTTCCATACTTTACAGTAATTGTCAACATAATATGAAGCATATGAGCAGCCAGCGAGCACAAATTATTTAAATAACAAATTCAAATTCATCAACAAACCATAAAGCTTAATTTTCCCTAAGAAACCCATTCATACCCACTCATTGTATCTGTCTCCATCACTCATATGCCATCCTTGTCATTTAATATCATCATCAAGTCAAGTGGCACTCTGTATTCAGAACACGAGTGGCAAAAACTCCACAGTGCCGTGAGCTGTCCGACCCCCCACTATTCCCCCTATCCATCTAAAGACTCTCAGTTCGTTTTGCTCTACCACATCGAACAACTTACTCTGGAGCTTCACCAGATGGGAGCCCAAGGGGGAGACAGTCCAAAAACACATCCCCTAATTCGCCCAACTTTGTTCCTTGGACATTTTATGATGTGTCATTAAAACAGATGAGCAGTCCACAGGGAACCTGATAGCAAAATGAATTAAAGAGCTTATGAAGAAGTGTGCTGATAAGTAGCATAACCCAAACATATCCTGTTTTTCATGTCCAATAGGGCTACTTACAGAACCGCCGCAGGTGCAAAATTAGAAATTTTTACAGATATGCATAAGGCAGAGCTCATTTTGCCCATTGCATAAATGCAGAATACAGAAAACAACAAATGTAACACAGCTTCCAATCCAAGGTCATATGCAATCTAGGATCTCACGTCTCACGTCTGTGATATCAGGGACATTACTATCAATTTGGACTAGTGAGAGGAGATCTTATACTGACTAAAGTCTTCCCTATATGTCTCTTTCATTTATTAGACAGGTTGATGTTTTGATTTAGTGGTTTTCACATGTTACCAGACATCCATATTTTATGAGTTGCTCAGGATTGTTTTGCCTAGAGTCCCTTCGGGTCAGACCAGTGAACAGGGAACAGACTGTAATGGATGGGCAGGTTCAAATCTTCACCAGGAAGAAGGTTATTATCGCTTATTTAATTTTGTGCAGTCTCTTTAGTGCCACAGGATTGCATTTTCATATGTTAAATATTAATGCACAAATAAATGACAGTGTACCCTTTGAATGATATTGCTTACAGACGGATGAATGGATGGATGGATAGATGGATAGGTAGATATATCACTCATATAAATCTGCTGAATGTTACCTTATAGAAATCTTCTTTATTTAAGAATTAAGAAGCCCAATTAGAGGAAAATGTATTACTGTGAAAGTGGTTCAGTACATCCAGAAAGGAGAGCCAGGATTTGGTCTGGTGGACTTCTCATCTGCCCTGATTGAGATTTTCACTTTTTCCCTGTAAAGGGGCGGAAAAAAAAGAGGAATAGTGAGAGTAAGGCCAAAGAGAATGTCCTATTTAAAGGAAATGTAAATGAAGGAGGAGATGGGCAGAGCAGAGCGAGACTGAGGAGAGAGAGAGAGCCCTGGACTATGAAGAGTGTAATGGAAGATGTCAGGTAAAACTGCATAAAACAGAAGAGCTGCATGCCTGTTTTAAACAGGTAGAAAGGTTTTCTATTAAATAAGCAAATCAGTTTCAGGAAGTAATTGTTATCTGCTCAAGCAAGGTCCGCAAATAAATGTTCCCTTTCAGTCAGTACACTACGAGTTACGTCAGTTACTGACGAAATGGGGGTTTCGCTTAGAAGCCAATCGCCTTTGAGATCTACAAAACGAGCCAATGGCATGAAAACATGACTGGGAACATGACCATTGCGGTGTTGAGATCGAGACTCAGTGATCTCCGTAAAGGAGGGAGAGTCCCCTCTACCACACCCCAATCTATCCCCTCCGCGAGAGGAGATACTTTGGCTGGTGGTCAGGGTGGTCAGGGTGATCTGAGGGTGACGGTGTGGGCCAACCCGACGAACATTCCTCGGGCCACACCCCCTTCTATCACACCGCAACCCATGGTGTTGCCAGATGATGGCACTGGTGTTTCCCGGGCTGGGCCCAGCGTGTCATTTGGCGCACCGGCGGATGACGCTATGTCTCTCACCGCATCACAAGGTGCGCTGGAGTCCTCCGGAGATGAGGATTTGGCTGTGCTGCCTCCTTCGGGAGTTCCTGCATTGTCCGAGTCTGATCTGGAGCTTACGGCCATGCTTTCCCGGGCAGCCGAGAGCCTTGGGCTTGTGTGGAACCCTCCGCCATGTCCCGAGCGTTCGAGGCTGGATGATTGGTATCTGGGGGCGGCCCGTGCCCGCCAACCCCCAGTGCCCTTCTTCCCAGAAGTGCATGAGGAGGTGTGGAAATCGTGGAGGTCTCCCCTGACCTTTCGCGATCGCTCGGCATCTACCTCCGCCTTCGTTGCTCTCGATGGTGGCACGGAGAAAGGGTACACTGGGGTCCCCCCGGTTGAACGCGCTGTCACGATGCAGCTTTGCCCGCAGAGCGCTTCAACCTGGCATGGTGACCCTAAGCACCCGTCCAAAACCTGTAGGTTTACGTCTACTCTGGTGGCGAAGACCTACAGAGTCGCGGGACAAGCCGTGTCCACCCAGCATGCTATGGCCATCCTTCAGGTCTACCAGGCCATGGTGCTCAGAGACATGCACGAGGGCAACGCTGACCCTGCACTTATGCAAGAGCTGCGTGCGGCCACCGACCTCGCTCTACGAGCGACGAAGGTGACTGCGCACTCTCTCGGTCAGGTGATGTCCACTTCGGTGGTCCAGGAGCGCCACCTATGGCTCAACCTGGCTGATATGCGGGAATCTGAGCGGACCCGGTTCCTCAATTCCCCCATTTCCCAGGCTGGGCTATTCGGCGAGCGGTCGAGGATTTTGTCCAAGAGTTCTCGGCCGCACAGAAGCAGACTGAGGCAATCAAACATTTTCTGCCCCGGCGGCCAGCTGCTGCCTCCACCCAGCCGCCGGCACAGAAGCCTCAGCCTGCTCCCCGCCGAGGATGCCCTCCTGCAGCTCCCGCCCCTCCCGCTAGGCCCCAGCAGCAGCCTTCACCCGGGCCCAAGCACGGAGGATGTTGCAGGAAGGCAGCCCTGGCCGCCCTGGCCGCCCCAGCCCCCCAGCCTGCCAAACAGCAGTCTAAGCGGCGGTCCTGAGACGGGCGGCTCGGAGGTGATATCGGTTCTTTCCCAGGAGATTGTAGCAGGACAACTCCTTCCCTTGGTGGAGAATCCTTGGTTTTCCCCTTCCGCAGCTGTCCTTACAGTCGGCGGCACCCTATACATGGTTAAAGAAAGAACTGACATATTCACCTCCCCTATACCATGATATAGGAGTCCCCTATACCATGGTGGGTGGCAACACCCCTGTCATGCGTGTGGAGATCGCCACCCTACTGGCAAAGGGTGCGGTCGAGATTGTCCCTCCAGCCAAGATGAAGTCTCCTTCTACAGCCCTTACTTCATTGTATCCAAGAAAAACGGTGGGTTACGACCGATCCTGGACCTGCGCGCCTTGAACCGAACTCTGCACAGGCTTCCATTCAAGATGTTGACAGCCAAACGCATTTTCGAATGCGTTCGTCCATTGGATGGGTTTGCAGTGATCGTCCTGAAGGACGCGTACTTTCATGTCATCATTCTTCCTCGACACAGACCGTTTCTACAGTTTGCCTTCGAGGGGCAGGCATATCAGTACACGGTTCTCCCATTCGGGTTAGCCCTGTCCCCTCACGTCTTCACGAAAGTCGTCAGCCCTTGTGCCACTCAGGCAACACGGGGTTCGCATCCTGAACTACCTCGATGACTGGCTGATTCTGAGCCACTCTCGAGAGCAGGTTTCCGAACACAGCTTTTACACTGCAGTCTGTAGAGTTGAAGTTCCTTTCAATGAAAGTGGCGCTCTTGACCGCCCTGGCTTCCATCAAGAGGGTAGGGGACCTGCAGGCATTTTCAGTTGACGAAGCGTGCCTGGAATTGGGGCCGGCTAATTCTCATTTGATCTTGAGACCCCGGCTTGGATACGTGCCCAAGGTTCCCACCACTCCTTTCAGGGATCAGGTGGTGAACCTGCAAGCGCTGCCTGTGAAGGAGGCAGACCCAGCCATGGCACTGCTCTGTCCAGTACGCGCCCTTTGCACTTACGTAGACCGGACCTAAATGCGAAAAAACTGTTTCCATGGCAGTTTTACGAAATGTCCTTTTTCGAATTGCCTGAAAAACCACCTTGTGCGAGCATAAGAACTTTTTTGCGATATATGGGAGTGTTTGTGAAATTGAATGGAAACACGGCTAGTGATGACTGGCAATAGAACTCAGTGGTCCTGTTCACAGAAAGCCTAAAATCATAAAAATGTAAAATTCATTATAAAAAAGTATAATAATACAACACATTATTATAAAATAGCAGTAAAATGCAACAATTCATTTTATACAATATGCATCAGTGGTTCCCTGCTTCTTCTCTCTATCTATCAACACCAAAAAATGTGCAAAAACTGTACCTTTAGGGGTACAACAGCTTGTCATTGAGGCAGTACCCTTAAAGGGACATCTTTATACCTTTTTCACCCTTAAAAGGTGCATATTAGTACCTTAGAGTAGCAATATGTACCTTAAGATACTACTATGAACCTTTTAGGGGTACAAGGGTACAAAGATGTCCTTTTAAGGGTACTATCCCAGTGACAAGCACATTGGGTCCTTGGCCTGAAAACCAAGTATATGTATGTCCACTTTTTTCTTGTTCTTTCCATTTAAAAAAATATATAAAGGGTTTAACTTCCACATTTGGTACATAGGGACTGCTGACATTAAAATGATGCATATAGGGATGAGTTTGACAAGCATTGTGTCATGTATGATCATGTTACACCACAACTCCAACATATTGCTTTTTAGGGTACCTGGGCACATATACCTAAAAGCGCAAGCTATCCATAGAAAAATGCCCGTCTGCCTCATCACATCACAAATGAGGTTGTTCAAAGGAAAGATGTGAAACGCAGCCTGAGGTGCAGACAGTTGAAAATAATCCTGCCCCAGGCAGAGAGGCCCACTGACTGCGGGTGAGTCAGGAAAGCTGTGGTAGGTAGGCAGGCCTCTCGCACCTCTAATAAGGACAGGTGACAACCTGATAATCACCCTCCAATTAGGACGTTTCCATCCACCAGCCTGCGGGGGCCCAGGCATGGCTGTGTTTAGTGTTGTGACAGGCGAAAATGATAACTAATTGAGTTTCCTTCAGCCTTCGTGGTTAGATTAAACCTTGAAGTTTATTTTACAGAAGTTCTCTTGTCGCTTTGGGTTAATTTTGTGTTTGCTCTTTTCTTCCCCAAATGAAAAGATAAATGTGAACCACTGAACTATACCATTTAAAACCACCCACACTGTTTAAAAAGAAAGAAGTGTCCTTCTCTGGGAAAAAAAGCAAACCCTGGGAGTTCAGCGGAGCTGAAAATAGATAAAACCCAGAGGTTCATTCAGCCATGCAACAAGCACATGACCTCATCTCTCCAAACTCTCCCCAAAAAAGGTAGCATATAATCATTCCTCAAAGGGGAAAGAAAGAGAGATGTGGGGGGGGGGGGGTCTCAGACAGGACTCTGCCAAATGCTGGTCCCGGCCTGGACGCCTGTCTGGCAGATGGGACACACTGTTTGGGTGTCATGTGAAAGATGGCTTGCCAAATGCCGCTCCTCTCTTTTGCGCTCTGCCCTGCTGCTGACAGATTGAAAGCAAATAGGTGGGCGCAATAAACACTGCCACCTGAGAAACTGTGAGAGGGCTGCACTGCCCCAAGCCGGCCACGTCTGCTGGCTATGCCTCAGAACCAAATTAAAGACCAATTAAAGTAACATTACAGCGTAATGAGGCAACTTCCACAGGTTGGGGATGCACACTAAATAAATGGAGGAATGAGACAGCATAATACATTTTTCAGTGATGCAACCTATACATTATTCTTATTATATTTGATCACAAGCCTATTGAGAAGCATTATTAATATCAGTATTGAAGCCATTTTTCCATCCTCCGACAGTACTCTTGTGGTGGAGCGCTATTAAAGAGATAGTCCACCCCAAAACTTTATTTCTGTCATTTCTTTTTTTCTTATTTGTTGAACACAAACAAATATATTTTGAACAATGTTGGTAACCCAACAGTTTCAGTTCCAATTGAACATTGTATTTTGTCCATACAATGGAGGTGAACGGAAACCAAAACCTTTGTGTTCCACAGAAGAAAGAAATACATACATGTTTAGAGCAAAATGAGGGCGAGTAAATGCTGACCGAATTAAAATTTGCCGATCAGACATAACATTACAGGTGAAGTGAATAACACTGATTATCCGGACATATTGTACCAGTTGAGAATCACTATGTTAATTGAAAACCACAGAGTACATTGGAACATATCAGACATTGTGTCGATTTTGTCAGTCGGAGGACTGTAAAACAATCATTAACAGGCTGGATTTGCCCCGTGGGCCACTATGTACAGTATGCAGGCAGGGTCATCTTCAGGCCAGATGGACAACAAGGAATGTTATTCTGGGATCCATGGATTTTAGCAGCACCAAATGTCCCAGTGCATTGCTCGTTTTCATCAAAATGTTACAAATGAAAAAGCTAGCAGCAGAAAACTGATTGGGCAGAGGTCCAGACAGCCAAAACATATTGTACGTCTGGCATGAGAAACAGCCAGACAGACAGAGTGTGCATGTCTAGAATGAAGCCAGTTTTTCACTACAAAAGTGAAGTACTGCACTGAAGAACAGATACTCACTGATGAGAGAGGGATAAAGAGCAGACTACTCATTTCTCTGGGTCTCATCCTCTCCTCTCACACATAGGTGAGATTGAGCCTTTAACTCATCCAAAAAAGCAGAGGAGATAAAAGTTTAAGCATCACACCAAAGTCACACTGTGCTGGTCGATATCACGCTTGCAGACTTAAGCCACCAGCTGACAATGGAGTGCATTTTATGTTGATAATCATAAGACCCTGGGATTTGAAATAAGCAGTCGGTCTTATTGGTTAGATTCTCTCTGTGGTCCCACTAAGGTGCATGGTATTTCTATACTGTCCTGACTAGAGAGAATATAGCAGCCACACTGTCAGAGAAGGACACGTTTGGCCCATATACCGATATTCAGCCGCCACATTAGATCCTGCGTAGAACAGTGCATTTTAGAATAATATTATTCTAATAATATTTTAGAATAAACTTTTTATTATTATTATTATTTTGAATTATCTTTTATTTTTATTTTTGTTATGTGTCAATGTTTTAATACTTTTATTTCGTTTTAATTCATTTAATTTTAGCCATTTTAGTTCAACTTCAACTTCATTTTATTTCAGTTATTTGCCAAAGCAACATTTCACATTTTCATGTTTCATGTTTCAAGTTTTTCATGTAATATTTATATTTGATTTTAGCTTCATTTAAATTAACAAAAAATAAGGTTAATAGTTTATTCTCTTAAGGTCCCGATATACTCACAGAGAAGTTCTTTTTTGTTCTTTGTTTAGGGGTAAAAACAAAGTTCGAAATATGTGAGCAGCGTTATACTGTTAGCGAACATCCGATGTCGCCCACACTGATGAGAGTGACGGTTAAACGCTGTTCATATGTGCTGCACGCTTTTTATTCTCAATAACAAAATAAACACAACAAAACTGAGAAAATGGCAAGCATTCTAATAAAGCATTAGAAAAGCATCATAGCGATGTGGATGTTTGCACAAGCTCTACGGCACTCTAAAGTCACGTCACATTTAAATATATCACTTTATAGAGTAGATTGCTTAAAATTAAGCAGCTTTACCATAGGCCTATTAAACATGAACATTAAACTCACTCACGGACGTCTGACCTCGACCAACTGAACAGAGGAAATGAACTGGAAAGTATTTTAACGTGAAAAAAGGCGGAGCCTCCGCACACACCTAGCTATTACGTAATCGCCACGGTAGTACGAAGGTGTTTAGCAGCCAGAGCAAACTTTTCCAAACTTTTTTGAACTCCCAGAATTAACTCCAAGCGGCTTGATTTCATTCGAAATGATGTCACATCAGTTAATTCTTCAATTTAGCTTGAAGTATATCGGGCCTTTACTTTAATGTACTCTGTGTTTACCTATGTTCTTCCGTGTGCTGCATGTCATCTTTTCAGCATTCTTTTGTGCATGCGGGTCAGTCCAGGACGATGATCTGTCCACACTGGATTCTGATACTGGACACATCTAAAACAACTATGTGAACGGCTAGACAAAAAAAAAAAAAACGAATCTGAGCAATAAATCGGAATTGAGCACTAAGGTTTGTTGTGTGAGCGTAAACAAGTGTGAACAGCAAAATATCATATGAAATGCAACTTGTACATATCCCTTTTGAGCTATATCTGGTTTGAAACCGGTTGTTGATCCAGTTGAGCAGAAAATTACGATACAATGGAGACATGTTTTGAGACGAGTGGATACAACAGCACGGAATAAAGCTGTGCATAGTCTATCAACCGCCTGCTTTCTGCCGCTGGCTCAGAAGACGCAGTAGTCCAGCTTGGTGGCTACACACTGTCGTGTTGTAAATAAGACAACATCTGTATTTCAAACCCCTCCATGTTGCTGTTTTTGTTGTTTGGTGTATACCAACGCAACATCATCGCCATAGAAACCAATGCAGATTTTCCGGAACACAAAAGAGCGTCAAAAAACACACAAATTTGATCTAAGCTTTTGCGATATACAGTGTGTAACTTTAGATCAGATTTCAACCAGACACATAAATAATCAGATTTGGACTGTAGCCATAGTTACACAAGTACATTGATGACAACTGTCTAGCTTTATGACTGAGCCATTCAAAATCACTGATTCATTCAGGAATGAAACAAGTGACTCACTTATGAGTGAGTCATTGAATCATTCACTCAACCAATTTATTAAAAGATGCTGATTTTTTCAGGAACATTACTACTATGCAACAGTTGATTCTGCTTTGAATTAGTTTGGAACCAGATTTGCTGGCAGACCAAGGGTAGATAAGTAACTTATGTAATATGTAAGTTATTCAATAGCATCTTGTTTATTGAACTCTTGTATGAAGAGTTAAAAAAAGAGGGCTTGGTGAGTCATTTCAGATGCAGAAATCAAGGATTACCAAGACATTTTTTCTTTGGAATAATGCCAATTGTTTGCAATAAAATTGCAGATTTTTTGCTGTTTCTAATATGGCTGCATTGATATATGGTAATATGTTATAGTATGTTGCAGATGCATTACATAGTTTTAGCTGCAAAAAAAAAAGGTGGAAGGTTTCTGAGGTGGAAGAAGGCTGTTTTTGTAGTATTTGAAATATGATTTTCAAAAGACAAGTTGCTGTCTAATATAACACTCGGGTCTTTTACTGTAGCAGATGAAGTAACAGTACATCCTTCTAAATGTAAGTTATAATTTAAGAGATTATGTGTACCAGTTTTTGGTCCAATAAGTAATACCTCAGTCTTATCTGAATTTAGTAGGAGAAAATTACAGGTCATCCAATATTTTATATCTTTAACACACTCTGTTAGCTTGGATAATTTAGAGATTTCATCTGGTCGTGCTGAAATATATAATAGAGTATCATCGGCATAACAGTGGAAACTAATTTCATGTTTTCTTATATTACCAAGTTGCAGTATATATATTGAGAATAGCAGAGGGCCTAACACAGATCCTTGCGGCACTCCATAATTTACTGACGTTATCTTAGATTGTTCCCTGTTTAAATAGACAAATTGGTAACGCTCTGATAGATATGATCTAAACCACTTTAATGCCTGTCCCTGAATACCAGTGTAATTTTGTAGACGATCTAAGAGTATTTTATGATCTATGGTGTCGAATGCTGCACTAAGATCAAGTAAAACTAGTATTGAGATACAGCCTTGGTCAGCAGCTAAGAGCAAGTCATTTGTGATTTTAACGAGCGCAGTTTCTGTGCTATGATGGTCTCTGAATCCAGACTGAAATTTTTCATAGATATCGTTTTCTTATAAGTAAGAGCATAATTGAGCAGACACAATTTTTCTAGTATTTTAAAGAGAAATGGAAGATTTGAAATAGGTCTGTAATTTGCCAATTTATTTGGATCTAGTTGAGGTTTCTTAATGAGAGGTTTTATAACTGCCATCTTGAATGGTCTTGGGACATGACCTAGAGTTAAAGATGAATTAATAATATTGAGAAGAGGCTCTTCTGCTACAGGTAACAGCTCTTTCAGTAGTTTAGTTGGTATTGGATCTAATAAACATGTTGTTGGTTTAGAAGCAATGATTAGTTTATTTAGCTCTTCCTGTCCTATAATTGTAAAGCACTGCAGTTGTTCTTCAGGGGTGATAATCAGGGCTTAAAAACGGAAAAAAATATCAATCGGTTCACTCCGAGCAGAATCGATATTATAGCGTTTCGGTTTTTGCGTTCCTCAATAAACATTACTGTTCCGAAAACGGTTTGATATGAAAAAATACCGGTTAATAACGTTATTTTAATTAAACCTATACTTTAAACAAATATGTATAAATTTTAAACAAATATGTATAAATAGACTTATTTTCACTCAATAATAATATAACACATGGTAATTCAACTTGAATATTTATTTAATAACATTTTTAAAAACAGAAATACATGCATTAATTACAAGGCATAAACAGCGGACCTGTTTTAATGGAGCGTTAGACAATCGAAAGTGGCCTCTAATGCCGAATTATTTTCAGAAGAGTGATAACATTCTTTGGTAGAGGTTATGTTCTTTGTACATAACTTTTTTTCAACACGACTTGTTTTAAAAAATGCATGAATAAAGAATAAATAAACTGGATAACCATTGCTCTTTTAATGCACCGTCAACTTCAAAGCAAACACTGCGCAACCCGTCCTTGCATCACATAATCAAATTCAGTCAGCTAATAAAGCTTGCATTTAATGCAATATAACATACCATTTAATACGAAGCATCAACCGTCTATATAGAAAACATTGACCTGTCCTGTATTGGCAATCTGAAAGACTATAGGAAAAATGTTTGATAGATGCTATAGCCTACTTGGATAGGCTTAAACGGAATCCATAAACTATCCTAAATCAGTCTATTTGAGCTTAAAGTCCGTACTGCTTATTTAAACGTTCGAAAAGAATGTCCTCCAATACCTGCACATTCATTGTAGACCTCAGCGGGGAAAGAAATGTACTTGAGGCATGAAAATGCGCGCTCACACTGACTTGCGTTACCGGTAGATTCATAGATGATGGTGCGCGGGCATTTCACTCACGCTTGATCCGTCAACGTCACATGCTGTACTACTCATTTCATGATTGGTCACTGCCAAATTAAAATATTAAAGAGAACGATAAAATAACGTTATTAACCGGTTAATGGTCATTTCAAATTAACGTTTCTGTTCAGAACGATTCAAATTGATTTTGATTTCGTTTCCGTTTTTGTTCCTCTTAAAATTTCGTTCGTTTCCGGTTTTCGTTTTCGTTCCTTGAACCGGTTCAGAGCCCTGGTGATAATTGAGGCTGAATCGTAAAACCCTGTCAACGGTTGTACATTTATAAATGTTTTTCTGTTGTTTTTGATTTTTTTAGTGAAGAAATTCATAAAATCATTACTACTAAACTGGAATATTTTGTTCAGCTGACGTGCGTTTATTTGTTAACCTGGCCACTGTACTAAATAAAAACCTGTGGTTGTTTTGGTTATTTTCTATCAGTTTATGGTAATGCTCAGCCCTGGCTGCTTTTAGAGCCTTTTTATAACGGGAGGTGCTGTCTTTCCATGGGATTCTAAAGACCTCTAAACGTGTTTGTTTCCATTTGCGCTCTAGATTACGAGTTTCTCGCTTGATAGCGTGAGTAATTTTGTTGTACCACGGTGCAGTACTTTTCTCTCTCATCTTTTTTAATCTGATCGGTGCAACCGTTTCTAATGTACTAGAGAAAATAGTGCTCATACTGCTAGTCATTTCCTCTAGTTCATTTGTGTGTTTGGGTTTGTAATTTCAGGTGGTCACTTCTTACCCCTGTAGCAGCGGATGGAGGTGCAAGTGCAGGTACAGTCACTGAGGGTAAGGGAGAAAGGGAAGGGAGCGAAGTAGACTGTACCTGCACTTGCATCTCCATCCGCTGCTACAGGGGTAAGAAGTGACCACCTGAAATTAACATTTCCCACCTTTAGAAGGCCATCCAACAACCCAGATTCAATGCTAAATCTGGCCCGTTTTCAAGATTTTCTAGCATTACATCCCTTGGTTGATGCAGACCTGCTGGCTACTTTCCGAACTGTCCTGTATGGAACTGCCCGTGACTGGTGGGAAGTTGCCAGATCCTCTATAACAACATGGATTGAGTTTGAATCCGCCTTCCTCTCAGCTTTCCTCTCTGAGGATTATGAAGATGAGCTGGCAGATCGGGTCAGGAATAGGACCCAAGGAGAGAAGGAATCCATCAGGGATTTTGCATTCTCGTACAGAGCTCTCTGCAAAAGGTGGAAGCCTGCCCTAACAGAGAGTGACATGGTAAAATTGATCCTTAAAAATATCAAGCCCTAAATATCACCAGCCAGCTACGCAGCAGAGTAAACACAGTCGAAGATCTAGTGAAGCTGGGTCACCAGCTGGAAAAGGATTATGCACAGCACATCCAATATGAGGGACGTAAGGCCATAAAACCACCTACAATGCCACAAAGACCAATTTCTAACCAACCTGTGGAGAAGCCTCAAGTACAGTGCTGGAGGTGTAAAGGTTACCACTCACCTGGAAACTGCCCACATTTTACGTCTGCTTCTTCCAACCGGCCATCTGATCAGTATTGTGCCAACAATGACAAGGTCTTCCAACCTTTGAAGTCTGGGGGTCCGCCTCGCCAGCCAAATACCCCTTCCAGCAATGCGGTGTCTGCAGCTATACCCTGGCCATCTATGACCATGGTGGAGAGTATCTCCACCAGTTTCAATACCCCAAATCAGCCAACTGCGGTATCACAACAATTAGTAATACCCATTAGTATTGGCACTTGGAGAGGGAAGGCTATACTGGATACAGGCGCAAGTTACACCCTCCTCCATAACCCACAAGTCAAACTTCACCCTTGGACCTCTTTATTTAGCTAATGGTGTGGCAGAAGTTCCATTAGGCTAGACAAATCTGCCCATTATTCTCCATGAAAAGACTTTCTCAGTGTGGGTGGCTGTCCTCACCTCCAAAGCCCTTGCTTATGCAGTGATCTTAGGTTTGAACTTTATATTCTCTAGTGGACTGCAGATTAACGTGACAGACAGGAAATATTAATTCAAGTCTGCCCCTAATGAAGACTACCCTTTTCAACCAGGTCAGACCAGTATACCTGCAGTGAAACTACCACACCTGGAAAAGAGACCTCATCAAAAGAGTGTTAAGCAAAGCCCCTCCCTGCTTAGTTCTATTCCTCCACCCACACCCCCATTGCTATCATGCCCACTTGACAACTTGGATGATCAAGAGTTAATTGACCTGGCTGTAAATGGTGCTCACTTACCACCAGAGGGAAAACAACAACTACGGCAAATCTTAGAGTCCAACTCCGAGGTGTGTACCCTTCGATATGACGGACGTATGTTCTCCACCACCACCTCTATATCACCCATCCAGTGCCCATTAAACAGCGACCGTATCGCATGAGTCCTTCAAAGCAAGCTGTTGTGAGAGAGCAGCTGGTGGAGATGCTACAGGCAGGTATCGTGGAACCATCTCACTCGGCCCTGGGCGTCACCTGTGGTTCTAGTTCCCAAAAAAGATGGTAAAATGAGATTCTGTGTTGATTACCGGAAGGTTAATGCTATAACAGAGAGTGATGCATACCCTCTCCCGAACATCACTGAGATTCTTGAATCCCTCTCTGGTGCGTCCATATTTTCGACCATCGACCTTAACAGTGGCTACTGGCAGGTAACAATGGACCCAGATAGTAAGCCCATGACAGCTTTCATCACTCCATCAGGGTTATATCAGTTTAGAGTCATGCCCTTTGGGTAAAAAAATGCCCCAGCGACCTTTCAAAGATAGATGGAGACAGTTTTGAGAGAATTGTGAGGTAACATCTGCTTTGTCTATATTGACGATTTTATAGTGTACTCACGATGCATGGACCAGCACTTCCTCGATCTCCAGACAATTCTCCATTGATTGCGGACAGCTGGGTTGACTGTAAACCTAAAGAAGAGCAGGTTTTGTCTTCAGGAGTTAACTTTTCTTGGGCATGTGGTGAATATTCATGGTATCTCCACAGACCCGAGTAAGGTGGAAGCCATATGTGCATACCCTGTACCCCGTAATATCAAAGAGGTTCAACGCTTCCTTGGACTCTCCGGGTGGTACCACCGGTTTGTGCCAAATTTCTCACGGATCGCGGAGCCCATTAATGCCTTGAAAAAAAGGGTCATGCATTTAATTGGTCACCCCAATGTCAACAAGCTTTTGAACTGCTAAAAGCATGCCTTACCTCACCTCCCATTCTCGGACATTCCGACCTTAAAATAAATTAACCGGAAATAGGAAACGTGTATATGGAAGGGAAGAGAGAGAGAAAACAGATTACCTGAGACAACCGCTTAGTTGGTGAGACTGAACGCATCGCTGCTGTTTGAGCCAGTCTGGGTCGTGACGTGAGTTTCCGGGGCGATCTCTGTAGTGGGCATGCACTCTCGGCTGCTGGTAGCAGGGTGGCGTAGTCTTTGTGGCTGATGAGCGCGAGTGAGCTGGTAAGGTGAACAAACTCCTGTTTAAACTCCCTTAGTGTAAAAGTTCCAACCGAAAAAAAAACTGTTTCCTCACTGCAATTACCGGCCCGAGCTCAGCACTCCTCACATACACACAAACACACACACACACTACACTAACACGCAAACATACCTGAACATTCAAGCACGCCCATTCATCACATCACACCAAGGCAAAGACTTTTTCCATTTCCTGGTGTTTGGTTTGATTTAGCGTGTAAATGTTTTTTTTTCGTGATGTAAGAACTGATTGGTTGAATGCTTTCCTTTTTATGTTATTTGATTTGCTCGCTTTGAGCAGCTGAGATAAATCTGGTAGGTTATTTGTGAATTTATCAATAGTGTTTGGGAGAATTGTTCTTCCTGGTCTATAACGCGGAGCAGTATGTAAAATATCAGCAGTACACAGCGTGCACGTTACAAGGTAGTGATCGGTGACATCATCACTTTGCAGTATGATGTCTATATCAGTAGGATTGATTCCATGTGATATAATTAAATCTAGTGTATGATTAAAACGATGAGTGGGCCCATTTACATTTTGCTTGACCCCAAAGTAGTTTAATAAATCTTTAAACGCAACCCCTAGCACATCGTTTGTATTATCTATATGAATGTTCAAATCACCGACAATCAGTGCTTTATCGACAGTAACCATTAGGTCTGATAGAAAATCTGCAAACTCTTTTAAGAAATCAACATAGGGCCCTGGCGGCCTATATATGGTAGCCAAAGCAAAAGATAATAGGGATTTTTTTCTTATATCTGAGAGTGTAAAATTTAGCACAAGCACTTGAATGAATTAAACCTGTGTCCTGTTTTCTGAGTAACATTTAGAATATCTCTATATGCAACACCACCGCCACGACCAATCAGACGGGGCTCATGCGTACAACAGTAACCTGGTGGAGTAGACTCATTTAGACCGAAATAATCTTTAGGTTTAAGCCAGGTTTCAGTCAGACATAGTAAATCAACGCTATCACTGTGATCATTTCATTTACAATAACTGCTTTAGGTGTGAGCAATCGAATGTTAAGGAGACCTAGTTTTAGGGAATGTTTTTGTTCATTTCTTTTAAGATTATCTGGTTTAATAATGATCAGATTAATGATCATTATTAGAGACAAGCTCAACCTTAAATCCAAGGAGAAAGTGAAGCATCCTCAGACATCAAGCTATTTGCTAAAAAAAGAGAACAATCACAAAGGGACACTTAGCTGCTATCGTCCCATTTCAGAAAGACAAAACACTCAGAATCCTGACCAAATCTCTATATTACACAGAAGGACCCTTCTATGCTTATAACCCCTATGTGGGCTGATTGTCAAAACATAATTATCTATGCAGCTGTTTTGTCATTCCTCTGTTATTTTATTAAGGATTCTGATGAGGATAGCAGCTCCTCTGGTCCTGGTCATTGAGTTAATTAAAGAGAGACCTCACTGGATGGTCCTTCATAAGCCAGAGGCTGCTCATCAACCATGACGAACACACCAAGGACTTTAATCACAGAGCTGTTGGATCAACTCATCCTTGGAAGAAAAGACTTTAAAACAGCAGACTGGAACTTCTCTGTGGACATTCACTATTGCCCACCAAAGCAAGATTAAGAAACTTAAGGTTATAAACAGCAAAAATTCTGTTAACTAGTGATTTTGAGGCCATAACATGCCTCTTTGGTCCTCATTTTGTCACAGACTTTTGAAAACTATGGCAAATTCCTTTAGCAAGAAAAGATATGGCAAGATATGTTTGCTTGCTATGTTCTCATTTGGTCAGCCCCTGACATGGATGAAGACAAATGTGACTGAAGCAAAGCACACCTCAGGAAACATGAGTTTGGCTTTCCAGCTAAGAATCAATATGCCAAAAGATAAGTGTAATACATTGCCTCTCAAATATTGGACACCTTTACTTTGATCCCAAAGGCCGACATGAAATTATTGATACTTTATATTGTATCAGAGTGCTACATATCGCTCACACTCCCCAGTGTTTTGATGTGATTCTCGCACCCAAAGAAAACATACAGCTTATGTTCTGCTTTTAGACAACTGACTGAGTGAATGAAATGGCTTGCTCACTTCTCTACTAGACCAAAGCATATACATGAGTTTATTTTCAAAAAGCTGAAAGTCTGTTTATCATGTCACAATGTAACTGCATATCTTATAACTGCCACTTTTTTCTCATAATTGTGATGCATCAAACAATTTGACTATATCTCACAATGCCCCTTTATTTCTTGCAATTCCAAATGTATGCTAATTGCTATAAATAAAAAAATATTTAATGAAATTTATATTTTTATTCAGAAAGGTTTTTCATTAATATTTTACCAATCATTGTTACATATTTGGGTCTTCAGCAACCCAGATCTATATCTAACACGGATGGATCTCTACCTGTCGCGACAGTATACAACTCTCCTGATATTAGTGAAAGAATTACAGAAGAATAAAATAACGCATATTTTGTTACCTTTTGGAGCTTGGGAGGGTTCAGTTTTACCAGATGTTTTATACCATCATCAGTTTCCTCATCAAAGCTCATTTCCCAGTACATTCCGCATCTGGCTCATATTCGCAATCTCAAACGTACTCTCAACATCTTCAAAATCGAAATTGTGATTGCTGACATCTTCCCTAAAATCCACCATCAAGTGACTGTGACACTAATATTTGATTGCGTATCAGTTCTTGCTCTGCTGTAAATCGCTAGCCAAAGCCATTTCAAGTTTAGCTGATGATACTTCCTATTCTTTTGTTTTCTACCTGAGTGAAACGTCACTTCATCATTGTGTATCAGACATTGCCACCTTGTGGGATAAAGGTGAATTGCACTTATTCAATCATCAATAATTCTATTATTGTTGTGCAGAAAAAAATATACTTACACTATGACACTATATAAAAAATAAATGGGAAAACAGGCATTCTTTTATAATTGTATATATTTTTTCTTGTTATATTGTTTATAATTATTTAATTGAGGAATACTAAGAAGGTTGATGATGTCTAACTTTAAAAAATAAATGAGGCAGAGTGTAGTGAATGATGTCCCGGGTCACTAAAGACCCGAGGTATGCGTTTAAGGGTTAAAAACTTTCTATTCATCAAACAATTCTAAAAAGTTGTATCATGGTTATACAAAAATATTAAGTTGCACAACTGTTTATTTCACAACATTACTGTTTTTGCTGTATTTTTGATAAAATAAATTAATAACTGAGTCCCGACCACAAACTTTTGAATGATATATACAGTTAGTTATTAGTTATTTTTCACAGTCAGCCATGATTTTTTTTAATATCCGCAAGCAAAAGTATCTAATAACAGGGGCCCTACCAAGACAAAATGAGCAATATATAGCAGGTTATGTGATCTCATGTGAGTGTACATGATTCTAATCCTATTTTTTCCTAATCTAATCCAATTTTTTAATTTTTTAAGGAGGGTAAGGAGAGTTTGCATTTAAAGTAACTTGTGCAAGTTTACCCTAGGTTCCAACATGTTTCCCATGTTGTTTATGCAAAACATACATATCAATAACTTAATAATAAGTGAAAATATTGTTGTTACTGTTGTTAAAAATAAAAAGGGTGATAAAACAGAAATAGAAAACAGAAATAATGTATTCCTTTCTACCCTCAGTAAAACTCCAGTGTGCCTTAGTTTGCCTTAGTTTACAGCATTTATAAGGCCTGTCACTAGTCATATTATTCCACAAGCTGCTCTGTCATGCTCTGCTCTGTCATGTAGCAGACATTTATATTACGATGTTGTGACAAGAGAAAGTTGACATCCTTGGCATGTCTCATGACTACAGGGTTCAAGTAAAGCATTAACTTCATTTTCCAGCTCTGCCACAGGATCTAATTATCATCAGCATTGCTTTAGGCCATTGCTGCAGTTTCTGGGGGCTTTCATAAAACTCCATCTCATTTCAGTCGACCCTCAATAAGCCGGCGAGGTGGGTAGATTGCACCGAAGAGCTGTTGTCAATGAGTCTATAATTAACGTGGGCTGAGGCAATGCAGCTGAATTAGCGGAGCTTATGATAGCCCAGAGTGTGAAAGGAGCACAGCAGAGCACAAAAATCCATTTCACACATTGCTCATCCGCCCCTATAAGCAAAGGCATCACTTCTCCCCACCGCGGCCTCAGGATTGCTTGTATGATGCTTTAGACCTCATGATATGAAGACAAATGGCATTGAATGTTCATGGATTCTTACACACATTAGTATTACAGGTTCATATGGAGGTTTCAATTGTTCAAACATGGGTGATGATCTTGTCGAAAGTGCGTTTGGTTAACAAAGGTCATTACGACTGGCGTATGCAACACCCCCGACACTATGCACGGGCCTCCTTACAGCGTTATGAGCTATATTATATTACGAATTGAATTTGCAAGAGCAGTTTTATTCTGCACAAAAGCCACATTCGAATTGAGTTTTATTCTAGAAGCCCTATGAGGCCAAGCATTATTTTTCTGTATTGTTCGATCATAATTTTAACATAGTAAAACTGTTTTGAAAATCTTGACTTTTTACACAAGTGACAATAAAATTGTAGCCAGCTTCTCTAGTTTGGACATTTGGAAGTGGTCTGTCACTGACAGACATGGAGTCATTTCAGCGTGAGTGAGTCCCTGATCGAAATAAAAACGAATTCACTTGTCCATGATGCAGTAGGACATGCATTGCTCTTAGAAATGCCTTTTGTTATCTCCCAACCAAGTCGTGATCACTACAAAAAAAGGCAAAATACAAAAAAACCTAGAAACACAAGCCCCGTGTACCAATTTTTTAAAGAAATGTATATTTTTATTCAGCAAGGATGCATTAAATTACCCAAATGTGACAGTGATGTGTAAAGTTAAAAGAATCAAAAGAGGGCTAAATTACAAACACCTGATATAAATACTTGTGTATGACATCATCGTTTGTGGGCAGGGCCCCACCTCATGGGAGCCCTGAAGATTTGCCGTATGCCACTTGTCATTTTTTCTCAACTTGTCATTGCAACCTCCAGGGCCTTTTATTTCACTGAAATATTCCTACAGGCTTCCTTTTGGCAGCTGTGAATTCACCGATTTCTAAATGAGCCTTATTATCATTTTTAATGAATTCATAGATTAATTTTTAAATGAGTTCATGGGCATACATCAGAAAAATATCCCAAAGAGTATTGTAAGTGAGGTACCTTGTAAGCATCACTAATATGCTTTCATCCAGAGGGCAGTCCGCAGTATTACCAGCATCTACGTCAAACTCCTGAATGGAGGCTGCACTTGTGTTAGGGGCAAAGATGTGACAGGACATATTTGTCAAAAGGAGTTTCCTCTTGTCTCTGATGATTAAGAGACACTAAGGATATACTTTTGTTTGAATCACACACAGCTCAGGCTGACTGGCCGGCACTCAGGTACCCATCACAGCAACTCTCACTGTGTCACACATTGACAAAGTGAACTCACAAATATAACAGAGCTACACAATGCAAATTCTGAGCTTTGACAAAACTGGCTCACTATTTATTTCGGTTGAAACAGATGTTATGCATGTCTATGAATATGTTGAATGTTCAGAACGTAAAAGTCATATATACTACTATATACACAGGTCTTAACTGTGTCCCGATAGCAAATGGACTCGTGCCTATCTGTTCGCCCATCGGCGTGCTGGTCTGAAAATGAGGTGTGTTCAGGTGCATTGTTGGTGTGTTGCTATTTTGAGGCAACTGAAATCGACTGCCCCATTGACCAACAAAAACCTGGTCTAAAGTAAATAGTGCAGTATTTTTGCGCCTTGTTACACACACAGGGATGCGCAGCAGCACACAAACATGTTTAAATATTGAAAATAAAAGGATTCCTCTCTTTCCGCTCACAAATTCCGCCATGTAAATAGTGAATCAGGGCCGTGCACAGACATTTTGAGGGGCAGTGGCCCAAACCAAAAAAGGGTCACTGGAGTGGGGTGGAATTGGGGGTGAGGATTGGGTGCTTGTCCATACAGATTATCCATCTTACTCTTACTAGTCAGTCAAAACAGTTTTTATCTGATTTTGTGTCTATCGTAAATAGTGATATGACATTGTATTATGTTGACTATTAAAGTTTTTGTGTCTATTTGTTAATGAGCTGGACACAATGTTCAGTCCCTCCAGAAAAACGTGATTATGCGATCGCATGATTTAATGCCTAATCAGCCAAAGTCCGCATATTTATGCAGGGGCCGCATTTTTTCAAATACGCCGTACTTTCGCCGCGTAAATCGCCTATTTCCGCGTGCAAAATATGCGGGGCTAGCATGATTTCATAACATGATTTCATCCCCGCATTTTCGTTGCAAAAAAAGTCATATATATTAGCAGAAAGTTGAAAAATGTTCATTTACTTCACACAAGAGCCGCCATTTCCCCCTATTGCCATGGGAACGTTTTGAAGTGACGTAATTACCCGACGTGAACGTCATCGAAAAGCTGCAAACCCCGTGGTGAAACCATAGATATCGATGAAACCATGATAAAGCACGCAAATTGCCAACAAAAATAACAGCAAATGACCGCGCAAAGCAGTTTCCCGATGTGTTGACCGATTTCAAAACACAGCATCATGAAGCTTCTAAGCGTTATGAATCAGTGAGTCTGAGATCAGTGGTTTGGATCGCCAAAGTCACGTAATTCAGCAGTTTGACACGCAATCCGAATCATGAATCGACTCGCTGATTCATAACGCTTTGAAGCTTCATGATGCTGTTTGTTTTTAAATCGGTCATCACTATATAATTCGTTATTTAGGTTTTAGCACAAAAACTATTCTGGTCGCTTCATAAAGTTATTGTAGAACCTGCACTGTAGTGAGATGGACTTTGTAACGATGTCTTTAGTAGCTTTTATGGGTCTTGAGAGTGCACAGTGCATTGTGCCAATGGAGGCCTTTCTGAGCCATCGGATTTCAACTTAAATATCTTCATTTGTGTTCTGAAGATGAACAGAGGTCTTACGGGTGTCCAATGACATGAGGGGAAGTCATTAATGACAGAATTTTCATTTTTGGGTGAACTAACCCTTTAAGAGATTGCACTTTGTGCATTGGAAGCACTCAAATGTCTGTTTTGTAAAGCTACCTCTGTAAAACAGGAAGTTATTTATTCATTTTTTTCAGAAGTTGTAGCATATTCCTTTTGTAAAGCTACAGAACTTGTTTGACTCAATGTTTTGTAAATTTGAGCCATTATTAAGGTCTTCAATGAAACAAGATGCAAACTTAAATATTCCCAGCACTTTCTGTGATTTAGTGAAAATCACTTTCACTAAAAAAAAGTTTTTTTTCTCTTTCTCATCAAACCGCAGTTTTTGCAAGTTCCCGCAATTTTAACGCATAAAATTGCATAAGTATCCCGCATTTTTTAAGAAAACGTGCCGCATAATCAAGGATTTTTGCCTGCAACAATCACAAAAAAAGCTGCATTTTTCTGGAAGGACTGAATGTTTTTGACACTTGTGAAGTAAATGTTATAGCTTTTATTTTGAAGTAAAAAGATAAAATTAGACTCTTGGGGTAAGATGACCCAGCCATATTTTGCACAGAAGGCCCCAAGGGGCATGTTGTTACTGGTGTTATTGTTTTTAAATGTAATACTTATTGTAATTAATGGGGCTATTATTTAATATTTTCATGAATTAGATGTACATTTCAGGCATCTTCCCTTTCATTAAAACCTATAGGTTAATTGAGTGATTTCTATTATGACAAATATTCTATTATGTTTTTTATTTTTTATTATGACTTATCTTCAATTAAAATATGGGCAATTAAATAAGTAAATATTGATATGTTTGTACATAATTTACCTTTCAGATGATTTTCTTTTAATGGGATTCAGATTTTTCTATTATCAGTTATTGAATTATTCTACTAAATTGTCAAAATAAAATTTTAAGTAGAATATTTTTTGTATTTTACATTAATGACACTTTAAAAGATATATAAATAGTAATAAGAATTATATAAAAAGTAATTGATACATTCTGTAACAGTTTATGGGTTAATATATGAAATTAGGCCTATATATATTCTACAAAGTGTGCCATCAACAACAAAGTTGGTGTTATTTATATTAGATCAGTTCGGGTATAAAAACTTGATTAGACAAGAATTATAATTCTCTTCCAAGAACGTGTATTTTGCACAAGTTGTTAGAGCACTATTAGAAGATCAAGAGCAAAATAATACTGACAGAAATACAAAAACAAACAACCAAATGACTGATTCGGCGGATTGTAATGCATACTGTTAATGCGACAACATACTGGAACTGTCGTCTCCGCTTTCCAGATTTCCACGCACAGACTCTGAGTGACACTGGGGAGCAAGCGGGAAAACACAGGAGCGAATTCGCGGAATCGTTGGATCTCTAGTGGAGGGAAAACAGAGCACTTTTAGCAGGGATGGGTAGTGACCATAGACTGGGAGAGGGGCACCTCAGCTGATGAGGGCAGAGGGGCAGGGGCTCTAGCCACCGGGCCACCCCCCTGTGCACGGCCCTGTAGTGAATCCACATGTTGCAAGCACAACTGGTTTTTAAAGGGAATGGGACATGAGACTCTGATTGGTTTATTGTACGTTACACCCAAAACACACCCATGACTCATTAAGAGACTAGGTACAACCCTTTTAGACCATGCGCCTGGTGTACCGACTATTTTTTTCTGCCTTTAAACTAGCAAAAGTGCATGGACTTCAGACCATGCGCTCATAGTTAAAATAGGGCCTTTAATGTGAAAGGGCCTTTACATTTGCCCAAAAATAGAACTTTTAATAAAATAAAACCAGCCCAGGTGAGAAAAAGTAACACAAAAGTACGCAATGCATTACTTATCTTAAAAAGTAAACAAGTAACGCATTTAGTTACCTTTAAGGGAGTAACACAATATTTTAATTATTTTAATCAGGTTTTACACAAACTAGTGGAGTTCATACAGTTTAACTGCTGCTGTCACTAAAGAAAAAGAGAACAAACCAAAGACGTTCGGAAATTCTTGAATTTTTTTCAATTCAACTTTTCAGCCAAATTGTAAAGCTGATAATTTAATTTGTAATGAACTGTACTGTATGAAATTAGAAAAATACAAAATAGGCATACTTTCACTAGTGGTCTCAGATCATTTGGACCCCACTGTGTATAACAATTAGACTGGGTAAACCCAGCCTGATCTGCCAGCGATTTGATTTCGCCCGGCAACTCAGTCTGGACACCCGTACATTCACTTCTACTGCTTCTGTTACACTTTTGCGGGAACCAATCACAGACTGGCTTATCCACCTGGCGCGCAATTGGAGGGATTATCACGATGACGAAAGAGAATCGATGGGTCGTTGCCCATTGATCACGCCTCTTGTGGTCTGATTGGTTGAAGGACTATCCAATTGCGTACAGAGTCATTTGAATTATGCTTGTTTATCACACCTCTTGTGGTCTGATTGGTTGAGGACTATCCAATTGCGTACAGAGTCATTTGATTTATGCGCGCTTATGCTCGCGTGTGCAGTAGAAAATACAGAGCAGACTCCCCAGACCAATGTTCAATTTTATATTGAGCTTGGTCTCGTGATAGCCAGACAATATAACAATAGGTGCAGCTTTTAATTGTAATGTCCTCTCAAAAATCTGTTCTGGAGGGTTCTGAAAGCAGCAGTGAGGGCTTCAGGCAGTCATCCCAGCCCATACTAGAAATCCACTGACCTGGCAAGCGACAGGTATCAGCTGGACCTGATGATTTAATCAGGGATTAATCCAGAGATAATCTGTCTTCACATTTGTACCAGGTCTGTGATCTTCACACATGTGAGGTTAAAGGTCACATCCTGCTTGTAAACTATTTCTCAGGAGACCCAAACCCAAACATACAGACTGATACACAATTATCACGCTTTTATGGTTGACATATGCATACATATGATGCTTTTTTACAGGGATGACGTCATATTTTATATAACTTATGCACAAGGTCATAAATGAACCACTAAACCCAAACACAGTGTTCATTCTGAGCTTGTCATTAGCTCTGCTGATATTCAGTCACTGTGCCACAGGTAGCAAACCCATCGAGGTCCTTTAATCCCCCCAGTTGCTGTGTTTTTAATTAGACTTTCTCTCATCATCATTCTAAGGAATATCACAGTAAATCTCAACACTTTTTAGAGTCAACAGCAAAGCTCACAGTGGGATCATAATTACGGCTGTTGACTCACTACTGGGCCCCAGATGATGTGCATCATTAACAATCTGTGTTATGACACTACTCTGGCCTGTTTCTGAAGCTGATTTGATAATTGATTTGCTCTTTCTTCTTGCGATCAATTTTGTATCACTGGCTAAAATGGTCTGTTGTTCATTAACATCATAAGAACAACAAATGATTATCAGCAAATGCAATTTAATTCCAATTTAAAATGCCACAGAGATGCATAGCAGATGCTAAAGGCTGGGAGACAGAAGTGAAAGCAGCATATTCCAGTTCAAAGGTCTCTTTGTAATAATACTGATTGTTTAACCTTCATCTGCTTTTTACCTTGTGGTTAAAGCAGCCAAAATCATTGTCACGCCATCAAACAAATACACAGAAAGAGTTTACTTTTCGTTGCGCTACTCTCCAGCTAACAGCAGAGGCAGCAAGGTGACATCTGGTATCTTTGCACGCAGTCGTGTTGACCGTGCTGGATGTCGACCAGTTTGGGGGGCTTTTGGCCACAACACTGAACAATTTTCTATTTTCAGCCCAGAATCACATTCATCAAAATCCCAAAAGCAGAACATCTTAGGGTTTCCAAACTTTTGATATCCACAATACAAGGGTCTGCTTTCCAGGTTGAGGGTCATAATTCTTTATATATATATATATATATACAGGTCCTTCTCAAAAAATTAGCATATTGTGATAAAGTTCATTATTTTCCATAATGTAATGATAAAAATTAAACTTTCATATATTTTAGATTCATTGCACACCAACTGAAATATTTCAGGTCTTTTATTGTTTTAATACTGATGATTTTGGCATACAGCTCATGAAAACCCAAAATTCCTATCTCAATAAATTAGCATATCATGAAAAGGTTCTCTAAACGAGCTATTAACCTAATCTGAATCAACTAATTACACCTGCAAAAGATTCCTGAGGCTTTTAAAAACTCCCAGCCTGGTTCATTACTCAAAACTGCAATCATGGGTAAGACTGCCGACCTGACTGCTGTCCAGAAGGCCATCATTGACACCCTCAAGCAAGAGGGTAAGACACAGAAAGAAATTTCTGAACGAATAGGCTGTTCCCAGAGTGCTGTATCATGGCACCTCAGTGGGAAATCTGTGGGAAGGAAAAAGTGTGGCAAAAACGCTGCACAACGAGAAGAGGTGACCGGACCCTGAGGAAGATTGTGGAGATGGACCGATTCCAGACCTTGGGGGACCTGCGGAAGCAGTGGACTGAGTCTGGAGTAGAAACATCCAGAGCCACCGTGCACAGGCGTGTGAAGGAAATGGGCTACAGGTGCCGCATTCCCCAGGTCAAGCCACTTTTGACCCAGAAACAGCGGCAGAAGCGCCTGACCTGGGCTACAGAGAAGCAGCACTGGACTGTTGCTCAGTGGTCCAAAGTACTTTTTTCGGATGAAAGCAAATTTTGCATGTCATTCGGAAATCAAGGTGTCAGAGTCTGGAGGAAGACTGGGGAGCAGGAAATGCCAAAATGCCTGAAGTCCAGTGTCAAGTACCCACAGTCAGTGATGGTCTGGGGTGCCATGTCAGCTGCTGGTGTTGGTCCACTGTGTTTTATCAAGGGCAGGGTCAATGCAGCTAGCTATCAGGAGATTTTGGAGCACTTCATGCTTCCATCTGCTGAAAAGCTTTATGGAGATGATTTCATTGTTCAGCACGACCTGGCACCTGCTCACAGTGCCAAAACCACTGGTAAATGGTTTACTGACCATGGTATTACTGTGCTCAATTGGCCTGCCAACTCTCCTGACCTAAACCCCATAGAGAATCTGAGGGATATTGTGAAGAGAAAGTTGAGAGACGCAAGACCCAACACTCTGGATGAGCTTAAGGCCGCTATCGAAGCATCCTGGGCCTCCATAACACCTCAGCAGTGCCACAGGCTGATTGCCTCCATGCCACGCCGCATTGAAGCAGTCATTTCTGCAAAAGGATTCCCGACCAAGTATTGAGTGCATAACTGAACATAATTATTTGAAGGTTGACTTTTTTTGTATTAAAAACACTTTTCTTTTATTGGTCGGATGGAATATGCTAATTTATTGAGATTTATTTGGGTTTTCATGAGCTGTATGCCAAAATCATCAGTATTAAAACAATAAAAGACCTGAAATATTTCAGTTGGTGTGCAATGAATCTAAAATATATGAAAGTTTAATTTTTATCATTACATTATGGAAAATAATGAACTTTATCACAATATGCTAATTTTTTGAGAAGGACCTGTATATATACATGTATATATAATATCCATAATTTTATTTTATTATTTTGTATTATTATTTGTTGCATAGTTTATCATAATAATTGACACTTGTATAATAAATATATATACATTTATATAATTTTAATGAAATGCTACATACAAATAAATATTGAAATATAAAAAATAAATACAAAATGAAAATATAAAAGTTAATTCAAATTCTTTTTTTTAATAGAAAAGAAAATTATTTTCTAAAATGTTTCATTTTTAAAAGTTTCAGAGCGTCTGTGAGGTAAATATCTTTCTTCTTGCATAACTTTGATAAAGAAGAGGATTGTTCTTTTGAACATCCTGAATAAATCACCACACATTTGAAGGTTTAAGTGCACATAGTCTTCACCGGGACGGGGGAAGCAGTTGTGCGAGACTGTAAATCTTTCGTTTGATGTTGCTTTGACTTTTTGTTACGGATGTGTGTCTCTCTGTCTGTCCAGCAGGTTTTGAAGGTGGAATGGGTGTCTTGATTTACAGAAAGTGTGTCTTAGCCCTAGAGAGGGTGATGGTCTCCATTTGTCTGTTTCCTTTTGAGTGTCAGCCCAATCAAGAATGGGATTGGCTGTCATGGCTGTCAGGCTGAAGGATGAGGGGAGATTGGGATGGGAGATCAAGTCAGACATGTGACTAATGGACTGACTGACTAAATGAGTGAAAGCCAGGTTAGATATATGAAACACAAGCGTCTGTGTCTTGAGAGGAGCCTAACAACCTCCAATCTTCAAAAACGCTCCTCTCTGGAGCTTTTGATACAGCAGACGTCTATCGAACCACACAATGCGACAAGAGCTGTTTGTTTCAGTGGAATTAAACCGGGTTCATTGTGCTTTCCAGAGGCATCTCATACATTCGGGTTTGAGCTTGACCTGAAGCAAATCCTCAGAAGAGAGCAGATGGCTCCTTTTCTGATGTGTGTGTGAGACTGCCCAGGGACCACAGTCTGAGGTATCAACAACACACACACACACACACACACACACACACACACACACAGTACTCATCTCATCCATATACCCACGCTCACAACACTCCGCTCGAGTGGCTGACTGATGGATGTGAGATTCAGAACGACAGAGAGTCTCCGTGGGTTTTTCTTAAGAAAAACCAGTAGAGGACAAGGAGAAAGAAAAATACAGAGGAAAAGAGAGAGATAGAGACTGCACTAACAGTGTGAGCAAAATTAAATTCGGTCTCAATAGTTGACAGATCCTGGGAGAAAAGCTAATCTAAGAAAACTGAGATGGTGTGTAAGCCCTGGAGATAACATGTCAGGTTTACGCAGAAAAACTCCTGCTGCTCCTCACCTAGGGGTCACATTCAACACTCGATGGCCCAGTCAGTCTCAGGCAAACAGCATTTTAGAGCGCTATAGAGATTGTTCGAATCACTAAAGGTAATCAAACACCCCTGTTTCCGACACAAAGTCGACATTTAATGTATTTTATGCTGATTAATTTTAGACTGTGCTATGGATCGCACAGATATGTAGTCTGTTTCAGAAACAACTTGAACACTGGAAAGGAATAATTCATTCAAAAATATTATTTACCCACCCTCATGTCATTCCAAACCCGTATGCTGTTATATTGTGGTTGAAGAATTTGTATGCAGTTAATTTCCATGCAATGACAGTTCATGGTGATCTGTCAAGCGCCTAAATGGACAAAAATACCATAAAAACACCATAAAAGTGGACTTGTGGGCAATATTTCAAGTCTACTGAGGCCATATGATAGCTTTGTGTGAGGAACAACATGAAATGTTTTTTACTGAAAATCACAACATTGGCTCATTGGAAAAACCTACATAAATTCTATATACATTTTTGCTATACTCCAAAAACATACCTATACAATTCACTGCAGTTTTCAGGTGAAATGAACACTATTAGGAGTAAAACTCTAACAATGTGTATTCCTTTTTATACAAATTATGATGACAGGGGTAGATTATTGATTAATATACTTGACGTTTTACATGGTTCCTTGCACAACACTGTGTTATGATTTTACCATAGTGCACGATAAGTTAGCTAATACTTTTTGTCGTGTGCATTACATAAACAGCTACATGGATTTTCTGATGGTATAGTATTGCACTTGCAAATAAAGCTCAAAGACCTGTAGAAGGAACTGGCTTTAGTTGGCAAGTCATTTTTTTTCAAATGCATTTTATTTTCCAAACTGCATGATACATACACCAACCAAAACAATAAAACATTGCCAAATATACCGAACGCGATTTTAGGGCCAAGATTTTGAAGAAAATATTTTTATATTTTGGCCTTGAAATGGACTAAAGTGATATCTACTACTTTTATGGTATTTTGGAGCCTGACAAATGTGGTCACTATTAACTTTTAAGTTTTATGGTAAGAAGCTACAAAAATAGTGTAATAGGGACTTGTTCTTGGTTTGGTTGTTATATTACTGATTTCTTGCCTGTTTGTACTTTTGCCAGTCGATTTGAATTTGGATTTTGAGTTAGACATTTGCATATTTTCAATAAACGGGTTATAAAAATTTATTCTTTGCCCCCAAGTCCAGTGTCCACCTTACAAAAGTGCAAATACAAACAAAGTTTAGTTAGCATGAATAAATGAAGCTCCAAGCATTCATATCATATCCAACACTCTGACGTTTGAGAATAATGGCCACCTCTCGTCCTTTCGGCCCATTTTCATAAATGCACACAGCTCCAAGCCTCTTTTCCCCCAACGGCATGGCCATCAATCTTCACTGACATCCTATTAACTCACAACAGACACCAATACCCACAGATAGGTTTCGTTGGCTATGTCTATCCCATTTATTTATTTATTTTCCCATCGATCTGTCACAATGTGTAGGATGAAACGTTTAAATGTGGCTCAAAAATAGCCACAGCTGTGGAGGAATTAATACGTCTGCTAACATGTTATTTCTTTTTTTCTCCCTCCTTCTGAAACCAAGTCCATATTTTCACTTACGAATAGCGCCTCTGCATGCGTCTGACATATGCTGTTGTTCGTGTCACTTACAATTTTAAACCAAACCATGGAGTTGACACTTAAAAATATGGATCGAACAGAGACCATTGATCTCGGATATTATGATCGGACTTTGCAGTTTCCTCAGAGGGACTATTTACCCTGAGGAAAACATGTGTGAGAGGTACATAGTAAACCACACATCAAAATGACGAATCAACTAAATAATAACACTGATCAAAGAGCTGTTCCATCGACATCAGTGCTCAGATGAAAGACTCCTGCGATCCCTCCAGGGGAGCTGTAAAGCTGAAAAGCTCTGGATGTCAGTATGCCCTGATGTCTGGTCGATGGGGAGCCAGGATGGCAGGAACAGGTATCAGACATGGATGTGGCGTTATCAGTTCAGCAGGCGCTGCTTCCTCAGATTGATCCATCTTAATGAGCTCATCACGCCCCTGCAGAGAGACGCCCTGATTACATCTGCACGCCACACGGAAGGAGAGAGCCTGCAGAGTTACACTGCCCATCAGGCATACATGCACATGATACACGTAACACATTTTCTTAAACCACACTGTTGCAACACTGATATGATGTCATTTTTAGATAAACAACGTTTCTGTTTACCCTCATGTCATTCTAAATACATGTTATTTTCCCCCCACTACTCACACAAAATGAATTGTTTAAAAATATTTGTTCATAAAACAACAGTTTATAACAACAACTGTTATAAACTCTCATAAATATAGTCCAGACGACTTGTCCTCTATTATAAGTCTTTTGAATTTGCAAAGAGTTTTGTAAGAGCCACTCCCTGTATATATACGGGCATATAAGCTCACATGCAACTCACTCATTGAGCTTTTTTCTTCGGAGTCAACCGGTTGATCGTTCTGCCAATCTGCCTTCGAGTAAGCTGAAAAAGAAGAGGAAACGTTCCATGTTGGAGAGACGGCACATCCATCAGGTGTGTCGCACAAAGAGCAAACGTGCACGGTTAAGTGCAGTGAACCACTTCAGTTAATACTCAGGGGGATCTGAGGGGTATAGTGGGAGCTCTCCCACCGAGCCAGGCCAGTCCCCACGGGCCTCCCATTTCTCTTAAACATCACAGACTGTGGAGTTTCCTGGTGAGGCTGTGGGTCCTTCTCACTACCCTTGTCACCACGTGGGCCCACAGCCAGACAATGTCCACCTTGGTGGTCCAGGAAAGTCATCTCTGGCTGAAACTGGTTGAGAAGAAAGAAGCCAGAAAAGTCTGCTTTCTCGACTCCCCCACCTCCCAGGCCAGCATTTTTGGTGACACTGTTGAGAACTTTGCCAGCAGTTCTTGGCAATAAAGAAGAAGACAAAGGCAATCAAACACATCATACCCCAGTGGGATGTTGCTGCCCTCAGGAAGGCAACGCAGCCACCGCTAAACCCTCTAAGCTGTCAGCGAAACATCATCACTGAGACAGGCTACCCAGAGATGGAGGGAGCTGCTCTTCAGGAGACGGTGAATTCACCGCTTCATCCCCTAGATGAAGCTATGCTTCCTCACTCTCATCCCACTCTTATTTCTCCACAGGAGTTTGCATTTCGGGGACGCAATGCCTCCTCACGCAACTCCAGCCAATCCCTCGCGGGAACCATGTAGCCAGGTAAGAATCACATCACACTCACTGTCTCTTCGGGATGGTACACCGCACAGGTTGGGCCCACCTCGCTGCCACTCCGCAGGTGTGTCTTTAGTTCCGCTGGTGCCGCTTACAGTGTCTGAGGGCCTGGCTTCCCAGCCAGTCTCGTTGGCTCATTTCATCAATCAGACTCGGCTGTGCGATTCAGTTCGCCTGGCGTCCTCCTCGGTTCAGCAGCGTCCTGGTTACCTCAGTGGCAGACAAGGATGCTCCTGTCCTGCATGCAGAGATTGCGGTCCTGCTTGCGAAAGACAATAAATGGTAAATGGTAAATGGACTGCATTTATATATCGCTTTTAACAGACCAATGGCCATCCAAAGCACTTTACATCTTGCCTCACATTCACCCATTCACACACCGACGGCGGTGTCAGCCATGCAAGGCGCCATCCAGCTCGTCGGGAGCAGCTGGGGTTAGGTGTCTTGCTCAAGGACACCTCGACACTTGGTCAGGTGGAACCGGGGAACCAGGTGGAACCACTGAGCCACTGCCGCCAATAGAGCCGACCCCTCCAGCTGAGATGAGGTCAGGGTTTTACAACCAATAATTCATTGTACCCAAGAAAGGTGGTGGGTTACTGCCGATCTTGGATCTGTGTGTCTTCAATCGGGCCCTTCACAAGCTCCCGTTCAAGATGCTAACGCAGAAGCGCATCCTCACGTGCTTTCGCCCCAAGATTGATCTGAAGGACACATACTTTCATGTCTAGAATTTACCTCAACACAGACCATTCCTAAGGTTTGCTTTCGATGGCCGGACATATCAGTACAAGTTCCTACCCTTTGGGCTGTCCCTGTTGCTACAAGTAAGGGTTACAAGTGAGATCCCACTACGCCAGTCTGTCGACGTAACGTCTCCGCCTCCTTCAGGGAACGAGGATTACATCAGTAACCAAGACATTTAACAACTTAAAAGCTTCATGACATTTCTCACTAGCAAAGTAATAATGGTGCTGTTCTTGGAGCTGATAGACTTACAGTTTCGCCATTAGTAGAAACGCAGCTGCCGAACACCATTGAGAGACGCACAGATTCAGGTAATTCACACACTCTTAATCTCTCTCTCTCTCTCTCTCTCTCTCTCTCTCTCTCTCTCTCTCTCTCTTTCACTCGCTCTATTTACTGCATTAATAACTGTATTAGGGGATGTTCACACAGAACGCATGTTTCCATTCCACTGCGCTACTTTTACATTGTTTTTCAATGTAACACGCATTAGATGGACATCTTTAACCGTTGTGTTCACATCTCATGTCTTTTGCAGCATCTCGCGCATGACACAACATTCCAAAAACGCGGCGCACAAGTTAAATACATTTTAGAAAAACGCATTTTTAGACCTTGCACGGTTTTTTTTTTTTTCATTGACCTGTGTCTCGTGTTTTTAACAGCAAAAATGCATTCTGTGTGAACCGGCCCTTATAGTCTGCTATCAGCTCAAGCCTCTGTTACTACCTCTAAAATAGTCTTGGGATTAGTGGGATAAGAAATTAGTGTTTTAAGGACAAAAACCTGACAAATGTCTGAAATACATCATCTAAACAATGTTTTGAGGTGTGATAACCAGAATAATTGACTCCAGTTCATTGAACTATCGGCCCTTCGTCAATTATTCCTTACTTAAATTAAGTAAGTATACATATGAAGTCGTATTAACTAGGCTACTTGCAGTACCGTTCAAAAGTTTGGGTTTGGTAAAAAAATGGGTTTGAAATACGTCTCTTATGCTCAACAAGGCTACATTTATTTGTTTTTATAAAAACAGTTAATATATTTTAATAAGTGCTGAAAACAAATGTGCTGCTCAATATTTTTGTGGAAACTGTAATTAATTTTTTCAGGGATCTTTGATGAAAGTTCAAAAGATGTTTTTGAATCAATGTAAAAGTCTTTACTGTCACATTTGATGAATTTAATGTGCCCTTGTTGGGAAAAAAAATAAAATGTTCTTCTTTTATGAATTTGACCTCCTGTGGCTGTCAATGTATAGAAAAAAATATATTTGAAAACATTTTTGTATATAGGTTTGGAACATGAAAGTATTGCCACAAAATTACATATTCCAACAGAGTCTGCCTGTTTTGAGTTGCTGTCACTTGTTGTAGTTCAGTGGATTGAAGGGTGTTTGAAGAGCGAGTGTGTTAGCACACAATAGAAAAATATTGGGGGGAAAAAAGTGGTGACGAGTCTCTTTCATCGTGTTTGCTCTTTCATCCCATATAAACCGCCCAGACAAACAACCACCCTCAGTTTAGCATGTAGACAAAACGACCATTAGTAAATAGAGATTGATATTTGTTAATAACAAATTACAAGGCTACTTACAAGTTACTTTGATTTTTATTTCTACCGGGGTTTCAAATTGACTGTGAAAGCACACCACAAATAAAGACTGAGTGGATCAAGTATACATAATTATTAGTTAAATATATTTATAGTCTACAACCTGCTTAGGTTTCATACACTCAATAAAGACTTGGCTGAAAGAAAGTTAAGTTGTAACCCAGCTCTATCTTCCGTAAAATAATAGACCATAGTGTATCAAAAAATCCAAAGTGTATCCAAAAGCAATCTGACAGAAGAAGACTATAAGTTCAGTTTAGAACTTGACAGGTGCAATAGAGCTCGGGTGCACTGATAATTGCTCTCCAGATGAGAGTGAAACTTTCCTTTAGCATCATTAATCAACTGAATACATTACAATCAAACCAGCATAATTAAGACGCTAAATTAATTAGAGCAGAAATTGATGCACAAGTGCAAAATATTCCTTTTCCGCTTCCAGGGCCCACCGTTTCAAAACCGTGCCGCCATTAATGAAGAAATGAGAGTCGTTAAACTTCATGACTATATTTGCCTCTGACCTGGTTTTAATGAACATGTTTATGAGGCTGTCATGGTGCTTGAACACTTGGCGGAGTGGCAGATATGGTTGGGACTATAATCTCATCCAGTCAAGTAAGGATATACAGAGCAGTATCTACTGAATTATTAAATTCATGAGACAGGTTTTACACTCTGAATCCTGAGTCCTTCCCTTTCAGAACTGACACAAAAAACTCTGTTCCAAAAACTAGGGAGCTGCTTAAATAGGCAGCTCCCTTCTAAGACAGCTTCCTATGGAACCTCACAAGTAACCACTTTACATAGGTAGCAACTGTGTGCATAAAATCGGTGAAGAGTACAGAAGACTTAATTCCAATCAATTTTGTCTTTAGCATGCTGCTATGCGTTAACAGAAATATGGTAATAAGCATTAAAACATATGGCACACACATAATGAGTGAAATCTTTTTTTTTATTTACACTAAAATATTTGTACGGAAATATTATTATATAAAAATATCAAATATTATTTAATAATAATATTTATGAACGCTTTGTGCTTTTTATGTATACTATGTTAATTGTTAATTAAAAAATCCTTTGTCAAGGATTTACAGAACTTATATACTATACAATTTAAAAAAAAATTATAATCAACATTTTTCTTACTTTATCTGCCTTAGATTTATTAGCATATTTTCAGTTTCCAACATTATACACTATATTGCCAAAAGTATTGGGATATCCCTCCAAATCATTGAATTCAGGTGGTCCAATCACTTCCATGGCCAAAGGTGTATAAATTCAAACGCATGGTACCATGATAGATTACCACCTGTGCAATAAGTCCATTTGTGAAATTTCTTCAATATTCCACGGTCAACTGTTAGTGATATTATAACAAAGTGGAAGCAATTGGGAACAACAGCAACTAAGCCACGAATACCCCTTTTCCACCAAGGCAGTGCTAGAGCTAGTTCAGAGCCAGAGCCTAGTTTCAAATCGGTTCTTTGCATTTCCACACCCAAAGCCCCAGCTCCGAGCCAGGAAAAGTGATTCTTAAGTAGCACCAAAACATTGCTGGGCTAGAACAGGGCTAGAAGTAAGAAACGATTACGTCAGGCGCTGGGGGCGGGGTCAACAAGACCAACACAGACTTGAGATCCGCCATTGTTGAAATAGCAGCTAATAGCTAACAGCTGCTGCTCGTTTGTAATCTCCGTCTATACAAATTACGGCATGAATGTGGATTCGCTGTGTTTTCGTCGTGTTTTGATGCCGATGTAGGATCGTAAAGCCATTTGAATCAATAGTAACGCAACGTTTGCATTGTTGATGGAAGGCTTGTTGGCAGCGGTGCTGTGCTGAGACCGATTGCCGTATGATAACGAGTCCAGCGAGAGCACACAACTCCTTATGCTTTTGATTCACTCATGCGTTTTTTTTTATATCCTACGTGGATCGGTCTGCGCAGCGCCGATGCATCTCGTACAAGCCTGGTGTGTTTTGTGTTTGCCGCTGCCCGAGGTTGCCAGGTTTTCACAACAAAACCCGCCCAATTGCTACTCAAAACAAGCCCAATCGCGTTTCAGGGGGGCTTCCCCGGTAAAAATCACATTTGGGATGTAAATTATGTGTTTTTTTTTGGCATGGTTGCCTACTAAAATTTGCATTCCCGGGGCTAAATATCACATAATTGGGGTCGCTTCAACCCGCAGACATGAAAAACAGCCCGCGGCAACAGTGATGCAGTAGCCCAATTTGGCAACACTGCCGCTGCCTCGCTAGCGTTGCTGAGAAAGATGAGACGTATACAGTGACGTAAGACCTGGCTCTGTTGTGGCTCCCAGCATGTGGAAAAGCAAACGGTTCTTAGAAGGCTCCTCAGCCGAACCAACTATGAACTGGGATTAGCTCTGACTCTGAACTAGCACCCGGTTCATTCTGGTGGAAAAGGGGTAGAAGTGGTAGGCCATGTAAAATCACAGAGCAGGGTCAGCGCATGCTGAGGCGCACAGTGCGCAGAAGTCACCAACTTTCTGTAGACCTCCAAACTTTGTGTAGCATTCAGATTAGCTCAAGAACAGTGCGTAGAGAGCTTCATGGAATGGGTTTCTATGGCCGAGTAGCTGCATCCATGTCTTACATCCCCAAGTGCAATGCAAAGCGTTGGATGCAGTGGTGTAAAGCACGCCGCCACTGGACTCTAGAGCAGTGGAGACGTGTTCTCTGGAGTGACGAATCACGCTTCTCTATCTGGCAATCCGATGGACGAGTCTGGGTTTGGCGGTTGCCAGGAAAATGGTACTTGCCTGACTGCATTGTGCCAAGTGTAAAGTTTGGTGGAGGGGGATTATGGTGTGGGGTTGTTTTTCAGGGGTTGGGCTTGGCCCCTTAGTTTCAGTGAAAGGGACTCTTAATGCTTCAGCATACCAAGACATTTTGGACAATTTCATGCTCCCAACTTTGTGGGAACAGTTTGGGGACGCCCCTTCCTGTTCCAATATGCAAGGTCCATAAAGACATGGATGAGCGAGTTTGGTGTGGAGGAACTTGCCTGGTCTGCACAGAATCCTGACCTCAACCCGATAGAAGACCTTTGGGATGAATTAGAACAGAGACTGCGAGCCAGGCCTTCTCGTCCAACATCAGTGCCTGACCTCACAAATGCGCTTCTAGAAGAATGGTCAAAAATTCCCATAAACACACTCCTCAAAAGCCTTTGAGGCTGTTATAGCTGCAAACGGTGGGCCAACTCCATATTGAACCCTTTAAGAATGGGATGTCATCAAAGTTCATGTGCATGTAAAGGCAGGTGTCCCAAAACTTTTGGCAATGTAGTGTTAGTTTCATCATGATGCTTTAACAACAACAATGCCTTAATATGTCTCTTTGACAGGCAGCGCACTGCACTCATAAAAATAAAGGTTCGAAAAGGGGTTTTCCGCAACAGTGTCATTAAAGAACCATTTTGGTTCCCTAAAGAGCCTTTCAGACAACAGTTCTTAAAAGAACCCATTTTAAAAATCTAAAGAACCTTTTTCCACTGTAAGAACCTTTTGTGGAATGAAAAAGTTCCATGGATGTTAAAAGTTCTTCATGGCACCATCATTGCCAATTTTTAAGAGTGTAGCTTTAGGAACACACTCTCAACTATATATACTGCATAAATAAATTATTCAGTCAGTCCATCAAATGAGGAACAAAAGGGTTTGGCATTGTCAAAAAGCATCACCCTTACATCCTGTGACCGTAAATGGCCTGCACACACTGTCCTCTTCCTCCCCTTTGATGTCCATCAGATGGCACTCATCAGGAGAAAAGGTTGCACCTCATATTCAGAAGCTGGTCCATGTCAGGTTGTAGGTAATTGTTGCCCAAGACATGGACTGTCAGTTCTGTCAGTGCTGCTCAGCTTCCTGGCGGAAACAGGAAAAGGTCTTACAACTTTCTTTCATATCCCATAGGAAAATTGTTTGATTAAAGGGATAGTTCACCATAAATTAAAATTTTGTCATTACTATCTCACCCCCATGCAAACATATGTGATTGTTTCACGAACGGATCATTTGACCAGTTTATTTGAATTCCGATTCACTGAAAAGATCTCACTCAAAAGAATAAACGTGTTCACACTCGGTTAATTACAATGAACTTATTGAATCCAGTTCACAAAAAGATGAGCAGATAAAGCGGATTAATTTCTCAAGTTCAATTTACTGGTTCTCAATCATAAACATATTTCTTTAAAAGAACAATTCATTCACAAATGCTTTTTTAAAATACATTTATATGCATCCATGCCTAATTTGACATCTTTGCTGGGTATCTGATATGAATTTTAATAGTCTGCATGCAAAAACCACTTATGCTCCACTGTGCGCATTCTCTTAAACAGAAAAAAAAGAAACAAAGAAGGAAGAAGAAAAAAATGGTTAGACATGTTTAGACATTTTATCATTATTGCATTCTTCTTAAATTATATATACATATATAAAGTATTTCCCTATGACCCACTGAGCATAATTCAACAGCATTAACTGTGACAAAAACAAAACTTTGTGGAGTTGAATCCCTGAAAAATGCAGAGTCACTGTTCTGTAACCACCCATCTAATAAGCTTTTCTCCTCATTGGTCTTTTGTTGTCTAGCCTCTGGGCTACAATGTCTCCTCCTGCAATTCTATCTTCAATTATGCAGAGAATTCTGCATCTCGGGGTCATAATAATAATTATCTTTTACATATCTCATTAAATGGACCTCATTTCCCCATAACTAAGCCTCAGTTAGAGATTAGTCCTCTATTGACAATCCCTTATGATGAACCATGCATGAATAATTCACAATTTTAGGTTCACAAAAAGTTTTTTCTTTAGTGTGTCAATATCGTATGCTTTTTGCTTTGTACGTGAAATGCTATGTATTCATTTAGAAAGAAACTTAAAAACCCCACAGTGTAGAAAGTTTTCATCATTATAGTATAAAAACTTGTTTCTGTCCAACTTGTCACAAACATTTCTGTTGTTCTCTTTGATTTTTCTGAGTAGAACTTTTAATTCAGTTTTCTTCATCATTAATTCAATAATCAGTCACCTCTGACTCCAGTGAGAAGTGTCATTTGATATCACTGCCAGTGAAAATGGCTGTGAATGACATGCCCAGGATCATGACATCATTTTGTTTTTGACATTAAAAATACACGAAACAGAGCTCAATTCACTTTTTTGTTTGTTTTTTAAAAACATCTATATAGTTTTTATAACTTTGTATTTCTGTTTTAGTTAGTAGGCCATATCAGATTAAGCTAAAGCTTCAAATAAGTTTATTTATTTTTTTAATTTCAGTTAACATTTATTTAATTTCACATAATGAAGAATTTTTTTTTTAATGGTTTTAGTTAACTATTATAACCCTGATACTTTGATTCTTTATTGAATATGTGTCAAATACTGGTCTTTCCTCCTGACTATGAATTAAATGGGAATTAAATTAAATACAGTTTATTGTGTAACCAAAAACGAATATATAATGTGTGACTTAATTACACATTGACTCTTATTTTGAAATGTCTGTGCCTCTATTGCAGTTGCAGCAGGAGCTCATTCAAGTTCAGGAGATAAAATATGCGTTGTTAGAACCGTCTAAAACATATTACTATATAAACATCGTAAATGTGTATGCTTTCCTGTAGCTCAAACAATAGAGCATGTTGCTAGCAATGCCAAGGTCATGGGTTCGATTGCCAGGGAAAGCAAGAACTGACAAAATGTAAAATGTGTACCTTGAATGCAATGTAAGTCGCTTTGGATAAAAGCATCTGCCAAATGCGTAAATGTAAATGTAAATATTGTCATTATTCGTCAGCATTAGTTCATAAACAATTGCCTGGCATAAATGTGCGCTATTCATTGATTGTGAGCCGTTCTGGAGCGCTATTTGGGGATGCGTGAGCCTGTAGAGTGCGCAACAGCGCCGTGTTCTTCAGCGGTTAGATCAATCAAATGTGCGCATCTGTTACACAGGACATCAGTTCTGACCGGATCTCTTCCCTAATCGTCCATCCCTAACATTTTCGTCTCATTTTTATTTGTTGACGAAAATGACAGTTGATTTTCGTTATAGTTTTTGTCATCCAACACTAGTTTTTATTTAGTTATCGTCTCATTTTCGTCAGTGAAAAAAGGTTGTTGACGAAAATTATGACGAAAATTATGACGAAAATTATTCGTCAACGAAATTAACACTGCTCTCCTGTCCCCATGTTGAAAAAATCGAGAGTAAGTGCAGAGGTGTTGTGTTTAAATGTGTTATTGTAGTTCTAGACTAAATGTGAGCATTTATTCATCTCACTTGCGCAATAAAGATTCAGTACTCCTCAAAATGAATAAAATCAGTCAAATGCATAATCAGAGTACTATGCAAACCTCAAATATATAAATGTTAAATAAAACAAATATTTTTATGCATTTAATCTACCTTTATTGACTAATTTCTTGCTGCTGACTTTCGATGATTCAGTTAAACCATGAGCAAATATTACTGGATTGGTAAAACATTTTTCTCCTTCATACAATTCTTCCATTATCTAGAATGGCAGCACATTTTTACCTCAGCCTGAGGCTTATTATTTAAATTTTAGTATGAAGAGGTCTTTACAAAAACAAAACAAAAAAACAAGCCCAGCCCAGGTGAGAAATAGTAACGCAAAAGTAACGTAACGCATTACTTTTCTTAAGAAGTAACTAAGTAACTCAATTAGTTACTTTTTAAGGGAGTAACGCAATATTGTAATGTATTACTTTTTTAAGTAACTTTCCCCAACACTGTTCCTAGCCATATCGGTCTAGAAAATCACAACTTTTCATTTTCTGTTGGTCTTACAATATAACCAGTGTTGGGGAAAGTTATTTTGAAAAGTAATGCGTTACAATATTGCGTTACTCCCTTAAAAAGTAACTAATTGAGTTACTTAGTTACTTTTTAAGAAAAGTAATGTGTTACATTACTTTTTCTCAGCTGGGCTGGGCTTGTTTTGGGGGGTTTTTTTATAACAAAAAAGTTATATTTTTGTAAAGACCTCTTCATACCAAAATTGAAATAATAAGCCCCAGGCTGAGGTAAAAATGCAAATTCACGCATGAACAGTAGAGAGCGCAGCTCTGCTGTGCTGCCATTCTGGATAATGGTAGAATAGGATGCAGGAGAAAAACGTTTTACCAATAAAAACAAAAAATCTTGTAATTTTCATCAACAAAGGTCAGCAGACAGGGACGCAGACAGAGTTATGGCCCGCACAGAGATGAGAATGGTATGTATGGACTTATCTAACTCTGGGAGATACGGTGAATAAGTCCCAAAAAGTCGGCGTGTTCTTTTAAAAACCAACTAAAAGTAATTTCACTGCACAGGTATGATGTGTGATTAATTGAAATGCTTTGAAAATGTAGGTGGAATATAACTCATTTCAGTTGGTACGTGGCATTAAACTACAGCAAGGATATATGAATGAACAGTTGTGGTCAGATTGTCCGCTTCACCTGCCCTTGGTGACAGAGACAGCTTTTTCACATGAACTGCAATATTGTACGCAGCGTGAGGCCATTTTCACAAGTGTGTTTTTCTCCCTGATGTGTGAGTCTTTATTACCTCTAATTACCTGTGTTTGTGGAGTGTGTCCTCTAAAAGACACGTCAGACAACACAAAGACAAACTACGCCTGCCATATCATCCTGAATGAGGCTATGGCCCACCATTGATATGGTGATCCTAGGTGAACAGTGTGATCACTAAGACCCCACTCCCTCACCACCATCTGTCCTTTCTCTCAGAGGTCACCCAATCACACTCACTGTAAGTGGTTGGCATTGGAGACCAGTGGATAACACAATCAGTGGCTAATCCTTATGGTTATAGACTTAAAGCTGAAGTGTCTGATTTCTATGCCAATAGTTTAACTAAAGAAACAGCTAAAATAATCATTCAAATGGTTTCCTTAACATTCCTCTCGTCTGCCATTGGTTGAACAAGCAAATAGTCCCACCCCAAACGCATGACATTGGTTAAGCCAATGTTCCAAACAAACTGAGCCACAATCAATCTACAAATGGTTTACTTATATTTATGTTACCATTTAAAAGTTTGGGCCAGTATGTATACATTGATGATAATACACTCCATGGCTCATACCTTTTTTTACTGTACTTCTTAAAGTTGATCATATAAAATGACATCTTATAAACCTGAACCACCATCTGATGTTGTAACAGGTTCAGTAGACATGTTTAATATATTAAGATTGTTAATATATTGTAAAGTGTTCTTAATTTATCTCCAAATGTCTTATATATTTCCGATGAGCACCTTCCCCAGAAATGTAAAAAGTTCATAATAGCATGCTTTATATTAAGGGATTAATACTGTTCAAATCTGATAGAAGTTTAAGATTTAACAGCTTTTTTAATTACACCAAAAATAAAAATAAATAAAACTTTGATGTTGTGTCTGCTATTTTAATTATGATGCCAAACAGTTGAATGTGGAACATATTTAAATAAATGCAAATATATTTTGTGGAACATTCAAAGCCTAGAAAATGTATAACACGTATGACAAATGTTGTACTCTAATGCATTAATTTAATGGAAATTATTGCGACAAACATCAGATATGAACTCTCAAACGCATCCTGAAAAAATGTATGACGAGTTCAACAAAAATATTAAGCAGTACAACAACATTTCAACATTGATGATAATAAGAAATGTTGGTAACACTATTTTAGGGTTCAGTTCTCGTTATGAACTAGTTGCTATTAGCATTACTAGGATATTGGCTGTTTATTAATACTTATAGTATAAAGCACATATTGATGCCTTATTCTGCATGACCTTATTCTAGCGCTCCAGAGCGGCTCACAATCAATGAATAGTGCACATTTATGCCAGATCTCTTAATCCTACCCAATACCTAAACTTAAACACTACAAAAACTACCTTACGTATTTACATTTATGCATTTGGCAGATGCTTTTATCCAAAGCGACTTACAGTGCATTTATTACAGGGACAATCCCCCTGGAGCAACGTGGAGGAAAGTGCCTTGCTCAAGGACACACTGGTGGTGACTGCTGGGATAGAACCAGCAACCTTCTGCGTATCAGTTCAGTGGTTTAACCCACTGGACCACCATCTCCAATTATTATTCTGCACGTATTCTCCACCAATTATTATTCTCCACGTATTATTAATAAGACCACCATCTCCACGTATTATTAATAGTAAATTTGGAGTTTATTGAGTATATTATTCATAGATATTGGAGTATATTATTCATAGATAATAGTGCAAATGTGTTCCCCATTCTAAAGTGTAACTAAAATGTTTCTTGAGCATCAAAATAGGATATTAGAATGATTTCTGAAGGAGCATGTGACATTAAAGTCTGGGCTAATGATGCTGAAAATTCAGTTGTGCCATCAGAAATAAATTACATTTTTAAATATATTTTAAAAAGTTACTGTCAATTGTAATAATATTTCACAATATTTCTGTTTATGTTTGATCAAATAAATGCAGCCCTGTGAGCATAGGAGACTTCTTTAAAACATTTTAAAAATCCTCCTGACCTTCCTGCTGAACACTATAGTTCATATATAAAATTTGGAGATGAAGAGTGTAGAACTATAACTTTGCTAAGATTCACCTTTGCAAGAAAAGCTCAGAAATGTTCCATAACTTTTCGTGAATGGACAGTGGTTATCATATTTGTGCGTGATGAATATGTGTCCAGCATATGTGGTCATTGAGATCACTGTGTGATCTGGAAACGCTCTATGGGATCAGTGAGTGGCCAAATTGTGTCCACGATTGTGTGTGTGTGTGTGTGTGTGTGTGTGTGTGTGTGTGTGTGTGTGTGTGTGTGTGTGTGTGTGTGTGTGTGTGTGTGTGTGTGTGTGTGTGTGTGTGTGTGTGTGTGTGTGTGTGTGTGTGTGTGTGTGTGAGTGTGTCTCGCAACAGGCTGTGAGAGTGTCACTGTCCCCTCAGTAATTCAGGCCTTCCAGCTGAGATCAGCTCTAATAAACCATCTGCCACGTCATCCTGCTGCATTCCCACTACGCCATCACAATGCTTCAAAACCTCAAAAAAAATCTCCTAAATGCACGATACTCACCCATACTAAAACACGTATCTCATTAGAGGTAACGTAAATGATATGAAAAATATCAGAGCATAAACTTGTGAAGGTGGATCAGTTTAAAGAATGACAAGAAATTCTTCAATCAAAGTGACCATGCAATCAAACCAGTAATTAATATGTAACGGTCCCATGTTATGGATTTTTATTTTATTTTATAATGTTTCCTGAGGTGTACTTATATTGTTAGTATGATTTTTACATCATAAAAATGTCATAATTTAGAAATAAAAGGCATTTTTCTATCCTGATTTTAGCCCTTTGGCTTAAATGCTATTTGAAGGGGTGTGTCTGCTGTGGGACTTCAGTGTAAACGCCCACTGTTGTGATTGGCTGACATCTTTGCATTTGAAATACGTATTACATGTGGAACCCTCTCAAATACTTTTACTAAATTTTTTTACTATTACAGCTGTCGAGATGCACGAATCGTGAAAGTGTTGATTATAGCATTATATTTAGATCTTTTCCCATCACATGAAAGGCTGCAGTGATGAGCGTTGAGTAGACAGACAGTCTGTTGATCGCGTGAATGCAGTGATCTCGTCATTGCGGCGCTATTTCTCTCACAAAATGCTTCCCCCACAACTAACAGCAAACACAAGTTCGATATGAATACAGTAAGAGATTCATTGTGCAGCATAACAGCGTCATTCATTAACGGCAGTTTGGGCAAGTGTGCAGATATACTCGCGACGTGTGATTGACAGCTTAATTATAAACGTAGTTTAATCGCAATTTAAATAACAGATTTGTTTCATGCTGGTGTAGTCATATAGATTCAAATGGTTATATAAAGTCATATATATTTAAATTGTTATATAAATTCAAATAGTTGTATGTATTGTTATAAGTATTGTCATTATTAGTTATCATTTATTAAGTATACTGATGTCTTTTTTTCAACATCACTTATATATTCCTATACTGGCGGGTAACGTTAGGGGGCAGTGGTGAGCCGCAGTTTCACTTTTGCTAAAGAATAAGTCACACTGCCAGCCATATCAACATACTGTTAACCTGAACTGTTGTCTTTGTTGATTCTGTAGGTAAAATGAGTGATGGGACATCGCAACTGATGTTTTATAATATTTAGATGTGTTTGTTTGATGCATTGTGTCGTTATCGGTAAAAAAAAATAACCGCATTGACGCACCCGTGGCTAGAATGCGGCCTACTCGGTCGCGCGGGCGGGTAACTAATACAAAGTTTTTTACATTTAAACCCCACAAAACTATATTTTAATAGTATGAAAATGTTGTAAATAATAGATTAATAATGAAAATAATAATAATTTTAAAAAATCGATCATAAATTTACATGAAAAAATCAATCACATTCATCACAGAAAAAACGGGGCATGGATTAGCCAGCCCAGGGTTGACTGTAGGATATAAAAAAAAATTTATACATTAATTATAGCTTAACCTACTCACCAAAATAGACTATGATTATTACACAAAACATGCCAATGTGTGCAGTAAATTTACTGCTATTACCCATCCACAAATAAATCAAGATTCGCTGGACTTCAAAATCAGTGATGGTATACATTACAGTCCGTTCGTTTTTAGCCGTGACGAATAGCATTCCGTGACTGTGCGTTAAGCTGGAGAAGGCAGTATGCGGGAATTTTGAAAATGGCTTTGTAAGTATGTCAATTAATACATTAATTTCTTCTCCTCTGTCAGCCATTTGGGTTTGAAAAATACGCTATTAAAACTACAGATGCGGTTTGCTGGTTATTCTGACTAGGCTACTAGTACGCTCTCTGATCATCCAATCAAAGGATGTGAAAATGCCGACGTTATTGTATGCCAGCTAGATAGCCCCGCTGTCTCCAACTCGAAATCTGATTGGCTGATTAAATCGGAGTGATTATCTGATTGGTTAAATCGCACAGTTTCATTGTCATTCATTTAAACTAGCGGCGCCCGCAATATTGATTCTGAAGGCCTCAAGGCAGATTTCTTTGACCTGGCAACACATGATGACTGAAATATGATTGGATAAAAGCTCTAACATAAACAAACACTACTGGACGCAGCGCAACCAAGAGAAAAGCGATGAAGTTAATAAAATAGACTATTGGGAATAATTTAACACATATTCATGTAAAAAGTGATTAGGCCAGCAGAGAAGGCCTTGCTGGCCCTGACGGCCCACCACTGGAGTAATGTCTATCAGAGTAATGAATGTATATGTGAGTTTATTGAACAGAGTTTCACTTTTGCTAAAGAATAAGTCACACTGCCAGCCATATCAACATACTGTTAACCTGAACTGTTGTCTTTGTTGATTCTGCAGATACAGTGTGACAGAAATAAAAACTATATGTGCCACCAGAAAACCCTACCTCTTCTGTGTGTGCAACACTACTAAGAGAAACAATGTGAAGTTAATTGTTTGGTCACTGGCTTGATTCACTGATGCATAAACAGTAGGGGTGTAACGGTACACAAAACTGACGGTTCGGTACATACCTCGGTTTTGAAGTCACGGTTCGGTACGGGTTCGGTACAGCAGTTTTTCCAAATTTATTTTTATTAAACAGTGGTTTACTGAAATAAATTGTGTCTGTCCTTAAATGAATTCAATTATAACTACAAGTTTCTTAAAGATTATGCTGTAAACTATATATAGGGAGCCCTTACTTGCACACTATAATATTAAAAGTTAACAACAGAGCCCAAACTATTAGCCTAAATTCAGTTGCTATTTATTTTTAGATATTATAATCAAAACTCAAATAACATTTGTATGCAAACATGTAAACTTCACATAAGGCAGTTTTTGCATTAACTTCTAAATCGAAAGTTTTTTATCCAATTCGTTGTTGAAATATAATCATATAGCCACGCAGTGGCTGTCATTTTCATGACAGATTTATTTAAACATACATTTAACAAGACATCACTAACAGGTTAAGTAGAATATATAGGCTAATATATAGGCTAATATATAGGCTAATATATCATATATGTAGTGAAAGAGTTGATTTCTCTAGTGAACTGTGGACACTGAATGACTTCTGAGGTAAATGTAATGCTACGTGACATTGTTTACAAGCTGTTTTATTGTCTTTCCGCGGTTGAAACACTGATTGAGCTATTACACGACATACATTTGTAAGTTGTAATGTATCCTCAACATACCTTAAGATATTAATTCATGTTTATTCTTTAGGAAGAGATGATCGTGTTCACAGATGATCGCGTTCACGCGCGCATCGCGCATCCGCTGACCCGTCTATACAGTGATCAGTCACATCACATTAAAGAGTGTGAAAACGACATTTATCGTTTGAATTTCGTGATAACATGGACTGAAAACTTAATATGTTCGTGTGGGAACTCAGATTGGAGTGTGTTCCGGGTAAAACAAGCAGTAAACCATTTAGAAAGAAAATCTGTGTAAACTTGAATAATTAGCTACACATCAAAAATCAATGATCACAGATCAGGCATTAATGAACACTGTTACTCACTTTTTCTGGCAGTGTCTGTCGAATCCATATCGTAAAAGTCTGTTCGTAAAGCCTGTGCAGTGACATTGCGACTGAATTAAATGTAAAAAATAAACTTTCTCCAAATTCTCTGTGCGGCAAAGCAGAGAAAGCAGAGGTAACCTTTCCCCGTATGACGACATATAGGGAAGATTCCAGATTGTCTCATCTGAGCTTTCATTTTCTCAAAGGCAGAGAAGGATACCCAGGGCTTGGTTTACATTTCTCCATTTCTAGCCCCGGGACCATAGGCAGGCTAGGGGAACTCATAAAATGAAATTTTCATGCCATGGGACATTTAAACAAGTACCTTCATATCTCAAGAACAAATGCAGTGCAAAAGTGAATACTGTCTGTTTGAACTAACAAGTCAAGCCCCATGTCTTCTATTTTAACACTCTGAACTGAATTAAAAACAGAAGCCAAGAGCATGCATCATGTTCTGCAGCTGATATTCGGGGTCATACATAGGTTCAAAGTCATGTGATCGCATTCCATGGCTCAAACCTTTTTGTACTGTACTTCTTAAAGTTGAAATTAATTGAAATAAACCTGAACCACCATCTGATGTTATAAGGTTCAGACATGTTTAATATATCAAGATTGTTAATATATTGTAAAGTGTTCTTAATTTATCTCCAAATGTATTATATATTTCCGATGAGCACCTTCCCCAGAAATGTAATTAAGATCATAATAGCATGCTGTATATTAAGGGATTAATACTGTTCAAATCTGACAGAAGTTTAAGACTTAATGGCTTTTTTAATTACACACAAAATAAATAAAACTTTGATGTTGTGTCTGCTATTTTAATTATGATGCCAAACAGTTGAATGTGGAACATATTTAAATAAATGCAAATATATTTTGTGGAACATTCAAAGCCTAGAAAACGTATAACACACATGACAAATTTTGTACTCTAATGCGTTGAGCTTAATTTTATGTAGGGAAAAAAACAAACTCATGCCATCGGAGTTATGGAAATTATTGCGACAAACATCAGATATGCAATAATAAAACACAAGTGTAATTATGCTCAGTTGCTCTGTGAGAAGGTTTGGAATAGTTTTAGGCTATTAAACTTTAATGGATTCATTTGCATTTGTATCAACAGTGGCAAAAAAAATTATTAAATATTTCACAAAGTTTCATTTGGCTTTTAAATGAATGTTGTGGTATAACATAACATTTTCCAGCTTAAATTAAACATAATAAGGGAACATATCAGGAGAGAAATCAATTAGAAGCATTATATTTCACTCGTAAATCATGCCTGATTTCTTGCTGTAGTTTTGCTATAGTGCGTGAAGCTCCAGCACTCAGTTCTGGATTGTGACTGTCATAGAGTATTTCCCATATATATCTCATTAGATGAATTTTTTAGATATGAAAAATATCAGAGCATAAACTTGTGGAGGTGGATCAGCAGAGTTTAAAGAATGACAGATACTCTTATAGTAAAACTGACACAGAGGTTCTTCAATTAAAGTGACCATGGAATCAAACCTCATGCTCAGTTATTATTAATATTTAAACAAGTACCTTCATATCTCAAGGACAAATGCAGAGCAAAAGGGAATACTGTCTGTTTGAACTAACAAGTCAAGCCCCATGTCTTCTATTTGAACACTCTGAACTGAATTAAAAACAGAAGCCAAGATCAGGAGAGAAATCAATTAATAGTAGAAGCATTATATTTCAGTTGTAAATCATGCCTGATTTATTGCTGTAGTTTTGTGCATGTTCTGGATTGTGACTGTCATAGAGTATTTACCACGAAGAATTGAGTGGGCTGCTTTTGTAGAAGTGATAGATGTCACAAAAGCGCTGAACTGTCTCTAGTCCTTGCAATGGTTTTGCTTCCACCTTTGGACAGGATTTAGACATACAAAGTTCAAAGCAGCCAATGGAACAGTGGTCCACGTCTGAAACTCACCCATGCTAAAGCAGGATGTGTTGAATTTATGCATCAGAATTGCAGAAAAAAAATCCTGAAATTATAACAGCTAAACATAACTTCCAAAAGGTAGTGGACCACATTTCACACCAATTTACTTTACATTTATTCCTTTATACGGTTTCAGGGCAAAGAATGAGTACTGCATTTTTTTTGCATGATACAAATAGGAACAACAAGAAATGAGAAAAATTACAATTCACATCAGAGTCTGGGAATGTTAACATTTGCATTCATCTCCTGATGGAATAAACTGAGGGGATATTTCAAGTCAAGATTTTGCATACGGCAGTGTCCCAGGAACGAGGCTTATGAAGAATGGATGTGATAAATAGTAATTGTCGTATTATTCAGTGTAGGTCTTATTTTCTTATATGGTTAAAAAGTGTCTTAAAGTTCTCTGTGGCTAGTCGTCAGACTTTTTAATTCATATTTCTCAGGGTAGCATTATTTCTGAAATTCAATTTATGGACAGGGATGTACCTTAAAGTTTTGACTACAAAAAAAAGTTATTGAACATTTTACCTATGAAAAAACACTGAACACACATTCACATTTGTAACACTATAGAGCACATGCAGTGTGAGGTCAGTTGTCACAGCAGAAGGTGTTACTTTTGTTGGTTTGTCTAAAATTAAATAGAAAATCAAGAGAATGTAAAAAGAAATGTGTCACATATCAAATTGTGTAAACATTAAATGTTTTATTAAAAATACCCTTGTTCTGCAAATATGGTTTTGGTTCAAATCTACACTATTGTTTAAGATCAGTACGATTTTTTTTTAAACAAATTATTAATAATTTCATTGAGCAAAGATGCAATCAATTGATCAAGAGTGACGGTAAAGACATTTCTAATGTCATTTCTAATGTTTCTTGGGCACCAAATCAGCATATTAAAATGATTTCTGAAGGATTATGTGACTGTGGGTTAGAAAGCAATTATTTTAAATGGTAATATTTCACAATATAAGTGTAAATGCAAATAAATGCTAATAAATGCAGCCGTGGTGAGAATAAGAGACTTCTTTCAAAAACATAAATAAAATAAAAAATAAATAAATATTTGAAAAGTGTATCTTAAATAAATAGTCAACTCTTGCCGTAATCTATGCGATTGTGTTCAGGGGCGATTCTAAGATTTCAATATTAGGGGGTCTCCAATGAGGGTATAGTTTAACAAAAAAAAATTATATATTGTTTGTGTACAAGGTAGGCATGAAAAATACAGTAGGTTCTACAATACAAGTCAATCCCTGAATATTAAATAAAATAAAAAAATAAAAAAATAAAAACGCTAATATTCATTAAGAATATAGACAATGTAATTCTAGGCAGTCATGGCCTAGTGGTTAGAGAGTCGGACTTGTAACTGGAAGGTTGCGGGTTCGAGTCTCAGGTCTGGCAGGAATTGTCGGTGGGGGGAGTGAATAACCAGCGCCCTCCTCCACCCTCAATACCATGACTGAGGTGAGACCCTTGAGCAAGGCACCGAATCCCCAACTGCTCCCTGGGCGACGCAGCAATATGGCTACTTACTGCTCCGGGTGTGTGTTTACGGTGTGTGTGTGTGTGTTAACTACTGTGTGTGTGCACTTGGATGGGTTAAATGCAGAGCACAAATTCCAAGTATGGGTCACCATACTTGGCCACACGTCACTTCACTTCACTTCAGATTGGCAATATGTAGGTAATGTATATATATGACATTTTTAAACATTTAATCAAATTTAAACACTATTATTTTATTTAAATTGTATCTATATTTCTCATTTTCATTTATGGAAATAACATGGAAAGTGCATTTAGTGGAGGAAATAACATGGAAAATGTGCCGTGCATTAATTCTGCCTTCACGTGCTATCGGAAATGTCATACTTCCCACTTCTGAAGTCTACGAACTCATCGCATTCCAATGTTGACTTGTGAGGGTGTTCATGTCCAATCTTTTAAATAGGAAACTGGTATTTACGATAATTCCGGTAGCACGTGAAGGCAGCATTAGTGGAGGATTTCTGTCACCTGGTGGAAAACAAGCACACTTTTAACATGCAATTACCACTATTACCACTAGATGGCTGCAGAGGACCACTCATTAGCTCATTTGCCATTTCCATTCTCTTTTATCGATCTTTTCTTAGTTCTTATTATAAAATGAATGTTATAACAAATTTTAGCAATTTTATTGCACTGAAGTATGATCGCAAGAGTAAAAGTCACAACGTCTCATGCCATTTAATTGAAAGAAATTTTGTGAAATAAATAAATAAGCCCAGATTTGACAATGGATGGGAAACGGTTTTGAATTGCCCCTGCATCATATTATGTACACTGCATTTGTGACAAAGAACTACACAGATGCAGATATCATAACAATATTTGAATAAATGCCCATGCGTTGTCCTCTGCTTTGACGCTGGTGCTGCGCTGCTACGAACCAAAGAATATGCTGGATGACCGAAGCCTGCCCCCTGTTTCAAATGAGTTTTAAAGGGGACTGAGTTAGTGTAACATGGGCCTAGTGATGCCCCTGATTGTGTTCATTATATATGAAATGTATTGCAATTTTAATAGTCCCTAATTTAAGAGGGGTTTGAATAAGGTGGTTAAAACCAATATACAATAACATTGCTAGAAAACAGACTTCTACTACGATATGGCCTTTTCATGTATGACAACTGGCCCTGTACTCCCAATACTGGCTTCTATGTGACAACAATACAATAAAACCTCTTGTATGCATGTTTCACCCCATTTTTAGTTGACGTGACACCCTACTTAGCAGGTAATGATAGAGTCTGTGGGAATCTGACATATTTTGCCTGCTGTTAGACATAAGATTGCCTATCACAGATGCTCCATGTATTATTGCTTATAAAGCCGTCACAATAAATGACACACCGTCAGCACATTTCTGAAATTACAAGAGAGGACAGTCATCAATCATGACTCTCCATTTAAATATTCTGTTGATTTCTCCTGTGTATTTCCTGCAGGGTAACAGGGCATATCAGGAAGGATCATTAAGTTGGGAAATATTAATTACAAAAACAATCTCCTCATGCTAGTTTTTGGAGGAAAAAAGTATGTCAATAAAATAAATCTTTCCCATAGCTCCCTCTACTAAACCCGTCTGTCTACCTGTCAACTTGCTCTGTGTTTATTTGTATCTACAGGCACATCAACAGGATGGAGAGCGATGAGAGAGAGAGACCGCCTTGTCCGCTTGAGCGTCTATCTCACAGGCGGCTCCCGCAGGACCCCACATACTTATGGCCTCTTCACTGTCACTTAATTCATTACCGCAGAGGAAGGCAGACTGAGGGGACTCTATTAGACTAATTTTAGAGAAGAGGAAAGATAGATGCTTTCCTAGTGAGCGAGCTGAATGAATCCCTTTCATTAGCACTGAGTGATGGCTCGTCACCGTCACGCCGTGGATGACTGGCATGAGGGCGATGACAGAAACACAGTGGTGAACGAGCCATTTGTCCATAAAGAGTGTCACTTAAGACAGGGGTGAAGGGAAAAAACATATGATGAGCTGGTCACTTTAAGAACAGACCTGCCCTGCTCACTTGGATACATGACAAACTGCCCTTTTCAAAATGAGTAGCCTCCAACACTGCTCGCCTTGGTGCCTTATTTGAGTACCATAAAAAGATCCCAATGGAAAAATGATAAATGAGGAGAATAAATAATTCCGTGAACAGGACGAGGGTAAATATGTCAAGTCTGATTATCTGAACACCAGGAGAGTTTGGCACCTACCACCAGTCCACTACAATCTACATTTGAGCTGCCATAAAAGTCCCACATAAAATACATTATATTCCATAATAAAGCCATAGCTTCTTGCTACACGCAAGAACAAACAATGTCTATAATATGGTGCAAACTTCTTCGGTTTACACTAATCAGAAGTGCTGCACCACATCATAGAAGAAGAAATTGTGCACAAACTTAATTGGGTCTCATATGTTACATCTGAATATGAGATCTAAAAACAATCAACTTCAGAGAATGTGGAAAATAGCACACTTAAAAAAAACGGCAGAAATATAATAACTCATGTGTTTCGTGGAAGAACAAAAAGCATCAGAGCAACACCAGGGAGAGAAAACAATGACAGAACTTTCATTTTTGTGTAGAGCTACACAATTTAGTAAAAAAAATACTCTTTTAACTCTCAAAAAAGAGTCCAGAGAGCATGTATGATAAGCTGGACAATCTGTCATTTGAACAACATGAATAAATATTGCACTAATCAAATTTGTTCACTGAGTGTTAATGTGTCAAAATAAAACATGTATTTATTTCCCATGTTTGTTGATTGGGAGATACATCTTTAAAAATCGTTTGAAATTCTGATATCATCCTATTTCTGTGATTTTCTCAGGATGAGATGTTAGACAAACAAACGAAAAGCACAAAACAGAACAAAATGCATTCAAATATAGCCTATTTACTAGTGCTACTGTTTTCCCTCCTAAATGATGTCACTTCATAGATAATAATGTGGTTAGGAACTGCATTTTGTTAGTTTTAAGGGATATTCTCAAAGATGAAAACGTGACATTGAGGACACAAACAAAACGTTTAAAATTATTACAATTTCTGTGCACATAAATAATTTGTCCATTGACTTAAAGCCTACTTTGTGGGGAGCACTATGTGGTTACATTGAGGGAGGGAGGGCATTGTTAAGGCTTTCATAGTTTTCATTACTGATTCTCCCCCCCAAAATATTTAAAACTAAAAATGAATTAGGCTATAACATATATTTATTTAATCACGTATTGCACGTAAAGCTGTGCTCTTGCGCCCTCTCGTGTTTCAAAATAAAAATGCGCAACAGTTTATGCGCGTGCTGATGACGTAGTTCATATGCGCCGCTGTTTATGCGAGTTGACTTCATTGAAACTCGTAAGATTGTGATACGATCTTTTTAGTCTATTATGGCTCGTTGAATGTGTACGTAAATTAAACAGATGGACATTATTTGAGCGACCATTCTGTATTCGAGTTTGAATCTGAGGTATGACGGTGACAAAAATGCTAAACTGCTATATAGAATACTAAGTTATGTGCCTTAAAACACTTTATGTTACAGGCTGCTTATAATGAGGATAAATGAGGATACATTACTGGAGGGGGAGAAGGTTGTATTGGTCCCTTACAATGCAGATCATGTTCCCAGGTATTAATGAGTGGATCCAGGATGTTATCTCGTGTTTCAGTTCATTCTAACCTAATCTTACCCGTATTTTCAGGTATCATCAATGGATGTGCTCTCCTGAACTGCAGAAGCTGACCGCATCAGAGCCTCTGACACTGGAGCAGGAATATGACATGCAAAGCAGCTGGAGAGAAGATGATGACAGTGAGCTTCCACCTTACACATGCACATTTTTCCCGTTAGTGTCCTGTTGACATTCGAGTACGTGGCCAGTATTAGCCCTGATCTGTTTCCGTTTTTCGTTCAAATGCGATTTTTGTTTCTCACAGAGTGCACCTTCATCATCTTGGATAAGCTGAAATGGGCAGATCCGAGTATACCGGAGCAAGAGTGCATGGTGGGAGATGTCAACATTTTCCTCACTGACCCCAGCGATCCTTCCCTGGCTGAACTGGAGATTATGATTGCAGGTAATATAGGTTGCACTGATTTTAATACATTGAGATTGACTGTGGTCTGTCAGTAACATGAAGTCGTTTTAGTGCCCTGCTACAGAGGAAAGGGACTTGGCAAAGAAGTGACACGCATGATGATGTGCTATGGTAAGATGAAGCTGATGAAAATCTACTATTATTATTATTATTATTATTATTATTATTAGTAGTAGAAGTAGTAGTAGTAGTAGTAGTTGCTCTAAATATGTACATTGTTTTTTTGGTGATTTACCTGAACAGGTATCCATAAACTTGGAATTCGAAAGTTTGAAGTCAAGATTGGTTTGGATAACAAAATAAGCATTGCCATGTTCAAGAAATTCCACTTCCGAGAGGTGAGAATGAATAGACTAGATATTTTAACTCCCAACTGATAATGTGAATTTCTTTTCTCTCTCTCTCTCTCTAACACACACACATACCTACATAGGATCATGTGACACTGGAGTAATTGCTGCTGTAAATTCAGCTTTGCCATCCCAGGAATAAATGACAATTTTATATAATTATATACATACATACATACATACATACATACACACACACACACTATATATATATATATATATATATATATATATACACACACACTTTTTTTGGGGCCTTAAAGGGATAGTTCACCCAAAAATGAAAATTCTGTCATTTAGTCACGCTCAAGTTGTTCCAAACCTGAATACATTTCTTTGTTCTGCTGAACACAAAGGAAAATATTTGGAAAAATGTTTGTAACCAAGCAGATCTCGGAAGCCATCGACTACCGTATGTTTTTCCCCCGCTATGGAAGTCGATGGCTGCCGAGATATGCTTGGTTACAAACATTTTTCCAAATATCTTCCTTTGTCGTATATGGATCTGAACTATCCATATAACTAATTCTCTATAACTAATTTTTCTCTCTCTCTGCAGCTCTCCATCAGTGAAGTCTTTCAGGAGGTCACTCTTGGGGTCACTGTGAACGAGGCTTTACAGAAGCATGTGTTTGGAAACATGGACTTCATGCTGCAGAGGGAGTATGGGAAGGCCCGGGACAGTAGACAGGCAACATTCACACCATTATCTCTGTGAATGAACAGCCTCGAAATTAAATAGAAATATGGTTAAAGATTTGTAGAAGGCTCTATGTAAAGAAAAAAAGCCCTACGGTGGATCTCAATATGAAATATTAATCACTCGTTGTGTCAAAGAAAGCTGAAGTACCACTAGTAGGTGACATCTTTTAATGTTTATCGCATTCTTATACTGTATGTGTGGCAAAATATTTCTGGATTTTTTTTAAAATTCAGAATTACATGTGATGACTCAAGTCAACACAACCAGACATTCAATACTGTATCATTGTAATTGTTATTGTATTGTGATTTTAACCTCTTATGGCATGGAAATCAAGAAACCATACTGTAAACAAATTCAACTAAACCTTTAAATCTGCATATTATTTGCATACCGCATGTTGTTTAAAAAAATAATTGATGTAGAAAAAGATATAAATTATATTTGTTATATTTTTGTTGCTTATACTATTGTAGTTTGTGAGTATACACAAGATACTCATGAAACAGTGTCTTACGTCAGTTATTTGTGTTGTAGTAAATTTATGGCATTTATCATCCTTGCAACAAAAAAAATTGAGTCTTGAAAACAAGTTTGTGGTCCATTAATGCTAACAATAAATAATGATGCTGGTTATACTTGCTGGTGACCTCAATGATACGTTTTCATTAAAAAGCATTTTGTCTGTTTTAGATAAAAACTTACCTAAATATAGAGAGCTGGGTTCGGTCGCACAGGAGCAGCAAATGTGTGCGCTAATCAAAATAGATCAAATCTTTTATTATAAGATGTTGTGAAACATTTGCACATTATTCATCAACTGTTTCTTGAAGTCCTTAACTCCATTTATTCCTTTGCTGTTTTGGCAGTTTAGAGACATACAAGCAGGATTTCCCATTCACAGACTGGTCCATAGTTATCACATGGATTATTACAGTTTTTAAAAAAACAATTCCATAGGAATTTCTGCAGACAGGTCTGTGACTTGGTCCCATTGCGTTGCCTGAAAGGCTCAGATCCGCAGCAAGATGGATCATTATCAGAGACGGTCTTATGTTCTGAGATCAGACATTTTCTGAATGACCTGCTGCACGACCTCCAGACCCTGTGCCCACCTCACAGTCTCCTCAAAATGAGCGTTGAGTGGAACACAGAACGCCTCCTTCCTCAGTTCAGTCAACTGGCAAACTGCTAATATGCTTGATACTCCCACAATTAGCAGGAGAAGGAGTTTTAGGAGCAGAGAGAAGAACAGGGAGCAGATGGAGCGCTTGACTTTGGGCACAGACTCTGATGTTGTCTTTTTACCTGTAGTAAAGGTAGTGTAGAGCTTACAATCAAAGCATCAAACAAACATTATATTAACATTTCTGTACATACACTACCACTCAAATGTTTGGAGTTAGTTGACAGTAAAGACATTAATGTTACAAAAAAATCTATTTAACATAAATTCTGACAAAATAAAAAATTTAAATAATTCATTCTGACCAATGTATCATGGTTTCCACAAAAATATTAAGCCACAACTGTATTCAAAACTAATAATACATTTCCTCAGCACCAAATCGGCATGTTATAATGATTTCTGAAGGGTCATGTGACACTGAAGACTGGAGTAATGATGCTGAAATTCAGCTTTTCCATCAAATTAATAATTTACATTAACATATATTAATATAATTTTTGTAATTATAATAATATTTTACAATATTAGTGTTTTACTATATTTTTTTAGCAGCCCTGGTGAGCATACGAGACTTGTTTCAAAAATCTTACCGAAACTTTTGAACAGTAGTGTAATAGATTACAATCATTTTTGTGATCATACATTTTATGAACATGAAGTAGTGAGTATATGGTGTAAAGTAATGGAGTCTCAGGTCAAGTAAAAAACTGTACCTTGATTTTGAGCAGCTTTCTTTTTCTTCTCTTCTTTCTTCTTTTTCTGTTGTTCTTGTGCAGCAACAGCAGCCATCTGAGCTTGATACTCCTTTCTCTTCTTCTCTTTCTCTTCAGCTTTTTTCTTTTTCTGTGCTTCTCTTTCCCTGGCCTCCTTTTCCCTCTGTTTAGCTTCTTTTTTCATTTCTTGTTCTGTAAGGGAAGAAAACTAATTATAAACTTAATAGATCATTTTCATCATTAAAGGGATAGTTCACCCAAAAATGAAAATTAGCCCATAATTTACTCACCCTCAAGTCATCCTAGGTGTATATGACATTCTTCTTTCAGAGATATATTTATAAGAAAGATATATTACAAAAGTCCAGGCAAATCCAAGCATTAGACTTGGATTCATAGTTGCTCTGTTTTTGAAGTCCATAAAAAGTGCATCTGCCCATCAAATAACTGCTCCACGTGGCTCTGGGGTGTTAATAAAGGCCTTCTGAAGCGAATCGATGCGTTTGTGTAAGAAAAATGTCCATATTTAAAACTTAATAAAGTAAAGTTTCGGCCAACCGCCTTCCCTGTTTAATTTATGGAAAGTTTTTGAAAGTTCCCCTGCCAATCGAAAGACTAACGCGGCCAGGTAGGCTCATCATGACGTCACGTACGCATCTTGAGTTTCACATTCAACACTTTTCCACGGAAGGCGGTCGGCCGAAGTTAACTTGATAAAGTTTTAAATATGGATATTTTTCTTACACAATCGCATCGATTCGCTTCAGTAGGCTTTTATTAACATCCCCAGACCTGCTGGGAGCATGTTATTTGATGGGCAGATGCACTTTTTATGGACTTCAAAAACAGAGCAACTATGAATCCAAGTCTAATGCTTGGATTAGCCTGGACTTTTGTAATATAACTGAAAGAAGAATGTCATATACACCTAGGATGACTTGAGGGTGAGTAAATCATGGGCTAATTTTCATTTTTGGGTGAACTATACATACAATAAATAAAATGTATACAAATAAAATGTTCTGAATAAAAAAAAAGAACAGTAATGATGTAAAATGTGGAATAAATATTTAGATACTAAACTATGTCTCCGCAAGGCAAGAAGGCAGCGAAACTTCTAAATTAAATTTGCCAAGAGATGGAAGTTGTGATAGTCTTTTCTTCCCTATTGTGATGTATATTAAAGGGAAATGAGGGCGGGACTTGAATTTTCTCCAGTGGGAATTGATTGGATGGTTGTGGTTTTCTAATACTGTGATCTCATGTGAGTGGCAGGTTGTCCCGCCCTTATGCCAAGAAAGACATCAGAGAAAAGATCACTGCTTGTAAGAAGGGGAAGTTATTGGTAACACTTTACAATAACTTTCATTAGTTAACTACATCAGTTAACATGAACTAATAATGAACTGCACCTATAGAGCATGTGTTTATCTTTGTAAATGTTAATTTCAACATTTACTAATACTTTAATAAAATCTTGTTAACATTAGTTAATGCAACTAACATGCACAGCTGCATTTTTATTAACTAACGTTAACAAAGATGAACAAATACAGTAACAAATGTATTGCTCATGGTTAGTTCATGTTAGTTAATACATTAACTAATATTATCTAATGAAACCTTATCGTAAAGTGTTACCAATAACTTCCCCTTCCTCTTACAAGCAGTGACTTCTCTTCTCAGATTATGAGAGCACATGAATTAAAAAAAATAAACAAATAATGATAAATTATAAACGGATAAATCATTTATAATAAATGCTGTAATATTCCATAAAAAAAAAAAAGTATAATCAATTTTGATTTCATGCCGATTTTAATGGTGTGCTCAATGATCATAATATAATTTGTAATGGAGGAACATATTAAAACTGAGAAGAAGAAAAAGACTACAAGATGCATTTAAATTAGTGCGGTCAAATCGATTAATCGCGATTAATCACATCCAAAATAAAAGTTTATGTTTACATAATATGTGTGTGTACTGTGTATAATTATTATGCATGTATAAATACACACACATGCATGTATATATTTAAGAATTTGTTATATTTATATATAAAACTATTCTATTTTAAATTATACATTAAGTATATGCATGCAAATATTTCTTGAATATATACATGAATGAGTGTGTATTCAAATATACATCATAATTATACACAGTACACACACACACATATATTATGTAAACGCAAACTTTTATTTTGGATGCGATTAATCGATTTGACAGCACATTTTAAATATATAGATGTATTGGACTCCCTACCTCTCTCTTTTAACAACCGGCGTTCTCGTTCCTTTTCTGCCTCTTCCTGCAGTACCTTCATGTGCTGGAGAACCTGGACAGACAAAACACACATAATTTGTGAATAAAGTAGTAATGCGTAATAATTTGTTCATATGGAATTGTTGCAAAACTTTGACTGTGGTATATAAGCTTATTTTATACTGTAAAACACTGATCTCTAACATTTACTCACCCTGGATGCACACTGTTTGCATTGCTTCTCATCCAAGCAATCGCCTGCAGCCTTGGCCAGTGTCAACTCCAAGGGGTTATCCTTCAGATCCAGCCATTTCAGACTCTACAACAAACAAATTCCCTCCATTAAGTATAATATAAGACCTCAAATGGCATTATCTAATATTACAGAAGACGTTTGCAGCCATGACAGCCCGAACGCACCTTGAGTTGTGAGAAGCCAACGGGAAGCTGTTTCAGTTTATTGTTGTATAAATCCAGGTGCTGGAGATGAATGAGTTGTCCGATTTCTTCTGGTAAGCAGACGAGCTGGTTCTTGCTTAGGTCAATTTTGATAAGGTGAGTCAAGCTACAGAATTCAGGCTGGAGAAGAAACAAAAACAGCACAAATTATTATAAAAAATAAATAAAATAAAAACATTACAGAAAATCCAGTTGTTGTTTTTTTTATTACTCATTTAAAGTTGTTACTTACAGTCAGGGTCGTTAGATTATTACAGGACAGATCCAAAAACGTTGCCTTCGGGAGGGCAGCCTGCACAGAAACCAATGATTTCAGTTTTCAATGTTTTCACACACTTTGCCCACGGGTAGCTAAATGAATACAATGAAGCTAAAGAGGAGGATTAAACCTTTCCAAAAAAAATATAATAATAAAAAAAGATAAAAAGGTAGTACACAAGATAATTGGAAAGTTAACTACTTACCAGCTCCTTGACTGGCACTTCTGTAAGGTTACTGAGACTCAAATCAAGCTCATTGCCATCAATTTTGTCTTTAATGTTTTCAACTTTGGCTTTAATCATGTTGATGTGCTGCTCCTTACTGGACACTGAATACAAATAAACGTGTGATCAGCAATCAATGCCACTAACGCACTCACATGAAAGCAAGTTTTGACAGCTAGATGGTAAGGGCAAAATAAGAGAGTTCTCGTTGTTAAAGTTGACGTAGAACAGCAGCGTTCTGATATTATGTCTAATTGTAATGAATGAAAGTTATTACCTTGTTACAGACGATGAGAAACAACAGTCCAGACTCACTGCAGTGGTGTAGTTGAATTCAGTGAGTTCGCAAAGATTTCGCACTGCAATGGATGAAACTAAAATCCACGTCATTGCTCGCGCGTGCCAGGAGGCGCAGCCCAGCTGACTGCGTGTCTCTCTGGACGAGCGCCCGCTGTGAGCGCCATCTAGCGTCTGGAGGTCACTGACACTCGCGCTTGTTTGTAAACCAACTTTCATTTTTGGAGAACGGGATATAGAGGAAACTAGCGGTCAAAACTTTGGAATAATTAAATACTTTAATGTTTTTTTCCACATGCGTTTCTTTGTGGTCAGCTAACTTCAATGTTGTTAAAAACGGTGTCTGTGAGATGTAAAACATGGCATGATAGACAGTGGGATTTGCGGTGGGAGCTGTTCACGGTGCTGAAATATGTATATTTTTACGTTTTTGTTTTAAAGGTAAGCTAAGCATTTTGGATTTGATGTGATATTTGACCGCTATATGAAGTTAACAAAACATGCAAACGGACAGTTATAGACTTCAATACAAAATAGCAGTCGTGTAACGTGATTTCTCACGTTATTCACGCCTGCCGGGTGTGTACACACCCGGCAGGCGTGAATAACGTGAGAAATCACTAAGATTAAACATGTCAAGTAATTATGTCCACCCTGCCTGCCATAGAGCATGAAAGATACATCCACACACTTAATTTGGTCAATTTAAAAAACATGACCCTTCATTCTCCCAGCGTCAAATTGGTGTAACAACCCACCCAGTGGCTAGAGGCAGTTCCGTCGCAAGGGCTGTGCCAAGTGTGCGACCGCACAGGGCCTCGCGCCTCACCAGGGCCTCGCAAAGTAAAGTGACAGCTGACTTGATGTAAAAGCCGATGTTTTTGTCCTTCAAAATACTATTAAAAAGACAGCTAAAAATGTGTCATAATGCTGTATTATTCTGCTTGTTAAAAATGTATTAGGCTATGCAGTAACTATAGGCTACAATATTTCTCTTTGCGTGAGACTGTGATTAACGCGCGTGACAGTGATTCATATGTGTATCAATAGAACTTTTTGGTCATAATTCCACTAAACGTGTTTGGAGGAAGAAGAATGATGAGTACCATCCCAAGAACACCATCCCTACTGTGAAGCATGGGGGTGGTAGCATCATGCTTTGGGGGTGTTTTTCTGCACATGGGACAGGGCGACTGCACTGTATTAAGGAGAGGATGACCGGGGTCATGTATTGTGAGATTTTGGGGAACAACCTCCTTCCCTCAGTTAGAGCATTGAAGATGGGTCGAGGCTGGGTCTTCCAACATGACAATGACCCGAAGCACACAGCCAGGATAACCAAGGAGTGGCTCTGTAAGAAGCATATCAAGGTTCTGGCGTGGCCTAGCCAGTCTCCAGACCTAAACCCAATAGAGAATCTTTGGAGGGAGCTCAAACTCCGTGTTTCTCAGCGACAGGCCAGAAACCTGACTGATCTAGAGAAGATCTGTGTGGAGGAGTGAGCCAAAATCCCTCCTGCAGTGTATGCAAACCTGGTGAAAAACTACAGGAAACGTGTGACTTCTGTAATTGCAAACAAAGTCTACTGTACCAAATATTAACATTGATTTTCTCAGGTGTTCAAATACTTATTTGCAGCTGTATCATACAAATAAACAGTTAAAAAATCATACATTGTGATTTATGGATTTTTTTTTATTAGATTATGTCTCTCACAGTGGACATGCACCTACGATGACAAATTCAGACTCCTCCATGATTTCTAAGTGGGAGAACTTGCAAAATAGCAGGGTGTTCAAATACTTTCAAATATCTTTCATGCCTATGGCAGGCAGGGTGGACATATAATTACTTGACATGTTTAATCTGTGATTATTCACTATTCAGTGATAAGTTATTCACGCCTGCCTGGTGTGTACGGATGTTTGTGCCGCTATTTTGTATTGAAGTCTATGGGAAGTCTAGTTTATTTTCTCCTAAAAAGGGGTGGTGACGAAAATGACAGTTAAGTTCCCGGATGTGCCGGTAGTACGTATGGTCTCACAACTCACAACCAATGATCAAAATGCACATTTTTCAAAACTCTTACCACTTTTTTTTTCAATTGCTTGGATACAATACACTAAACTAAAACATTTAACAATAATTACCCGTTCAAAATGATACAACTTAACATCAAAGTACTACTATTTCAAAAGGCAATTCACACATTACATTTCAGATTAGTGTCTATTCATTTAATTACAATGATCCAACTAGCAATTGATGCAACTGCTCAAAATGATAAGTAACTGTTGCATTACTCTTCATCATGAAAGTTTCAAGATAACGAGATTCATTGTCACCAATTAGCGTGGAGCATGAACCAATTAGACTACATTATCTATGGACGTAATTTGTCATCATCATTCTTTACGTATCAGACACCGTTTCTATGGTCCCATGTACCACCTTTTCAGACTATTTACAGTGTTGACAGTACTGCACTCTATGGATGCAGGACCTTGTTATTGCTTGTCCAATTCTGCCAACTCGTTAGTGAGGATTGAGTTCACATTGTGGAATGAGTATAAAAAATTGACTGGGATCCACTTGCAACAACATAACGATACGTAACATGGAGCTGGCAGGTGATCCATGTCACAATAGAGGTCAAGCAGTGGTGCGAGGAAGCCGTGTTGGTCAAAGGAATGGCAGGGGACAAGCACCCCTTCTGAGAGGTGGTCGTGGGCCTCGTTTGAGAGGTGTGGGGGAACGTGGTAGATGACAAGGCCACGGACCAAGACAGTGGCAGCAACAGCAGTGTCCAATGAAATCCGAGCAATAGTTGTAGACCATGTCATAAATCATGGGATGACAATGACTGTGGCGGCTACAATGATACAACCTCAGAAGGTCAACCGTGGCCTCAATAATCATAAGTTTCTGCAATGAGAACCAGAAATTCATCAGCATGCACTAAACATTATGCTACTCTCAATTGTCAAATGGCCGCATACCAATGTGTATCACAGAGTAGGTGATGTGACCAAGTGTCTTCTTACTGTAATGTTTCCTGTAGAATTGAGTCTAGGCCAAATACAAATACAGGCAGAGGCAAAATTCTCACTGACCAACAAGAGCAGGATGGCAGGGGCGTAAATCGCGGGGGGGACGGGGGGACAGGACCCCCCCAATCTGAGGGCTGTCCCCCCCTAAAAACCATGCTGAGTATTGTAAATAATATAACAATATATACTTAAAATAAATGTGTAAATAGTAAAACAATACAAACGCAAACGGGACAAAAAATGCGTTTTAAGTTTAGAAACATTTTGAGTCCCCCCTCCCCTTGCCTCACAGTGGTTTGATCCACCGCGCACCTCAACTAACGTTACCCATAGACCGCAGAAAAACTACCACACAAGTTTGGGGAGAGAACAAAGCTCTTCAGACAGCAGTTGTGAAACACCAGTAAGTAGCTGTCAAGGCTATTTTATTCACTTTAAACGTCAGATGAAGTGATTCTTTTCTCTTTAATACAGATTAGGCAAAACACTGTTAACATCACTTGCCCACCGCCGCACCGCCCCGCTCCGCTGTAGTAATAAAATAATTTAGTTCAGTTACAGAACTGACAAAACAATTAAAAACTGAACGTGTCTGCTCAATACAGCATGAGCCGAACGAGCAAACAGCTGACAGACAAGATTATTGAAGATTTTGTTTCAAAGCGTAAAAGCGCCTATTTAAGGGAGTGTGTCATTGGACTGTTTTGTTGTTGTGTTTTTCATTACGAATAATAGGCTAATGAACCCAAAATTCAAGCAACCCGCCCCCAAATTCTAAAAATTGGCTAATTCTAAACCGAAAGTTCAGTCAGATCTGTGTAGGGTTTTGCTCAATATGATAATAAGTGGCAGATCAGAGGCTTGCTGCAGTTGAATATCTAAATATCTGAATATCATAGTATAAAATACTATGTGGAGGACGCAAGATAATTTAATAATTATAATATGACTGCGTAGTGAACCTTAATCGTATTTAAACTACTATCGCTTTGTGTTGTTGGTCAGATAAAATGACAGAGAAAAGAAAAACGGGCATTAGATAATTTTTCAGTACACCAAAACGCCAAATAAGTACGAAATGTTTTTATGTTTTTTTTGTGGTACACATATCCTTACAAATACGATTTTGTGTCCTCTTCAAAAATTGCTCTTGAGAAATGTCATGTTTATTGTCCCCCCCAACTTTTAGATAAAATTTACGCCCCTGGGTTCGGGACAGAAATTCGTCAGCATATCAAATTAAGACATGTTTAACAATGTGGAATCCATAAGTTTGCAGACTATTGCACACATGCTGAAAAGACACCAGCTTTAAAACAACTATACCGTGTACCTTTTGAAAGAAATGCAGACAGAGTGAAGCAAATGAGGCCTGAGTATGTTCAGTTTCAAGATGGCTGTTGTAATAAAATTCCCTAAAAATTTAGGGTGATGGAGCTGGATGCTGATGACAACCATCACAAATTCATATATTTGGATGAGGCAGGCTTTAAGCTGGCCAAGACAAGGAGGAGAGATCGGAATTTCATTGGCCAGGGGGCAACCATCCAAGTACCTGGACAACGTGGGGCCAACATTACCATGTGTGCGGCTATATCAGGAGATGGTGTGATGGGACGCAGACCTCGTATTGGATCATATAGTGCAGCTCTCCTTGTAACCTTCCGTGATGACGAGCTTGATCAGGTCTGTAGAGCTGATGGCGTAACCCATGTCATTGTGTAGGATAATGTCAGATTTCACCATGCTCATATGGTGCAAGCATAGTTTTAGGCCCATGAACAATTTACCACCCTGTATTTACCCCCATACTCTCCTTTCCTTAACCCGATTGAGGAATTTTCTCCACATGGAGATGGAAGGTTTACGATAGGCACCCTCATGTACAAGTCACTCTTCTCCAGGCCATGGATGACGCATGCAATGACCACGGCAGACCAGTGTCAGGCCTGGATTCACCATGCCCGAAGGTTTTTTCCAAGATGTTTGGCTAATGAAAACATCCGTAATGATGTAGATGAGAACCTGTGGCCAAATCCACAAGACAGAGTTGATGAAAATGTAGTACAGTAGTACAGTAATCACTCCTATGTTTAGCTTTTTACAGTACAAGCAAGCAAGTTGAGGAACACTGCATTTGATGTTTTGCAGTACTGTCTTTACTTTTCTATTTCATAGCTAATTATTTTGCTTTGATTCAATTGTGATTGTACTGTATTGTTTTTCATCAATATATTTCAGATTTTCTTCACTGTGTCTGTAGTATTACAAATGTATACAGGGATGTATTTACATGTAATAACATAATGAAACATGTATCGCCTATTTTGTACTACAATATTTAATGATTGTACGAACAATGACACAGTGAAACAATTGGTTGCTTGTGTGTGGGTGATCTAAATTTATGTTTCAATGGTATTTCACAATAAATTAGTTTTTGAACCAATGATTGTGCAAGTGAAAGATTTCTTTAAAGATATGAATGCACAATGTAATGTTTTAAACATTGGACAGCCTGTGTTACAAGCGATGACCGTTTTGTGCCTAGAGCTTTGAAAAATGACATCCAGGTTCTGAAATTAGTGCCAAATTGATCGTAAAAAAAACTGTAATCTGGGGATTCTGCATGCTTTATTTCACATTATAAACACAGTTTACAAAGCCAAGCATATTGCAAGGTACAGGAGATAACAAAGTACCACAAGATCATTTGTACATCAAGTATATGCTGCAGCTAGAATAACAGTACGCTACTTTTAACAGGAAGACAATATGTATGTGATATTATATGCACAAGTTTAGAGTCTGAAATTACTCAACTTTCCACTCTTGAAATAGAAAACCAAGAAAGAGACAAATAGAGATTAAATAAACCACAAAGAAAAGCCTGTTAATGCATTTGACCACTCCTAACCAGTATTTCTGACCAGTTTGGGCTCTTAAAGTATGGGGAACAAGAGTCTGTTTGATAGTCTGAAGCTCTTCCAGGATCTGCTGCAATAAGTGCATGTCATTCATTTTGTCTTTGCTGCATATTTCCTTCAACATCAGAGACTCTAGAGGAGCCTCCACTCCAGAGTAACAGATGTGATCACTGCTGCCTCCTTTGCATTTATCTGAAAGAAAAACACAGTCCTATGGCTATGACAGTAAAGTCAGTACAGTATCCTGTGAAAGATGTGCATACCTGTTTGAGAGTTGAGATCTTCAGATCTCTGAACCCACTTAGTAACTTGTTCAGAGCTCATATTTATTAAGTATATCACCAAAATCGTCTCCAGAAGACTCAACAACATGAAGGAAAAGATGACGATGACATACGTAGCTGCACAGAACAAAAGAGGGAGTTTATATGAAACTACAAAGACGATCTAAACGTATCTCTGATATATGAAAAGACACTTCTGTATTAAGGAACATTTCTGAGAATTGCATTACCAATCAGAGGACATCTGTGAGATTTAGATGGCAGGATGTCATTTAGGATGAGCAAAAGTACAGAGATCCCCAGTAGCACAGTCACTTTGAAGCATAGTTTCTCCCCTCTATCTGGTATGAAAAAAGAAGCTAGGTCCAAAATGAGGAAAAACAATATAGGTAGCTGAAAATTGATAAAATGCATCAGGGGCATCCTTCTGACTGAAATCTAAAGAGGGAAGAGACAATAGAGAGGTGAAACATCTGAGGCTATAATCTCTGGAATGGAACTGTCGAAATGAGTATTTGTACCGTGTACTTTATCCTGTCAAATGTTTGGCCCTCATAACTATCTTTCTCCATCGAGACGGATATGTTCAAGAATTCCCATTCTCCTTGGGTTAATATGCTTTCCCGAGCTACCTGTGTCGCCTTTGATGAATTGGAGGCAGGAACCAGCTTTATTTCTTTATCTGTTTCACACAAGGGAAAGCAGCTTGGTACAGAGTGACAATGAATACTTGTAGGGATTTTTTGGGATACATTAGTTGGGACACTTTTTGCCAGATGACTGGGAAAATGTGTCCCAATTAACCTGAATTCACCCTATAAAGACTTTATTCACAGCAGAGCCATCTTTGATTTGTAATGGGAATGAAAGCGAGGCTGTGAGGGATGGACATACACCTCTTCAGTGGGTTGTACTATTATTTAATGTATTTTTGGATAGTTCTGCTGACGTAAAACTGCAAAAAATATCTTTCCAATAAATGTCAGTAGACAAAAAACTCAGTGAGCAGATCAGTGCCAAACCTCACTCAATTCCCACACTGATAATCAGAGACTGTGTTGTAACTAACGATTTTGAGCCCATTATTTAAAGTGATAGTTCACCCAAAAATGAAAATTCTGTCATCATTTACTCACCCTCATGTTGTTTCAAACCTCTATGAGTTTCTTTGTTCTGCTGAACACAAAAGAAGATATTTTGAAGAATGTTTGTTACAAAGCACCATTGACTACCATAGTATTTTTCCCTACTATGGTAGTCAATGGTTGCTCTATCTGCTTGGTTACAAACATTCTTCAAAATATCTTCTTCATTTTTGGGTGAACTATCCCTTTAACTTTAAGTTGTTTAGAGTCCTTTTGTTTTGTACAATGCACTGATTGTTGAGCTTTATAAGTCAATTGTAAACAGCTCTATTGATTGTTGATCTTATAAGTATTGTTTGGAACAACGGTAGTTAGTATTTTTCTGTGTTAGTTAGTCGAAGAGTGATAGCCCTCCATTGTATTTTGTTCTTAGTCAGCATAGTTTATTTAAGGCGTCGTATACACTGAAGATCTCGGTTTTGTTTCTGCATGTTTCTTTGTCGTAGGTAGTTTAGAGGCCTGGGTTAATAGTTATGGGGATTTTGTTTTGATTATTTCATTGATTTGTGCGACACTCTTGTTTTTCATTGTTTTGTTTTTGTCTTTTCATATTTTCATATTTCTAATATTTGTTTTGTAAACTCATAGCACTTCTTCTAATAAATGACCTTAATGTTAGCTGTTCTTCGTTTGTTGGTGGTCTCTGCTACCTGCACACACCGCAACAGTTATAGCTCACTTAAAGGGTTAGTTCACCTAAAAATGAATATTCTGTCATTAATTCCTCACCCTCATATCATTCCAAACCCGTAAGACCTTCATTCGTCTTCAGAACACAAATGAAATCCGAGAGCTCTCTGACCCCTCCATAGACATCAATTTAATAAACACTTTCAAGGCCCGGAAAGGTAGAAAAAAACATTGTTAAAATAGTCCATGTGACTCCAGTGGTTCAACCTTAATTTTATGAAGTGATGAGAATACTTTTTGTGCGCAAAAACAAACAATGACTTTATTCAACAATTTTGTTCTAGCCTGTGGCAATTTTGACCGTTGTAAACAGTGCAGCGCTCTTGAGATCTACTGTAGCCGATGCTGTTCACGTGAGTGCCACAACGCATGCGTGTGTATTTACTGTATTTACAAAGTGTTAATTGCCTTGAAAGTGTTAATTTAATTGCTGTCTATGGAGGGATCAGAGAGCTCACGGATTTCATCAAAAATATCTTCATTTGTGTTCTGAAGATGAATGAAGGTCTTATGGGTTTGGAATGACATGAGGGTGAGTAATTTATTTTTGGGTGAACTATACCTTTAAATGTTGCACTATCCCTTTTTACATATTTAAGCATGTAACAATAGTGAATGCCATTGAAAACACTGTGAGTCTATCCCTCACAGCCCCACTTTCATACCTATCATGTAGGGGTGTAACGATTCGTTTTAATAACGATTCGATTCGTATCACGATTTGAGGTTGTCGATACGATTCAAGGACGATATTGGTTCATTTAGAACGATACGATCCGAAACGATTCAGTGACTTGAAATCGATTCAGTAACTTTTTAGCCAAAAATTGTGTGACTGAAATAAATATCTGGATACTGGTCAGTGCAGGTGAAGTTTCCTAGATTCCTGTTGTTTCTTGTAAGGGAATCAGGTATCAATTAATTATGGATATAAACAAACAAGTAAACAACAATTAATGGCAAATGCATTCAAATTTTATTTGAATAAAGTGCAACCAACAGTTTAGGTTGAATTAACAGGAAGTTAACCTTTTCTGCTCTCATTTTCAATATTTAATACATTTTCAATAAAAGCACAGTAAGTGCAACCAACATTTCAACAGTAGGTTAACCTGCTTCTTTTGCTTTTGTTATCCAACATATTAATATTACAATATTAATATCAAAAATAAAGTGCAACTAACTTCTCTTCAGGTTTAATTAATAGTAGGTGTACCTGTTACTTTTGCTGTTGTTTTTCAACATTAAAATAATACAAATACAATATTAATATAAAAAATAAAGTGCAACCAACATTTCTTCAGGTTGAATAAACTGGCTGAACCTGCTACTACTCTCAGTATAATAAACAAACAATATTTAACAAAAGATAAAATGTAACCAACTACTCTTCAATGACTCTACATATTTCTTTTTCAAAAATATCAACATCAGTGGCGGCTACTGGTCTGTCAGAGAGGGGAAGCTCATTTTCGGCCTACATCATAAAATTGTCTATTTATTTAAAAGTAAATTCTGCCCTACGTTCCTTTTCAAGAAAGTTTCACCCATGACGCTAGCCTAGCCTACTAACGTTATATGAATGAATGAATGAATGAATGAATGAACGATCTAAAAAAAAAATATTAAACTCTGTAAAACTGAAACAAGGAATGTGGTGTATAATTGTGTGAAATGTATGATGAAAATCAAGCAATTTCGCCAAGCAAATATCAAAGAAATAGGTTGCAGCAGTTTTTATTTCGACTGAACTTGAGAAATCCGCGATGGGACTGAGCGCGAATAGCTTCAGTGATTCCTTATAGTACAGAATCGCTGTCAGTCAAAGGGAGATGCAGTCTTTCGACAGACCCTCCAATCATCACGCAGAAGCTCGGAGTCCGGGCCAGCCCACTCCCCATTCACCCCCAGAGACGCTGAGCGTCCGTGGGCGGGACATAATCGCAGCGTTTATCCAATGACCGTCTAGTTTCGAAGCGCTTAAAAAAAGTTCACAGCAGCCCCATTGAAGTCAATGGACGCTGGGCTTCAATAGGGAAATGCACTGTGACGCTGCGGGAATGTATGAGAAGAAAATCGAGTCAGCCAACCTGCTATATGTAACTGATTCTGAACGAACTCGTCTTTGAGATGAACGTTTTCTAACGCATTTTTAGTCAATAAAATGTTAATACAATAGTACATATTTGACCATTAATTTTGTGACATTATAAGGGAAGCCGAGCTTCCCTTGCAGTCTTAAAAAAATCGCCACTGATTCAACATGATCTGACCGCAGAACACTTCTCTGTGCGTTCACTATGTCGCCAGCAGTACTACAAACTCGCTCTGCTGGCACACTGGTCCCAGGAATGCACAGGTAACATTTAGCAAGGGTTGAAAGTACAGGTAGCTGTTTCTCCTGGTGGCTTGATAATTTCTCGCTGGTTGGCTTCTCCTCTGCCATCCGCCGCTATGTTTTGTTTTCTTAGCGCTGGTGCGTGCGTTGATGTCACAGATAGGCAGAATGAATCGAGTAACGTTTAACGCCGTTATCATTAAAAGTGCTAAGAAAAAACATCCATTTAAAGTCTGACGTGCTTAAATCCAATGCGTTATTTCCTATGATCGATACAATCGATTGATTACCTTTTAAAACGATGTTAGATCGATATATGTCGTCCGGAAGGCCAACTTGCCGAGCACAGATCGATGTAGTTAGATCGTAGGAAAATAAATCGATACATCGATGTAGTAGATGAATCGTTACACCCCTACTATCATGGCAACTGCTCTGAGAAAGGTCTATAGGAATGCAATTAAACGGTCAATAAGGAAGATTCATCAGCAAATGGCCTTTGTTTAGTCAGAGCAATTGTGAACAATATATAGGGTAGAGCGGGGTACAATCTAACGCGGGGATAGTTGTAACACACCTGGTTTAAAACTTTTCACACATGCCAGGATGACGAAACTTAGTGTATTTATAGTTGCCATATCAACATTATTTCGAGAAAAAATTGCGACAAAATTAAAACATTTTTGTAAGATATCACTGAACATTTATTTAACCATAGCAAAAGTAAATTTCTTACTTAAGTTTATTTTTTATCTCTGTTTTTATAATATCAGCATCATGTGCATTCATGCAGTCATTACCATTCAAGTCGTATCATAACTGGCAAAACCTGAAAGCCAAAGAGAGAAAACATCTGTATTTTCTACTTTCTTTAGACAATATACAATATTACTATTAAATATGGTAGGTCTGTTTCATTTGTGTCTTTGTTCTATTAAAGTTTGTTTTCTTTGCTCTTTCTTTATCAATGTGTACTTGTCTTCAGTAAGCTTGAGAGTTTCTTTTAGGCTAGTATTATTTTTTTTATAAATTATATTGAAAATGGTGATAAGAATTATGACATTTCAGTGGTATCAGAAATGTTGATATCATAACCTTATTTTAAGCAAAAATAACTTTATTGTGATATATACAGTGAGGAAAATAAGTATTTGAACACCTGTCTATCAGCTAGAATTGAATTCTGACCCTCAAAGACCTGTTAGTCTGCCTTTAAAATGTCCACCTCCACTCCATTTATTATCCTAAATTAGATGCACCTGTTTGAGGTCGTTAGCTGCATAAAGACACCTGTCCACCCCATACAATCAGTAAGAATCCAACTACTAACATGGCCAAGACCAAAGAGCTGTCCAAAGACACTAGAGACAAAATAGTACACCTCCACAAGGCTGGAAAGGGCTACGGGGAAAATGCCAAGCAGCTTGGTGAAAAAAGGTCCACAGTTGGAGCAATCATTAGAAAATGGAAGAAGCTAAACATGACTGTCAATCTCCCTCGGACTGGGGCTCCATGCAAGATCTCACCTCGTGGGGTCTCAATGATCCTAAGAAAGGTGAGAAATCAGCCCAGAACTACACGGGAGGAGCTGGTCAATGAGCTGAAAAGAGCTGGGACCACCGTTTCCAAGGTTACTGTTGGTAAAACACTAAGACGTCATGGTTTGAAATCATGCATGGCACGGAAGGTTCCCCTGCTTAAACCAGCATATGTCAAGGCCCGTCTTAAGTTTTCCAATGACCATTTGGATGATCCAGAGGAGTCATGGGAGAAAGTCATGTGGTCAGATGAGACCAAAATAGAACTTTTTGGTCATAATTCCACTAAACGTGAAAAAAAGAATGATGAGTACCATCCCAAGAACACCATCCCTACTGTGAAGCATGGGGGTGGTAGCATCATGCTTTGGGGGTGTTTTTCTGCACATGGGACAGGGCGACTGCACTGTATTAAGGAGAGGATGACCAGGGCCGTGTATTGCGAGATTTTGGGGAACAACCTCCTTCCCTCAGTTAGAGCATTGAAGATGGGTCGAGGCTGGGTCTTCCAACATGACAATGACCCAAAGCACACAGCCAGGATAACCAAGGAGTGGCTCTGTAAGAAGCATATCAAGGTTCTGGCATGGCCTAGCCAGTCTCCAGACCTAAACCCAATAGAGAATCTTTGGAGGGAGCTCAAACTCTGTGTTTCTCAGCAACAGGCCAGAAACCTGACTGATCTAGAGAAGATCTGTGTGGAGGAGTGGGCCAAAATCCCTCCTGCAGTGTGTGCAAACCTGGTGAAAAACTACAGGAAACGTTTGACCGCTGTAATTGCAAACAAAGGCTACTGTACCAAATATTAACATTGATTTTCTCAGGTGTTCAAATACTTATTTGCAGCTGTATCATACAAATAAATAGTTAAAAAATCATACATTGTGATTTCTGATTTTTTTTTATTTAGATTATGTCTCTCACAGTGGACATGCACCTACGATGACAATTTCAGACCCCTCCATGATTTCTAAGTGGGAGAACTTGCAAAATAGCAGGATGTTTAAATACTTATTTTCCTCACTGTATATCATTATTGTGAAATAAAATTACTTTTTTAGTCAGGAAGAGTCATGGATCTTTCAACTTTTAGTATGCAGACTTTTTTGTTTACACAGGTTAAAGGTGAAGAGGGGTGATCTGCATTAGGAGGAGCTGGAGTTGTGCTTGTGCTTGTTGATCCACAAGTGCTTCAGGTTCGGATCATTCATGTAGCGTTCAAGCAGAAACTCTTTTTCTCTTTGCTCCTTCTCCTTGATTATTTTCTTCTCCTAATTTTTCTTGGCCTTCTCCGCTGCCCAGGTGAACAGAACAAGTGCCAATTTTCTTTTGCACTTTTATCTGGACGTTTACATTGTGCTGGGTCTCATTGTTGGGACCGTCAGAAGAGGCTACACAGAAGAGCTTCATCACAGGCTCATCGATCTGAGAGGCATCATCCAAATGGCCTTGTATGGCCTTGGAGTCTCCCATTTCACTGGGGTCGCATTCCTCTTCCTCAAATCCCTGGACCTCCACCACTTCACTCGCCCACGCTTCCTCCTGCACCTCGCAGTCCTTCTCCAACCAAGCAACCATCTTTCTCAGTTTCATTTCAGCCTCCAGCGTTTGGGGGCGTTCAGACTTGAGTAAGTCACTGGCCCAGATGGTCTTCCCTGTGTACTCCACATACTCATTCTCCTCATCCTCTATGTCCACCAGCATGAGTTGTGGAGGTGGCTCAAACTGGGAAGAAGCGAATGGCAGAGGCTTTCGGCTGGGAGGACGTAGCAGAGCAACAACTTCATCAGGTGCAGGAGTGGGGCTCAGTGGTTCAAACGGGGAAGAAGTGATCGGCTTAGGCTTCCGGCTGGGAGGACGTTGGTGCAGGAGTGAGGCTCGGAGGAACCGCCAATAGAAGCATCTGGGATGAAGAGCTTTGTAGGGAAACAACTTTGTCGGAACATGAAGGAACCGCCAACAGTTTGGGGGGATCCACTTGAAGCAGAGAACATGGCAGGGATTCATCCTCAGGTGCTGGATCTGCTTTCTGAGGAAAAGTGGTTTTGTCATTGGAGGCAGGGGTTTGAAGCGAGCGGCTGGTAGAGCGAGGTGTCCAGAGACACTTGGAAGCATTGGTAGTTCTTCCTCTACAGAAAGTCTCGAAAGTCTTTCGATCTATTCACTCCTAACACACCAACAGCAGACCAGAGTCAGAGCTGCAGTTAGAGCCATAGAAATGTATACGTATGGGCCCATAGAAACAGTCGCTAATGGGGTATCTACGTATACATATCTATGGTTAGAGCTGCCAGAATGGAATCTCCTCACTATGATGTCACAGCAGTGAGCTCGACCCTACTGAGTGAGAACTCTCAACCATCTGAGCAGAAGCAGCAAACACACACATTCACACTAGTGGCACCAAATTAAATACTAACTGTTTCCAAACAAGTTTCCCAAAACACTTATCCCCCTGTCGCTCACTATTCGCTGTTTTCCTGAGGCCACCGGGTGGCGGTGGCCCCAGGTGCTAGGGCCCTTTCATCGCTGCTTGTAGCTTTAATTTTAATCTTATATCTGTTATTTAACAGTTGAGATCGTTTTTTAATGCTGATCTAACCTGCAGAATCCCAGTTGCGCAGATAGGGTGCGTTATAACACTGCGTTACAATGAGCCCCTATTAGAACTATGCCATTATATTCTATACTTTTATGAATTCTTTTGAGAAACCATGAGAAAAAGGTGAATAATGACTGAGAGTCAAAGTTCAGAAATTATGAATTATTATTATTTTTTAATTATGCTGTATAGCTGTATTTTATAATGTGTTTTTTGTCAAAATCAAAAATGTGTATTTGCCCCTCACATGTTACAATGTACCCCACCTATGGGGCATATTGTTACATTTCACTTCCATTATTTCTGGGTAAATCAAGAAAAAAGTATACACTGTATTAATGAAACAAAACTACATAATTGTACTAGACATGTGCAAAATTAATGTGGGAAACAATAAATACTCTGAACCCCAAGTGGATTTACACAAACTGAGAAAGTCAAAAAGCGTTGTGCCCCGCTCTCCCCTACCAACATATTGGTACCATACACACAATAAAGATTTTCAAATTGATTTGTATTGGTCAATACTGGATAAAAAACAAAAAATATTATTATATATATCTTTTAAAGTGTTTCTTTCAAACACTTATGGTTGGAACCTGTTAAATGTAATCTTCAGCAAATTCCAAAATGAATATCCATTTTTTTGTGTTGCCTAAATTTACGTGTGGCATTTGAAATTAATTTTATTTATTAGTGTTCTATTTTTTAGACAAAATCATTTAATATTACTAATTTATTGATTATTTGCCAACATGTAAATAATTATCAGCTTATATGCCAGATTTGAATATCATGTGTCCATATTTTTTATTACTTTTTAAGTGTGCACTCACCTGAGTGATTAATTGAAGACACTGTTATGTGGCAGGTTTGAGTATCAAAAGGAAATTTGTGCACATTCATTGTGCAGGTGCTGACAATTTTATGGTCGTCCTCCATGGTCACATTTCCATCATGAGTAATATACAAAAATGGGTTCAGTGGTCCATCTTCCTTTTCTGCACTGAAACATTGTTGATAAATTACCTTTTCTACATGGCAGGTAAAATCAACCTGTCTACATCATTCATTTGAGATTTTCCAACACATATGTAGATAATTCCTCTCAAAGTCATTCGATTAATAAACAAGGTTAAAAAATCATCAATTAAATATAATCTGTGTATTGTATCAATTAAGAAATATATCAGTTGTATATACTCACGTCTCAAGAACATAGAGGTCTGGTTTCCAAAGCATCTCTTTTGGTAAAATCACATTTTTAATGCCACAGAAATCATTAGGATCCCAAGAGATTCGGTCGTTGTTCCAGCTCTAAGTGAGCAAAATAGAAATAAATAAATATGAATATCCTTTAAGCAGCTTAATTATTTTAACCAGTATTTATATTTCAATTATGCGCTATAAGGAATTCGATTTGCTTGACACTTGTTTAACACTTACCACAGACATCCATAAAAGAGGTACAAAGATTTGAGATTTTTCAATCTGCAAAAAATAAATGAAATAAAAATAAATAAATAAAACGTAAAAACTAAAAACTTGACATTTTACACAGAACATTTGTAGGTTGTTTGCAGTCATACCATGGAAAGGATGCCGTAGAGGTAAATATCAACATATATTATGGTGGGGTATGTCCAGTCCAGTGCAGGACGGCAAGTTGTGAATTTCTCATTGCCTTTGGTAAGATTTAAATATTCCAGCACATCTTGCTTACTGCATACTTGTTTAAGGGACACTCCATCTGCAAGCCAGTACATAAATAACTGTTTTAGATGTAAATAACCCACGTTGAAGCCCCATAACTATACAATTTAGCCATTGCACGCAGGGTGCTAATATTTAGAACAACTGGCCATTGTCTGTGCTCTACAAAAAGAATTGAAGCTTTACTCACCTATTAGAAAAAGGAGACAGGTAACACTGACAAGGAAAGAACTCATACCAACATTCAGTGTAAGACCACTCCAGTGTAAGACGACTGGCAACTGGTCCTAGTCACAGCCTGCGTTTATATAACAGTGTAAGATGAAAATGGATGGGATATTATATATAATAATGGAGAACACCATTCCCCCCTGAGCACCATAAAACTTTTTGATGGGATAATGAAGGCAATTTTTCCTCGCAAATGTGACATTTATTCTGCTGTTATCGGTTTGTGGTGGAGGCAATCTTTGATTGATTTTGTGCTGAGTGGATGATGGACACATGCTAAGTGCTTTTATTTGACAATTTTGATCACAGAGTAATATCAAGTAGTATTACTTGTTGGATGCATTGAATAATAGCAACACTCCATACATGTTTTTATTACATTTTATACATACACGGATGGAAACGGCTTAGATTTACTGGAATGACTCTAGTTGGGAAGATTTTTTTACTTTCAATGACCTTTCAGAAGTATTAAATCATATTTCGTATTCCCTCCAAACAATGTTTTCTTGAGTCTTAAGACAGGCACATGAATGGTCGAAGAACAACATTTATACAGGATGCATTCTGCTTAGAGATAACTATCTGTGTAATTTTGGATTCAAATTAATTGTTCAGCTGTTGCAAATTTGTAGTGGTTTTGATGCATACAGATCTTATAACAAAAATATTTTATTTAAACCCGTGAAAATGCAGATCCTGTTGTAAATAATAGTGAAAAATCACTTAATAATAGAACAAAAATTAGAAAAATTTTTAGAATAAACAATAATAGTATGCATGTATAGTGGCCATGAATTAAGAATCGGTTCCCTCGTTTTACTAAATGGTGGCCATGTTGTAATAAATCGTTCCCTTGTTTTAATTTAATCAAAGTGAGGGAACAAATTAGTTAACGTGGCCACAATTTACTAAAGTGAGGGAACAAATTCTTAATTTATGGCCACTATATATTTTTGTCCACGTCATGCTCTGTAAACACTTGAACAGAAAAAAAGGGAAAATGGCATTTTCTTTTACAATGCTCCAAAAAAATCTTATTTTTAAGAAAAGGTTTATTGAGTTTTCGACATTGTGTAATCTTCATTCTACAAAAGTGAATTGATTCAACCCATTCCTCATGTAGGTTTAGTTACACTCACTCCTCCTGGTGCAAAAAGAGGACAGAACAGAATCACAAAAGCAATACAGATAGCAAAACTGGAGAAGACCCCTTGAATACGTCCATGCTCGGTGCATGTTACATGACAGTGGTTTCTCTCTGCATGTAAATGTGACATTCTGCTGTAAAACATTCAATGCATGGCTATGTTTATCTGTATTGCCTCCAGACAACAACGTGCTATCATACGGCTGTATTGCTTGTCTTGTGACTCAGTACCTGTTGCTTACACGACGTGTAAACTCAGTGTGGAAGGGCTAGACGTATAGTGCAAATGTAAAGGTGGAGGATTTCTATTTTCTGACTGCAACTACCATGCGCTTACCACATGCACCGTATATCTGCTGTCAAAGGAATATCTAATAGTGCATGTGTAATGTATACAATCCCATTTGGAGAAATTTCACACCGTTCATATACTACAGTAAACAACACATTGAACAGACTCTTACAACGATAACAAGAACTAGGCTAACATAAAAAAATAAAAAATAAACATTTTCCACACAAAGGAAAAGCATTGTTGGTTCTCAAAGTACAATAGACATTTTGAGAGAGAGAGAGAGAGAGAGAGAGAGAGAGAGAGAGAGAGAGAGAGAGAGAGAGAGAGAGAGAGAGAGAGAGAGAGAGAGAGAGAGAGAGAGAGAGAGAGAGAGAGAGAGAGAGAGAGAGAGAGAGAGAGAGAGAGAGAGAGAATCACTATTTGATTGTACTGTGAATCCTTTTTTAATTTCAGATAGTCCAGACAAGTGCTAATAAAACAAGGAAACTGGATTAGATTAAGGAATTGATCGATTCGGGGATAGTTCACCCAAAAATATAAAATTCTTTTCATTTACTCACCCTCATGTTGTTCCAAACCTGTGACCTTTTTTCTTCTGTGGAACATAAAAGAAGGTCATTTGAAAATGATTTAATTGACCATAAAAATGTAAGTCAATAGGCCAGTGTCGTTTTGAGAAAATTAACTTTCAGAATTTTCACTTTTAGGTAAACTATCCCTTTCAGGATCTGAAAAGAGAGCCCAAAGATTTCCATTAAGTAAAATAACCGCTAACGTACCACTGGTGCAACAAAGAGCAAGTTTAAACACTGAATTCGGTTTGGCAGAACTGTCAAAAAACTGAAAGTTGTTGATTGTTTTTCATGTTAGTGGCACACTTTTCAAAGTCTTTCCTTCATTATCACCGTATAATGACTGCTTAGTAAACACTTTCAAGGATATCTATAGGAAAGTGCCAGACTTTTCAAAAGGAATACATAACAAAAATTACTTTCAAAGGAACTTCTATACAAAAGTACCTGAAATAGTAATCCATATGAGTCCGACACACATCTGAAGAGCTACTTCAGCTCTGCTTCAAGTCAAATTGACTAACTGTAGCATATAGGCATATGCTAGATTGTACCTTAGACATGAAACGAACACATATTTTGTTAAACAAAACACAAAAAGCTTGAAAATAGCTTTGTGACATTTAACATACCATCAACAGAAGCAATCTGAGGACGTCACAGGCAAGTTTTCCCATGTGTAACGCAGGTTAGGCAGCTCAGTAGCTTTGTGTCTTTGTAACATGCAGGGCTGTACGTAGAGCTCAAAGTGAGCTGCAGCAAACTGACAAGGGCAGAAACGTGAGCAAATATGTGTTATTGCTCTGAAGTAAATCTTGTGAAGGATTGATCGAGCTTATAATTGAAATTTGATGTAAATTCTAAAAATGAATCTCTGTTTTCTTTTGAAACATCTATCTTGGGTATTGTGGGCAGATCTTCAGGAGTACCATTTGAACTATTCATACAAATGTTCTGTGACATTACTGAGGAAAATCCCAAGGGATGTGGATTCAAATCAGCAGGATTTGATTGTGAATTCATGGGGGATAAAAGTGCTTGCTGAAATGATAACAACAGTTTAAAAAGTACAGTCGCACAGCCTTGACATGAAATTTGACTGCTCTCTAAGAGAAAAAACATTGCTTGGACCAGAGGTTTGGAGTCTTTATCATGTCCTCATTTTCCAGTCTTTCATCAGGAGAGCTTGCTTGAGTCATCCCTTCATTTGTACACATGAGTGGGTGGAGCGTTGGTGTAAACATGGTGCTTTACACAAGTATCAACACCAAAATAGTGCTAAAAACATGACATCTATCACAAATGAGAAGGGAAACCACACAGTCAATCCTCCCTGGTTTGCATTTAGGATTTGATCCATGAGTAATTGGTGTGGGCATGAGTTTAGGCAGAGGTTGGATGAAGAAAGAGGCAAATATCCCTCTCAGATTGGAGTAGGTCTGTGCCTGGGTGGATTGAGGATTTCACACAGCCAGGGGTCCACGATGAGATTTGTTCTTGGAGTTTGCTGCCTCATTAGTGACCCCTTGCTCGTCCAGGTTGATGTTGCTGGTGGACGCATGGTGAGTCAAAGGATCCCGCCCATGACGATAGACGTCAAGGTATAACAGACCTAACAGACAGGACAGAGAGAGTCCACATGAGAAGAAACAGATGAGAGCAGGTTGAAATAAAGAAGACAATTAAAGTGGGCATGAAGGAAGTTGTGGAGGGTAAAATAATAATGGGATTGTGGAAAAGTGGTTTAGAAAGAAATGAAATATAGAGGAACTAAAAGAACCTCACTGGACCTTTTCCCCCAAATTGGAGCATCTCTTGGAGATCAGTGTTAAAGTTTCTCCAGGAACAGACTGCTTTTGCTTCAAACTTTCAAGACGGTTGGTCAAAATGTCCATCATGCAAACCAACACACTTTTATCCATTGTTCTTTAATATTTTGCATTGAATATTCACCATGCATCCTGAGTAAATGATGAAAAGGCTCTTTTAACCCAAAGAGGTCAAAAAGGCAAATCCATAAAGAATCTCACTGATGATAAAAGTGAATGGCAAAAAGGAAGAAACATCTTTGTGAATCCATGGCCTCTGTGCATTGCCTTTCAACTTGCTCCATACCTATTCCTCAATGTGAACAGGACACGAGTCCTCATCTGTCCATTCCACAGACATCCAGGAAGATAGAGAGAAAGAGGGATGGGAGATGATGGAAGGAAAAACAGAGACAGAAAAGAGAGAGAACACAGCACATTTACAACACATCAAGAGAATCAACCAGCCATCCACAGAAAATGAGTTGGATTGAGAGAGGAGAAACTCGATGCTTAGAGATAATGAGAGAAGCTGATGGTAGCCAGGGTCATTTTGAGGGAAAAAAAATCAACTGCACTTTCACCGGAAACTTTTATGTTTAATCAACAGGAGGTTCAAGCCAAAAGTGATTTTCATTTTCAAGTACTATTCAAATGAGAAAAAACTTGTAAAAAGATAAATAAATAAATGTATACATTATATATTATATTAAAAATAGATAATACATAAATAAATTAATAAATAAAAGTTTCAATTTACTGAATTTGACCTTTTCATTCATCATAAGATTAATCACAATTTATTCTATTGAAAAGACTTCATAGAAAATACCGGTAAATACAAATATGTTCCAGATAACATTTACACATATTGATAAAATTATGTACAATATAAATGACTCTTTTTACACAAAAATGCACAGCTGCCTATATATTTAAGTGTGGCTTACGTGTCCTAATACTTTTCGGGCCAATTTTATATTTTGGACTACGTAGTAGTCACCACGACTAAAAATATGATGATGATGATGCTGATTGTGTGTAAGAATCACATTTTACTATCACACATCTCAAGTGAAAAGCTTCATTGGTGTCCTTCCAGAGAGAATGCTTTCTCTGGATGACAGTAACCAAGAGTTGGGGATTAGTATGCTGGCAAAAGAGGGAGGATGAGCAGAAAAATGAAGTGATGAACATAGAGATGAAAGGGGACGCAAAGCTACTTTGAGCTGGCAGACACTGAACATGAACTTAGCTATTAGTATGACCCAGAGAGATAGAAACAAGTCATACATGATATAAACTCACACATACACATAAACACACACAAAAGAGGGGGGATAAAGGGCATGGCCACCGTACCAATTAATGCTACACAAAATTACAACGGGGACAAAGAAAGGGCGTGCATGAGCAGAGAAAGCCAATAGTGTTTTAGAGCAAGTTGCTGTTTTAAAAGGGACACCTTGAAACCGCCTCACCCAATCCCTTCCAATCAGAAAGTCCATGTTCGAGAGGTTGCCACTCACCAGTGAATCGGCCATCAGGAGGCTGCTCATTGTCCAGGCCTGTCATACAGTGGGTGTCAGACTGCCCCTGATTGTTATTGTCAAACTCTGGACAAGGCACCTCGCTCCTCCTGCGCCCACCTGCAAGCGAGGTCAGAGGTCAAACAAGAGCAGCCAAGGCAGGGCAGAGCAGCCGAGTGGAGAATAGAGGTGAAGGGTCAGAGCAATGGGGTGCAGGATGCTACTCGGCAGCCATTTAGTGATGGCTGTGGTTGATGGATGCAAACATACTAATGTGGAAGCAGAGCGGATGCGATCGGCACGTGCACGAGAACACAACTGACGAACACTGTGACACTCATTTCCTCACATTAGTAAGCATTCAACACATTAAATAAGAAACAGATGAAAATGTATATGCAAAAAGGGAATTAGTTAAAAGAAAACTCTAAAAGCAAATCCTCAATCCCTTATATGAATTGGTTTGAAAGAATTTATAGCATTAGTACAAATGCACACTCATAAACATTAAAATAAATAAAATAATAGGTAGAAGCTGGATACTGGATATGTCTTTAAAAATCAGATGCCAAATGTGCTTGTATGTGGGCTGATTAAACAAAACATGAAGACCGAACTACATTCGCCTTAAATGAGTCATGTGATATTTATATTTGTAGTGAGCAACCTTTGGCCCACCTGCAAACACAAGTTCATCAAGCAGGTGTGTGGGCAAATTTAAAGCTCTAGTCTTGTCGTAGAAGTACCACCTACAATGCAGTGTTTTTTCTCTCCTTAATCTAGTGTACAGTGCTGTGATACGTATAGCCAATAGCTGAGGTTACAATTACCATGTTCTTTTGTGGGAGATGCACAATCTTCCTCAGTCACATCATTTCCCTGAAGAAGAAAATACACGGTTGAATAAATAATAAATATATTTAAAAAAATAGTTTGGCTGTTTGAATGTTTCACCTCTGAATCCTGTTCTTCAAGAATGGCAGCCACAAAGTTATGCCCTTTTGCCTCATTGGGGATTTCCTGCGGACACATGTAAATATGGTCTCTGTAAGACACACAAAATGATTTGCACAAACATCTCTTGGTATAAAAATGTGTACCTTTTTAGAATTTGTTTGTCATTTTTAAAAACTGTTTAATAGGGTGTGGCAAGCAGGATGAGACAGAGGGACCGTGAGAACGGTGCAGCCCCTCATGGTCGACTGTTGCAGATACGAGAACGGTGTGGCGCGCAGCTGGCGCTCATCATCAATCACGCCACCGGCCTCTCGTCGTTCTTACGGTCACTCTGCCTCGTCCCGCTTTCCACATAGAGATTCACAAAAAAATATTTCTAGCAGATGAAATAGGCAAGGCAAGTTTATTTGTATAGCACATTTCACCCACAATAGTGTTTAACATAAAAGGGGTTTAAAAATAATCATAGAAATAGAAATGAATGCCTCTATCATTGAAATGCAGGTGCTCAACAAACTATAGAGGAGGTTCAAGTAAAAAAAAATCCAACTCTAGAGTGCAATACTCATTGTACAAATATAAATGTAACTTTATTTATTTTCGAACATCATTGATTTGAAAGAAATAGTTACATTTATGTTTGTAAAGTGAGTGTTGCACTCATTTTTAGAGCGGCCCTTTTTAATTTTATTAATTTCCATAATTTTTCCAGGTCTGGAAATCCCTATTTTAAAATTATCAGATATATTTAGATTTTTCATTAGCCTGGAAACCTGGATATTAACCACTAGGCTACACCACTACTGCTCAGATGGTAAAAACTATAATATCAGCATCAACTAAAGCATCTAAAAATAACAAACAAAAGAACTGTCCTGCTTCCATGCCTTCTAACTGACTTACCTCACCCTCATGTTGGGAAGGGGCTCGGCTCTCTGCTGGGGTCTCAGCTGCCTCCTCTCCCTCGGCCCCAGCCATGTAGGATCCGGACATTGAAGAGAGTGTGTCGGTGCTAATCTGAGAGTGCTGGCTATGAGAGGACGCCATTGACATCACAGACTGGGCCAGACTGCTGCTTACTGGGTCTAAAGAGAGATGAAAGAGTAAAACAAACAAATGTAAATAGGTGAGCTCTGATCTGATGTGTGTTTCAGTGTTAGATTTAGTTCACTGAAAAGCTGTACCCTCTGGGGAGGTGATCGTGGAGGAGAGAGGGGTGCCATTGCAGGAGGACTGATCTATGGCCCCCGAGGATGATAGAGTGAGGTTGTCACTTTCAGGAGTCACTCCAGACTGCAGGACAATACAAACATAATGATAATCAGATTGATGCGATGACACTGTGTAATTAATATGGAGGTAAATGCTATTATACTGCAAGTATTATATAATCTTTCATAACATAGTTGTCAAATTATATAATATAATTATATAAGAATTACAGAGACCATAGTAAACCATTATTTGAAATATTATGGTTTTTACTGTATTTTTGATTAAATAAATCAAACCCTGGTGAGCAAAAAATATCTATTTCAAAAACATAAAAATATAACAATAAAACATAAAATGCATAAAATATTATGTATGAAATAAATGTATAAATGTACAAGATGCTTGTACCTCTTGCTGTTCTACATGCAGTTTTCTCCTGCACGTTTGCACTTCAGACTCACTGCATGACTTCTCATCCTCCTCCTCAGGCAGCACTGAAGAATTCTGGGAGAGGGATCTAGAGAGTTCCCAGAACACATGATTAGCAAGGACTTACTTCTCTGCCTGGTTCTTCAGCCCATAATTTAACTTTCAAGAAAAGCTGTATGTAGCCAGCAAATGTTTTGTAGACATTAATTAAACAGTACATTTTTTCAGTAATACCAAAATACTACTCCATTCAACCTTGACTTAGGGCTCACTCACTTAGAGCCACTCTTCTTGTGTTTCCCATTCTGGCTGGAGTTGACAGAGTGTTCTAGTGGAGAGAGGGAGCGCACGGGCGTGTGGTGGCTATCACTGCCATATGCGGGCGCAGATCCAGAAACATGGCCCCTGGTGAGGCCCTGAAGTGGTGGAGCAGATGGCGAGGGGTTCAGGGGCCCATTCAAGGCCTCTAACAGGGACACAGCTTCATAGCCTGGTGGGATGTGCTCTGATGCCTGTAGTAAATATGCATGTGGCCATGAACAGCAGTACAGCTTGGAAGCATAACATCATTTTCACCTTTAGTATGAAAAGACGGTGCATACAGATGGCATTAAAGTACTCCAATTATGCTTTTTCGAATATTACCTTTCATGCAGTATGTAATATATCGGTTTGTGAATGTAAAATGTCTGCAAAGTTTTAAAGATCACAGTGCACAACAAATAAAGTTATTGTCTCCTAATAGAAAGAATCAACACATTTGCATATTGCCAGCCTATGGTCTTCAGCAAATCCACTTTGCATGCACTTCAAATATGTGAAAAACCGACATCATTGTTAGCATCACTGAGTATCAAGCACTGAGGAAGCCTCCAGAGGCTGACATGCGCTGTAAGTGGTAGCCCAATCACAACAGACTGGGCCGTCTGACCAATCACAGCAGAGTAAAGGTGGTGTTTAGAGAGATTGAATCTACGAACTAACCGTTTTCAGACTCTTTGAGAAATGAGGTGACGTGCAATGTATATTATGAGAAAATGTAAGTGTTTTTTGACCTTGGGTGCATGTAAAAATTCAAAATCAAGAACCTTTAATATAGCATAATGGAGGCACTTTAAAATGTGCACCTAACTTACATCAGAGAGAGTCTGACTATTTAAACCACTGAAGTTAATACTCGTAACAAGGTTTTATGTACTCGCGTTTAGCTCTAGGAATATATTTATTTTGGACCCTTGATCAGCTATTTTTAGTTTTTGACATAATCGATGAGTCTAAATAAAGCCGATTCAAATCCCAGGCTGCATTTATTTAGCTTTAAATATATTTGAATATATATGAATGTGTATGAACACTGCGAACCAAATGTAGTGTTACCGAGTGCTCATCTGAGTCTGACGTCTGCGAGGTGATGACAGGGTTGAATCCAGTAGGTGTGAGCGGGCTCAGTTTTTTCCTCATCGCTCGTATTTGAAGCAGGGCACGAAATGCTAAAATTTTAAACAAGTCAAATATTTTATCAGAAACAATACAAACAAAGATAAACATCTTGCATCAATGTCTTTTGTTAAAAAAATTGCATCAACTAGCATGAATACAGGCCCGTTTACACCAAGGATGACTATAATGTTAACGATACAGATAGTTTTAAAAATAATTTTAAATTTGAAAGAATGGCAGAGTCCACACCACACCACAACGATAACAGCAGAGGAATAATATTGTTGGAATCACAATTTTTCCAGCTGATGAATGATAAAAACATTGACAGCCTATCAGAATCCATCCTGCTTTAAGGAGAGCATTTAAAGCGTGAGAAGACATAAAGTACGCTAATATAGTTATCGGTATAGTTATCTTTATAGCTATTGTTCTTAGTGTAAATGGACCTTACGTCCAGTATTTCATTCAATGAAATATCAACCAAAACATTCATGTGTGAGACTTGAATCTAAGCAATATTATATTTTAAATATAATAATCTCAATCAGAGAGTCCTGTTGAATGAGACAGGGGTTGGTGCTTACGTAGTCGACAGATGGGGCAACAGTTGGCCTGGTAACGCAGTGTGTCTGCACAGGCGTTGCACAGGCACATGTGTCTGCAGGGCAGGATAAGTGTGTCCCGTACGTCTGACAAACACACCACACATTCAGCGCTGTTGTCGCTAATCTCATCTTCAGCCACCTGCAAATGTGAGTGTGCCATTTTTTACATTTAAAACCAATTAATGAATGAAAGCTTAAAAGTGACAGATGTTGTCAGTTTAAATTGATGTGGAGATTTCTATAAGAGTGGTTACAACTACATCACAGGGAAGAAAAACTACTGAAAGTTTAATAAAACAAATGTTTTATTCAGTCACTATATTAATCAATTTGGTAATATAAATAATTCGACGTCTTTGAGTCTGTTCTTTGTGAAGTGGATGATAATGTACCTTTGATTCTTGACTGTTGTATTTGTTCTCTATGCCGTAGATCTCCTGCAGCAGGTAACTGACACCATCCACCTAAAATAAAATTATGATAAGCTTAAGAGGTTTATTGAAAATTTGCCAATTAGCAACGCCAAAAAAAGATTTTTATATCGCACAAGCCATTTAATGGGCTGACTCTCTGATTTCATGGTTCTTTTTCTTCTTCTAAGCTATAAGATGTCTAAGATTTTTACATCAATAGTAAGAGGGCCCTTACCACTTGTTTCTGTTTCAGAGGTTTCACACAATAACTTCCATCCATATGCTAGGAGAAAAAGACAGCAATATTATATAATCACTAGTCATCACAGTACATTTATTTTTGTCAGACAAAAGACTTTAAAAAATTCCAAATCAATGCGGTTCATTTGAACTTATTCGTCAAAAAATGCTGAAAAATGTATCACGGTTTCTACAAAAATGTTAAGCAGTTCAACTGTTCAAAGAAAGCACCAAATCAGCATATTAAAATGATTTCTAAAGAATCATGTGACACTGAAGAATGAAGTAATGGCTATTAAATTTCACAGGAATAAATTACAGTTTATGTATTCAAATAAAAAGCAGTTATTTTAAATTGTAATAATATCAAATAAAAACAGCTTTGTTGATCTTCTTTCCAAAAAAAATCTTAATGACCACAAACTTTTGAATAGTAGTGTAAAATATAAAATACATGTAAAATAAAAATACATAATTTACATAATTCTTTTTACAAAAAAAAAAAAAAAAAACATACCTTCTCAAAGGATGCAAGAAGAACATGGGAGTGTCCTAAGTGTTCTGCACAACAACAAACAAGGTCCAAGATATTTACATAGATATATTTCTACATATATAATATATTATATCCAATTACATCCAACTCACCATCTCCCTCATCCACTACTGCTTGTACAACCATGGGGTAGATGTCTTTATCCATGTCAAACAAAAGCTGTGTAACAATAAACCACAAAACCAAAGTGCTTTAAGGACATGCATTATGAATTGCTCAATGATTTCTTTACTGAGTCGGATTAGGACTAATTCAATTTGACCTATTTTTCCCTTATACAAAAAATGCAAAAACACATGAGGACACAAAAGGAAATAGCTAGCAGATGTGTTACCTCCTCATCTGTCCATTCTGATAAGTTGACGTAATGAGAGGGCAGACAGAATTGTTGGCAGACGCCGCGTTTGAAATGCACTGTCTCTGACTGCAGAGAGCTGTCCTGCGGCAAGTATCTGTCAACAACACACAATGAACAGAGTGAGAAAACCCAAGCGTTGATGTCATTTCCCAACTTGCCGCTCTTCGATCAACTGGTAAAGGCTGAGCTTGAAGTGTTTTATTAATAACTATAAATAAAGGAATATCCAGTGTATCGAATGCTTAACTTACATTGGCACACCATTGTGAAACTCTTCAATGGCTTGGTAGTATATAGTGATGGCAACTTGTGTGTCGGCATCAAAGGTAAACTCAATATTGTAGCAGCTGTGGCTTTTCCCAACTTCCTGTCCAGGAAGCTTCATGTCTTCACTACATCTGCAGTCAGAAAGAAATAATATATTTAACAAATGTAACATCAATTTTGTTTACAACTAACTATAAAATATTTGTTAATATCTAAACTGTAAAAAGGCCCATGAAATTTAATTTGTGTTTTTGTGGCTTTTGGCCCGTGTCTTGTAGCTTTGAAATGCTAATATGCACCAAAAGGTTACAGAATTAATTTGAAATATGCATTTAAAATTTTTAATTTTTCTCATCTAATAAAACTGATGACCCATCCTGCAACCAAAAAAGCAGGCTGCGAATCAAGGTTCATGGCTGTAAACATAACTAAATCCTGCTTCCTATTTAAAAAAGGGACAAACCCTTCAACATATCCGATCCAAATGTCCTGTTTTAACAAATACGTCAATACAGGAAAGAACACAACACACAACATTTGATCGATAAAAAATCTCACCGGACAAGTCGCAGAGTGTCTTTACGGATGTTGATGAGACTGCGTAGGGTCTTGACCGGCTCTTGAGGAGGAGGAGCATTGTACGGGAACTACAATCACAACACAATAAACACTAAGCATTTGCCCTCTTTTATCAGCACGCATATCTGATACTATGATCTCTTAGAAAATTGAAAAATAACTTGGGCAACAAATCCACATTACAATGAAGAAGACATACACTGATCTCCAGACAAGCTGTTGTGTCAATGCATGTGTGTATGCGTTTACTCTGGAAAAATGTTTTGCACAGGCATGCCCACGTGCCAGAGAGGCATTGCGCGTGTACGTGTGTGGGTCAACACTGGGTGAGCCTGTTGCCTTCCCCCCCTCCCGGGGAGTTCAGACTGAATGTGGCTCTCTGTATTACTTGCGGTAAGCCGTTGCTTAAATCCACAGCATCACTAGCCTGTCTGCTTAGAGACGGGCCCAGCAGCTAATGCACATAGTGCAAATAAAAGAACCACAGCATACAGAAATTCATGTATGCATTCATCATGAAGCACACAATACAGCACACATACATATCAGGATAATGCTCTGGATGCAAAGCAATATACTGCAAGAGCAGCTACACAATTACATGAGACATTGGGCCAGATTTACACATAGACACATATAATCCTGTGAATTATAGAAGCTTCCACCAACATATAATAATTTACATGATTAAACTAGCATGAATATCCAGTTAAAGTAACAGTTCTAAGCACTGATGGAAATCATGAGGAAAATATCTATTTTAAAATAAATGTATGAATTTGTAAATGTATGAATTATGCATTATTAATTCATTATATTAATGTAATATTAAACATGAAGATAAAATAATAAAATGTTAATAAAATAAAATATTTACAAATATAAAAATCATATATAGTAATATTTTTTTAAATATATATATAATTATTTATAAAATATCTGTAATTTATATGTAATGTAATAAAATGAGTCATGAGGCATTCTGTTTTTGATCATTTCTGGAAATGAGATCACACAAGGTAAGATCAATGAATAGAACAGAGTCGGTGGTTACATGACCTCCTATTATCTGTCAAAAATAACCGCATCTAATCTATATGTTACCAGGAATTGAAATGTAATCTTACCACTACTGGTCTGTTGCCTAGGAAGTTGAGGTCAGTGTTTTCTCCAAAGAGGTAGCCTTCAGGATGAGTTGAATCAAACTTCTCTCCTCCCATAATAAAATGGCTAGCAAAATAATTCCCTGCATGACAACGAACAGATCAAATGTTACAGATATTGATCATTTAAATAATGTATATTTGTCACACACAATAACACATATAGTCAAATGTAGAGGGTTCCAAAGAGTTGGAACATCATTTAATTTCAACTTGATGTGCCTCACCAATCTACAGTCTCAGCGCTGTAAAAATGTTTTATTTGAAACATACAAATGTTATTTATGGTAACATTGCATGGTAACAAATGAACTGGTTTTACAATTTCATTATTTGACTGAATTAACCTGACTACATTGTATTACACAAACACCAAGTCATTTTAGCTTTCAAATGAGTTAGAAATGGCTCTTTAAGGTAACAGGTGCACATTTAACTGTTTTAGCAAACATGTTGACTACTAAATGATGTAGAAAACGATAAATAGATACTAAAACCTCCATTTTCCCAGAGTGGTGTCTGGGTACAACACAATTGAAAGGTTTATAAATTAAGACAGATATAGTAGACTGGAGAACCAATAGATTAGAGAAAGTCAAGCTCAAGGGCAGACAGAGGATATAGGCAACCGCCATGGGAGGATACAAGGGTAGATAGATGAACAAGCTTGAAACTGGAGCAGAAGGTAGCAAGAATCAGGCACAAGTCCCAGGCTGCATGTATAGCGTATCTGGTTACTTGGTTAACAATCTGACATTCATCTTCTCAAATATCTAAAGATTTGTAAAGCAATCATTATAAAACAAGCTTGATAACTGCATTTTCTAAACATACAGGGAAATCATCTTATCTGAAAAAGAACATAGTAAGTTAATGTATTAGGCTAGGCTAGCAGAAGCTTTGTAAACCACATCACGATAAATTCCTTTTACCTGCAGTGCTGTTTCAGATTGGGGTTTAATGCTGAGAAATCATTTGCTCTAATTCTGGTGTATTTCAGTAGACACAGCACCACTGGGAATGACGAGCCCCATATCAATATAAAGGCAAGCTTCTATGGGCCTACTGTGCTACTCAGATACAGACTTGCTGACCAAGAAACAGTGGGTGGTGGCCCTGTCCTCTTGGAGTTAAAATGGGCTCTCGCATTTCTACTGCAAGAAAAATATTGAACTAAATGCAACAAGCTAATTTGATCTTAAATGCTATTTTTTATATAGGCCTACAATTTTCCAATATTTAGCCCATGAAAGAGTAGGCCTATAAAATCAGAACAAGCCTGGGGTTCTCTATTGGGCTTAGCAGTTAATTTATTTAGATATATAATTATATAGCCTAATATAAGTAAGCCTATTTAATTATAATAATACGATATATTAATATAATACAATACAGCCTAATATAATATGTGTTTAATATATAAAATGTATTATTTTCTCACCGGATTTGGGTGGGTATCTGTAAACAGAACTGGATGGTATATCGACCTCCTCCACTCCTGCATTCTGACGGCTTGTCAAAGCTCCCATTTCAAACAGACAAAATGAAAATATCACTGAATGATTGCAATCCTAATGCTGCAGCGTCTTCTGTAGTCCGACCATCTCCTTCTTCGCGCAAAAGCCCGTAATTGTGCCCTTCGTTATATGTTTGGCCATGGACAGGATTAGTTGGTGCTCTTAATGCCCTGTAAGCTCCGTACAGAGTGCCTCGTTGTTTCGTCTGCAGACACAAGCTGCTTTTTGCGTCCTGCAGACTGAAGCCCTATTATAAGGCTGTCTCTGTCTCCGTGGTCGGCATCCTTGGCCAAGCTGAAAAGCGGAGTGAGATGCTCCCTAAATGACACCGTTTCTCGGTATGTTTATCATCCCTGTATCCTCTGTTCTCCGAGCGCTTGAGCGATGGGATGCAGATGCGTATCAGTGATGTAGAAACAGAACGAGGGTAGAACGGCAGTGGGCACGAGCCAAGTGTCTAAATGGGCGGGGCTTAGAGATGTTGATTATTTGCATATTAACAAATAAAAACATAACAAGAGAAATGTTCTTTTACAGTAGCCTAGATAAATAGAAAGTGTGACATTATAAATACAACATATTGTTTCCTAACTTAAATTGGCTATAATTAATGTTGGATGTATAAACCTGAGGAAGAACATTTTTTTGTAGTTGTATAAGCAACTTTCAGAATGAATGTATGTAAGCAGCTTACACACTGCGTTAAGAACCCCAGTGAGCAAGATAAAGGGGACTATAGTGAGAAAAACAAAGCAAACATATACAATTCTGGAAAGTATATATAAGGCAAGAAAGGAGATAAACATTTAGAAATGAAAGAGTTAGAATTTTTGGTTGACTATCCAATTGTGCTTTGTCTGTTCTGGGGACCCCTTAGAACCTTCTGAAGGACCCCTGGGGGTCCCCGGACCCCACTTTGAGAACGCCTGCCTTAGACAACAGGAACAGGTAAAACTACCAAATGAGGGAAAGAAAGAGACTTACAGAAGAAGAGAAACGTCAGTCACAAAAAATTTGATGTGGAAATGAAGCACAAACGTGGCAGTGGGCACTTTTTTCCAGGCTATATTTCACATTTGTATTATTCCATATTAGGCTAATTGTTAATTATGTTTGTAACATGAACATAAAAGAGCCTGTCTATTGGATAACTGAATGGGGAGTTTGTTAACATCAAAGTCATGAAGTCTTGAATTTATTTACAGTGTATGTCTCAAGTAGAACAAAAAACGTCCTGAGATTTTAACGCGGCTCGATGGAGCCGACAGGCGCCCCCTGCTGGAAGAACTCATTTTGTCTCAACGGACAGACACCGCGTCGGCTAGTAGAATTGCTGCTCGATGATCAGTGCTGTATTACTGTCCTCAGAAGCGCTATTGGCCTCCCCTGACGTCAGGCTTAAATCCAGACTTGAGGTTTTGCGCAGTACAAACACATCCTCCCTGCCTCGCCAAACGTGACCTTCCTCGAATTTTGTAAGTGATTCACTGCAGTGCAGTAAGGGCAATAGGGGAACTGGAGTTCAATTAGTAGATCTTGTGTCACTGAGAACTGTTTTAATCAAAAGCATGTAAAACACATTTAGCCTAATATTTAAAGGCACAATATGTAGGCTAAGCCTTTTGGATTAAAATATCCAAAAACCACTAGAACAATCTTATATATTTTGTTGACTTGTGTAGGCCTACTTACAGTATCCCAAATGTTTCCAACAACGTTTAAATCCAGAGAAATAAGCAATTTTAACCAGGATTTTCGCCTATCAATGACATCATACCTGCGTTACCCTCGATGTCCGGTTTTATTTTGTAGAAACCATGCAAACACCAAAGACGCTTTAATATATTATGTGTTTTATTAGACACAAGTGAGCAACTGTTTGGATACATTCATCGACAGAAAACTAATCATTGTTATAGCTCAACACAGTTAGTCTTATTGTTTAAATCTTGTTTTCTTGATTTGCCATGAGTAGGCCTACCTTGTTTTACCATATGCCTAATATCAGTCTAGCTCACTGCAGTGTGCAACAAGTGTCTCAGAAGCCGCCGAGTGAATGCACAGTAGCATTATAACATAACTTTCAACACACTCAAATGTATCTAATATTATAAAATAGTGCTGCATGCATGACCAGGAAAATTGGAATCGGTCGTCTCCGGCAATAAAGCACCGCAAAATCAAGGCGTCATCAAGCTACACCTTTGTTTTGAATAATCGACCGAAAAAACGAAAAATGACATATTGTGGCATGTCTTTTACATGTCAAGGACCTCCAAACATAATTATATGCTATAGGGACTGCCATCCTAAACTACCCTAGACTGGCATCTATATAGTTTCTTGAATCAACACCCAATTACTGGGTCTACTGAATTACTGAGAATAATTAATATTATAAATATGTCTAAAATATGATTTAGAAATAATAAATTATATATATATATATATAACAATTCTGTATTAGATGTATTAAATGTATTATTCATTCATTCACTACTTGTTTAATTTTATAAAAATGTATTTTTATTTTTTACAGTTTTTGTCTAAACTTTTCCAAAGACCTCCAGCACTCTCCCCAGTTAAAAAACCAACTAAGCAATTTACAATTGTGACCGGTCACTACAACTGTGACCAAAAAATAAATAAATAAATAAATAAATATATATATATATATATATATATATATATATATATATATATATATATATATATATATATATATATATATTGTGTGTGTGTGTGTGTGTGTGTGTGTGTGTGTGTGTGTGTGTGTGTGTGTGTGTGTGTGTGTGTGTGTGTGTGTGTGTGTGTGTGTGCCTACCCTCATTACTTTTTATGCTTTTTAGAAAACCATGCCGTTTGTTTCACGTGGCCTTAACGTTAGGTGTGGAAATTTGGCTTGAATGAGGTAATAAATGCACGGCGATGTCACATTAAATGATCTTGTTTGTTACGTTTTGTTCCACACTCGTGCTGAATTTGCCCTGTTCCTAGACAAGAGGCTTTTACGAGCAGGTAACGTGTAGTGTCACTCAGTTGCCAGAAGTGGCAGTATTGTCTCACCTTGCGAAGAAAATAAAAGCCAAACTCCACCAAACACGGAAATCCGGTCACCGCCATTTTAGAGTGATATTATCCGCGCGGCGTGTTTCTTTCGACTCTCCCGAATGGTTCGTTATTTTTCTTCAAAATCTCGCTAAAAAGCTATTCTTTTTCGCATAATATACTGCAGTAGAGGTAGTGACTCAAGATGAGCTACGGCAGACCTCCGCCCGACGTCGAGGGCATGACCTCTTTAAAAGTCGACAATCTGACTTACCGCACGTCCCCTGAAACGCTGCGGCGGGTTTTTGAGAAGTACGGCCGGGTCGGGGACGTCTACATCCCGAGAGACCGGTACACGAAAGAAAGCCGTGGGTTCGCCTTCGTCCGTTTCCATGATAAGCGGGACGCGGAGGACGCAATGGATGCCATGGACGGCGCGCTTCTGGATGGGCGCGAACTGCGCGTGCAAATGGCGCGATACGGGCGCCCGCCAGATTCGCACTACAGCCGCCGTGGAGCCCCGCCGAGGAGGTACGGTGGACATGGACGGAGAAGCCGCAGGTAGGTCCTTGCTGCTTTGTCTCTCTTATTTTAATACCCCATTTTAACCACAGTAAGCTATAAATAAGTTACTAAATGTCCGAGGTTCACATTTGAGGCCTTTAGGCCTCAAGGCACTGAAAACAACACGTGGTATAATCCTTGTATTACTTACTAATTCCTTTTGTTTAATGTTTTGTTTGAATTGGTTTATCATTTTAAACATGTTATCTTGCGCTGTAACTATGGCGTAGTGGCAAACAATTGGTCGACTCGTTTGTGAACGGTCCGATTCGCGAACGAATGGTTCTTTTGTAACGTTAGTCTTTTAAAAGCATTACTTTATTTATTACAACACGTTCGAAATAATACTCGACAAAAATAGCCAGGGACCACGCGATAACGCCATTTTAATGCTTTTTGTAACTTTATTTTTTATTTTTTAAACTAACAATTCGAAAGAATCGATTCGTGGAAATGATGCAAACTATTAACTATTACCATGGTTTCCATCACGAGTTTTCCCGTGTGGTAATTATACTTGAATGGCTGGTTTTGGACCATACACCTTTGAAATGGATTTTAAGGACGTACATTAAAAAAAAAAACACTTGTTTGTATTTATTTAAATGTTTATGGGTCAAGGTTACTGATCCGTTACTTGGGAAGGTTTTTGGCGGTCTATTGCAGTGAATAACCTCTGTGCAAATACTTGTGTACTAACTTGTACATTTGTTTTTTTCGTTTTTAGCCGTAGTCCTCGGCGCAGGAGGCACAGCAGGTCCAGGAGCAGGAGCCGGTCCCGTTCTCGTAGCAGATCTCGCTACAGCCGATCCAGGTCAAGGTCCTACTCCCGGTCCCGTTCTCGCTCCAAAACTCGCACACCACGCAGAAGCAAGTCCAAATCGGCTTCCAGATCCCGCTCAAGGTCTAAGTCCAAGTCTCGCTCCAGGAGTCCTACTCCCAGATCAATCAAAGGATCCAAATCAAGATCCAGATCGAGAAGCAGACCCAAGTCTCCAGAGGATACTGGAGCCACCGTGGAGTCGTGAAATGTAGGTGAGTCTAATGCTTTGTAATGATAGCAGATTGCTAATTTTATTACAACTGGGGGCATTTTTACTGCCATTCAATAATTCTCTAATGACAAGTGCTCTTTAAATTCTTTTTTTTTGTAAATATCCTAAATGGTAAAATGTTGTAAATCCTAAATAGAAAAGCTTATGACCCTCTTATAACTCATGCCTGAAGTGGGGAAAGTAAAGGCATGCATTAATAACTTAAGATGGCTGCTTTAAAATCAGATGCATTGTTTCGCCTCTCTTTTCCTCTTTCATCAAGTCCTTCAAGACATCAGCAGATGTAGTTGAACGGAAGATACATTATCTTAATGGAGGTATTGGGTTTTACCCAAGTTTAGTCTGACTAGTAGCTGTTTTTCACAGCAAACGTCAGGAATCTCCGAATCTGCATGACTTTTAAAGGTTTATTTTTAATACACACCCTAAACCTCACATGGATTTGATTTGAAGCGGTCGTGGGTACAGTACCGTAAGTATTTGTTTGTTTTGAAACGTGTACCAGCCAAAATCCATTGATTTTTCATCTAAATGTGGAATTCTTTCCTCCAAGCTGCTGATTCCTGTTTGCAAAAGGAGTTTGGGGCAGTTTGAGAGCAGTTAGTGTGTGATCCGACCATTGGCTGCCTGCTGCTGATTGGCGGTTGCTATGGAGCAGGTCGGTCTCATTGAGTGTTGAGGTGGTGTTGAGGTACGTCTGCAGGACAATGGACTGAGACCTTTCCATCATCCTTGTCACAAACTCATGTCTATCGTGGCATAGGCAAAAGTGGGATGGATACGGGTGTGTTCTCGGAGCCAGTTTAAGCTGTTGGGTGTCTGATATTGGCCTAATTAACTAACTTGGCCATCATTTAATACTATTCTAACTGGAAGTAAATGAGATCTACCTCAGCTTGCCAACACTTAAAGTGGCTTTGAGAAGTTCATGTTTCACCCTCAGGTTTGTTGGCTCTTTTCCCTCGAGGTTTCTCGCAGAACAAATTTCAGGTACACAAGGTTTCTTGCAGAACAAAAACCAGGTCCATAGATTCATGTAAATATGGTTAGCTATTTGTGTGTGGAAAGAGTGCCTGTTTGTTCTGTGTAACTGATGACCAAAGTCGAGCATTGCGTAATATGCAATGGTTAGTTTTATGGCGCTTTTTCATTGTAGAACCTCCTCTGATTTAATGCTCCTGGATACTAACTGTATTATTCTTTTCTTCTAGATGTCAACTGGTTGACTCTTCGAGGATCGCATCGAACAGATGTCCGTCTGAGGATACTCAAATTATCCATATATCAGACCGAAAGGTTATTGTAATTTGGTCTAAATCTTTTAAATGACTTGTTTCTTTTGCCCACAATTGTTTTGTATCATACATTTGAATTCCATGTGATTTATTAAATGGTCTATATGCCTAAATGGGGCTACTAGTTGAAATCATTTCTCTTCATTTTTGGTAGTTTTTTTTTTTCTTTATACTTCATGTTATTGAAACTCCCAGACTACAAAGTAAGTTCATTTTAATCTGTTTTTGTTCTTAATAAACATTAATGGACGATTTTGGATGTTGTGCATATTTCTTTGACCCTAACGGACTGGGTACAGACTGTAATTTGGCCCCATATGAAATCTTGCTATGTAAAACCATGACGTAATTGCTGACCAAGCAGATGTTATGGTTTAAATGGGAAATTTCACAACATGATTCTAATATTCTCTCTTGTGTATTTTCTATGCACTAGGCGCAGTTGCGTAGCAGTTGAGTTTTGCTGGTTAGCTGTTAAGGTGGCGTGTTGCGGTGCAGAGTGCTTGGCTGTTTCCAGTATTCTCCTGATTGCTCCTGTGTAACACCTTGATTTGACTGATTTTGTTTAAATTTGGCTGCAGCGTTTTTTATTTTTGCAGAAAGATCCTGTGCTAGTCCTTTTGTGAAAACCCATTTTAAGGCAGATTTCTAAGCTTATTTCACATCTCCGGAAGAGTTAAATTTGTGACATGCTCAATTGGTCATAATATCCATGTGATTGGTAACAAAGTTTTTCTTTCTTTGAGCATGGCTGCATTTGTGCATAGCTTTATTCTTTACTGGTCTGTTGTTTGGTGTAAATGAGCAAATGAAACCCTCCATAACTGAAAATAAATTGTGCTGATACAAAAAGTATTGGTGCTCCTGTGGTCTCATTTATGGATTGACTAAATTACTTTTGGCAATTTACAATCTGAAGTTTTATTCTACAGGGTAAATTGGATGTGCATATTATAAACATCAACTCTTTGATTAAACTTAAGTCGAAACAAAATTACTAGTGAGCTAAAGTTAAATGAAAATGAATCCATATAGATTTTATAGCTAACTATTCACCTGTATATCTCTTTCATTAAATAGTTTGACCTCAATTTTTTTTTAGTCCCGTTGTAACTAGACTTTCCACTGAAAATGACGCCGATAATTTAGGCCCCGAATAGCGCCCTAAACACTTGCAGTTTTATGAATCCGCACTCTTGTGGTGTAATGACGCTTCAGTGTTGACTCGAAAGTGCATGTCAGCCACAACGTGGATGCTCACACCCTCCTGTAACCTAAAATGACAAATGGGACACTGGTCTTGTGGACTCAATGGACATGCGCACGCAGCAGCCATTGTAAGATCGCACGTGTGCCATTTGGGACAAGGCCGTAGTCTGCTTAAACTCAACCCTTGCACATTCACACATCTTCCTCTACTTTTGAGTGCAACACCCACATTTTAAAATCCAATAAACCAATGCATAGAATCAAGTACCTGACCTGGAATATTTTTTTTATTTTTTGTTACACTTAAATGCACGTCACAATGCAGAAGGAGAGATTTGTCACTATTGTTTCATCACAACTCTAATATCTCTATGTACATGAATCACAAAAGTGGCTTAATTGAATTGTTAATCACTTCAGTTTTTCGTGTGAGTAAACAACAACAAACAACTCCCCCGGATCACTTGTGACCAGGGGCCCGTTCTTCGTACCTCGCTTACTCAGTTAGCTGGATTTGATTGTTGAAGATTTGGCATGATCTTGGATTGTTTGGTTCTTCGACGCTCATCCTGGACTTGCTGTCATAGCAACAGGTCCGTAAGCTTAAACCTGCTCGAGAGCAGGCTTATTTCATGTAAACAGGATTAGATTGCATCTTGAGGCGATACTTAAAATCTATCCCAGCCACTGCTACTTTATTACAAGAGTTCATTACTGAACCAGGGGCAATAATAATCATTTTAAATAATATACAAATTTGAAATTGTATATGTATATGAGAATGTATATAATATTATAATGTTGTGTTGTGTAGTTGAGCGATCAACTATATCCTTGCATATAGTTTAAGGTAAAACTGGAATTAATTAGCATACATTAGTATTTTACTACTATGCAAATAAATAAACTGTTCATTCGTTACACCACTTTACCTCTGTCTTTACACTGCAAAAAATGCTCTTCTTATTAAGTAATCTTTTCTTGTGTCCAGTCCAAACATCAAAAAATTCTTAAATCAAGATGTATTTACTAGTAAAATGACATTAGATAATTTTTTCCTTGTTTTCTGGGAGAAAAATAAAAATGAAGTGAGTTTTAGCTTAAAACTAGCATAATTATCTGCCAAATGGGGTGAGAAAATGATCTTATTTCTGTTTGGGACAGAAACAAGAAACAAGATTATTTTTCTCACCCCATTGGCTGATAATTTAGCTTGTTTTAAGCATAAACTCACTTAAGAAGAAAAAATATAATTTTACTTATCTAGTAAATGCATCTTGGTTTAAGAATTTTTAGATATTTAGACTAGAAACAAAAATACTAAATAAGAAGAGCATTTTTGCAGTGTTTCCCTTATCTTACCTGCATCAGAGGGCTTCTGTTTTTTATGACACTACAATTCCATCATAAATTATCAGGCAACTTTCACCGTGTCTACACCTGGAGCGAGCGGCCAAGCGCCCTAAAAAATGTAAGCAATCCTGTCTATATTAGATGTGGCGAGATGTGACGCGACACAACAAATTCCCAACGTTAAACTGATCACGCGTTATATTTCGGACGCACTTCAAGCTCGGCGGGGGAGATTGATGAGGCGGACTTAGTTAAGTTTTTTGCGCTTTATTTGGTAATATTTCAAATTAATATGAATAAAATATCAGTAATACATTTTGGTGCCCCTATGGATGAGTGGCGCCCCTAGCATTTGCCTATTCCGCCTATACCACGGGCCGGCCCTGGCTGGGACAGATTTTAAGTATCGCCTCAAGATGCAATCTAATCCTGTTTACATGAAATAAAGCTTACGGACCTGTTGCTATGACAGCAAGTCCAGGATGAGCGTCGAAGAACCAAACAATCCAAGATCATGCCAAATCTTCAACAATCAAATCCAGCTAACTGAGTTAGCGAGGTACGTAGAACGGGCCCCTGGCCTGTTCTAAAACACTGACATTAAACCTACTGCTGTTGTTATGCCTTTGGTTACTAATTGTGCTTGTTGCGCTTAACTTTGTGAATTGATCATTCGTTTGCTCAGTTAAAACCTCTTTCAGCTAATGGATCACTATCTCTTGAGTATCCATCCAAAGCTGATTGCATCTTTTGATTGATCCAGTCAGTGAATTTGGTGACACGGGCATAGACACCTGGCTTGTTCTTCTTGCCACAGCTGTCACCCCAACTCACCACACCATAGATGTAATGAGTCCCATTCTTCTCACAAACTAGGGGTCCACCAGAATCACCCTATAAAAAGTACAACAACAACAAAAGAGGTACTACATACTGTGCCATGAGCTTGCCCATTCATTTGAAATGATCAGACTTTGTGTTTGATTTCACTAAAAGACTAGAAACAAACTTGGGACTGGAACACACCTGACAAGAGTCAATCTTTCCTTGTAAATATCCAGCACACATCATGGAATCATCCAGTCTGTTCTCATAGGCATTACGAGACATGCAGCGTTTCTGAGAGATCAGGAGAACTTTTGCATCTAGCAGCTGAGGAGAGACAGCTTCCTCTAGAAGAAAGGGTATTAGATGAGACATAGTAATAGTCTCAGTAATCTTGCTCTTGTGATTGTTTACAGTGAAAATTGAATCCACACACCTTTCTCAGTGGCTCCATAGCCTGAAATGGTGCACTGTGTTTCATCAGGGAATGATTCGGTGGGGAGACATGCTGCCTTAACAGACCTGGTCTCATTGGCGCACCGTCCATTTATTGCCTTTAGTTTCAGCAGGGCTGGCATAGATTGAGAAACAAAAACACTGTCAACTGGACATAATTGGTTAGAAAAAAAGATTCAGTTAGTAGCCTACAATAGTCATTTCTTACCAGAAATGACACCAAAATGGGATATACACCGATCAGGCATAACATTATGACTGTGTTGATTGTGTTAGTCCCTTTTTTGCTGCCAAAACAGTCCTGACCCATCGAGGCATGGGCTCCACTAGACCCCTGAAGGTGTTAGCAGCAGATCCTTTAAGTCCTGTAAGTTGCAAGGTGGGGCCTCCATGGATCGGACTTATTTTATCAAAAATACAGTAAAACAGTTAATGTTATATTGTGAAATATTATTGCAAATATTATAATATATATTATTTGCAAATAAATATTATCTGTTTTCTATGTAAAGAAGTAAATTGTAATTTATTCCTGTGATCAAAGCTGAATTTTCAGCATCATTTACTCCAGTCTTCAGTCACATGACCCTTCAGAAATCATTCTAATATGCTGACTTGATAAAACATTTTTGATAATTATCAGTATTGAAAGCAGATTCTTTCTATTTCAGATCAAATCTTTTCTTTTTAACCTTCTATTCATCAAAGAATCATAGGGGGAAAATTGTGAGCATAAGAGACTTATTATTAAAAAAAAAAAAAAACAGTACGTATCCCAGTCTGAACTGTAGTACTGTAGACTTTGAATATTAAAGTGTGTAAGGGTGGATCGTCTACAGTGGTTCAGGCTGCAGGGTTGCCGAATGACTAAAGAAACGTTATCAGCAAGATCATATTAAACTGTACATTTCGTCTTTACCACCCACTGCAACTTATACCAACGACGGAAATAAGCGCAGTTACAATAGCAAAATATGTGACTATTGTATTGCAATAGGTAGCACTTCAAAGTCAATACCAAATCAAAACTAGTTAGCACAGTATTTGTAAAGTGCAAATTAACACCTGAGCACTCTTGTGGGTTTGCTACTGTTACAATTAAAAACTATATACGGGTAAACACATGACAGGCAGACATGATGTACACTCAAAACAAAAATGGTTCTTGGCTCGTAATCATAGGGGAACCTTTTTAAGTGCTATATAGCACCAATTATGGTTCTTCAGAGGTCCTTCACCGGTTCTTTGACTAAGGTGCTATATAGCACCGCTACCGTATACAGAACATGTTAAGATATGGTGCTATATAGCACCAAAAGTGGTTCCTCTATGATTACGACAAAGACAAAGAACCATTTTTGGTTCTTAGAGTGTAAGAAACACAGCTACAACTAATAAAATTGATAATGGGTGTGCGAATTATCAAGAATTGACAATAGTCAATCGTATTGGTGGCACTGAGGGCCCCCAAATAAAATTCTCCTTAGGGTCCCATAAAGGCTTGGTCCAGCCCTGCAGCAGAACATTGCCCAAAGCATCACACTGCCTCCGCCGGCTTGCCTTCTTCTAATAGTGCATCTTGGTGCCATGTTTCCCCAGGTAAGCGACGCACACGCACCCGGCCATCCACGTGATGTAAAAGAAAACATGATTTATCAGACCAGGCCACCTTCTTCCATTGTTCATTCGTCCAATTCTGATGCTTACGTGCCCTCTGTTGGCGCTTTTGCCAGTGAGCAGGGGTCCGCATGGGCACCCTGACTGATCTGCGACTATTCAGCCCCATACGCAACAAACTGCGTTGCACTGTGTATTCTGACACCTTTCTATCAGAACCAGCATTAACTTCTTGAGCAATTTGAGCTGCAGTTGCTCGTCTGTATGATAAGACCACACGGGCCAGCCTTCGCTCCCCACGTGCATCAGTGAGCCTTGGCCGCCCATGACTTTGTCGCCGGTTCACCACTATTCCTTCCTTGTACCACTTTTGATAGATACTGACCACTGCAGACCGGGAACACCACACACGAGCTGCAGTTTTGGAGATGCTCTGACCCAGTCGTCTAGCCATTACTATTTGGCCCTTGTCAAACGTGCTCAAATCCTTAAGCTTGCCAATCCTGCTTCTAACACATTTACATTGAGGGCAAAATGTTCACTTGCTGCCTAATATATCCCATCCACTAACAGATGCCGTGATGAAGAGATAATCAGTGGTCATAATGTTATGCCTGATCAGTGTATGAATGTACAATCCATAAACTTGAAAACACAGGATTTTTCTAATCAAGAGTTGGTTTTCTTTTATCATAACTGGTAAAGATAGATAGACAGACCGATAGAGAGACATCACTGACCTATATCATTATACTGGGCTTCAGGAGCGTCTGTATAGTTCTCATGAACAATGATTTTCTCCACTTCCAGAAACTGCTTTGCAGGGTCTTTTTTCTTCAGGTTCACACCACCGATCACCAACCTTACCTCCTCGCTCTTATCACTATCACCATCATGCAAACATAGTTTATCAAAGTGACATGTGTTGCATATGAATTTTAAAGGACTAAAGTAATGTGAAAAGCGATCCTTAACCTCACTATCAATAATATTCAAGGAATATAATTTACCATGTCTATAATTAGTAACTTAAAAACACCATGAAATCAAAATTAGGGTGACTGTTATTTGTGACTGAACATTGCATAGACCTAATGCAACAACAACCTCAGATGCCAAACTTACATACAATGAGCAGCCGTTAGGACCCAGCAGGAGTCAATAAGAGTTCCTCCACAGCTGTGGGTGAAGCGTGCTTTAGAGCCCTTGCGCCGGACCTGAAATGAGACTTGCCAGGGATGTGCATCAGGCAAGGACTTCCTCCCACCAAATATCCTCGGGGATATCATACTAGTCTGAATCTTTCCACAGTCAGAAAAATCCAGTTTTGCAGCGGTTGTGGAGGGTTTTTCTGGTTCTGTGAGAGTTTGATGAATAAGTATAGTGGTGAGCAGGTAGAAGAATGAATCTGTGTTTGCATTTATATAAGAGAGAGAACGTAGAAAGAAAATCTGTGCCTGGTTCAGAACATGGCTTGACGTTACAGTAATCCCACATGAGTTGTCCCTTCTCTTTCAAAAAGCACCAGGGTTCCCGTTCTCCATCCGGATTTCTTTAGTGACAAAGATAATGCTTAAGACGACATGATATCTAAATTAATTTTGAGATTTTCTAGGTGAATTCTTACCTGCAGTAATTGTGGGCTCCAATGCTATCATTGTATTCAAAGTACTCTGAGGAAATACTGTAGTAGTTCCAGGGTAAACATTCTATTCCTTCCACTGTCTCACTGACAAAACCTCTGTATGATACCCCATTCCCTTCATAGCAATCATTTGGACCTGAATACAAAATTATATATAACATCATTACTACACCTACACCGTAAACCTGAATAAGTTGATAAAACCTGAATACAACAAACAAACAAAAGAGGTAATCAGCAGTGTTAATTTAATAATATAATTTTCGTCATAATTTTCGTCAACGACCTTTTTTCATTGACGAAAACGAGACGATAACTAAATAAAAACTAGTGTTAGATGACAAAAACTATAACGAAAATCAACTGTCATTTTCGTCAACAAATAAAAACGAGACGAAAATGTTAGGGAGGGACGATTAGGGAAGAGATCCAGTCAGACTTGATGTCCGCGCACATTTGATTTGGACGTGCTGATCTAACCGCTGGAGAACACGGCGCTGTTGCGCTTCTAGGCTCACGCATCCCCAATCCAGCGCTCCAGAGCGGCTCACAATCAATGAATAACACACATTTAGGCCAGGATATTGTTTATGAACTAATGCTGATGAATAATTACGATGTTTATATAGTAATACGTTTTAGACGGTTGTAGCATATTTTATCTCCTCATTTAAACTTGAATGAGCTCCTACAATTACAATAGAGGCTCAGACATTTCAAAATAAGAGTCAATGTGTATTTCCAGCTGGTTTATAATTAAAAGTCACGCATTATATATTCGTTTTTGCTTACACAATAAACTGTATTCCCATTTAATTCATAGTCAGGAGGAAAGACCAGTATTTAACACATATTAAATAAAGTATCAGGGTTATAATAGTTAACTAAAACCATTAAAAAAAATCTTTGTTACTTAAAATTAAATAAATGTTAACTGAAATTAAAAAAATAAATAAAAAAAGTTATTTGAATCTTTAGCTTAACATGATATAGGCTACTAACTAAAACAGAAATACAAAATTTTCCTGTTTTAGATACAAACTATATAGATGTTTTTAAAAACAAACAAAAAAGTGAATTGAGCTCTCTTTTGTGAATTTTTTATGTTAAAAACAAAATGATGACAAAATGTCAGTTCAAGTGACAGTCGGTTATGTAATACTTAAATGCTTAATGTATTACAATTTAACTAAACTCATTATATTTTAGGAGACTAACTCTACTGTAGATTTAGTCGACTAAAATCTTATGATATTTAGTCGACTAAAACTAGACAAAAACTAAAAACAATTCAGGTGACTAAAATATGACTAAAACTAAATGGCATTTTAGTCAAAAGACTATGACTAAAACTAAATCAAAATATGCTGTCAAAATTAACACTGGTAATCAGTTACATCAAATGTTTTAAGTTAAGAAATGTAACGTTTAAGTAAGCAGAACTGTGTACACACATTGTAATTGCTCTTAACTTGAAATATTTGAGTGAGCTAATTCATACACTGTACAAAATGAATCATGGGTCTTGTAATTTTCACAAAATAAATTGTGGTTTAGTGTTGTATAGAAAATATTGATTACATTTCACTAATAAAACCAAGATATACATTTTCCTAATTTTTTAAAGGAAATGTAAACAATTTTGATGATTGAATTGAGGAATCGATTAAGCTGATGAAATTAAGGGAAAAAAGGCTACCTATTTATTTTAAGAGAATTAGCTCAATTGTGCAGTTTTATTTAGGGTGTGTTCACACTTGTCATGTTTGGTTCGATTAAAACGATGCGATTGCTCGGTTAGTGCGGTTCATTTGAACATATGTAAACGCTGCCATCCGAACCCTGGTGCGCACCAAACAAGCGGGCCGAGACCGCTTAGGGTGCTTTCACACTTGGTTCGATTGCCTAACCCTAACCCCCCTCCCCCTGCCCCCGCTGGACTGTGTTCATATTATATTATTTGGGTCTGAACCAGGGTGCATTTGCGTCATCAAAGCAGCAGCTGTTTACCTGGTTGCTTAGTAACGACAGCAGCGCGAAAGGCGGTGAAATGGATAGCGTTGCTCACCTCACTTTTATATTTTTGTTTTTTAACTGTTGGTTTTGTTTCTAAAGCTTCAGTACGTAATGGCACTTGCGTCTATATGCCGCAAATGTACTGCAAATGCTCTAAAGAACACTGAAGACGAGCAGAAATGAGATTTACAGCTCTCTGCTTGCAGTATGTCAGTCATCAGGAAAATGATTGGTGCGCACCCGGGTTCGTTTGACGTCAGAGTTCGGTACGTTTGGATGATGTGAACGCAGTCTTCCAAACTCGGGTGCGCACCCGCGAACCGTACCAGAGTCCGCTTAAAAAAGGGTGGTCTGGGGTACGGTTCATGTGAACTCCGGTACGGTTCGCTGCTGATGTAAACGCAATCGTAGGCCTACTAGATCGCGGAAGTGAACCGCTATTAATGACGTATGATTTGATAAAAATGTGTGTTTGTGTGTGTTACACTCATTTTCCTGACGAGCATGACTGACATACTGCTAGCAGAGAGCTGCAAATCGCAAGCAGAGAGCTGTAAATCTAATTTCTGCTCGTCTTCAGTGTTCTTTAGAGCATTTGCAGTACATTTGCGGCATAGACGCAAGTGCCATTACATACTGAAGCTTTAGAAACAAAACCAATTGTTAAAAAACAAAAATATAAAAGTGAGGTGAGCAACACTATCCATTTCACCGCCTTTCGCGCTGCTGTCGTTACTAAGCAACCAGGTAAACAGCTGCTGCTTTGATGACGCAAACGCACCCCGGTTCAGACCCAAATAATATAATATGAACACAGTCCAGCGGGGGCAGGGGGAGGGGGGAGCAATTGAACTCGGGTTCGGTCCAGGCAATCGAACCAAGTGTGAAAGCACCCTAAGCGGACTCTGTGGTATGGTTCGCGGGTGCGCACCCGAATTCGGAGGACCGTGTTCACATCATCCAAACGTTCCGAACTCTGACGTCAATCGAACCCGGGTGCGCACCAAAACTGCTAATGTGAAAGCACCCTAAAAAGATGTGTCTCGGTCCGCTTCTAAACGAACTCTGGTGCGGTTCGATTGATATATGAACGCAACACGGACCAAAGACATGTAAACGGAGGAAATCCTGGTGCTGTTTTGAATGTTTTGAACATTTATGAGCTCTTGAACATGTTTTGAGCTCTTCGTGAGTTCTCAGCTGGAAAAAATAAAACCATATGTACACACATAAAATGATCGGGTTGTGACCGTATCCCTATGCCTTTGGTTCGGTAACTTTAGGTTTGGTGTTAAAAATGCCAGTGTGAACGCTAAGCGGATTAGGACAATATGTTTGTTTTTTGGTCCGTACCAAACAAACCAAACTACAAGTGTGAACGCACCCTTAGAGACACCATTGTTAGTTCCCGGCATGCTTTGCATATGGCTGGAAATGGAGAGTTAATATTGAAATTAAGTGTTATTTTATGTGTTTTTGAGTGAAGGGAAACATCTGTTAATGTTTAATGTTCAGTTATGTTTGACATTTGAAAGAGTTTCTTTATGTTGAAGTTTTGACCGTTACCATTGTGCAGAAGAATAGATCTTATGGTTAGGTTGTGGATAACTGCATGTATACTAATATTATAAAGCATGTTGCTTTGTTCAATGAGCAATAACTTTGCTAGAGCCAGTACAGTAACAAGTTTGTTTCTGCTTGTGCTAGTAGCAATCAGTCTATTAATTATAACTTAACTCAAAGTCAGATATAAACAGGTATTTCCATTTACTCTCCAATTAATTCCCTTATTTAAAAGTCAAGTTAAAATAAATAAGCACATTTCACTAAAAATATTAAATTCATTGTTTCAAAGACCACATAATTAAGGATATTTTACATGATTTATTCAGGTAGATTCCATCATTTTGGCCATAATCGTGCAGCCCTGAAGCCTATGATGAGGAAGAGTTGATGGTTTTTCAGTACGCGTGACCATATCGACGGGTTCAAACATATTATACTCAAAAATATTATGTGTAATATTGTTACCATAGTAAATAGCACAACATTTTGTACAGTGTACATTTAATTTAAAATTATCATGTAGTCTCAATTTATATATTTTAGTGGAAACTTGGATAGCTTTAACTATCTAATTCAGTAAATGCTAACTTGCAAATTTGCAACACAATGCTTTGATAGCATTAGCATAGCATAGCATAGCAATTGTTGAAACAGTATGGCAATATACACTCTAAAAAAAAAAGGTTCTATATGGCACCAAAAATGGTTCTTGGCTCGTAATCATAGGGGAACCTTTTTTAGTGCTATATAGCACCAATTTTGGTGCTTCGGTTCTTCAGAGGTTCTTCACCGGTTCTTTGACTAAGGTGCTATATAGCACTGCTAACTATGGTGCTATATAGCACCGCTACCATATACAGAACATGCTAAGATATGGTGCTATATAGCACCAAAAATGGTTCCCCTATGATTACGACGAAGAACCATTTTTGGTGCCATATAGAACTTTTTTTTTTTTAGAGTGTAGAACATTTATGTAAAGTACATAGATTTGGCATAAAATATCCACCTTATTTTTCAATGCAGAAGTAAGCTATTTTCTGTGAAATTGCGAGACTTCCGATTAATTTGCTGATATAAGTAAATAACTAAAAGAACAACAGTGCAGTAAACATTAAAACTGTTTGTGCTACAAACCAGTGTGTTTATGATTATGGTAATACCAGTTTGCAATAGTAAACAGTATAATGAACAGTTTTGTGCAGGTAAAATTACTGGAAGTGAATGACACTGGAATCCAGAGACATTAAGGTTACAAATGGCCGTGCCTACTTTTGCTTTAAAAAGTAAGGTGAGTAAAATAAAATAAAAAGATTTAGTAACAGTCTAACCAACTTGGCAGAAGCGTCCACTGTAAACTTCAGGACATCTGCACTCAAAACTGGCTCTCGTGCGGCCTTTAAAACACTTTCCTCCATTCAGGCATGGGCTTGGGTTACACGCAGAGGCTAATGTTGCAAACATAATAAGCATAAAAGCAATTAATACAAAAAATACTGAATTATAATTTCAGGAGGACAGAAAACAGGTAGCAATTCACTACAATCTCACTTCATAAAAACTAGGTTAGTGAATTCATTCATAAAATATAGCTAAACTCTCATCTTTACTGCTGAAAGAAACACTTTGAAAGTCATTTGTTTTACTTCAGAAATCAAAGTCAGAGACGCTCACCTTTTTTGCAGTTAGAGCCCAGATAGGGTGGCCTGCACTTGCATTCATAAAACGGGGCTTCTTGAGTTCTGACACAATCACCATTACCACAATTCACTTTCTTACACACGCTCCTCACTGAAAGATCCCAACATAAAGACTCAAGAATAATACAAATTCTTACTGTTTATTATTATTATTATTATTATTTTTGGGTGCAGTATATGAAGAGCTCACCATTCTGACAATGCTTGCCATTGTAAGGCTCTGGACAGATGCATATGAAGCTGTCATTCTCTAGCTCACATACTCCATTGTGCTGGCAGGGATTTGGATCACACACTTCTACAGAACATGGACATGATCAGCGTACATGTTTGTGAGCACCAAACTGAACCCCGTTAATACATTTGCATTGTCAGTGTATGCATGTTCTTGCCTGGTTCATCAAAGAAGGAAAAAATCCAATCAATGGTGTCATTAATTTCAGCTGATAGTTCCTCTGTGTCTTTAACAGAGTAGTCATATGTTTCTGTCAAGGAGGCGAGAGAGAAATAATAATGACGTGATATCTACCAACCTTGGGAAATACATAAATGGAGACCAGACAATATAATATTTCTCACCATCAAAGAGTTCAGAAGCTATCGCGAAAATGTCATCCAAAAGACTCTGAAACAGTTGACATGAATTCAGTCAGATGGTTGTGTAATATCACCTACATTAAACACAAGTTGAAATATTTCAAAGCATTTTCATTTGGTTACATACCGGCGCTGTTTGAACTGGTAAAGCGAGGCCAGACATGCCTATCAGAAGCAGAATCACTGGAAACATGATTCCAGGAGTATATGCAAAATCCACTAACGCAGAGTCACTGGTCTTTTATGTAGGCAGTAAATATGTTGACCTGTGTGTGGATGATCCCTGGATCACTTTGAGTCTAGCAATCATTACCTAATGATTGATTTCCTGTTATGGGAAGTGAACCACAAATATGCATTAGAACACTATTATCGTTTAAATTAATGTTTAATATGAACTGATGCCAAAGCTATATGACAAGTCCCAGAGGTTACACTTTAGTTTACGGTGTAATTATTATACATTTAAGTACTGAGTAATAATAATTAACTACATGTATTTATAGGGTTAGGATGAGGGTTTGGTTTATGGTTAGTTGCATGTAATTATGCATAATTATAGTTATTACTACAGTAACATATAGGCCTAACGTGTAACAACCCTTATGGAAATTAACCATGGTTTTATTGTAGTAAAAATGTAGTAACCATGTTTTTTTGGGCTAATTGAATACCATTTATATAACTACAGTTTTACCACAAATACCATGGTTAAACGGTGGTTAGAGAAGCAAAACCATGGTTAATTTGCGGTTACCATGGTTTTACTACAATAACCATGTTTTTTTGGTTTTATTTGTAGTAAAACCATGGTTTATTTTCGTAAGGTAATGACACTGTAAAATAAAGTGTTACAAATAATAAATACAGTAGCCTACCAATATCAAAAACTTAACACTTAATTCATGGCTTAATGAATTTTTCAATCTTTGCCTCTAAAAAGGGAACAATGGGAATTTTAAATTGAATCGCTCTCCCATATGTCTGTTGTTATGGGAAAATTTAATCATAGCTTTACATTAAACATTGCGCATGAAATGTTTATTGATTTGCATATATTCATACAGAACCAGCTTACTAGGTAAAAGGTCATATACAGAATATAGAGAACACGTTCTACACTTACACATGGAAAACATGTTTTGTACAGGAGACATGAAGACTGGGATTTGACACTCAGGGGTCAGGACCTAAACGTAGGGTTGTACACACATGACTGTGTGGCAACCCACAGAGAGAACATCGCCCCATCACCATCGATGGAGCACCGGTGGAGAGAGTCAGCAGCTTCAAGTTCCTCGGTGTCCACATCACAGAGGAACTCTCATGGTCCGTCCACACCGAGGCCGTTGTGAAGAAGGCTCATCAGCGCCTTTTCTTCCTGCGACGGCTGAGGAGGTTTGGAATGAACCGCCACATCCTCACACGCTTCTACAGCAGCACCATAGAGAGCCTGCTGACTGGCTGCATCACCACCTGGTACGGCAACAGTACCGCCCGCAGCCGCAAAGCCCTGCAAAGGGTAGTGCGCACGGCCAGCTGCATCATCGGAGGTGAGCTTCCCTCCCTCCAGGACATTTACGCCAGGCGGTGTGTGAAGAGAGCTCAGAGGATCATCAGAGACTCTAGCCACCCGAACCATGGGCTGCTCTCACTGCTGCTATCAGGCAGGCGGTACCGCAGCATTAGAACACGCACCAGCCGACTCCAGAACAGCTTCTTCCCACAAGCAATCAGACTACTTAACTCTTGATCCATCAGTATCATAACACACACTGACAGAATATCACTCAGCACAACCCACTGTAGATACACACACACTATATACACATTTATTTATCATACAGCATCTATTGCACTTTGGATTTCAATTTGTGAATAATATTGTATACTATACATTGTATATTATTATTATTACTATAGCTTAATGTATATTGTTTAATGTATGTTTAGTGTATATTGTTTAAAGTATATGTATATTGTAAGTATGTGTATATTATTTAAAGCTGTGAGAACTACACTCACATTGTGTAAATTATTTATTGTTTATTGTAGAGTTTACTGTGCTGTGAGTAATTGTGTGCGCATCAGATGTGTAATCTGTTGTTGCTTAAATGTTGTACATGTCATGTCATGACTACTATGTTTGCTCGGACTGCACCTAAGAATTTCACCTACTGTTGCACTTGTGCATATGGTAGAGTGACAATAAAGTGATTTGATTTGATTTTAGGGATCAGAGTTTAAATGAATAGCACACTTGGGATTTGAGAAAGTGCTGCTTTTCTTGTCATGTGTAGAAATTTACAGGAGGAGTGACTTTGTTTGGGAAACTGATAAAAGCTGAGTGCTGTTATGTCTAGTTAGTGCACTCTGCAGACATTGAAGATGGCTGTATGACTGTGACTCATTTCTTGCAAGAAATTAAATCTTTATAAAGACCATTGGGAACGGTTTTGTCTCTTATTCAGTAATGCGGCGTTAGTTGAAAATTTGCCACGACACTGTCTTGACAAGAGACCAAACGGCTCCAACAGCCACACCCACCGTCATGAGCAAAATAGCTCTAAAATAGCTCTAAAAACTCTTATCTTCTTGTATACTTCTGTGGTGATGAGATTTTTGTACCAGTCGCACTAAGAGATTTCAAACGATATCAAACACATATAATACTGTATAGTGGGAACTGACATTTAAATCATACAGATTTTGGGTGAATTCTAGGTGATCTCTCAGCATGAAGGGAAGTAGGATGGGGGGAAATTCAGGTGAAGGGAAAGACATGTAGATTAAGGCCATTCTCAATTGATTTACTCAAAGTGACGTCGTCTGCATGAAGTGTCCTCTCAGTGAGTAATTGTTCTCCACCAGACATATTGGCATTACCTATGCAAGCTTTCACAGTCTTTTACTTTATTTCCTGATTCAATCATTGGCTCGTCCGCCGCACATGCGCTCTCTTTAAAAACTGCTTTAAATCTCTTGACAAACTAAAAGAGGTAAGCTAAATGACTTTTGTATGTATTCTAAATAAAAGCTATAGATTGTACTGAAGGTCAGCTTGCTTGTTTTGCTTAAGATAAGGATGTATTAAGTCCACAGGTTATGCAAACAAGAACCTATCTGAGTCATTCCACGAAACCGGTACGATTTGGACTTGCACATTTTTAGATTTTTTACCAAAATGTATTACTTTTCTGAACACCCCACAACATAATGACATGCTTAACTTGCAGAAAAATATATTTTCCCATATCAGACATCAAATCCCTATTATTTTTGGTAACTGTTTCAAGATATGGGCGTTATTAATCCTCAACCCCGTTATGGACACTATGGGAGCTCTCTGAATGCAATTATAAAATGTATTTGTAATGAAATCCACATTTTCCTATTAATCAAATGTCCCTCACACTAATTCAGTAATTGAAAATATAAAAGTTGCATAAAATGTCATACTTTTGCTGTACTAAAGCCTGAAATGGGCCCTTTTTGTGACAGGAACCTCATCATTTTTGATCAAAGATGCATCTTAACTTCAGAATTTTAACTAAAATCAGTGTTGTTATGATGGCTCTGAACATTTCCGATTGAGTTCAACAAAAATGTATTTACTTTTTTATACACTTAAAGAAAAAAAGAAAAAAATGTGACGGGGTTGAGACTGGGGTAACGGGGTTGAATATGGTAACGGAGTTGAAGAAACAAATACAGCTTGACATATAAATAGTTACTCAGTTACTCAAATTCAATTAAATATTTTCTACAAACACTATTTCATTATGTAACCAAGAAAGACAACAGATATACATTGCAATTGAACTGAGTTTTATTAACCCAACTGCAGGAAAACAATAAATGTACACAATAACATAGTAAACATTACAACATTATAAACTGATGTTTATGACTAAATAGGTCACCAAAAAAAAAAAAAACATGTGTGTGTGTGTGTGAACGTGTGAACGTGTGTGTGTGAATGATAATGATGAGAAATGGATATGATGGAAAAACAGGAGAACACACGGGAAAGGAAGACAGAAATCCGGACTTTATAGGTAAAAGGTATTGAAAAAAGGAATCTGGTGGATGGCTGTCAAAACGATGAGCAGCCATCAATCAGATATTTTTTCCGTCAGTAAAACGATAACATACAACCTAAACAACTAATAGTGCTTTTATTAAAGGTGCACTGTGTAACCCTAAACGGACAAACTGCTCTACAGAGCGCTAGCTACTCTCTGCTGTCTCAGATGACGGCATCTTTGTCCTGTGTCGGCCACCGTAGCTTCTCTATGTGCTTCGAAAGGGAGGGGTGAGCAGTGTGCTGTTGCAATTCACAACCTCACTAAAATGTACACACTGCACCTTTAACTACACGTTTAATTTAACACTTTAACACTTTCTATCACTCAGCCTAGTCATTTTCTAACACTCTTAACCGCTCATTGCTCTACCTTGAAGATTCTGGCTGTGGATACGGTCTTGGGGCATGATCTGGACTTTGTGGAGGAGTGGTTAAGCTCTTCAGTGCTTCTCTCCTCTCCTTGCTTCTTTTGTAAGCTTCTCTACACTTTCTACGCTTCAACCGCTGTTGTCTTCCACTCATCTCATTGATTCCTTTCTTTTTCCCTGTCTCTACATTTTTTCTCCATCTCTGGCATTCATTCTTCAGGTCTTTCTCCCTTTTTTCAGGATCAGCATTTAGGCGTGCACGAAACTGCCTCTGCCTTTCTGCTGCTGTTGTCGGTGCCATCTCAGACTCATAGATGTCTGTAGATGTTTAAATCATTAAATCAAACATTCATAGAGACATAATCTAAAAAAAAAAATCCAGAAATCACAATGTATGATTGTTTTACTATTTATTTGTATGATACAGCTGCAAATAAGTAAATGTTAATATTTGGTACAGTAGCCTTTGTTTGCAATTACAGAGGACAAACGTTTCCTGTAGTTTTTCACCAGGTTTGCACTGCAGGAGGGATTTTGGCCCACTCCTCCACACAGATCTTCTCTAGATCAGTCAGGTTTCTGGCCTGTCGCTGAGAAACACGGAGTTTGAGCTCCCTCCAAAGATTCTCTATTGGGTTTAGGTCTGGAGACTGGCTAGGCCACGCCAGAACCTTGATATGCTTCTTACAGAGCCACTCCTTGGTTATCCTGGCTGTGTGCTTCGGGTCATTGTCATGTTGGAAGACCCAGCCTTGACCCATCTTCAATGCTCTAACTGAGGGAAGGAGGTTGTTCCCCAAAATCTCGCAATACATGGCCCCGGTCATCCTCTCCTTAATACAGTGCAGTCGCCCTGTCCCATGTGCAGAAAAACACCCCCAAAGCATGATGCTACCACCCCCATGCTTCACAGTAGGGATGGTGTTCTTGGGATGGTACTCATCATTCTTCTTCCTCCAAACACGTTTAGTGGAATTATGACCAAAAAGTTCTAACTTAAGCAAACTTAAGACGGGCCTTGACATGTGCTGGTTTAAGCAGGGGAACCTTCCGTGCCATGCATGATTTCAAACCATGACGTCTTAGTGTATTACCAACAGTAACCTTGGAAACGGTGGTCCCAGCTCTTTTCAGGTCATTGAACAGCTCCTCCCGTGTAGTTCTGGGCTGATTTCTCACCTTTCTTAGGATCATTGAGACCCCACGAGGTGAGATCTTGCATGGAGCCCCAGTCCGAGGGAGATTGACAGTCATGTTTAGCTTCTTCCATTTTCTAATGATTGCTCCAACAGTGGACCTTTTTTCACCAAGCTGCTTGGCAATTTCCCCGTAGCCCTTTCCAGCCTTGTGGAGGTGTACAATTTTGTCTCTAGTGTCTTTGGAAAGCTCTTTGGTCTTGGCCATGTTAATAGTTGGATTCTTACTGATTGTATGGGGTGGACAGGTGTCTTTATGCAGCTAACGACCTCAAACAGGTGCATCTAATTTAGGATAATAAATGGAGTGGAGGTGGACATTTTAAAGGCAGGACTAACAGGTCTTTGAGGGTCAGAATTCTAGCTGATAGACAGGTGTTCAAATACTTATTTGCAGCTGTATCATACAAATAAATAGTTAAAAAATCATATTGTGATTTCTGGATTTTTTTTTATATTATGTCTCTCACAGTGGACATTTCAGAACCCTCCATGATTTCTAAGTGGGAGAACTTGCAAAATTGCAGGGTGTTCAAATACTTATTTTCCTCACTGTATGCATGTGGTAAAAGACTTTTGATAAAATATAATAATTAATATAAATTACTGGATAACTTCAGAACCAAAGTGTTAAACACAACCCCATCACAATCTCACAACCCCGTTATGAGAAGTAACGGGGTTGAGTGTGACAGGGTTGTGATTTTTTGCTCAAAATGGCCACTGCTCTACATGTAGTGAATAACAGGAGAGCACATGGCATGCATGATATTAAGAAATCATGTATATTGTTAAAATAACAAAGTTCATTTTCACAAGTAATAGTTTTCTATCTGTATTTGATGTAACGGGGTTGAGTCGTTAAGCTTGACAACCACAATATCACAATATAAATAAGTTATAATTATAAGAGTAGGTGGTAACTTAACTGTGTCTGCACACAATGTTGTTCAGAAGACTTCTATGATGTCACTTCCAGTTGTTGATGTCACGTAAGGATCAATTCATTATTTTTATGGGGGGAGAATGATGTGTGTAACGGGGTTGAGGGGTTACTGAGGTACGGAACTAAATAACGTGATTTTAATGAATAATCATATATTTGCTTAGAAAAAAACCTTACCAGCTAAAAAGCTAGGATAGATATTTATGGTAATGGCAAAATGTATGGACTTTTTTCTAATTTTATTATTCATATCCCATGTACACTTTCATAGAAGGCCATGAGGGACGTGACAAAATAGGTGGTGTCAACTGAAAAAACAAGATCATTTCTAATATAAAGATAAAATTGATGTCATGTTTTTTAAACTTTATTAAAGGAGACATTTCAATTTATACAAAAATCTTTTAAAAATAGATTTTGGTGACCCAATAGATAAAATACACTTAAAAAGGTCAGAGGGACTCAAATTCTACTGGTTTCGTGGAATGACTCGCCTAACCACAGGTCGAGAGCTGTCATTGCAACCACACAACTTTGCGATGCTTTTTGTGAACGTTCGTAGGAACTATGTTTCAGGAAACATCGACTCGTTGAACTATTCTGATTACAAAAGGAACTTGCGACCATAGTTGGCTAACGACACTTTCGGGAAACGCACCCCTGATAGATAGAGAGACATATTTACTAAAAGAGTGAATCACTGACCTGATCCTTATACAGGTCTTCAGGAGTGTGTGTATAGTTCTCATAAACAATGATTTTCTCCACTTCCAGAAACTGCTTTGCAGGGTCTTTTTTCTTCAGGTTCACACCACCGATCTCCAACTTTACCTCCTGGCTCTTATCACTATCACCATCATGCAAACATATCAAAGTGATATTTGTTACATATGAACTTTAAGAGAAAAAAGTATGAACTTTGAAAAGTGATCCTTAACAATCACTATCAATAATATTCAAGGAAATCTTTTACCATATCTATACCTACAAAACCTATACCTATTTTGCTTTATTTCCAGATTTAATTATAGGCTCGTTCTTATAAGATAATAATTTCTGAAAACTACTATTATAGTTTTGTTCATTATTTGTATGTCTAACATTCGAGTATTATGTCTATTGCTATTTTTATGTCTATAGTTTTTATTTCAGTATTATTTTGAATGATTTTAATACATTAAGTTAAACAAAATACAAATGAGGAATGTTGCCTTTGAGACTAGCTGAAATAAAATAAGTTGCATTTTTTCAATATTTTATTTCATGTAACGTTTATTGTATATCATGTTACATTTTTGTTGGTTTTAGATTTAAGCCTACATATAGGATTTAATCATTTAAACATTTATTTGTAAATTAATTGTGATCATTTAAAGTGAACATTGTGCTAAAATATTTATTTAATCTTCCCAACATTTTCACATCCGTGCATTCGTACTCTATAAAACTAAGACGTAACACTCAAACCATTGCTTTTCAACTGATTTTTATTTAAAAGAGGAGAAATGGATCAGTTGATACTGGAGTGCAGAAGTTCATTCTCAGTATATACAGCATGAGAGATAAATATTCAGAGATCATCTGTTGGTGCATCACATCAAATGAGCTCACTCACAACTGCTCAAAAACATGTCAGTATTAACTTGTAAATGCATTCAAGTGCAAGTGGCAAAGTTAACAATGCTATCAAAAAGTAAAAAGGTAAATAAAAAAACACTGTACCATAAAAAAGTGTCTCTTGCATTTCATTCATATTTTCAGGAACATGATATGGTCACCCGTGGTAATATTGTTATCATCTGGGAGCCACAATAGGGAGCAAATCAAAACACTTCACATAAATGGTTTTGTTTGCATTCATTAATACCCAACAGAATCGTTTTTATCTCTTCTAGGTGCACTATGATTGTCAGGTGAAGGGAGGCAACTTCTCAAAACACACCACACACTCAAACAAATGTATTTCTTACTGGCAAACACTCACGCACTCACTCACAAGCATTACTATCATCACTATCATGCCCGTCCAGAAATATTAATCCATCATTCTCCTTCCAGTGTGAATCACACATGCCAAATACAAATCCTCCACTCCACTCCTACACATCAAATGGGATCTATGCTCTCTATGGAGCACTTAAGCGCTAATACTATAAATGGAACATCTGAGAAAAGCAGGACATGCCAGACCATTGAATCAGTCATCAAACTGCTTCTCAGAAAATAAATTCACTCCATTATTTCAAATTCCACATGCACCATGCTCAATGAGCACTAGGAGGCGCTCAGGAGTTACATTCATCAATTGTGGACTACATTGACTGAAATCAATTCGGAGGGTATTTTTTCCCCCCATCAGTAGCAATGACCAGTTCACCACGTCAGTGCATCTCCTCTATAGTTAAGGCACAATAAATGTCCTTTTGTAGTGTTTTCCCCTTTAATGAGTTGGCCTGTAGTGGCCTGGGGTAGTTGGGAGATTTCCCTTTTCCAAATGTGCAACTCATGTGTACTCAGATTTGCGAATGTAGTTGGATGGGACGTAACCCCTCCGTCCCCCTGCCTCCCCCAGCCACCACTCCTGGTTGCCATTCATGTCCTGGAACTCAAGGATTCGGACCCGTTGATTGGCTGAAATGCTGAGCTCATTTGCACACCGTGCACTGAAGGAGTAAAGAGCGTAATATATCTGGAGGGAAAAACAAAGGAAAATAAATATGAAGAAAAAGACCTGTTTAATAATTTTATTACACATTAAATGTTTTTATTTTATTTGTTTTGGTATTTTTTATGATTAGTTATCTTATAATGTATACAAAACTGTTGATGGCCATCAAACATATCTATAGAAGGTTTTAAAGTCAACATGAAATCCAAATTGAACCTATTAATATGAGAAACCACAGATGTCAAGTAATGCAGTTTAATTATACATTTAATGATATTAATTACATTTAATTATTTAAAATCATTATTATTACTATAGAGTAAAACTATTAATTTGCGAATCAAATGGTCTAATGAAGTAGGTAAGATTTTCAAGACAAAATTGTAATAATTAATATATAAAACCAATGTTACGTTTAATACTGTATACATTACATTAAAAAACAAACTATTTTTGTAATTATTTAACATTTTAAATAATTGCCTCAATAAACTCCTAATTATTGATTATAAATAGTAAGTAAGGTAGTTGTTAAGTTTAGGTATTGGGTTGGATTAAAGGGATAGTTCACCCAAAAATGAAAATTACCCCATAATTTACTCACCCTCAAGCCATCCTAGGTGTATAAGACACTCTTCTTTCAGACGAATACAATCAGAGCTATATTACAAAATGTCCTGGCTAATCCAAACATTATAATGGCAGTTTTAAAGACATTATAAAGTGCATCCATCCCATTATAAAAGTAATCCACACGGCTCTGGGGGGTTAATAAAGGCCTTCTGAAGCAAATGATGAGTTTGTGTAAGAAAAACATCCATATTTAACACGTTATAAAGTAAAATATGTATATCTAAAAAGTAAAATAAAATATCTGGTGGACCACCTTCCGTATTCAACTTACGAAAAAAGCGTAACTGGCGTGACGATGTAGAATATGGTCATGCAGAATAAGGCATTAATATGTGCACTAATAAACAGCTAATATCCTAGAAATATGCACGCTAATAAGCAACTAGTTAATAGTGAGAATTGAACCCTAAAATACAGTGTCACCATAATTTAATTTATTCAACTTGTATATTGTCGATCAACAAGTTATATTCTCATTTAATATCTTGTTTCACTCTGAAATATGTCACATTGTGGAAGTAAAATGGGTTGTTGTAAATGTAATTTTACTTGAAAGTTATTAATCGCTGAAATCTGGAGTGATTAAGTTGTGTTATGTACAATACGACATACCTGGTGTCCATCAATCTCAGGTTCAGGCTCTGGATCCACATACTCCTCAGGAGGGTACTGTGGCTTTTTCTGCTGTACCGAAGAGTCTCCATTTTGTCTTTGCAGTGAGCCGCGCGAGTCGTGATATCTCGAAGATGATTCATACCTGGAGTTCTTAATGGAGGAACAATCTGTCTCAGGGAAGTCTGGGGGGTCTCTGTTGTTGGTTGGAGTGGTTTGATCAGAGTCTAAAGACTCTCTGTGACTGGTGGGATTTCGGTATGAAGGCTCTGAGTGTTCCCTGTTATTTCGACAGGCTGTCTCTGACGGTTCTTTGAGATTGGGCGAGTTTCTGAAGGTGGGGTCAAGGGAATCCCTCTGATTGGCAGAGGAGTAGTTGGTTGAAGAAGCCTCTCTGTTTTTCCTTGGGGTGGTCTCCAGATTAGGGTGAGTGCGTGCTGATGAGAAGCTGACAGTCGATGTCTCCTGGTTGAAAGTCAGAGTGCTGTTACTATTCTGCCGTGAGAACATGGGAGAAGAGCCACCGTAGCCCGACTCGTTTGAAGATTGGCTCTCAATGGAAACATCCGATTGACTCCTGCGTGGATTGTAGGGCTTTAAGAAGGAGCTATATACAAAGCCCTTCGTAACTAAAGAAAAACAGAAAAAGAGGGTGTTCAAGCCAAATGCCTTTTAGGAAATGCAGACATGTGAATCATACACAGACAATTCAATACAAACCTCCATTGTCTATTAGCCAGCGGTTCTGGCTGCCCATGGGGTCTTGCTGTTTGATGACACCCACCATGTCTCCCTCCAGTACGGACACATCCAGGTCCTGTGCCGCGTTAAAATTTCTTTCAGCCTGGTAGAGTTTCTCTGGCCCGTATCTTGCCAGAAGTGCTGCTCGGTGCTCATCCGTCTGTAGCACATAGTTTGGCTGCAATGTCAGACAGAAAAAGAGGAAAAAATAAAAAGAGTAGAGAGTGAATAATAGACATAATACTGCCTGAATAATGTCTTTCTTCATGGTGTTTGGCTGTGCTGCTGAAAATGTACATGTTTTTTAAGTTAAACAATACATTTAAACCAGCTTAAGCTGGTTTGTTTGTCTGGTTTTGTTTGTCTACTAGACTGACAAGCTGCAAAGTGTTGTCAAGTCTGATCAGCTAACCACCTTGGTTAAAGCTTAAAAAATGTTTGAGATTAACTCTTTCCCCGTCATTGATGTAATTTTCCGGCTTTGTGTGTTTTCACTGTTACATGGCATTTTTATTATTATGCATCTTCTGAAAGAGTAGATAATCTCTGGATCAAAACAGGCAAAAAAGGAGCAGAAAGCTTCTCAGCTTCTCGTTCAAAATGTTTTTTTTTTATTAAACTTACCCACATTCAAGTGTTTATAAAAAAGAATGCATGAAGCTAGAAAAGCTTTAAAAAGCTTACTTTTGATATATTGCATGTTCAGATAAATAAAACATAAAACATTTGTGAAAATGATAAAAAATGCTGGTGGTGGCTGACAACATTTTTATATAAACTAAAAGGGGAAAGAAAGGAAGATATTTAAAACTAATTAACTCTGTTGCTAAGAAACAGTTATTGTAGTATTATATAAATTATATTATAGTGTTTATTAATATTAATATTATTAAAATAATGCTGAAATTATTTTGTACTTATATTTGTATATTTTCAATTTCAATTTCATTTTAAGTTGCAGTAATTGTTTGCTTTTGTGCTTTAAATAAAGTAAATTTAACTTTTTTTATCAACTTTTTTTATTTTATCAACTAATTATTTCAGTTAATTGCCACGGCAACATTTCAAGTTTCATTTACATTTAAGTTTTGTTCAGTTTAAATGTTCCATCTAACATTAATATTCTATTTTAGCTTTATTTAAATGACTGAAAAAGATTTTTAGTTCATTTTTTAATTTAATTTTAGATAAGAAAACCTGTTTTTTTTTTTTTTTATCAGGCTGCATTAGGGAAAACTCACAGGGCCTTGCTTCTTGGAGTTCTGCTTCTCCAGAGTCTTCTTCTCAAAAGGTTTGCGTACAGTAGTGGGAAGATTATCGGGAAAGAAACTGAAGCTCTGAAGTAAATCCAACACTCGTGTGTGCTCTTCTTGGAACAAGGATACCAGATTTCCTTCTGTACCACCCAAACCAGATAGCTGCAGGGATGTAAACACATAATAAGTTTAAAAGAATTATAAAGGACGAAAACATCACAGGATGAATGATGTCGATTATGTAGATATTGATGAAACAATGTCCTCACCTGCAGCAGTGGTGTGAGTTCTCCCAGCGTGAGTGAAACGAAATCTCTCTGGGCTTGAGCGAAGCCCCTCACACAGCTGGTGAACAGATCTTCGGCTGCACGGTGAAACTTGGGCAGCTCATCCAGCAGCTGGGCGTTCAGAGCTTCGTAGTTATTCCTCGCTGCCTGTAGCTCCTCCTGCACACGCTTGTCCTTCAGCCTCTCTGCACGCTCCTTACAGTTGTCGTAGTCCAGCAGCTTGTCTCTACGTTTCTGGATCAGTTTGTGGGGACCGGCGAACATATTGAGCAGCTGGGTGAGGGGAGTGATGACTAGGACTTCTGTCCTCTCCTTCTGCTCAAAGACAGACAGACATGCATTCATTTAGAAAGTCAAGATATAGTTCATAACAATATGTGCTTCATTCAAATCAATGCATAATGGTGGAAAACAAATATTTGAACTCATTAAAAGAAATTTAGATCACCAAAAAAATTGTGTTTCACAATTAAAGGTTTAAGCAATTAAGCAATTAAAATTACTCACAAACTCTGTGAACTGTGTGTCGCTGATGCATCGATGCGCTCTTTGGAAACGTTCAGGATCCATTTGCTGTTGCCGCTCTGTGTAGATGTCACAGAAGCTGATGGCTGCCAGCACCTTTACTGAGGCTGACTCCTATTGGATTTTAAAAAGTCAGGAAAAATTACTTTATTTACTGAATTGTGAAGTGATTAATCACCACATAACACAAAAAACGTCTAACTGAATGGAAACATATGGGAAGTTTTAAGTTTATACCCTTATATGCTGCAGATAAAGGGAGATGTTCCTTATGAAGGATTTGATGAGTCTCTCCTGAAGTCTGAATCTTTTCTCTGCATCATCAAAGGCTTCATCTTTGATCTAAGAAGGAATGAAATGCAGTTTGGTTAACACCAATTATCAACTGAATCTCTCAGTCCGGTAATGGAGTCATAATAACAGTGCCAATGTACCTGAGGTGAGATCCCAGTCAGGTGCTTTAAATGGCTGCTCACTCTGTTTGACTTCTTGATGATGGAGTGCATACTCAGCTTTGAGATCTTGTCAATGAGCCTGTCTTCATCGACTTTGCGGTACTTCACCACTATAGACAACAGATGGTGCTGTTGAGTTATGGATCACACTCAGAGCATACGCACAGCCAGAAGACATTCTGTCCCATAGACAGAATGATAGAGTGATAAACAAATAGAACAATAGATAGACAGAATGATAGACCTAGATATAACTATATAGAGATAGAACGAATGACAGACAGATAGAACGATGGAATGATAGATAGATAGATAGATAGATAGATAGATAGATAGATAGATAGATAGATAGATAGATAGAACTATATAGAGATAAAATGACAGGCAGATAGAATGATGGAACGATAGATAGATGGTAGGGATGCCACAATTCTCAATATAATATTGAACCGTTCAGTACGGCATTCGCGGTTCAATACGCGATTGTGAATTGCGTTTTTTTTTGTTTTGCATTTAATTAATAATTTTTCTACAAATTCTATAATTTGCCTCCATCCCAATATACTGAACAACGCGACATACATTCACATCACACGTTAGTGGTAGAGTTATACTCACGGAACACTATAGTTATTCACAATCACGAAAGTTCATTATTTGCACGTTATAAGGTCACGTTCTTCGTGTTTTTTTGAAGCTTTGATTGTGTTTACAGTGTGCAATATAACATGTGTTCATGTTTTGCGTGTAAAAAAAGGGAAAGGTCACGGAAAAGGTCACGCCTCTTAATGGGGAGATGTATGCGCTCAATGATCTCTAAGTACAGCGTCCCTGGGAAAGCCACACAAAGGTGATTTAACTCCGGGATGAAAATAACAGCGTCTCGACGACATGGCGACAAACAGTCAAACGCAACACTTCCTTTTCTCCACGCAACACTTCCTCTTCTCCACGTGGGAGAGCAACAAGACCACGCCCCCTTTTTCGCATATTCTTGTGGGCGGAGGTTAGTCTGTTCTACTGTTCTACTGACGTCATTAATGAAGGAAGTACCAGGATGTAGTCCAAGCCGGCCGTTCGCTGTAGGCTTTGAAAGGGAACTTCTGTTAAATAAAATATCTCGCTTGCCATTGAACTTTGAGCTTTATAATTTTAAAATTAAAATTTTAAATAGATAGACAGACAGAACGATAGAATAGACAGATCAACAGACAGAATGACAGACAGAATGAACGATGGAATGACAGACAGACAGACAGACAGACAGACAGATAGATAGAATTACAGACAGACAGTTAGATAGATAGACAATTAATGATAGAATAACAGATAGAATAACAGATAGATAGATAGACAGACAGACAGACAGACATACAGACAGAATGAACGATAGATAGAATTATGGAACAATAGACAGATAGATAGAATGACAGACAGAAAGAACGAACGAACGAACGATGGAACGATAGAATGACAGACAGACAGACAGAAAGAATGAATGATGGAACAATAGATAGAACGATGGAATAATAGATAAACAGGCAGACAGATAGATCGATAAAATGACAGAGACAGACAGAAAGAACGATGGAACGATATACAGATACTGTATATAGAATGACATACAGACAGAAAGAATTAAAGATGGAATGATATATAGAACAATGGAACGATAGATAGACTGATGGAAAGATAGACAGAAAGAATGAACGAACAATGGAATGACAGAGACAGACAGACAGATCCTTTCTTCTTTTGTATTCATTGATATTGACGTTGATCTCTTTAGAGAATGATGGAACGATAAGATAGAATGCACGATGGATCGATAAATAGATAGACAGAACGATAGAATAGACAGATCAACAGACAGAATGACAGACAGACAGAAAGAATGAACGATGGAATGACAGACAGACAGATAGATAGACAGATAGATAGACAGATAGATAGATAGATAGATAGATAGATAGATAGATAGATAGATAGATAGATAGATAGATAGATAGATAGATAGATAGATAGATAGATATACCAAGATCCTTTCTTCTTTTGTATTCATTGATATTGACGTTGATCTCTTTAATGGACATCACTGCCTCGGCGAGCTGCTTCCTGTCGTGATGTGACTCAGGAGTGGTGTTGAGCAGTTCTATCAGGAGCAGGGGGTAACGCATCACTCTCTGCACTGGCTTTATCAAGAAGGAACCCAGATTAATGTAGTTTGTCTTTCCCCTGTGACAGAACAAAAGGGTGAGAGAGGGAGATAAAATGAAAAAGAGTGATTTATATGCTCATCTAGGTAACATTCTTCATCCTCCTCTGACAAAGACTGGGGTCACTGAACACACACATTGTTTTCATCCATCAATGATCAACTGGCTCGCTGTCAACCACTTTTAAAAGGGTTACAGTAGACACAGTAGGCTACTAAGACATGCTAACAAAGAGAGCACACTTTCTGACTGATGGGATGAAAACAGAGGAGATCCAAATCCAGAGACGAAGCATGATTTGAATGTTACGGAAAAATAATTTGGATTTAACATCATGAAGCAATTACATCACTGCAGTTAATTTTTTTTTTCTTTTTGACAAATTACACCAGTTAAATTGGTTTATAAAGTACCACACCATGAGCTCAGATTGTTAATAACCGTTTCACATGCCACCAAAAGCATTAAATCAATTGCAAGAAAAATAAAATAAAAAATGGTTTAAAATAGGTTTTTAAAAAATATTTTCCTACTGGGGTCATATTCTGACTCAAAAGTCATTTTTTGCACAACTTGCATCTAATTTGTAAAGCTGAATAAATTGAAAAATTAACTAACTTTAATCACAACCATCTTTTGAACTATTCCAGTTTTTTAAAACATACAGCCAATCAGTGTAGTCTGATTAAAAAACAAACGACTCTTAAAGGGTTAGTTCACCCAAAAATGAAAATTCTGCCATTAATTACTCACCCTCATGTCGTTCCAAACCCGTCATATAAGACAAATGATATGTTTTAGATATATAACGAAAAGATATTATTTTAAATCCGAGAGGTTTCTGACCCCTCCATAGAAAGCTATTTAATTACCACTTTCAATGCCCAGAAAGGTACTTTCAATGCCCATGTGACTACAGTAGTTCAATATTAATTTTATGAAGTGACAAGAATGCTTTTTGTGCGCAACCCCCCCCCCCCAAATAACAACTTTATTCAACAATCTCTTCTCGTCTGTGCCAGTCTCCTACGCTGTTGACGTAGTAAATACAGCGCATCGCTTTCGAAACGCTACGTCAGAATGACGGCTTACCATTGGCCAACGCTGTTCATGTGAGCATCACAACATATGCGTGTGATGCTGACACAGGAGCTAGCCAATGGCCAACTCGGAAGTGCTGCACTGTTTACCCAACGTCAACAGCATGGAGACCGGCACAGATGAGAAGAGATTGTTGAATAAAAACATTATTTTTGGGAGGTTTTGCGCACAAAAATTATTCTCAACGCTTCATAAAATTAAGATTGAACCACTGTAGTCACATGGACTATTTTAACAATGTCTTTTCTACCTTTCTGGGCCTTGAAAGTGGTAAATAAGCTGCTGTCAAATGGAGGGGTCAGAGAGCTCACAGATTTCATCAAATAATTCTTCTGAAAATATGTTCCAAAAAATGAACTAAGGTCTTACGGTAATTAATGCCAAAATGTTAATTTTTGGCTGAACTAACCCTTTAAGAACTGGTTCTTCTAAGAAATAGTTCTAATAAAAAAAGATCAGTCTGAAACACTTCCCTGCACAATTTACAGCCTTAGCAGAGGCAGGTTTCTATATGTAAGAATATGTAAGCACAATGGGTATTAAATTAATCAGAATGAAATCTGGAAATCCCTGTCAATACCTAGGTTTACTCATTTGTGCACATTCAGAATACAAGTCAGAATATGACTCAGAATTGACAAGGAAATTACCACAAAGCACACACATAGAACATACAAGGCACCCTGGTCACGCAAGAGCACAAGGAGAAAAGGGTTACGCAGGTTAATAAATGTTCAGCATGCAGTCAGGCGCTTCACATGCAGTTGCATTAAACTTACCACTCACGGTATATCCCTCTGTCAGGGGAGAGGAAGAAGAAGAGGAGAGAAAGGGAACAAAACACATTGTTGTTTTAAACCACCTCTATCTCTTATTAGAAAGAAGCTAATGAGCTTAACACATATAATGATCTTGTTTCACACAGCGTATTTCTAAAATAAAAGTCATCTTTTGCCATTATGCTGCAATGAACATGAATGCAGCGGGCACAAGGGCAAGACAAACAAGAGAATGAAAAACTATTTTTGCACTCAATTAATAAGCTGCATGTTGCCAGGGCAACTCATGCCATGGGTGACCCGCTTCAGGCGAACAGTAACCCTGTGTGGGGCCTCCACTGGCCCCTTTCTGATCTCCCACTGAGAGCCAAAATCAAATGTCAGTCAGAGTCTAGTGCACTCAAGTGTGGAAGCTAAAAGTAATAAGACACTTTTTAAGGACCTTTTTTGAGGATTTACTTCTCTTTTTTATGGCTAGCTTCATTACGGTCACATTCTGCCACAGAATCAAAATGCTAGCAATTTCTCCAGTGGATTCAGAGTCATTTGGAATAAAGCTAAGCTGTAGTCTTGGCAAAGTGCACACACATTTCGCAAATGCCTTAATACTTGGGAAAAACATCTCAAAGTTCCCACTCCCTACTACATCATTTCTGGGACTTTTGAGATAATCTGGTGAATATTTCCGTGTATTCCCTGTTTGATCTGGTAAAACACACAGCAAATAGCAAGAATAAACCTAACGCTGTACTAACAGGAAGTGACCTAGCTTAAAAGACGTAAGAGGCAAGAACAATGTTACAATAAGAAACTAGTCAAGAAATGTTGTTGCCACAGGCAAATTGTGTTTAAGTTCAAATAAAGCCTTTTAAATAAATAAAGCTAAAGGAACAGGCTGGTAGCGATTGATGAAACGCAGTGAAACCAACAAAGTGGTGAAACTAGGTGAGGCGCATTCCTCTCCCGCCATGCATTACTAATCCACAATAACAAAGATCTGAAAAATGAGAGACATAAAGCTTCTGTGTTATGCAAAATAGACTACCATTCAAAAGTGTGGGATTGGTAAGGGTTTTCAATGTATTCGAAAGAAGTCTCTTATTACTCATTCGATCAAAAATACAATAAAAACAGTAATATTGTGTAATATTATTACCATTTAACTATTTAAATATATTATTTATTCCTGTGATGGCAAAGCTGAATTTTCATGTCAATTTAATACATCCTTGCTGAAAATGTAAAGATCCAAAACTTTTGAACGATAGTGTACTTGCATATAAAATAAGGAACATCCCATTTCTCTTACACCCAAGTACTCAATGCAGCATCTGACGTATTAAAAAAAGAACTTCCAAACCAGACAACAAGAAAGGCAAAGATGTTTCCTGTTGTGGAATTCCACAGATATCTCTAGTTATCCTATGTCTAATCAGATGAGTGCATTTCAAGTAGAAGTGAATAAAAAATGAACTTGTTCCTCCAGATCCTTAGACACTGAGACGTATCTCAATGATGACGCGAGTAAGCCAGCACACCTTGTAGCATTGTCATGATGCTGCATTACTATACAATTCTGTCAACACCACATGAGAGACAATCCCAGATACCATTAAAAATGACAGATCATGTGTAACGTTAAATAACACAATTAGTGTCCACGTTTTACACACTATTAAAAATCTTGACTAGCATTAACATGCTCAACCGGATCTGGACATGCGTTGGTAGTGGTAACCACATCATGCAATGAGCCGAAGGTATCTGACTCATGAAGAACAATGACTGTCCTTTGGTTAAAATTACCTGAGCTTCTCTAGACATTCCAACACGTGCTTCTGGATGTTCTCGTCCTTCTCATAGGTCTCCAGTAAAGAGATGGCGTCGTCATGATTTTGGCAATAGATCTTGTAAACCTCCTCCAACTCACCTTTGTAGTCCAGGAACACTTGACCTGAATGAACAAAAAATTAATATGGTAAAATAGCAATATGGAGACTGATCGCAAAATATAATGCGAGTTCAGGGATTTTTTTGCTCTAACCTGTTGAGTCAGTGTCCTGGAGGGTCTTGTAGAGTCGACGGGAAAGGTCAATAACAGAGTTGATGTTTCCAAAGAGACCATCAAAGTCAATATTCTGGACCTACAAGACATGTGGACATTTAAGATCGAATGGTTCTCATTACATAAAATACACCATTCATGCTCGTTGAGTGCTGTCATTTTACGGACCTGTTTCTTCTGCAAAGGCAGAATGATCTCTTTCACACACATCTGAAGATCCTTGATGTAGTCATGTTCTGTCTGCAGAAGCTCCTCTATGACCTTTAATCTTTTCTCCATCATCCTTTGTTCGGGGTCTTCAGCGGTGGCCGCTGATGCCGGGGATGATTCCAGAGACTTTGGCTGGGAGGCAAGCAGGGTCATCTCTGATATATGAGAGAAAATACCCTCGTCAATCACAAATCAATTCTGGTCAATAATTATTATATTTTTAAAGCTTTGTTTTGATAAAACAGTGTGAAACAACTGTAGCAGAATGTATAAAACAACTTTATGACTGCTGAAATCAAAATTATGACTAATGGCGGAAAATTATGTCAAATAATTATTATTAATTATTATTTAGCCTTTCAGTTTTAAAATGTCCACTACACTACAGAATGATAGATTGAACAACCAAATGATAGACTGAACAACAAAATGATAAATATAACGACAGAACAATACATAGAACAGAACGATAGAGCGACAGATAGAACGTCAAATATCAATTGACAGAATGATAGATAGAACGACAGATATTGATCAAGTGTGCCGCACTATCGTGGCTCAACTAGTATGATAGATAGAACGATAAATATAGAACGAGATTTATAGAAACAGTGAGGAAAATAAGTATTTGAACACCCTGCTCTTTTGCAAGTTCTCCCACTTGGAAATCATGGAGGGGTCTGAAATTGTCATCGTAGGTGCATGTCTACTGTGAGAGACATAATCTAAAAAAAGAAAATCCAGAAATCACAATTTTTTTTTTCAACTATTTATTTGTATGATACAGCTGCAAATAAGTATTTGAACACCTGTCTATCAGCTAGAATTCTGACCCTCAAAGACCTGTTAGTCTGCCTTTAAAATGTCCACCTCCACTCCATTTATTATCCTAAATTAGATGCACCTGTTTGAGGTCGTTAGCTGCATAAAGACACCTGTCCACCCCATACAATCAGTAAGAATCCAACTACTAACATGGCCAAGACCAAAGAGCTGTCCAAAGACACTAGAGACAAAATTGTACACCTACACAAGGCTGGAAAGGGCTACGGGGAAAATGCCAAGCAGCTTGGTGAAAAAAGGTCCACTGTTGGAGCAATCATTAGAAAATGGAAGAAGCTAAACATGACTGTCAATCTCCCTCGGACTGGGGCTCCATGCAAGATCTCACCTCATGGGGTCTCAATGATCCTAAAAAAGGTGAGAAATCAGCCCAGAACTACACGGGAGGAGCTGGTCAATGACCTGAAAAGAGCTGGGACCACCGTTTCCAAGGTTACTGTTGGTAATACACTAAGACGTCATGGTTTGAAATCATGCATGGCACAGAAGGTTCCCCTGCTTAAACCAGCACATGTCAAGGCCCATCTTAAGTTTTCCAATGACCATTTGGATGATCCAGAGGAGTCATGGGAGAAAGTCATGTGGTCAGATGATACCAAAATAGAACTTTTTGGTCATAATTCCACTAAACGTGTTTGGAGGAAGAAGAATGATGAGTACCATCCCAAGAACACCATCCCTACTGTGAAGCATGGGGGTGGTAGCATCATGCTTTGGGGGTGTTTTTCTGCACATGGGACAGGGCGACTGCACTGTATTAAGGAGAGGATGACCGGGGCCATGTATTTTTAGATTATGTCTCTCACAGTGGACATGCACCTACGATGACAATTTCAGACCCCTCCATGATTTCTAAGTGGGAGAACATGCAAAATAGCAGGGTGTTCAAATACTTATTTTCCTCACTGTAGATATCAATAGATACAACGATAGAACATAGATAGATAGAACGATAAATATCGATTGATAGAACAGATAGATAGAACAATAGATAGAATTATTGAACGATAGATAGAACAATAGTTAGAATTATTGAACGATAGATAGAATGATAGATATAGGACGATAGATAGATAGAATGATAGATAGATAGAACGATAGATATATAGAACGATAGAACGATAAATAGAATGATAGATAGAACGATACATAGATAGATAGATAGATAGATAGATAGATAGATAGATAGATAGATAGATAGATAGATAGATAGATAGATAGATAGATAGATAGATAGATAGATAGATAGATAGATAGATAGATAGAATGATAGATAGAACGATAGAACGATAAATAGAATGATAGATAGAACGATAGATAGATAGAACGATAGATAGATAGAACGATAGATAGATAGAACGATAGATAGAACGATAGATAGAACGATAGATAGATAGATAGATAGATAGATAGATAGATAGATAGATAGATAGATAGATAGATAGATAGATAGATAGATAGATAGATAGATAGATAGATAGATAGATAGATAGATAGATAGATAGATAGATAGATAGATAGATAGATAGATAGATAGATAGAGACATAAGATTTCACACCGGTCTGAATTAATTATACTCATTTATAAAACATGAAGGGAGAACATGGGACACATGAATTGAGCTGCCAGGAAAAATAGGAAAGAGAAGGCAGTTTGCCCTGCGTGTTGCCATTGGCTGCCCAGAGGATGTCATGGCTTGGAGTTAAGTTTGACCGCTCTTTGATCTTTTTGGTCAGATCTGGCACTCAAATGGGTCAGGGGCATGAGAGTGTGGGAGGGAGATCTGCTCTCATGCATCGGTGCCTCCCCACAATGCTGCCCGAGATGTTGCTTTATGGAGGTACAAAGGACTGTCAAAGCACGCAGTGAGACATGGACCCGCTCAGGGGGCAGAGGGAGGCATCTGAGGTGGATCCTGGGACTATGCATAAGTCTGTGACAGCTACGATGACTTCAAGTTTCAAAATAAAGGAAGGATGAATAAAATTATGATTGAATGCGATAGTGTATGCTCATGATATGCGTGTGTGTGTGAGAGTTTCTGTCTCGTTTTACAGTCAAAACGTTAATAGAGATTCATTTAGCTTGCCTCTGGCTTAAGACTTCTTAGCCATCTGATGTGGTGACTCATTCTGACATCACGCTACAATAAATCTTTAAATGATTTGGTAAAGGCTGATAATAAGAGATTTAAGCTCAACCCAAATGGCCTTGTAATTCCATTACACATTTGACCTCTGAAATGTCACAGCATAATTGTCCATAAATGAAATCTTCAGAGCCTCTATTCTGACCACACACACCAATAATAATATTAGTAGTTGACACAATATGTACATTCAATGATTGATTCTTACATTTGATCCCTACAATACACAATTTACATTAGTTAGCAGAAAGCATCCTTGGATGCGACCTGTTGTTTTCGATAAACAACAAAACTATGATGACAGCCACTCTGACTCATCCAGTCAAATTTTGTTGTATGATGCTACTGGAAAATAAAATTAAACCTTTTTAAATTATCAATAATACATTTACATTACATTTACATTTAGCAGACGCTTTTATTCAAAGCGACTTACAAATGCGAGCAATAGAAGCAACTAGAACAGTCAAGGGCAACAGTATGCAAGTGCTGTAATATATTATTTAAGTATAATGTTAATATAATTAAATCACCTCCATTTATCAATTACAGCCCTGAGTTTTTATTTTCTTCAGCTGACAGGACAAAAACTGTAGCCTTAACTAAAGCAATGATGGATCATGCACAATACAACCAGTGGCGTTGCACAGTTATTTTTAATAATAAAAAAAAGATTAACAACTACTACTAATAATGTTATCTCTCTATAGAACTAGGCCTCTGTATGGTCAAACTTGTAGACAACAAGCATGCACTATTATATCCCTCTACAACATTGTACAACTAAATGAACAATAAATGAGGTCATTTACAATTATTTTCCAAGTCTTTGTACAAAGCCCATCAATATTGATGCAGAGTGCGCAGCCCATACTAACCAAAGATGAAAAAAAAAAAAGTTTGTCTATACAGCATCTTTCATCCATGTACTAATTGTTCTACTTTACATATATATACACACACACACACACACACACCACTGCTACAATGCAACATGTTATTATGACCCACATCTAGTTAATAGGCTTATTCATTGTTCTGAACAAAATCTTCAAAGAGCAAATTCTCACAATATGTTCATTCAGATGGAGCTTAACTATGTGAGCTCAGACAGTCTAAAACAACACGTTTTGATCAAAGATTTATTTTTAAAATTCCATCCTGAATGTAAGAATCAGTCATCAAAAAGCACATGTTGATCTATTATGAATATTGTGGATTTATGGAGTTATGTCAGTTATAAGAGCAAGCAATAAAATGCAGTCAGTTATGAGTATTTTACTCTTTTTTTCATTCTGAAACATGGATATTTTGTGGTCATGGATATTTTTGTTTCAGAATGATAAAAATAGAGTAAAATGTTAACATATACTCATAACTGACTGCATTTTATTGCTGTTCTGAAACTAGCCTCAGAAAACCTTTTCATGTTCGTGGTTCATTCCTATAACCAAGGTCTGTAAGGTGATTTACAAGCAAATGCTGAGAGAGCAAAAATGAAAACGATTGTAAATGTATGAAATACAGAAAGCAGGAGAGAAAACGAAACCGAGAGCAGGAAAAAGCTTCACGAAGTTCAGTACAGCACTTGTGATGAGCTGCGCTAGAACTAAGGGTTAATTTCAAGACTGTGTGCCAGAGCTCATAGACTTCTGTATGTGTGCCATGGTCTGCTGAATGGCAGAGGGTAATCTCGACCCAGCACACACATACACAATGGCTTCTCTTTCTGTTTCTGTGAACATAATTGATAGTGACATTATGTTTGGTCTGCTTCCAGGGTCGTGCTACAGCCAGTGCAAACCATGTGTTGCCCACAAATGCAGACCCAAGGATGGCAAAGAAGGGGAGGCTTGTTTAAAATTGAACTCTGAATAAAAATACTGCATCCTAAAAAATTCTGAACTATGCTCTCCAACTTAATAATAAAACATAATTGAAGAATTTATCTTCCAGAATCTGGCAGTAAGTTTTGAGAGTTCATTTTAGTCCATCTCTGCAAAACGGACTTCAGGATGGACTAAAATGAACTCCCAAAACTTACTGCCAGATTCTGGAAGATGAATTCTTCAAACAGTGGTGCAAGAGGATGTGGTGCTGGTCCTTCAAGAGTCACTCTCAACCTATCTGTCCATAAAGTCTATAAAAAAAAACAGTCTTCACGTATTTTACAACACTTCAGCTGGTGATTCTTATTTAGTGGGGGTCATCTTTTAGGATTCTTTACCTAATTTAAGTCTCTGAGATCCTGACACCTTGCACTTCTGGAGACTCCTGGTAGGTTGCAGCTCTGGAAAATGGTGGCGCTGGAGACTAAAGGGTTCCTGATGGTTTCACACTTAATTCTTCACCTTAATTCTTTTGCACTTAACAGATGTCTTTTCTCCGCCACATGTTTTTGTCTGACCCTGCTGACCCAACGAGCATTTCACTGTCCAATGGTCATGCCTTAACTGCAATGTCTAGTATTGCATTAGTATTGCATCCTTCTCATGGGTATTTAATAATTTTTAAATTAAATCTCTTTTTTTGGCTCAATTTATCTGTAAAAGAAAACATGCCTAATAATTCTGCACACCTGAATAAGGTGTTTTTCATTACCAGCCTTCATGAACAATTATATATCACTTATACATGATTAAATACTAAATTAATAGTAGTTTTAGGATTACTGTGGTTTGGAATTGGTCAAATGTGCCTGGAAAAAAATATGATCAGAAAATCAATGTGCCTAATAATTCTGCACACAGTGTCATTATATATATATATATATATATATATATATAAATGAAAGAAATTAGCAAAGCAAAAGCTGAATCTTCACTAGCGGTCTCAGACTTGAAGCTTTAATAAGTTATTTATTGGTTAAAATAAGGCACAGAAACACACTATATTATTGTAAATCCATCAATGTTCACGCTCCATAAACCACTAGTGTTGAATCTTAAAAAGGCCTCAGGACAATCAAACTAATGATACGCGCACACACAAAGCCAAGGAGGCGTAAACTAGTGTACACAGCCACACAACACTTCTCTCACAAACACCTTTACACCATGAACCTGACAGTGATTTGCCAATCATACTGAACATTTCAATTAATCTATGTAGCAAAGTCTTTCTATCTTCATGCGTTTCTGTGTCGGCGACACATCAGCATTCAAAGAAAGGACTGGGCCTCTAAGACATCACCCACCTGTTACCCCCAAAACTCCTCGTCTTCAATGCCACACACAAACACACACCAGAGGTCACAGGCTGTGCATTCCTCTAAAGCTGAGTGGAATTGCTCCATCCAACTGTATCAACAGGGACTACTCTCTCTGGAAGACACAAACTCCATTCTGTCCCCGCATTACCATCTGAATGCATGGGAACCTGCACCATTACACACAACTGAGCGAGCACAGAGACAGTTACTCGCACACTAAAGCCTGGAGCTGGATTTTGATGCTGTTAAAAAAAACTGCACTGACACTTTTCATTTAGGGAGGTCTACTTCACATTTTTGGAGTGACCGGCTATTTGGGACATGGCCCCACCTCATTGAGCCTGAATTCCATCAAGATCTTGAGGATCTCTCAATGCCAAGGCCTCTTTGCCTTTCAGCACTCTTAATCTGTTTCTGTTTAAAGTGGGAGTCTTTGTTCAGGTGTACCAGGGAAGCAGGTGGGCGCCCATTTTATTTGATGTGTATCGAGCTGAACTTCAAAAATGATCAGTCAATATTTATTTACTTGTTTATATACTTAATTATACATATTCTGTATACATTTTATTCATACATATGATATTCATAATATTGTTGGTAGGTACAGACTTAGAAACTTCCAAATGGGAGAGCAAATATATGCATATAAAGTGGCCTGTCTGTTATATTATTCTACAAGGTCAAACAATTAGGTCATTTTGCAAGATCAAATGTGGTACAGAGAAAGCAAACTATTTTATTACTCTGAAAATGAACTGATAACATTTTTATTTGTGTGAAACTCAAGGGTATTTTATGGTCTGACTGTGCAGAGCTGTTTATGTCCCTTTCTAGTCTAAGGTCACATGAATTATCAGGACTGTGTGTTCAACACAAAGTTCACATAAGACTGCCCAGTTACCATGGACACCTTTCACAACTGACATGAGAGTAAGTGTGGGAGCGAGACGCATAGTATGTGAGTGAAAGCTGCATGTTGCCACAAATATCCAGTCCCTTTGACAGATTTACGGCACTAGTCAGAATTAAGAACGAAGTAAACATGGTTTGGAAAATTAAAGTATGTCGTCCTCAAATCTTACAAGGCTTACAAGTACTGGTAAAATTCTGCATATGTGAAATTATTTTGAATATATTGCATAAGAACAGTATTTGAGTTACACCACAGAAATCTGCGTCATTGAACCCGCTTTTTGTTCTGTTGTTCAAAAGGCTGCAGGTTCACATTCCAGTTCTCTGTCCCGTAGTCAGTGTCTGATTTGTGTGGGATGTGACACACCCGTAATAAACGTGAGTAAGCATTCCATTAACCCCTCCACATCCTCTCAGACTCACGCTTGTTTCAAAACATCCTAACCTTACTTGGAAAAGTAAATAAAGTCTGGCATTGTTTTCTAATAAATGTCGTGGCCTTGCTAGTATCATATCTAACGTATCTACAAAGTAATGAACAGGAATGTCAAGTGGGACTCTATTGAAGAGATTTAGACTCTTTCTGAAGCAATCCTTAAAAAAATAAAACCATGTTTTCCACTGGTGGCATTTAAATGCTTATATACAACTATTTTATTTCTGTTGATTATTAAATCAATTTGATCAAAGCACTTCACTAAAGGGCTGGCGATTGTGCATGTCTATGTGGTGCCATTAGTAAATGAACATTGTCATGATGCCAATTAGTGATCGACCGATATATTATCGATTTACCGATATTTTCCCCGATATTTAAGCATTTTACCATAATCGGATATCGGTTTTGTAATATCGGTTTTACCGATAAACGACGCGCAGGATCGTCATTACAGAGCATCTGAGGCGAGACGTGGGGAGACGAGACAACGGCGTGCACAGGTAAAGTATACTTGACTGCTCTGCTGTAATTAGTAAACTTTATTTAACATAAGTCATTAATACACAAATTAGATGTTACATAAATTCCTGAAATCTAGCTAGTTTATTCAGGATTTGATGGATTATTTTACATGCCTCCGTGAGCTTGTCTCCGAGTCACGTAAAATAATCTGTCAAGTCCTGTCCAAATACAGACGCAACTTTGCATGAATTAAATAATACAGCCATGAACGAGCACATGTTGGAAATAAAAGCGCTGAATTTAATTCTCTCTCTGTTGTCTATGCTCATCATTAGTCTCATGAAGTCGTCTGTATTTTGCTGTTCACGCAGCGGGTTGATGCTCAGGAAATAGGCCACCGCATATAACTTTAACAAGATTCACTTGTTTAAAACACCGTAATTAATTATATAAACATTTAATTAACCATTATTTCGTTAATAAACATCGGAGTAAACAACTCTATGATATTAATTATTTATTATCTCCGCGAACGATCGCAGTTTGAGTAGTTCTGTGTAATTGCATAGATAAACATCAGTTTTTCAGCAGACATTTCATAATCTAGAACAACAAAAACATTTATAATTCTGATATAATTTAACATACCATTTGAGAAATGCAATAAAATATGATGTTTTGTTTGTTATATTCCAATATTTCAGAGAATATTATTCAGTTATTTAACATTATCCAGCTAATTATTCTTCACTCTTTAACCTATTAAACAGTTTATAAATCTACTAAAACTGTAGTTTAAAATTAAGTATTACATTTCGGAGCCATTTATGAAAACAAACGAAATGGGGCAGAATGCTTAAAGACTCTGTTCTGCTCAACTGGGAGTATTAAAGGGTTAGTTCACCCAAAAATGAAAATGATGTCATTAATTACTCACCCTCATGTCGTTCGACACTCGTAGGACATTCGTTCATCTTCGGAACACAAATGAAGATATTTTTGTTGAAAGCTGATGGCTGAGAAAGGCCTCAGATAGGCCTCCATAGGGATTCAGTGCCGGTTCTACGTCATATTCTCGCGCATGCGCCGTGGTGCTTCTTGAGTTCACGGCAGAGACAGACAAGGAGGACAAGAACTTGTGGAATAAAGTCGTTATATTGATTTTTTTTTTCGCTCAAAAACTATTGTCGTCGCTTCGTAAAATTATTGTAGAGCCACTGTAGTGAGATGGACTTTGTAACAACGTTTTTAGTGCCTTTTATGGGTCTTGTGAGTGTAAATATACTGAATCCCTATGGAGGCCTATCTGAGGCCTTTCTCAGCATCAGCTTTCAACAAAAATATCTTCATTTGTGTTCCGAAGATGAACGAATGTCTTACGGGTGTCGAACGACAGGAGGGTGAGTAATTAATGACATAATTTTCATTTTTGGGTGAACTAACCCTTTAAGCTACATTAAACAGCAATGTTATGGTGGTTTAGATTGGTTGTTTTTGTTTTTTAATTGGTTAGAATTACTTTTATGTGCTTTATTTATTTTACCTTTTTTCCAGCTAATCGAAGATTTTATTTTTTAAACAAAAACAGTGCACTTTTTTATTTTTTGCACTTTCAGACCCCTCTATTTATTGGTGTATAAATAAGATTTGTTTTGTTTTCTATGCAAGGAGAGAGTGATTGTTATAAATAAAATGGTTTGTTCAGTTCAGTGGTGTTGTAATCGTGTCAAAAACTGAAGAATAACAGTAAATAAATATCGGTTCTCGGGCACATATAAACAAAAATTATCGATATCGGTTCTAAAAAAATCTATATTGGTCGATCACTAATGCCAATACCATGTAACAAATTATTCTTGAGTCACAAAAATGTACGGCTTAGGTGACAAGCTCAAAAACTGAGAACTGAGCACACACAAGCAAAGATGGCAGAGTTGGAATCACATACTTCTAGGTGTTCTTGTGCTAGCTGAACAACTGCTATTGAGATGAACTAGAGTGTTAACAAATAAACAGCTAAAACTGGACATATTTTTACCTTTATCGAGCACCTGGCAGTTAGTTTGGCTACTCTGACGCATTGTCTTCTCTTTCACAGTTCAATTAAAAACACCTGCACAACGTGTCTAGACCTATAACTTCATTAAAATATCACCATATTAACCAATGCAATCTTGGTGTTATGCTTGAATATCAGGTTCACAATACCACCTCTTTTACACAGAACTCCTGATTCACAGAATGTGATCAAATCACGCCCATGACTCAATGTGCATATTGGTGTAGTCCAAGTCATTTAGTCGTATATAATCCCCTTAACAGGCTGAGATTAGCATTACAGAGATATTGCGTAATTGCATGCATCCTAACACTCCGGGTCTTTTATCAGGGGGCCTACTGGGACAAAGCACAATGTTTATGCACAAAATGAAGATGTGATTTCTGACTCCACCCGAGAGCATTTCCCGCTTCAGTTACACAAAGAAGAGCTTTACTACTATCATAGATCCTCATGCCCACTGTCATAGACTCTTCTTATCTGGAACAGCACAGATGTGTTAGTGTCAATTTCAGTACTTGGAGGAAAAATTACTCTCAACACATGGGTAAATATTCAGTCTCGATTTAAAATTTCAGTAAGTCAAGGGCAAAGGCAACAGTGTGTGGCAAAGAGCAGTAACGAAGCATTTGTTTTTCAGGATGTGTGTGAGAGCTCCTGACCTATATTAACTAGCTAATTCCCTCCTCAGCCTGTGACTTGAGGCTTTTGTCTGCCAAGCTGGCCCTTGACTTAATGTTGTACAAACGTTGTGTGAGGGTTGGTTGAAGGTTTCCACTTAATCCCCTTCCAGCCCACTGGCTTGGGCATCTGCACTGGGATTACAAAGACCAGCAACAGGCGACTCAAAAAATAAAGGCATACCAACATACACTGCTGATAATATACAAATAAGTTTGTTTGTGTGCGTGTACAAGATCATTATGCTGGTAAAATGTGATACCAAATGACCTCTAAAATTCATAGTAAATTATATATTTTAGAGCTTGATAATGTTTTTATTTTTATTTTTTATAAATAACAGTAATAATGATTAATTAAGTATTAAAGATAATATTATTTTAGAGAATGAATTAGTGTAGTGTAGTACATTTTTTAGTAACTTTCCAAACAGAATGACGCTCTCTAGGAAAATAAGAAAAAAAGTGAATATGAGCCAAAACAGAGTAGGAGTACAATTCAGTCAAGCTTGAAACAGATAACCTCAGATTATGAGTCAGGCAGGGTCAGCCTGGGCCTCCTTCTCACAGTGCCCCAAACTCAATAGTAAGAGGCCTTTGAAGGCTATATGGATTGGGGGGAGGGATCTGGTACCAAGCACATCCTAGTCCCAGAGATTTCCCCTGGAGTCTCTTTTCCTCCTCCTCCCCACTGAGGTGCTGACTGGAGAACTAGGTTATAGAGGATTACCCTGGGCTGAACTGACCACCTGCTCTGTGTCAGACATGAAACAAACCAGACGAATCTCCCACTCAGACACCCACTACAAGCACCCATCACCAACAACTGACAACAATAACAAACAATGACACCTCAAGCTAAAATCTAATTACACTGCTATAACTGAGGAACATCTATTCTTGACTATCAGTGAAACCTGAAAGAAGAGACACACTAAAGGAGTAGATATACAGTGCCCCATGAATATCACTGCATTAATTCCATGAACTAGTTATTCTGCCTTGGTACCTATTTTTAATGTAATACTTTCAAGTCAGTATTTAAGGAAAAGTGTAACGTGTTTGTGGATGCCACTTGGTTTGTGATTTTGAACTAAAGACATGCTAAACTAAATATGACTAGCAAAAAAGCTGAATGCTAACAATTTTTTGGGAAATCTTATGCTTGAAAAGTTAGATATGAAAAATACACAAATATTACAGACAAATGCAGCTTAAATGTCCAAATGTGTTTTGTTTTGGGGCCAATGTAAAGCTCATGGCAAAAGGGAATGTAAAATCTGATGCTTACATTTTGGTGCTTTCTTTTATCCTTGTCTGAAGTCACAGTGTCATTAAACACTAGCGGTTGTCAAACAAAAGAAAAGAAAAGAAGTCTGGAGAGAGGAGGGTGGGAGAGAGAGCTACAGAGACGCAGAGAGTGAGGGGGTGAAGAGACCGACAACAAAAACTCTGAAAAGTAATCAAACCCGTTGGACAAGTTCCCCCCTCCCTGTAAGTTTCCAAGTTCACCTCTGAGGAAAAAAAAAAATTTGAAACTCTGCTCCACACTGACAGCTTCAATATGCAGTCTCATAGACTTGCATACCTATGCATTAAGATGGTGACAACACAATCAGCACTTTTGGCATTTCCTGAATTGATTTGGAGATGTCCTAAAGCAGAGCTCTAGGACAAGGTCAGAAGCTAGTTATAAACATGGGCTTCATGTGGACAAAAATTGTACTCATTCGGTTACATAAAGAACACCCACAGCCACCTTAAGGTGTGTTTTGCCCCTACTCTGACCTCACAGATTTATTGTCATGGTACTGATGTGCTTTACCTTGTTTCTTTTTCCTGTTGGTGGCAAATTCTGACTTCCTGAGAGAGCTGGGTGCTGTCTTTCTATAGAAGCTGTTTCTGTCCAGTGAACCCACGTAAACAGGCTTCCTTGTCCGGCCATGACCTTCCGCATTCAGTTTTTCTGAACCCGGGTGATCGTTGTACCGGTCCTTGTGGTCGTAAGTGAGTTTAACAGGATCATCATATGACCTTCTCTCCTTCAGTGTCTGCTTGTGATAAACATCCTTTTCCCATTCCTTGTTGCGTCGTCCACTGCTGTGGTCAGTACTGTAACCATCTTGTTTCTGTTCTACTGAATTTGACCTTACATCTCTGTAACGCTCCCTGATTTTCTGGTCATTCTGATCGCTCTCACAACCCTTGTCTTCATAGCAGTCTTTAACACCACTATCATAACGTTCATCTTTCCAGAATATTCTTTCTTCCTTTTCTCTGCAATCATGTTGATCTCCCTCTCTGTATTGATAAGAGTCTATTTCCTTAGGTTCATAGCGATCCCTCTGCTGAGACTGGCTATTTTCTCTGTAATCATACCGGTCTCGTGGTTTGAGGTCATAGTGGTTATCTTTTTTACGTTCGTACAACTCCTTGTCATTTATTTTAGTGAGTTCTCTTTCTACTGTCCTTTCTCTACGGTCACAGTAGTCATCTTTCCTAATGTCACTGTGGATCTTTTCCTTTTCTTTGTAGTCACAGTAATCTCCTTTCCTTTGTACATACCGTTCATAGTCTCTACGATCAAGTGAGCCCCTTTCTCTATGCTGGTAGCTGTCGCCTCTCCTACGGCCTTCCTCGTGGTGACTACGGTCATAGCGGTCCCCTTTTCTGTCATCACTCTGGTCTTTCTCTCTACGATCATAGCGCTCATAATGGTAATTGTCTCTGGAGTCATAGTGGTCTGCTTCTCTATATCTGTACCGGTCATTTTTCCTGGTGTTGTAGTGTTCTTGATGATTACCGTCATAGTCCTTGTCTCTGCGGTTATAACGGTCATACTTATCCAGCTCTTTATGGTCATAGTAATCCCGGCCTCTGCGTTCCCCATCTCTGTATTTATCTGGCTCCTTATCATAGTAGTCCCGGTTTTGACGGTCTAAACTGTACGCATACCGATCTCTGCGCCTATAAGGCTCTCGATCCTCATAGTACTCATCTGATTCCCAAGAGTGGTACCGAGTCACATGATCAGGACTTTCCTTACTCCTTGGGCTCTGTGCAAAGTCTCTGTGTTCAATGTAATCCAGTTCTTCTTGATGTTGATAGAAAAAGTGATTGCCGGTCCATTCCTGTGGCATCCTTGGCTCCTGGTACACTGCTTCTGGTGACTGATAGAAGAATTGTTGGGGAGGGACTTCTTGGTAAGGAATCTTGTCCGAGTCCTCGTATTCCCAGCATTGATGACGGTACCCATTGGCTTGTCCGAGGTAGGCCTGCTGCTCCCAGTGTCCCGGTACAGGTTTGAAGTCCTGTGGGCACATGATTGGCTGCTGCTGAAGTTGTTGAAAATGCAGCATTTGCATGCATCTCTCCTTCTCCCAGCCTTCACTGACCAACTCTTCCACACTCTTACCTCTCTTGGGAGGAGGTCTGTTGAAGTCCCAGGGCACTGGGGCAAATGGCATAAGGTGTCCTAGGGCCACCTGTCCCTTCATAATGGCTGTGAGAATCCACAAACAGGGTAAGCTCTATTAGCTTCCCCAGATTTCACATTCCAGGTCCAGAAGTAAAGGACTCCACCTGTCAGGCATGCTCAAACTCTTGTTCTCGTTCTAACTCTCTTTCTCTGACGGATGACTGAACAGGACTGTCTGGTTCAGACCTGAGAAACTCAGTCTCTCTCTCTCTCTCTCTCTCTCTCTCTCTCTCTCTCTCTCGCTCTCTCTCTCCCTCTCTGATTCTCTCTCCGCCTACCCAGCCAATAGGAGGAAGAGAGGGAAGGAGGTGGGGGAGGGAAGAAGCAACAACATAGACTAGGCAAAGGGGAGGCATTTAGGGTTAATCATTGAACGTAGTCACATGAATGGATTACAGGGAGGCTGTGATTGGCTGGAGTCTCTGTTTGCATGAAAACACAGGCTGGACTTCACAAAAGAGGAGGGAGCATTATCCTCTTTCATTCCACAAACTTCTTTGAGATGTTTTTAAACTTGGCATTACTCAGAAGCAAAGCTGTAGCTGCCTCTTGAGGACTCTTTTAGGCTGTTGTGCAACTAAAAACTAAAGTTATATTGAAGCTGTACTATTTCACAATTCTGCTTTTTTTAAAAGTCTAGTAGGTATATAAGCTTACAAAAACAACCTGACATGGTGATTGTTCTGTCAAAAGCAGGATCAAAACTTTATCTGTTCTAACTTGCTCATCATTCGTGTTTTAGAGGAGCAAGGTTCCCATGAATTTCATAATCTTCTACTTTCATGTTTCAACAAGATGCAAGTTGGACACAGGCCGATTATTCCAGAGAGCACTGTGCACTGCAGTGCCTGCATACCTCACAATGAGCCATTGTTAAAGGCCGCCCCTAGTTTCACAGGCTAGGGCATCTTTTCATGTGAAGAAAAAAAAAATGCTATTCATGCGCATCAGTATAGTATATCACTCCCCCTCTACAAAAAAAGACAAAACAGTACACAGTACTCTAATTTCCTACTGCACACAGAACTGAGAATGTGCCATTGAACACAAATGCTAGTAATGTGAAAACATGGTAAATAAAGAACAAGAAAGTGGCTTTGGCTCAAGGTGTTTTGCTACAAGTATTTATTGGATTAAAATGCACAATATCGCACAAGCTAAAGCTGAATAAGAGTGAGAATAAGATATGTTGCAGGCTTGATTGCTTGTTCTCTGTTCTTTATTAACCTTGGTATTTTTATAATCAGTGGTTAAGATCTCACATTTCTTTACATGGGGCAGACCGAAACTGTGTGAATGTTTTTTTTTCACTCCAGGGACATCAGAAGCGACATTCCTCTTGTTTAATGGAGTTGTTGTACTTTGTTTACACAAGTATAACCCTTTGAAACGGCACTGAACTTACTTTCAAACATGGTGAACCTGGTGACTTATGTGAAAAAAACACAAGTTTAAATACATTTATATCTAAAATCTGCCAAACAAACCGTTAAATATTGTGGGTTAATATCTAAAATAAAAGAGAACCAATCAGAAGACACAAAGTGTATTTGAAAAAATTAGGTCCTTAGGGAGTTAGGCTCTTAATGTTCTGGGATAGAGGGGAAAAAATGTATGAAAGACATGGGCCAGCTTGTGGCTTGTTTCATACATTTTGATTAGTCCAAATCTACCAGAGAACACAAGAGGACCCCAAAAGTAATTACAGCAGCAAAGCATTCAGATGAATGCTCGTGCCAGAGGTGAGGACACAGGTCTTGCATGCCACTCCTTTCATCTCTGTTATTATAATAGCCCTCCATCCAATCTCTCACAGCCTTTCCAGCAGGCGATGGGATCATGCAACTCCTTAAAGAGCCTTCTGTAAACCTGAATAGGCTTTCATGCATGAGACAGGGACAGAAAAGCTGGGAGCTGGAGATTAGATCCAGTACACAAAATGAGCTCTTGATGCTTTTTATGAGCACACAAACAGATCCCAATTAGAACAAGGGCTGTGGACGGGGGGAAAAAGAGGGAGGACACTCACTCACAGATACACATATAAATGGGCTTGCCAGAACCAAAATCACAACTCTGCCTCCCTTTCAACAATGTGACTATGTAAAGAACCGTTTCCAGAAAGACAATGATACATGAGAAATATGAGAACCTGTGGGTCTGATAAGAAAAAAAGTGTTAAAACTGATCCAAAACAGTCTTTCACAAATGTTTAGTCTTGTGTTTTGTTCCATTCCAGAAGAGATGATGAAATAAAAAAATGTGTCTCCTCCCTCCTGTACAAAACCGCTGTTCAGTAAGAAAGGCTCCATAGCTGATAGGCTCTTGACTGACTCCCTGCACTGTAACAATAAATAACCATTGTTTCTACCCTCCCTGTTGAGAAACACACCCTGTTATGATAAATGTGGATACGCACACGCACACACACACCTACTTAAATGGAGAAAGAAAAACTCGCGAGGAAATGAGGCTACCTACCATTACGACACACAGTGACAATGCTATACTCATAAGAATTATACACCAAAATAATTACGTTGTGATAAACTAATTAGTACAGTGTACTGTAAATACACACACACACACACACAGCCAGACACTATTTAAATAGACAAATAATTATTTTGATTAGTTAGGGAAAGAATTGTAAATTTAGTAAAAAAAAAAAAAAAAGAAATTGAAAATTGAAAACAACAAAAAGAAAGAGGCAAGAAGAAAGAGTTCTCAGATCAACTGCAGTTTTTCTAAGACATATAGGCATTACAGAAAACAAGTGGTATTCACCAAGACTTGGGCAGAGCTCCAAATCAAAGGCATGCATTGCGGTGCCTGATAATCACTTCTGGAGAGTCATGAAGCTCCTTTGCTTTAAAATTGACCATCAAATCCAAAACCTGATTCAATTTTTAAAAGGAATTCCTTATCCCTTTATACTCGAAAATAAATGGCTGTGCCTAGCAAGCAGGTTACACTTATCAAGCAAGATGTGTACACAGCTGTGTGCAAACAGAGTATGTGACACATAATTCTGTCACGTGCTGTGAACACAAAAACACAAAGAAAATACATTGCTTTGGCTATGAAATAGTGACTAATTACTAAAGCATTCTCCATCATATGAAAAGGAACATGAATTCCTTTTTAAACTTTTTAATACCACACACTAAGAGATATACACACACAACCCCCTCCATCTCAGCTCAAGTCTTACCTGGTGCATGTGTGGTTCTGGTTCTAAAAACATGGCTAAAAATGGTTGTGAGACGCACCACAGGCTGCACCAGAGAGCTCCAGAGTCTGGCTCTGAAACTACTGCTGCCCATTATCTCCAAAGCACCCCAACTACTATGATGTCCACTACTTCCCCAAAAAAACAGGAGCAGAACAGAGACAGTGATTGTGAGGGTAAATGGACATGCAGAGAGATATGTTGAGATAGAGAGCAAGAGAAAGAGAAAGAGAGAGAAGCAAGGGTGCAAAGAGGTCAGCACTCTCTCTTACTATAGGTTTTGAATGCATTTCATATGTATGTGGGAAAATGTAGCCAACAGGACCAGCATTCCACACATAGGTAATATATCGATGTTAATGCAATTATAAGGTGATACATTTAACTTATGACTACACACAAGATCTGGCTCATAGAGCTCACAAATTGTTCTACTGTCATCAGAACCACAATGCCTCACATCAGACTTTAGCAATTGTTGTAAACGCATGATATTCCCAGTGCCACTGTCTAGGGATTTCCTCCACATTTTGAGAAAAAAAGTGGTTTCTATCCTATATGAAAATGAGGTCTGCCTATCATTGGCTCAGACCTATGCCTGGGCGTGTTGTACTCCCTGGTTATGTGTAAAGGTCAAGCAGAGACCATCTATGAAAAACTGCTGAATATAACATAACAGTGTTGAGAGAGGGTTAGAAGGACAGAGGCTTATAAATTCCTATTTCGGGTTGTAATATAGTTGACAGCAAGAAGATGTTGGCAAACCAGCCAATGCATATTGATATAGATGGATTTCATAGGAAATAAGTTATGTTGACACACACACAAATTGTGTATCAACACACCCAGTATAGTGAACTTTGTCTCACATGACGGTTTCAAAGGCATATCGAAAGCATTCATCAGGAACACCTGTAACATGCAAGATGTAATTTGACCTCAAAAGAAGATAGTGGATAATTATTGAGGATACTGATATTTTTAATATGGTTCTGACTCTGAGTACTGGCATAAGCAAGAATGCTGCTAGGGAAATCTACGTATTCAAATCAATCTAATGCATAGCTGAACACACTGGCCAGCTGACTCTTTTGTCAGAGAATGTGACCAGCATAAAACAAATAAGAGTGGCTTGTGTGGATTGTGGAAACACTAATTCTTAGGGAAGTCAAAGAACTCACTGACACCGTACTGGGCCGTAAACACCATGGGCATTGAGGGAGACAATCCCCCCCAATAATTGGAAATAGCCAAATCTGCTCTCATTACTCACCAGTCTGTTTGTTGTTAGGATGGCACATTTTTAGGCTGGTCTGCTTTAGTGGTCTAAAGTGCTCGTCAGTTTCAAAATGATGGCCAATCAGATCAAAGAAGGCCGGGCTTAATGTTCACTGAAGACGAGTGTTACTTCCAATGACACGCTTTTAGCTTTTCCAGTGAAAGAGTGTGTGTGTGTGGTAAGATATAGGTAGCTAAACATTTAATATTTGACAACAGTTTTACGATGGATACGTTTAACGACCCACAGTAGCATACAGTGATGCAAACTACTTTGAACTTTGAATTGAAAATATAATTTTAATGATGTCAATCATAACTGAATGTGCCGAGACAAAAAAACTTGTTACATTTTTGACCTATTAGACATGCAAACAAGAGTGAATGCGTGTGTGCATATTTTTAAATAAAATATTATTTGCAAAGAGTTTAAATGGATTACTTCATAGTTAACTATATAGGCTATAATTAGACCTAGAACTTCTTTTACTTTTAATATTTCCTCTTTATTCCAATAAATCCCTTTTAATACTTTAACTATTATTATTTTACTGTATGTTTCTCATTTGTTTGTCACTAACTAAAATAGTTTTAGTTCCTATTATTATTATTGTCAAGAAGCAGAAAAAAAACGTAGTTAGTGAGAAACATGCAGCACTTTAATAATAATAACAATAAACTTCAACTATTATTAAATGCTGCATGTTTCCTACTTTTTTAATGAATGAATGAATGAATGAATACTAAATAAATGAATAAATATATCAGATAAAATAATATCTGCATTGGTTGTAAAAACACAATCTACTGATGTGAGAATAAAAAGAGGAATTAAAGTCTACCTTGCAGCTGCTGCTGTTCCAGGGTCAGTGTCTCCATGGTGTAGGTGCAGAATTCCAGATTCTCCAGAGCCTGTTGTCTCGAAATCTCATCCTGCTCCTCTTCCAGCATGGCCTGCAGCTCCTGGGCTGTGTGAGAATACATATCAATGTCTCTTTCCACCTCCTCCAACCTCAGGAGTAACCTGTATTGCTCCTGCTCCCTCTCTCTTTCCCTCTCCATCTCTTTCTCTGTCTCCAAAGCATCCTCTGCCTCTTCCACTTCTTCAACGGTCTCTTCTTCTTCTGGCGAGTTATAGAATTGATTGGAAGTGGATGGAGGGGGGCGGGTTGTCACAGAATTGGTGCGTGGGCATGGAGGAGGTGGGCGTGGTGCCGGACGTGCGGGTCTGTAAGGCTGTGCAGCAATACGACCATTACTCTGAGGACAATGTGAGTTTGTAGGTGCTGGTGGCCTAAGGACCCGGGGTCGGGGAGGAGGTGGGCGTAGCGTTTTCCGTCTCTCCAGAGAGGAAGAGGCGGAGCCAGAGGGAGAGGTAGTGGCGGGCAGCAGACGTTCCATCAAAGAGCCACGGATTATGTCATTCTCATTGCTGTAGTCCATAATGGAGAAGTGACGGGAAACTTTGTTGCCCCAATCGCCACTAACCTCCTCCCATCGGCTCTGTTCCGTGGCTCCGTTGACATGACCCGGCAAGCTCCTTTCGAACTCTATCAGTTGCTGAGAAAGCTTGGTTTCAAGATCCTCAGCTGACACATCCAAAATTCCCATCGTCTGAGATGTTGGTAACCCATTTGAACCTTGTCCTTGAGACCATGTCCATTGGTTGCTGCGGCCACCGGATATTAGGTCCGCATCATTGACGCTTGCGTGTCGTGTTAGCTTTTTCTGCCTGTTCTTCTCACCAGAGGTTTTACTGCTGAAAGGGTTTCTGCTGTCATGAGAGGCATAGCTACCATTGTTTCTTGTCCAGGTTGAACAAGGTGATGTTCTGGAAGGAGGATTAAGACTCTGGTTCCTCGTGATGGGTGCTGGGGGAGGTTCTCGTAAGCTGGTGTGAGAACCGTTGCTGTATTGCCGGTTGCTAAGAGCGTGAAGACTTGGCCTGGGAGGCAGCTGGGGTCTACCTAGATTGGGGCTGCCCATTCTGGTGCTTTGGACTCCTCTATGAGCTGAGCTACTCGCTCTGGGGGGTTGCGTGTGAGGGGGTGGGGGTCTTTCTTGATTTCTTGTTTGTGAATGAATGTGTGAATGACTTGGAGTCATTCCTCTCTCTTGAGAACTTCGATCGGAGTGCATGTAGCCCACATGGTCATCCTTTCTTTCCTCCTCCCGTCGCTCAAAGTAATCCAGGTCCCACACTGTGTGGTCTTCTTGGGTAGTCCACTCTTGCCCATATTCTGGAACCGAGCGATCTTGTTGAACTGAGGTATAATCAGGAGTGTAACATTGTTCTTCTCTTTCAGGTACATTCATTTCACTAATTAAAGTCTCAGTTTGTGGGACAATTTGCCCTTCCATTTTGACAAATCGATGGGGAAAAACTCCTCTTCTGCCACGTATTTGCCCCTCCAACCACCCATCCTCCAGCGTAGCGAGGATACGAATTCTATCACCAACATCAAAGTCCAGCTCGCCAGGCTCAAGGGCCCGGAATTCATAAAGCGCGATACCGTATACAGCTCCCTCTTCTTCCTCCTCCTCTTCTTCCTCTTGCTGTATCTTCATTTCTGGATTTTCCTCATCACGCTCTTCCTCCTCTCTCTTCTCTTCTTCTTCTTCCATGCTGTAAGCCGGATACTGTTCCAGGGTCTGAGGTTCAGGCTCCTCCAGAGGTGAGCGCAGGTGTCCAAGCAGCTCCACAAAGCCCTCAGGGAAAACTCCCGTCCTGCCGGCCAGCTCTCCCTGGAACCATCCAGGTTCTGGCAGGCCTATGATGGTGATGACATCACCCTCACGGAAGTCTAGCTCCTCGTCCAGCTGGGCGTGAAGACTCATGAGGGCACGGGCCTGGCCCAGCGCATGTGGAGGGAGCTCAGAGGCCTGGGCGGCTGCACTGCGCTCTGACAGCTGCCTGGAGCGACCAGAAAGCTCCAGCTCTTCAACGCAAGACATAGGGAAGAGCCCACGTGAGCCCCATGCATTATGCCCTCGCATCCACACAGCATCCACACTGCCTTCAGAAGCAACTACATCACCTACAGCAGGAGAGAGAGAGAATTGAAGATATATCTGAATTAAAAAAAGATGGAGATAGAGATATCACAAAGTGATAACCTGAACAAGAATAATGGAAATAAATAAAATACCCATTATATCTGAAACCTCTGCAGCTTGATCAGAATGCAGCATTCCTGCTGATATTTAGGGATGTACTGTAATATTTCTTGCATGAATTCTTAATGAATGTTTAATTTATTTTATCAGTAGAAATATCTAACAAGAAATAATCTAAAATTCCCTAGATGAGATAAGTCTATATAGACTGTATCTTGAATATATTTATTAAGATTTTATTTATCACTTATGGAAAAAGCCTAACTACCGTCGGACATAGCATAAGCAAATTGGAACTGCGATAGGCATTACACTTTCTTCCTAAGAGGTCTGCCGGAAGCTAGATATTTTACTTTATAAAGTTTTAAATATGGATATTGTTCTTACACAAACCCATAAATTTGCTTTAGAAGGCCTTTTTTAACCCCTCGGACCTGTGTGGATTACTTTTATAATGAATGGATTTGAAGCTTTTTTGAGCTTCAAATTTTGGGCTGCCATTCACGGCCATTATAAAGCTTGGAAGAGCCAGGATATTTTTTAATATAACTCTGATTGCATTCGTCTGAAAGAAGAATGTCATATACACCTAGGATGGCCTGAGAGTGAGTAAATCATGGGCTAATTTTCATTTTTGGGTGAACTAACCCTATAATAGTAAATGAAAATGTAACTTTTAGCTGTCTAATTGTATTTACACTCATATTTACAGTCAGGGCAAAAGACAAACTTTATTTCCTTATGCTGTCCTTGTAAATAGCATTAGAACTGAGTGAAGCTCACCTCTGACCTCAAGTCAGTTTGCATGTCAGTAAAGTCACTAGTGTGGTCAGTTTTAGTTTGCAAACACACACCCATAGACATCAACAGGAGCCAGAATGTCCATTGGAGTCACAGGGGTCACATTCCACACAGACACGCTCCGCCTCCCATTGTGTTTAACTCATAAATTAGAACCGCGTATATATGATCCCCACTGACATGACAGGGGAAACTAAATTCATCCAGTTGTGTTTTTCAAATCAAAATAAAAGGAAGTGTGCACTGGATGCATCATAGTTTCCACATTAGATCATTACTAACTGCTACAAACATCTAAAGCAATATACAACATTAACAGTGTATTATGCAAAACACCACACAAAAATTGTCCAAAGCAAGCAATGAAAAGGAAAAAATATTAGAGAACTGATTGAAATAACAGAGGTACATAAATATGATTTTTTTTTTCATCATTCTCTACACACAGCTATAAACACACAACTAGTGCCATCTAGTGTTGAACTCGGACCAGCACTTCTTGAAGATGGCATTTTCAATTTAATGCATAGTGCTTAAAATCTGGAAACTCTGATGATATAAGCTTAAAAATAGACCATAAAATGAATCCAGCAGGAATAAAGAAGATTTATAATTCAGAGCCTCCATTTTCTATTCACAATAGCTAAAAAAGCAAACAGAGCAATTAAACCTCTAAATCCCCTTATAACAGTTGGTGTGTTCAGCGGCTACTCTAGGGGTGATGTACAATCTAGGGATCTACTATAAAAAAAGAAAATGTACCTCTCATATATGACATTATGCCAATGAGTAAGCAGGACTTATGCTGAAGGAAAGAGAAAATAGAAGTACAAAGGGATTTAACTGAGTCAGCTACCTAAATTTTTAACAATAATCAATCCACGTATGGATTACACTTCTTTGTAAAAGCAATATTTGGTTCAGATGAAAATTCTGTCATTATAAAATAAAAATCCCCCTCATGTTATTCTAAACCTGTATGCTTATCATTCTTCTGTGAAAAACAAGTCTTCTGGAACCAAATGATAGCTTTTTGTGAGAGAATTATTTTGCTAGTGTTTTGTTTTGTTTGTTTTTTTGAAGATTCATGATTGTGGTCCATTATGTCTCCATTATTTTTCCATGAATAAAGAAAGTCATACCGGTTTGGAACGACATGAAGGTGAGAAAATGATGCCTTTAAATGTGCATTAAGCATCGGCATAATTCGTAATTTGTAACATTTTCACTTTGGAGTGATATATAATACACATTCCTTATATTCAGAATGCCATCAAAATGGCAAAAATGTATTTAAATATTACCCTCTTTGAACTGTTAACCTCATTAAACCTGAATCAAATGCATGCATGTTTAATAACTAGGAGAAAAATGTATGCACCTCTTTTTAGTGGTAAGTTTCCAGCTTCCACTGAGTTGAAGTCATTGATGCACACATACAGATTCTCTCCAGTCTTGGTGCTTGGGATTATAACAGGTTCCACAAACGTGCTTGGAAACTGGCCTGAGGGCAGAAAGAATGTAAATATATCAACACTGGTGTAAAAGGCAGAAGTACTACATAAATGTGGATTCCTTTACTTTGACTTTACCTGTGACTCCATCTTTGATTCCGAGCAGCCAAAATTCATCAACAACACTGAGCACTTCAATGACATCTCCAGTAAACAGAGGGAGTTCTTCAGAGACGCTGGGGAGGAACTCAAACACAGCACGCACCACCGATCCAGCCTCCATGTTCACTCATCACCTGAGCATCACAAACAGAGAACACAACAGAGAAGAATCAAATTAAAGTATGACCTAAATTACATTTTAAAATATATTAAAATACGAAACAGATATTTTAAATTGTAATAATATTTCACAGTGATACTGTTTTTAACTTCATTTTTAAGCTCAATTTAAGATTGAACATTGGTCTGGAGAGCCTGCTCTGTATTTTCTACTGCACTAGAGGCGTGATCAACGTGCATAATTCAAATGACTCTGTACGCAATTGGATAGTCCTTCAAATTGGATAGTCCTTCAACCAATCAGACCACAAGAGGCGTGATCAACAGCATCGATCCATCGCTTCTCTATCCGTCATCGTTTTAAATCCGCCAATCGCGTGCCAGGTGGATAAGCCAGTCTGCGATCAGTTCCCCCAAAAGTGTGACAGAAGCAGGATAAATAAATGAACAGGTTTCCAGCCTGTGCTACAGGGCGAAATAATATCGCCAGCAGATCAGGCTGGGTTTACCCAGTCTAGTTTTTAAAGGAACACGCCAACTTTTTGTGACTTTAGCTTATTCACCGTTTCCCCCATAGTTAGATAAGTCCATACATACCATTCTCATCTCTGTGCGTGCCATAACTCTGTCTGACACACCCACCACTAGCCTAGCTTAGCACAAAGACTGGAGGTAAATGACTCCATCTAGCCTACTTCTCAATAAGTGACAAAATAACACCAACATTTTCTTATTTACATGTTGTGATGTGTATAGTTACATTGTGTACTAAGACCGACGGAAAATGAAAAGTTGTGATTTTCTAGACCGATATAGCTAGGAACTATACTCTCATTCCTGCGTAGTAATCAAGGACTTATCGAACTCCGGGGGATACGGTGAATAAGCTAAAGTCCCAAAAAGTCGGCGTATTCCTTTAACAGTACTTTTGATCAAATAAATGCAGCCTTAGGTGAGCATAAGATACTTTTTATTTTTAATTTTTTATATAAAAAACATCCCCAAAAGTTTGAAGGGTACATAGTGAATAATAGTGTGTTTACAACCCCAAACTCTTTTGCACATCTGCTCGTTTAATAGCATCTCCATGCGCATTGCGCACACAACTAACAGATGGCAAAAATTTAGCAGAAGTAATAGTTCTGATAAATGGCTCAAACCTCTTTCACATTGGCACCGAGCTATTCTCATCGTTAATGAGATTGGCTAAATAAAACGTATAATTTAGACGCTGAAGAAACAGGGAGACTGATTTCACCTCCCTCTGGACAACATCTATTCAACTAGCCTAAATGTGTTTATACGCCCTCTAAAACATATTAAGTCATTCACATGAGAGCAATAATGGGGTGGAGGCCTTGAGCGGGAGACTGTGCAGTCCAAAGTTAATAGACAATGATGAGTCATGAAGTTCAGTGTGCATGAAGTTAAGTATACACGTTTGTGACTATGACACAATATGAACTTGCCTGAGCATATGAAAATATTTAAAAGAGTACCTAGTTTCCCATTCCAGCAGAAACATGCAGTGACAGTCCTCCTCCATGACAAACAAACAGAGATTGATCTAGCCCACTAATGAAGCCAATCCCAACTGAATGGAGAATTAAGTACCACTGTGAGAGTGTGAATAAGAGAGAGACAGAGAATGATAAAGAGAGGAAATGAGAGCTGAAACGCACATGTTTAAGAAGCTCAAAGAGCTCTCTGTCTGCTGTGTGTGTGTGTGTGTGTGTGTGTGTGTGTGTGTGTGTGTGTGTGTGTGTGTGTGTGTGTGTGTGTGTGTGTGAGAGAGAGAGAGTGTGTGTGTCTCTCTCGGGACCTCTCAAGTGTCGGGTTCAGGGGCAACAGGTGACCCGACTGGGAGGTGACAAGGGTCACACCAAGAGTTGTGTACTTGCCAGGTGAAAGGCCGTGTCTGAAAGTGACATTTTGTCTTTATGTTTCACATAGATGACTGTGTTTGAGTTAGGCTGGTGTGACGAAAATGTAGAAGGGACAAAATACAAAATATTACAGCCTTAAAGAAACTTAAAGAAACACGGAAAAGTCATTCCGTGTCAAATCGACCAAATTTCGGGAACTTCCCTGGTTCAAATTTTTGATTTTGCTAATACTTTTTCTAAAGAAAGACAAACATAGTGATGTATATTGACTGAGTAATCCACCGTTTTGTAGAGGGACTCAAAATTACCATTTTCACCTGAGATTTGGAGCCAAATTACAGGGGGTTAAAAGTTACTTCATTTAACATCATTATTTTATTTTTATACAGAGATTGTCAGGTTTATTAGTTTAATCGGTTTACTTTAGTTATCTTTGTTGCATTATATGCCAACGGTGAAAAAAATGGGAAAGTTTGCCTGTAACCACAGATATCTTAATATCCTTTTATATTTTGGTTTTTAAACAAACATTTATTTTGGTGTCATCATTTTAAAGGCCCCATTTGGTTCAATACCAGAGATATGGAGATTTGAATGCGGCTCCATGAGTAAATTGGTCAATTGTACAAATATTCAGTGGCCAAAAACCAAACGCGAGTCATTGCATTCAGCTGATACTTTTTTATTTCAAAGAGGAATATCTAAAGAACAAATAATGTTTAACACAATTGCATTGAATATACCTGTCTGAGTGCCATAAATATTGTTTTTCCAAAGTTTGCTTGCATGTCACTCAAAAAGTATTAAAGATATCTCAATATGATTTTAGATTCTGGTTCTTAAACTTTTATTTTCAATGCCCTATATAGTTCAATCCCAGAGATATGGAGATCTCAATGCGGTTGCATGTTCAATTTGTTAAATTTTACAATGGTCAAAAGCCAAATGTGGTTCACTTTGCACACAGCTGAGCTGATACTTATTCTTCGTTTATGCATTTCTTTCAAGAGGAAAAAAAAAAAGATTTTTAGCCGTGGACCTCGAGTTTGACACGGAATGACCATAGAGTTAACCCACACCACTCCTTTTCCCCAGTGGCGGAGCAGAGTATTCATGATGTTTTGAGTCAAACAAGAGGGTACAAATCCACTCAGAAACATCTGCAAGGAATTCTGGGGGGGGGGGACTTTTTACACAGGCAGCAACACAGACACCTTTTCATCCTGCACTGTAATGTGCCAATTGCTGTGCCAGTGAATACAGCATGCAGAAGTAGGAAGTAGGGATGCATAATATATCAGTATCATATTAGTTATCAGCAGATATTACAGATTTTGTTTAAACATTATTGATTGACATTGGAGATGAATCATCCGATATTGGACATTTAATTGTGCAATTGCTCAGTTCCTCTATTGAGGTTAACTAATGCTAATTTTAAATTATTTTAAAAACATGTTGCATTCTTAGTTCTCTAAAGCTCATTGAATGAAACGAGACTGAAACCTTAAAAGGTGCCTTCATACTATAATACTGCCTGTTAAGTCACCGATGAAATGGGAAGAGAGGCAGCTGCTTTTGATTTTGGACACAGCCAATGTGTGTCAGTTACAGAAAGAATGCGCTGAAGTAACTCATGAATTTGAGAGAGAGAGAGAGAGTGTTCAAATAACCATATAAATCACCAAAGACCTGTTGGATTACACATAAATGCATTCTTTCTCTAGAAGATTCAAATTACTTGTTGCTTTCACAAAAGAAAATAAGTGAAACCAGAACACTAATAGGGTGAAATGATTTCAGGCATTTAGCTTTTTAGTCTCAACGTCCTGCTCTGCAGTTTTGATTAACACATGGGTAAACCCTCTGAAACAATGGAAAATTAGAGACTTGTTGGCTAAGATATGGATTCCAGTCAGTCACATTCTTTGTGCAATACTTCAATAAGCAAGCTAAATAAGTTGCCATCAATGAAGACATGAACATGTTCAGACACGAGGGCTAAGCCACAGAAACTGGTTGTGTGCATGTTTGTGAGGGTGGGGGGTAATTGGGAGATCCCAGTGCCATGCGAGACATTGTCTGCATCCGAAAACAGGCAATGACTTGAAGTGCACGAAGGTACCTAATGAAACTGATTTTGGCAGACTTCTGAGGCAGCGTAACAGTTTAATGATCTACAGCAAAATAGAGAGAGCTTTGGTGAGAACTAAACAAATATTTAATTACTACATTAGTAATTTCTCCCTAGAAATGACATCAGAAGCGCCAAACGTTGGTCAAAAACTTACATTAACACACACAAACTGACCAGCAACCGCAACTTTCGGACACCATCTTTCTTTTTATAGCTTAACTGTCACCGAATGGAACGCATAGGATTGTGGGATATCAAAGGCAGTGAAAGATACATCTATGCTGCCTTCAAAAATCTATCAGATGAATGTATCTCAGGAAGCAGGAAGTGAAGCTAACATTGGATTCGGACGTGCCTTGATGCCTTACTACCTTGAAATGTGTCGTCCGAAGGCAGCATTTTCCAGTTTTCGGACGCAGCCATTATGCATGAACACCAGAGAACTGGCAGGCCCTAAGCTATAATAAACAATTTTTACTGCACTTTTTTAAAGGTGTGGTAAAACACGATTTCACTTTTCTAACTTTAGCTAGTGTGTAATGTTGCTGTTTGAGCATAAACAACATCTGCAAAGTTACAACATTCAAAGTTTAAAGCAAAGGGAGATATTTGCTTTTAAAGAAATCAATTTCTACAGCAAACGGCCGGTAGGGACTACAGACATTCCTCCAGGGTTGCTGACGTCACCAGTCCCATTATTTACATAAACCCCTCCTCCGAGAATATTAAATAAGGGGGGCGAGGCCATTTTTTATTGCTGTGGGGAAGAGTTGTTTAGTAGGCTGGAGTGTTGTTGCCAATGCCGACGAAACGCTGTTATTTTCATCCGGATTGCAGGACCACTTTGTTCAGCCTTCCTAGGGAGTTAGGGATCAATGGATAAAGTTTATTTTTAACTCGGCCCCTCATAATTATTACCCAAATCTCGCTCTCTGTGCTGCACATTTGACGGAGGAAAGCTTCCACAATCTTCGCGAGTTCAATGCAGGATTCGCACAACGGCTTGTCCTGAAAGATGGATTTAAAAACAGAAGCTGTTTACGGGCCACAATCTGCAAGTAGTGATTTACTTTTCGTCGATGTGTTTTCCTGTAATAGTTCGTATTGTTAATTGTATGTTGTAGCAAGGAAGTAAACAAATGACAACGCTGTTTGGCTCTGCAAACCAGTTTGTTAAATGCTCATCCGACAAACACATAACGTTACAAACGTTTTAAAAATCTCAACAGCGAACTTGGAATTAGTGTAAATTATTATTTGATTAGAGCTTTTATCTACAGGCATGCTAAACATGGTTCTGTGTTTGATTTGGCTACTAGTAAAGCCAATGTTTAGTGTTCTTTTTGGGTTAATAGTTCTTGCGACAGATATTTGGCTATAATCGTTCTAAAAATACAAAAGTAACAGTGCCATTCAGTAGCGATCACTATAGATCCGCAGTCTTTACTCTTGAGGACTGAACAGGTTGAACAGGTTCTGCTCGATCATCTTCACTAAAATTGTCTGGGTCCGATTCAAGCTCAAATTAACCAATCTGAGCCCATTGCGTATTTTTGAGGGACCGGCTTCATAGAACCCGGAAACCATCAGACCGTTTTTACAAGGAGGGACAGAGCAGTGTAGAATAAAGGTAAAATATATGAAAAATAATGCAATTTTTAAAAGCGAAGCATGAACACATGTTACAGACAGTGCACCCCACAAACACAATCAAGCCTTCGAAAGAATGTATTTTACCACCTCTTTAATACAGTTTACTGTATATAAAACAAAATTTCAAATATTATAATTGCAGAATAAAATTTGTATATTTATGAATTCATTCCAGTATATTATAAAAATGTGGTAATACTAGGAAAGGCAGTGTAAATATAGAAGGAATGTGTTGCTTCTTGTTTTCTTCCAGTTGTCTGACTCAGTTCCTCTGAAACATAAGGGTGATGTCTTTACAGATGAGTGGACATGTGATAGCAGAAGCATCAATGGCCCTTTATTTAACATGTTACTCTGCTTGCTCAACACTTTCATATCTAACAGGCAGTCCAGAATGCTCCCAAATGTCCAAAGAAAAGAGGCAGAAATTAGGAAGATTGTCTGTTTTTTTGTGTTTTTTTTTAATAACTAACTTTAACATCCTATGTGGCGATAACTAGTGATAACCCAGGCAGGTTGAAGCAGAACTTACGACACCCCACCCATTTTTAGGTATAAGTGCAGAAACAGAGCCCAACATCATCTTCAAAAGTATCTGTAGCTTAACTGGCATATCATGTATACAAAGACATTGCCATTATGCTTACAGAGCATTTAAAGCGGAGCAAAGCCGCTGGAGCGATTGTTAATAAGAAGAGCAGAACACGCCTAGCAAGCTTTTATTATGGTATAGTCACCGGCGGGACTTTTATTATGCCACAGTCGCCGGCGTCACTTCCGCTTTTCCGGTCATGAGTATGAGGTAACACAGATCTGTTTATCATATTAGACACATCTGAGTGTGTTGAAAATGAAGTTATGACGTTACTCTGTGCGTTGGCTCGGCGGCTGCTATGACACTTGTTGCACACTGTAGTAAGAGTAAAGTGTTTCTGCAAATACAGGGTATATACAGAACTTCTTAAGTTGAATTTAATACCTTTTACTACCTTTTTTAATACCTATACCTAAGCAATAATAAGTGCAACTTTACACTATAATTATGTAAGTTTTTGACAGATTTCACTGCCTGTAACATTGGGCCTATGTTGACCAGTCATTGGCATGTCTACTCATTTGGTCCTTAGTAAAATAAAGTGCCTTATTAATAAAGTGAAGAATATCTCTATAGATAGGTTACTTCCAGCAGTAGGCTAACAATTGACAAATAATGATCAAACTAACTACCGTGCAACTCTTTTTTGGGTCGGGGCGATTTTCAGCTTTATCGTGCATCGTTTGTCGTGAGGTGTTCCTGCAGTGTACAGAGGGAAACGAGAGGCGACAAACCTCTCCCGATCGGCAATCGGATGGTCTGATGAATTTCTGACATGTCAGATAAAAGGTTATCGCACAGCTGAAGCAGAGCTACGAACTGATTGCCCTATTTCTCATCACTGCGCCTGCGTGAAAGCAGAAGTTGAACCATTTCATCTTTAATGCAGCAAGAAAGAAAACGAAAAGAGGGAGATCTTTAAGTTCTGTAGGCAGTTATCAAATAGAAGCAATTTAGCAAACTGTTGCATGCCTCCAGTTTGTGTTGTAAACTGGATAATCTAAGACTTACAAACCACCGTGTTTAGCCTATCAGTGCCTCTTTTATTCATTTAACTACTTGATCATTAATTTACTTGTTTTACTTTCACAAATTATTTTATTTACTTTTATTTACTATTATTTAATATTTACTTAATTTTATTATCATGGGAAATGTGAACGGTTGTCCATAATTTGACAATTTCACGGCGCACATTTTTTTTTTTTTTTTTTTTTTTTCATTTTAAATCATGAAGGCGAGTCGGTGGACACAAAAAAGCAATGTGCGCGAGAATCGGTGAAGTCTCAAACCTAGTCAATTATTCACTACAGAAAGTGAAAGTAAAATCTGACAAGCTTTCGGCACATATTCTCACAGAGACAAGAAATATCTCTTTATATATAAATCTGCTTTAACATAATCTGCTATAACATATAGCCTATAACTGTCTGAATTTATATTCTTAATATTTCTCTTGTGGCCCATATTGTGAAACAAATTAGAAGAGAAGTAAAGTGAGGAAAATTTGTGGAAAAAAAAGTATTTGAACACCCTGCTATTTTGCAAGTTCTCTCACTTGGAAATCATGGAGGGGTCTGAAATTGTCATTTTAGGTGCATGTCCACTGTGAGAGACATAATCTAAAAATAAAAAAAAATCACAATATATGATTTTTGTACTATTTATTTGTATGATACAGCTGCAAATAAGTATTTGAACACCTGTCTATAAGCTAGAATTCTGACCCTCAAAGACCTGTTAGTCCGCCTTTAAAATGTACACCTCCACTCCATTTATTATCCTAAATTAGATGCACCTGTTTGAGGTCGTTAGCTGCATAAAGACACCTGTCCACCCCATACAATCAGTAAGAATCCAACTACTAACATAGCCAAGACCAAAGAGCTGTCCAAAGACACTAGAGACAAAATTGTACACCTCCACAAGGCTGGAAAGGGCTACGGGAAAATTGCCAAGCAGCTTGGTGAAAAAAGGTCCACTGTTGGAGCAATCATTAGAAAATGGAAGAAGCTAAACATGACTGTCAATCTCCCTCGGACTGGGGCTCCATGCAAGATCTCACCTCGTGGGGTCTCAATGATGAGGTGAGAAATCAGCCCAGAACTACACGGGAGGAGCTGGTCAATGACCTGAAAAGAGCTGGGACCACCGTTTCCAAGGTTACTGTTGGTAATACACGAAGACGTCATGGTTTGAAATCATGAAGGTTCCCCTGCTTAAACCAGCACATGTCAAGGCCCGTCTTAAGTTTTCCAATGACCATTTGGATGATCCAGAGGAGTCATGGGAGGAAGTCATGTGGTCAGATGAGACCAAAATAGAACTTTTTGGTCATAATTCCACTAAACGTGTTTGGAGGAAGAAGAATGATGAGTACCATCCCAAGAACACCATCCCTACTGTGAAGCATGGGGGTGGTAGCATCATGCTTTGGGGGTGTTTTTCTACACATGGGACAGGGCGACTGCACTGTATTAAGTAGAGGATGACCGGGGCCATGTATTGCGAGATTTTGGGGAACAACCTCCTTCCCTCAGTTAGAGCATTGACTGATCTAGAGAAGATCTGTGTGGAGGAGCGGGCCAAAATCCCTCCTGCAGTGTGTGCAAACCTGGTGAAAAACTACAGGAAACGTTTGACCTCTGTAATTGCAAACAAAGGCTACTGTACCAAATATTAACATTGATTTTCTCAGGTGTTCAAATACTTATTTGCAGCTGTATCATACAAATAAATAGTAAAAAAAAAAAAAATCATACATTGTGATTTCTGGATTCTTTCTCCATGTCTCTCACAGTGGACATGCACCTACGATGACAATTTCAGACCCCTCCATGATTTCTAAGTGGGAGAACTTGCAAAATAGCAGGGTGTTCAAATACTTATTTTCTACACTGTATAGGCCCATTTTGTGTTGAACAAGTTTTTTTTTAAATAAAGCTGCTCTTACTTTCTGATAATAATACTGATATTATTGTAGTGTTCTGACATATTATAGACTGATAATCATTTTAATTATAGGCCTATAATTCCTTGTTTAATTGGGAAAAATGTATTTAAATAATGAGGAGTAAGCTAATCTATCTATTCTTTTATTATGCAGCGTTTCGGTTATGCATTGATGCGTTATAAAATTAGCGCGGGGGGCAAATTAAATGTAATATCAATTTAATAATAAAGGTAGGCCTACCCTAATAATAATAATAATGTATATAGATTAATTGTAAATGCTAAATCCTCTTAATATCGATAGCTGATGCATTTGATAGGCTATCTCTCTATTATAGGGTTTTTTTCACGCAAATTTCACTCGTACAGTGAGCAGACAAGTCGCGCTCGACGATCGGACTGCACAGTGTGATCCATGGTGTGAGCACATAAACCATGAGCTTTGGCTTTACATCGCATGCAATTTACTCGTACAATGTGAGTAGATAACCTTGCTGAAATCGCACAGTGTATGCCCAGCTTTGAGCAACTTGCATATTTCGAAACAGCTCTTCAATGCCATCGTATGAATTGAAAGAGTGGTGTTTAGTTGCAAGGTCTAAACACCACAGCACCTCAGCTCGCAATGTAGCGGTGGTGATAGGACATAGCGTCTGGTGTCTGACGTCTGTCACGCACATGTTGATGATGCTGCTAGGACTACTGCTGGCAGTGGTTTGAATCGGGAGAGCAGTCGAGGTTGAGGTCGTTGATGCAGCCGTAGCGCAGATGTTTGGCAGCAAGCCAGCCAGGTACCCAGTTTGTTTCAGCGCGCGCAAACGAACACCACCTCACATGATATCGCGCAGGTCCTACTCTCAACATATAAATAAATCCACGTGAATTTTGGAAAAAAAGGCCTGCACTTAACACAAATTGAAAATGTATCTAAAAAAAAATTGGGCTCGAAAATGTAATACCTCGTCAGATGACGTTGATTACTTTTTAATACTTTTTAAATGCCCTTAATTTTGGCTAATTTCATTTACTACCTTTTACAACCCCGCGGACACCCTGAAATAAAACCAGAAAATGAGGGTAGCAATTGACAAGCGACTTCCTCACACGTCCCGGTTCCTTGGTTAAAATAGCAATTTTCTCACAATTTAAAAATAGTTGGAAACATTTGGGATATTGTAAATACTCAACTGAACAAAATATATAACATTGGCCTAGTAGTTTTTGTATATTTTACAGAAAAAAATGTTACATAGTGCACCTTTAAAGGCACAATATGTAAGTTTTTTGGATTAAAATATCCAAAAACCACTAGAACAATGTTATATATTTTGTTGACCTGTGTACTTATATTATCCTAAATGTTTCCAAGAATGTTTAAATCCAGAGAAATAAGCAATTTTAACCAGGACACGGACCGTGTCTGTGCGTCGCCTATCAATGACATCGTACCTGCGTTACCCTCGATTTCTGAAAGACACTTTAATATATTATGTGTTTTATTAGACACAGGTGAGCAACTGTTTAGATACATTCATTGACAGAAAACTAAATCATTGTTATATAGCTCAACACAGTCTTATTGTTTAAATCTAATTTTCTTGATTTACCGTGAGTACCATGCCTAATATCGATCTAACTTACTGCAGTGTGCAACAAGTATCTCATAGTAGCCGCCGAGCGAACGCACAGAGTAGCATTATAACATAACTTTCAACACTCAAATGTATCTAATATGATAAAACAGTGTTGTCTTACCCCACATACGCATGACCGGAAAAAGCAGAAGCACTCGGTTGCAGCATAATAAAAACTCTGTGAAATCAAGGAGTCATCAAGCTAAGCTATGCCTTTGTTTTGAATAAGCGACCTCTAGCGGCAAAAAATTACATATTGTGGCTTTAATGAAAAAGAGAACATCTGTAACTTGCATTTAACAATTACAATTTGAGTAACTTAATTATTAAATATTTTCACTTACAGTTCCTCGTGCTCAAGACAACAACCTTTTGTTCTTACAGATGTATCTGTAGTGATTTAAACAATGTCTCGACTGCATTTTCCTGTGTTCAGAAGGCAAGATTGAAGGACACTCTCCTTCATGTCCCGTTGTCACACAGAGAGCATTCAATAATACAGAAACAAGCAGACATATGGTCCTGCTGGGAGGTGAGCAGGTGACTAAGACAGATTAGTACTCTAGTAAAGATCACTCGTTGACCTGGCAGGAGAAGGAAGAAGAGTTTCTGGCACTCACCTTAAAAAACAGGTGCAAAACATAGGCTTACACTGGAAACAACAAGTCTGTTCAAACTTTTAATGGACCCTTTAAAATGTAAAATTAAAAAACGCATTGTTGTTTGTTTGTAACGTCCAACAAAGAGCTGTTCAACCAAAATCAGCTGAATCCAATCATGCTCACTCAATGATTGCATGTTTATCTTGGCTACAAGCTGAACACTTAAATGCATTCTTTTCTAAAACACTAAACTAATAAGCAGTCAGTCAGACAAAAATGGTCTCTTATGATGTTAATGCTCTTTCTACCTCGCCTAGATTAGATCTTTCAGGCCTGATTTATTCAAATTCTATATATTTGTGTCTTTAAAACATTAAAAATAAATTGTTTGAAATGCTACAAGTGAATTTATGCATCACAACATTATAGTGTACAGCATAAAAAATTATATTCATTATTATTATTATATTTAAGAGTGTTATTACATTATTATATTAGTTTTTTATATTAATTTTAAGCGTTAGATGACAGCAAAGGTCTAAATGTAAAATCTAAATGTAAAATTGGGGCAAATGAGCATGCACAATTAAATATACAACACTGACTCTCTGATGCAATAAATTAATAACTGATACGGTACCAATAAATAGTGCATCCCAACAGAAATCTAAACTCATGAGTAAAAATAAATAATGCCATGTTGAATTAATGCTGAAATTGATTTGATGGCACGTCAAATGTCAGTACTCAATAGCTATGTTTCCATCCAAAGTTGCAAGCGTAAAATTTGGAATATCAAATAAAACATTTGCAGATAAAGCACGCTTTTTCATCCAACAAGATGAGGGGAACAAAAGCGGTCAAGATATCTTGCTTTCAGAGGCGGGTGCCTGGAGGTAATTATACCGAACCACTTGTAGGGCTGTAACGATTTGACCAAATTCTTATTTTCCACCATAATTTGCAAATAAATTCTTTAAAAATCAGACAATGTGATTTTCTGGATTTTTTTCCCCCTCATTCTGTCTCTCATAGTTGAAGTGTAACTATGATGAAAATTACAGGCATCTCTCATCTTCTCATCTTTTTAAGTGGGAGAACTTGCACAATTGGTGGCTGACTAAATACTTTTTTGCCCCACTGTACAAATGACAAAGTTTTGTGAGGACGTGAAACTGACCTGGCTTCAGGACGCGCGTTGTCACAGACACGGCTCGGCTCTCTGTGTCACAGAAAAAAGCTCACGAGCACTGAACGGAGAAGTTAACTTTGTTCTTGAATAGTGCACAAATCGCTTTAAATGTTCAAACTGGCAAGCCTTTAAACTCATTTAATTGACAAACTTCATGAGCATGCAAGTGAAAGTGATCTGGCTCTCTGTGTGTGTTTATCAGCGCACATAAGAACGGCGATTAACTTACGTGTATAAACTGTAAAACATGCAATTACCATAGTAATTCTGAGCATCTATAAACAAAGATAACTGCTCCTGCATCTCTCCGTGTGCTTGCAAACTGCACTTGATGTGACTGACGGGGCGGAGTCACGTGAAAACCGAAATAACCGACATGGGAAAATTACGTCGGTTAGAGGTTCTAAATTTCGGTTTCGATTAGTTTTCGGTTAATCGTCCGGCCCTAACCAGTTGGATGACAGACTTTGGCTAAGGCATTTTTAGAATGACCAAAACATTTCGGATGCTGTACAACGAGATCGGTCCGCTTGTTAGTCCAGTTATGCAGTCCCATTGCGCAGTCACATGACTCTTTTGATTTGCATCAAGGAATTTACTTTGTAAATGTGTTTCCATCATAGTTTATGTGCATGTTCTCTTATCGGATAAAATCCTCTTATCCTCTTCAATTGAGCGCATATATTTTTTGCCGCATTTTTAGCTAAATGTGCATAAAAAAATAGGTGGATGGAAGCATAGATCGTGCTAGAGAAAGTTAACTTGAATTTTAAGGTCATTGAGAGCATGAAACAAAAATGATGAGCAAATCTCAAGCTAATAAATAAGGATGAATCAACAAAGCAAACTAGTGAAAGAGAGAGAGACTCTCTCTTTGTCTGTATTTGTGTGTGAATAAGACTTGGCACTGGAGTGATGGTGGTGGTAAATCGACAGACAGCTTTGTAAACACTCACTCTACAGACTTTCAAAGGGGTCACACACACACACACACACACACACACGCAAACAGCTGGCATTTAGACAAAGCAGCATCTGTGCGTCAGACGAAAGACTCAGCCTTGAGGATGAATGTGACGCAACATCACTAGCTGCGTTTATGGACCCTTATAATCTGATTGTAAATCGCACACACAGTCGGAATAAAAAAAGTCACTTGTAACCACGTCAATCAGAATTAATTAGCCAAAATCTGATTAAAATTTCATTTGGATTGCAGGGCTCCAGACTGCGACTAAATGGTCGCATTTTGTGACCTTTTGTCCTGCTGGTGCGACTGAATTTGGTTGGAGGTTGCACTGGTGCGACCACCGCGGGCACAACTGATAAGAGCTGCCATTTCTGTTACATTTGAGAAACATCGGACGACAATTTAAAACGGAAGTGGAACGGAACCGCGCTACTCGTTTGATAATAGACATCGCAGCGCAAGCTCATACACGGGCCGATCTCATTCACGCAACACCGTTACTAAACAGCGCTGGGAGATCCAGTGAGAAAGCATTTGAATTCACCACAGTATTAATAACATCGCTACTGCGAGACCTAGTGAGAAGCATTTGGTGCAGAATACTCTGTTATAAACCACAGATATCAGAGCAAACAGAGCTGACATGGAGACCAGGAGAAACATTTTGAAACATTCAGGGGTTTCAGTCCACAAATCATAAACATTCACCATGGATTTAATATAGTAAGACCCCATGGTATTGTGGAAGAAATAGTCAAATGTTTTTTTTTTTTTTTTTTTTTATCTATTACATTATTCATTTCAGGGTTTGTACAACCTTTTGAGAGTGAAATTCAAGCACTTCAAGTGTTGTTTCACACTTTTTCCAGCACTTCAAAGCTCTAAATATTATCCAATTTTAATATTATTTTTAGTGTGACGACTTGTAAAACAAAAAGTTTAAAGGTGCTGGCCACTTTATGGCAGCCTTTAATATATGGAAAAAAGTAGGAAGTCACAAAGTCTCATGAAAAACAAAAACTTTTCTTCAAATTGTGACTGGATTACACAGAAAAACACAGTAAAGAGAGTTCCTTTTAGTTCAGTATGATACTATAGAAGAACAATAGTACATTTAATAAGAGTGGATTATTACGATTTTAAAAAATTTGTTTTTTGCACATTACTGTTGTTAATAAAAGTTACATTTTTCTGCATAACAATTCAAGCTCAGCGCTTCACAGTTAAATTTCCAATAAACAAACATGTACTATTATTAGTAATTGCACTTATTAACAAAACAATGCAAAACGATAGTAATTTTATGATTAAATTAACCTTATGATAAATTTTCCTCCAGCGCCACCAAATCAGGTGCTGGTGCCACTGCTCTCAAATGTTAGTCTGGAGCCCTGGATTGTAAGGGGTGGTTTAAGCATTTTCCAATCGAATCATGTAAACAGTTAATCTGATAAAAACCTAAAACTGAAAATTACTGTGCATGTGCAATGACGTAGAAATGCTGTTGTTGAGTAAAGTGTCATAAATGACTGACGTATCATTCTAAAATTATCCTTCCACTCATTGTGTTTGAAGTGGAGCCGGACAACATTCCACCGGTCCTCGTTTCAGACTCTCATCCACAGATGCCTTGTTTTGGGCATGGGAAGGGGCTTGATAAATAGATCTATATGCAACACGGCATAAAGATTATACCAGAAATAGATAAGTCTATTAAGAAATATTAAGTCTGCACTTTAAAATAAAGAAAATAATCAAATTAGGAGAATGATTAGCCTGCGCAGGAACAACAGGAAACTATATCTGTACAGTGTGCGCATGTCAAAAAAAATCTATTCTGATTTGAAGCTTATGAAATAAACAATCAACCCGATCACTTTATTTAGTGTTCATAAACACTACGTTTGAATTCATCAATCGGAATGATTTAATTTAGATTTAAGCAAAATGTCGCCTTAAATGAAAACTGCTAAAAGAATCAAACAAATATAAAATGTATAAAAAATGTAAAGTGAGGATAGGTAGAAAAATAGGAGTCCTTGATGACGTCAGCTGAAAAGTTAAGTTGTGTAAAGTCCCTGTAAAGTAGGGCTGGACGATAAAACGATAACGATATGTATAAAACGCAATAAATAAAATATGATAATTTCAATAAAAAATACGTTCGATAAAACGTTCGATAATTTTTTTTCTTCGTCGGAAGAAACCAGAGGTTGCGAAGCAAGTTAGGTTGCATGAACAAAGGCACTCACTCTGTGGTAACCAAGCAACGTAGGCAGTGACAGGCTAACAGCCAATCAGGTTACTGTATAAATTTTGGTTGCGCCTTATCGTTGTCTCGTGTTGGATTCTTCAGTAACAGAACAGGCATGGAGTTATAAGTGGAAAATGAGTGCCGCAGCGAACGAGGAAATTGTTGATAAAACAGGAAAACAAGTCAGCTCGCCAGTATGGCAGTTTTTTGGATTTTATAAGTCTGACCGTCTTCCCCACCAAGACTGGTCAGCGCGAGCTTCCGCTGACAGCGCGCGCCTCATACGTTTGTGCTATTCTTGACTTTGGCTGAATACGAAATCGCCCCCTAAACCCTCAATTACTATTCCCTACTTTAGTCCACTGATACAGTTCACTTGAAGGAGTGAATGAAAACAATTGAGCGAATTCAGACAGGCGTTATGTGTACATCAGCTGTATACTCGTTATTGCGGTGCAAAGTGGGACAGAATGAGTGCACTCAATAACGTCCACTATGGTTTCGGACACCACTACAAATGGCTGTCCCCTCAAATGGTGCCCTATTTAAGGGCATAGGGGGTGATTTCGGATTCAGCCTTTGAAACTACATGGAGAGGTAATATTACTCTGCATCAGTGCCTTATGACAAAGCAACTAAACGGTAACGGTTACAAAGAAATAACGGAGGCACTGCACCTAACTGTTAAGAGATAATTGTTAAGTGTTCATTGTGATTTTAGACTGGGGTTTATATTTTAACTATTTGAGTGTTTTCCATGGTTGTGTTGACATTTCTGCCTTTATAACTGAGTGGATTATATTTAGAGGAAGGTTACGTTTAAAATAAAAATGATTCAATGTAAAAAATTTCTCCTGGTCCTTATTTTAAATGGGTCATAAAACATATAAATAATTATCGATATCGACCGATATGGAACACTTATATCGTGATACAGTTTTTAGCCATATCGCCCAGCCTTACTGTAAAGTCAAAATTAAACATGTGTTCTGAGTTTGTCACACCACAGACAAATGTGTTATTAATCAGACATAAATTTGAATATTTGAATAATAAAAAAAATCCACCAAGTAAATAAAATAGCTTTTCAAAATCTTGAAAAAATAAACAGCATTCTCTGCTTTCAAACGCTAGGGGCGTGTCCGCTGTCTGCGCCGAAAACACGCCCACTCGCGGGAAAACTGCTGTAAGCACACAAGACAACACTCACGTACAGCTCAAGATGGCACCAGATGTCGGCGGGACGGGAGGATGAAGGCCTGGGCGGGAGATAATCGGTTCGGCCCCATTCTGCAGTGGATTATCAGTGAATCCCAGTTGTCTCCGATGATAGTTTGTAAAACTATCCGGTGTAAAGTCACTGCAGAGGCAGGTGTTGGTGGTGATCCTCAGCTCTCCATCAAGGTAGCTGTTCACAAAATGAATCCACCTCTTCTTGATATCATCGTTTTTGTTTTGTGAACCGTTTTGTAAGTTGTAGGCTGTACTAGTAACTAACGGTACTGACAGTAACGCGCGATCGAGCGGGCGAATTGATGCGAATGTGCTCTAGTTATGATGTGTTGGGGGAGGAGCCAGGCTCAGTGGCTCCAGTACGTCATCAACAGTTATGATTGGTGTTGGGGGAGGAGCCAGGCTCAGTGGCTCCAGTACGTCATCAACAGTTATGATGGTGTTGGGGGAGGAGCCAGGCTCAGTGGCTCCAGTGCGTCATCAACAGCTATGATGTGTTGGGGGAGGAGCCAGGCTCAGTGGCTCCAATGCGTCATCAACAGTTATGATGGTGTTAGGGGAGGAGCCAGGCTCAGTGGCTCCAGTGCATCATCAACAGCTATGATGTGTTGGGAGAGGAGCCAGGCTCAGTGGCTCCAGTGCGTCATCAACAGTTATGATGGTGTTGGGGGAGGAGCCAGGCTCAGTGGCTCCAGTGCGTCATCAACAGTTATGATGTGTTGGGGGAGGAGCCAGGCTCAGTGGCTCCAGTGCGTCATCAACAGTTATGTGTTGGGGGAGGAGCCAGGCTCAGTGGCTCCAGTGCGTCATCAACAATTATGATGGTGTTAGGGGAGGAGCCAGGCTCAGTGGCTCCAGTGCGTCATCAACAGCTATGATGTGTTGGGGGAGGAGCCAGGCTCAGTGGCTCCAGTGCGTCATCAACAGTTATGATGGTGTTGGGGGAGGAGCCAGGCTCAGTGGCTCCAGTGCGTCATCAACAGTTATGATGGTGTTGGGGGAGGAGCCAGGCTCAGTGGCTCCAGTGCGTCATCAACAGTTATGATGGTGTTGGGGGAGGAGCCAGGCTCAGTGGCTCCAGTGCGTCATCAACAGTTATGATGGTGTTAGGGGAGGAGCCAGGCTCAGTGGCTCCAGTGCGTCATCAACAGTTATGATGTGTTGGGGGAGGAGCCAGGCTCAGTGGCTCCAGTGCGTCATCAACAGTTATGATGTGTTGGGGGAGGAGCCAGGCTCATTGGCTCCAGTGCGTCATCAACAGCTATGATGTGTTGGGGGAGGAGCCAGGCTCAGTGGCTCCAGTGCGTCATCAACAGCTATGATGTGTTGGGGGAGGAGCCAGGCTCATTGGCTCCAGTGCGTCATCAACAGCTATGATGTGTTGGGGGAGGAGCCAGGCTCAGTGGCTCCAGTGCGTCATCAACAGCTATGATGTGTTGGGGGAGGAGCCAGGCTCAGTGGCTCCAGTGCATCATCAACAGTTATGATGTGTTGGGGGAGGAGCCAGGCTCAGTGGCTCCAGTGCATCATCAACAGTTATGATGTGTTGGGGGAGGAGCCAGGCTCAGTGGCTCCAGTGCATCATCAACAGTTATGATGTGTTGGGGGAGGAGCCAGGCTCAGTGGCTCCAGTGCGTCATCAACAGTTATGATGTGTTGGGGGAGGAGCCAGGCTCAGTGGCTCCAGTGCATCATCAACAGCTATGATGTGTTGGGGGAGGAGCCAGGCTCAGTGGCTCCAGTGCGTCATCGAGCCACCGTTTTAGCTCGGCCCAAAAAATCCTGAACACAGCAACGGTGAAAAACTGTTTAACGGTCCAACTTCACAAATCAGTACTACATAATTCACAGTCTTTGTAATGTCTTTCAGTAATACATTTCAATTTTTTTTATAATGTGTTTAGAAACAAATATCAGAATTGCCTTTACAGGGACTTTAAGAGCTTTTTTACTTTATTTCCTTTATAACAAGGAATCCCAAACTTTTGTCAGCCGAACTCCTTTTAACTAAAATATTTACTTAAAGTACTAGTAATTAAATAATAATTTTTAAAGTACTAATAATTTAAGAACACATTCGTTCACAGTTCTCTGATAATGTTCACATGACATGCAGGTTAACAAATAAATATTTAATCTATGTTTGTGTTTTATTTTGTTTCAGTGTTACAGTTTTATCATTTAATTCATCATTAGCTTTCCATCAACTCATAAACTCCCTGCAGTTCCCTTGTGAACCCACAGGGGTTTTTGAACCCCAGTCCTGGAAACCCTGCATAAGAATAGCATGAATAACAGTGAATAAATCACATGAAAATTAGGAAAGTGTATTAGGAAGGTAAATTAGGAAAAAACTTTCATTTCATTTTGTCACACAGAATTTCCACTTTCCAGATGACGTGCTGGAAAACTTGTGACGCAAAGTTAGGGCACAGTTTTAAAACTCCAGCTAAAACCCACCCACACATCTGGCTTTGCACTGCCGTACATGAATAAACATTTGAATTGTATATAAATCAACCTGATAAAGCACGTACATCGCCTCTCTGTCTTTTCTCTTTCTGTATCATTTGCTGTTATAAGTAGCTGTGATCCAGCCCTGGATGGAGTCTAAGTGAAAACATCCTTCCCTTGGCTACACGTCAACAGTCTTCCTCATCCTTTTCGGATCCAAGACACTCCCCTAAAAACTTTAAACATCCATTTCCTCTTTTTCGATTCTCTTGCAGTGCTCCCTCTCTGGAACCCGATCTGCTGACCGTCTGCTTTTATTTATTGAACAGGTCCGATTTCATGCCAACAATGGTGTGTGGGAGGTGTGGAGGGGTTTGTGGGAGATGGGTCACTCCCTGCCCCTCTCTGCTATTGCACAACACATGCAGGCATGGAAGCTTCTATATTGTGGCATTCTTTTTATATCCCAGTAACTGTTGGGTGTTTACGGCACTGGCATTGTGTGCCCTCAGGCACGTGAGAACTGCATCCATTGAAATGCATTCATTTCAAAACAGCCCTTGCATGAGGATCATTCTAGATGAGCTCAAATTGATGTGGCTCACTCTTGTCTCAGGAGGGGAGAAAATACCGTAGATTTGCAACAGATCATGGTTCTAGATAGTAATAATCTTGCTCAAAAACAACAAGAAGCAATGAGGCTAATTCAACTTCAATGAAAGAGGATATCTATTACAGGATGTGGGCTGTGACCAAAACTGCCAGTCAGTCTATTAATTAGAACTTAAGAAACTAAAAAGAAAGCTAAGTCATTCACTTGTCCTAGTAAAAAATTAGCTTGTCCGGATTTTTTTTTTGTAAATATAATCTATTCTGACGCAATATTCTCACCAGTGTTCAATCAGCTTTAATATATTTAAATAGGCATGTGTGATATTTTTACCTTTTTATAAATGGCATTTTTCCATAATTTTATTAAAGGTCCCGTTCTTCGTGTTTTTTTGAAGCTTTGATTGTGTTTACAGTGTGCAATATAACGTGTTCATGTTTCGCGTGTAAAAACCCCCAGTATTTTTAACATAATTTACTTATCTGTACACCTCTGTTTTCACTGTCCTAAAAACGGCTGATGACTTCCTTTATTCTATGAAGTCCCTCCTTCAGAAAACGTAACGAGTTCTGATTGTGCCAGCGGTTCCCGTGTTGTGATTTGACCGCAGCTTAGCAAACGTGGCCCGGTTCCTGTGTTGTGATTCGACAGCAGCTTAGCGCACGTGGAAAGGTCACGCCTCTTAACGGGAGATATATGCGCTCAATGATCTCTACAGCGTCCCTGGGAAAGCCAAATAAAGGTGATTTGACTCCGGGATGAAAATAACAGCGTCTCGACGACATGGCGACAAACACACTGAAACGCAACACTTCCTTTTCTCCACGCGACACGTCCTCTTCTCCACGTGGGACAGCAACAAGACCACGCCCCCTTTTTTCGCATATTCTTGTGGGCGGAGGTTAGTCTGTTCTACTGACGTCATTTATGAAGGAAGTACCAGGATGTAGTCCAAGCCAGCCGTTCGCTGTAGGCTTTGAAAGGGAACTTCAGTTAAATAAAATATCTCGCTTGGCATTGAACTTTGAGCTTTATAATTTTACAGGTATTATTTATGCTCTAACAGCAACATTACACACTAACTAAAGTTTGAACAATGGGATCACGAAGAACGGGACCTTTAAATATAGGCTATGCTTCAGCTTTCATTTTATATTTATAAATTTGATCTATAAATTAAATTAGAATAAGACACTATAGGCTGTTACCAATCAAATTAAATTATTTACACTGAAAAATTACAACTGCATAAATAATGTTATGAGATTATTTTAAATATTGTTGAATATACAAATAAGAAATGTTGGAAAGATGAAACTAAACCACCAGTAGGTGGCAGCAGGTGACCATCTTAATGAGTGAGTCATTGAGTCGATTTGTTCAAACGGCTGATTCATTCAAGAATTAGGCGGTTATTGAATCTTTGAGTCAACCAATTCATTCAAAACGCTGAATCATTCAGCAACACACTGTTGCTGTGAGATGCGTTACGTTTCTGTTGTGATCTTTGTTTGGAACTATTTTCGCTGCTGAAATAGAACAAAAACAGTCCATATTGCATCTAAATTGTAAGTGACTTAATGTTAATTAATTGTTTATGGAACTGGCGTATGAAATCAGCGTCATTTTCAGTCGTGATGGTATTCAGGAAAACTAACAACACTTTTGAATTGCAAAAGGTTCAACCCAGCGCTCAGGTAGAGTTAAATAGTCTGTAGGTGCTCTTGGGGTAGGGAAATATCCAATGACACAAAAAAGGCAGGTCCCAGGCACTCAGTCAGACGTAAAAAGAGGAGAAAAAAAATGAATGAATAAAAAGCCTTTATTTGGTATGGCTTAAGTCATCTTTTAAAAATACAAGAGCCAACATGTTTCAACCAACAAATGGTCTTCTTCAGGGCAAAGCAACACAAAGAATGAGAATGACACCAACTTATAAATTGAGCCCCACCCATAGTCCGAAAGCATTCAATTAGCCTAATAAGGCCTAATACAATCAATTAACCCAATGAGGCAATCAGGTCTACAGGATTGGAGAAACCAACGTAGAGCAAAGAAAAAATTAAAAAGAAAAAACAATACAGAGAAAAAAAACTCTCCTTCAACGTAGGCTACCTGGAGAGGAAAACAAAGCAAGTATTTTTTTAAAAGATAAAAGGCTCTTTATTCATTCCTTCTCCTCTTTTTACGTCTGACTGTGTGCCTGGGACCTGCCTTTTTTTTTTAACAACACTCTTGTTTGTGTGATATTGTAAGTACACAAGTCAACAAAATATATAACACCGTTCTAGTGTTTTTTGGAAATTTGAATCTAAAAAAACGTACATATTATGCCTTTAAACAAGGTAAGACTGATGCTTTTCTACTCCCATACTACCTAAGAAAACCTTTTTCCATGGTACAGACACCACCATGATCTGATCCAAAAAATATGCGGTAAACAATGTGATGGGGAAAATCAGACGGTACCCTGAGCTACCCTCCTATATTAAATCTTGGCAAGATCGCCCCTTATTTTGCAAACTACACAAAATTCATCCATTTGTTCAGCTCAACCTGCTTTCAACAGGTTTTAATTATAAGACAATATAATAAGAGCTTTTTTCAACTTCTCGGTTCTTGATGATTTTGTTTCCTTCTCAGTAATTTAAATACATATAAACTACATGTAACATATGCAACAATGGCACTGTAAAATGTAAAAAAGTGTTACCATTCTTTTCCATCAAATTGCAATGAACAGGACCTGAAGTTTCTAGCATCAAAAAGGACAAAAAAGCACCATGAAAGTATTCCTACAATTGCTTTGTGTAAGAAACAGAATGAAATGTAAATCATGAAAAGTGTCCAATTTATGAAGTCAGTTTTTCAGTCAGTTGGGTGATGAGAACAAATCTTTCAGTTTTGTAAACCAAGTTGAACTCGATAGCTGCTTTTACATCATCGAGCCGAACAGTTCTAAAAACGTTAAGGAGCGTTAAGTGTTCCATTTATAGTAAGGTTGGGCCGATAGTAGGGGTGCACCGATCCGATATTAGGATCGGATATCGGCCGCGATACTGACAAAATAGCTGGATCGGGGGTCGGAAAAATTAACAGATCCACAAGCCGGAGTGACAGAGAGAACGATCAGAGAGCTCCACCCCCGCGCACACTCTCTGGGTCTTCAAAATAATCACTGTGTTAGCTGTTAGCTCTCTCATATTTCACATATTAATCTAAATCAAAAGGTCAGAAGACCGAAACCATGTTGCACGTGACACATTTGGACAATTTTGTCCTTGAATTATCGCTGGGTGTGAATTGCGCTCAAAAAACATTACTCTTCTCTGACCAGCTGACATAAAGCATACTTTCAATAAACGGGAGACAAATTATATTCAGTTATGAAGTGTTTTTGTGTGTTGACATCTTTCTCGATGTTCTAACAGACGGGATTCGCACACAACACGTCTGCTAATGTCCAATTCGTGACCTAATGACTCCGAATCATTTAAACGACTGGTTAGAACAACTGATCTGTCCAACACTGAACTCACCAATCAGTTTATTAATTTACTCAGAACGCATCTGAAAAGAGAACACAAGTGTGCTTACCCAATTAAGCAAGAGTGGGTAGTAAGAATCATTTTTAATTATCAACAGTATTTCAGCTTAATTCTGTTGACAATGTGTAGTAAAATAAATAGGCCTAGCCTTCAATCATTTAGACTGGAGTGAGGTGAAACCAGAACAAAGTTGTTATTAGCTAGCTGATAATTTTTATTAAATTGCATATGGCAGAAAATTTGGCTATTTGTTAATTTGTAATGCTACTTTTTAATATTGATATGATTATATACCAAAACAATTATCTGTAGTGTAAAAAATGTTTGGTAACTGTCAGATTGCTATTGTATGTTTGACCAATACACTGTTTTTTGTTTCCACTGCTACATATTTTATTTATTTAAAGAAGTTTGATTACATTCTATTTTAGATTTGAATGCACAATTGTTTTTTAAATAAATAAGAATTTAACACTTTACATACATCTGTTATTTTGTCTTAGTTATGTTTAGTTAGTAAAGTCTGGTGCCTTTAGTCTCTTCAAGGAAGGTATAAGGTGGAAGATATACAGTTTATTATTAATTCAACAATAGTATCGAATCGGTATCGGGTATCGACAGATACACAAAGCCCAGGCATCGGTATTGGGACTGAAAAAGTTGGATCGGTCCACCCCTAGCCGATAGACTAGGAGGCCATCGTCCATCGCCTATGGCTGACAGACATCACGATGTTGAACCGGCATCACGATCGCCCAACCCTAATTCACAGTTCTATTTCCATATTTATAGTCCTTCTGTGAAGCTTGAAAACGTACGTTTCCATTCAATGTAACTGCATGGAAAGAGCAACTGACAGACTTAATTCTCACTTTTCTAAAGAAGGAAGTCATCCAGGCATGACATGATGAGGGTGAACAAATAATGACAGAAGATTCATTTTTGGGAGAACTATCACTTTAAAGCAGTGTTCCCATTTCTAGTATATACTTTTTCTAACTATTTAATTGCTTCTCAGTAGGGCTGAAACAATTCATCGAGTTACTCGATTAACTCGATTACAAAAATTCCTCAAGGCAAAAATTCTGCCTTGAAGCTTCGTTAATTTCCTATGACGCGCACTATACGCGCAGGGATCTGATTCACACGGACCGCTGTTCAGTGTTCAGGAAGCACATCATGGCGCGTGATACATTTTGAAATTGGTTGGCGCGATGGCGGAGAGTAAAGATGTCCATAAACGGCAGAGAATGTCTAAAGTTTGGGATCATTACATTCTTAAAAAAGAAGAGAACAAGGTGCAATGTACGACTTCAACAACAGTATGACTTCAATGGTAACGTAGCCTAAACCTATACATTGATGTTTGCTGATTTTAATCCCATACTGTATTTGTAGCGATGTTGTGATGCAGTTTGACTAGATATGATGTTTAGCTTTGATGTTTTTAAGTAGTAAATGTATTCATGTTCAATTGCAAGAGAGTAAAGCCTAAAAATAGAACCCCTTCACACACACGCATGTACCTTCGTCTCTCTCACGCGCCAGTCAGACCAATCATGGCAATGCATCACATATGCTTAAACTTTTATGTAGCCATGCAACAATAATTTCAGCATGCATTTACTGTATACACCGGGACGTGATGTTGTGACGCGATTTTTCGAACGGATGCTTCACCTAAAATGCACCGCAACGCAAGTGATGCAAGCCAAATGCAGTTCTATTGAAAATGAATGTATGTATTTCTGCCGTACCAGACTGCAATGAAGCAACTGCACACACACACGCACACACACACAAAGGTTGCTAGGTTACCATAGCAAATAGGCTCACCCCAGAAAGTATATATTATTTGTTAGTAGCCTAATGGTAAATGCAGCAAGTGTAGAAATCTACATAAAAGATATTTACTTTGATGTCAGGGCTAGATTACAGCATGAAACCTGTTGTGTGTGTAATAAATTAAATTGCTTTTCCTCTTCGTTTTGGTTGTTTAAGATGTGAGATGGAGGTCCAGTGGGTTAAACCATGGAACTGATACGCAGAAGGTTGCTGGTTTGATCCCAGCGGTCACCACCAGTGAGTCCTTGAGCAAGGCACTTTACTCCATGTTGCTCCAGGGGGATTGTCCCTGTAATAAGGTCCCTGTAAGTCGCTTTGGATAAAAGCGTCTGCCAAATGTAATGTAAATGTAAAACACACACACACACACAAATGTATCCGATTAATCGATCGATTAAGTGCTAGATTAATCGATTACAAAAAGAATCGATAGCTGCAGCCCTGCTTCTCAGTAATGTAGGACAGCTGAGCTAAAGCTCTCTCTTACTCTTGTTATGGCTCTTATATTTCAATTTACACCCCAACTTCCTCATTCCATTGCTTTCTATGGGTGCAATGTTGCTAGGCTAACTTCACAAAAATACAAGGGTGGGAGCAGGGAGGTGTGTCTTTGGCAGGTCCAAGTGGAGTTTTATGGGGAAATCCAGGGCTCACAAGAGAGCATGCATGGGGAACTTTCCCTGTACAAACATTGCGTCTTGAGAAGCACAATCCAGATGGACACTGTTGTCATGGAGATCAAGAGGTTTGCAGGCCTGTGTGAGAGAGCACTTTCTGAAATGTCACATTTTCCCAGACACTTCCCCGCACAAACACAACCTTGAGAAGCTGTTCTTTCTTTACAGGCTATGCAGAAAACCATCTCCAACAGAGCATCTAATGAGGCTACTGGACTATGGCCCACCATTGATGCTTAAAGTAGCTCAATGATTTGCAAAGAGGGTTTTTTTCCTCCACAGAACATTCAAGAAATCAAAGACAAAACAATCAAACAATTATCAATGAGTCTTTTGAGAGAATGTGAAACACCTAAAATGCCACCAGGTCGGACCCACTGATCTATATAGATGACTGGATTGCTCATGACGTCATAAAAACTGAAGCCGCCGCGCCGCCATATTGGTATTCCCTAGTAAGCTCACGCATTCTATTGAATGAATAGGACATTATATGACTTTACTGAGAAAACATTGCCTAAGGAGACACCGTTTTCATATCTAAAATCCCCCTGTACATTCTTACAACACAAACGTCCTAAACATGTGAATGGTTATTCGTTTACAGTCAAGAATTTCCCCAGCTGATTAAAAAGTTACGTTCATATTCATTACAGTAGTAAACATCATCTCGGCGGGCGGACGAGACACTTCAGCGTACGTATTACAACTGTCAAAGTGCGATTTCACGATTTCAATATATGACTCATCCTCTCAGAAAAGACCATAATCATTACAGATAACATCTGAAGTAACTATTAATTTACATTAGGACTACAACTAACAATTATTTTGCTAATCGATTCGTTGGTCGATTATTTTTTCGATTAATCTGTGTTTTGCCAATAAAATAAAAATTGGCTTTTTTTAAATCACTGTTCCACATCCTGTCCAACGCTGTCCTTCAAACAAACGTGCTATGAAAACACACATAGTGAATATATCTACCATTACATAAATTAACCATGGTTTTACAATGAACAAAACAAACAATAATAATAATAATAAATAAATAACAGGGTTATTTTAGTTATTCAATGGTAACCATAAATTAACCTCAAATCCATAGTTTAACTATATGGTATTTGTGTGGTTATACAAATGGTTATCAATACTGCATAATTTTTGTAAGGGTATGTTTGTGCTATACATTATGTGCAAAAAAATGACTAAGCAAATCCCTACATTAAAATTATATAAAAATAAAAAAAACTCAGTGTTACCAAATAAGAGAAATATTCTGCAGGAACACACACACACACACACACACACACACGCAGTACCCATGGGCGTCGGAACCATTGTATGTGGGTGGGACAAGACCCACCCACTTTTTACGATTAATGATATTGGACCCACTCACTTTTTTCGTCTCTAACATTCAGCACATGTCTGTTTACCTACCCATAATCGATAAACACTTATTAGTAAACACATGTTAGACGCTTTATTTCCACTTTTCTAATATTTTCGTCATTTTTATTGAAAATAAATGCCTTTCCGATCTGATATGTGATGGGAAAAGGAAGAAGATTGAGTTCGGCGAAAGGCGGATTGGAACCGGGGGTCGACTTGAGTCAAAACTAGATGCCGATCGTCTTACCCCTACACTACTGCCGCTCTCAATGATATGGTGATTCCCGTAACTTTGTCTTTCCGAACTATTCGCTTAGTAAGCAAAGCGGTATATTTGTACTTATTGGCATCTACTCCAGTAAAAAAATTCTGAGGACCCACCCACATTTTTTTTGCTTCCGACGCCCATGACAGTACCGGTTACTGTCGTTTCTTTATCCTGTAGAAACTTCTTACATTTATATTCAATTACACACTGTTATCCCTTTTCAGTTCATACTCTAATAAAAAAACGCTTAAAACCGCTTCAAATGAACGTTTTTGCGCTGAATATTAATTGTCTCCCTCTCTAAAGCAGACTGTTTGCTCGTTCAATGATGTTAGGCTACTGTCAGGACCAGGACGCTCTTTCATGCAAAATGAAAATACTCGCGTGAATTAGTAACATTTACAGATGAGGATATAACTGCAGTTCTCTATATAGATCAGTGGATATAACCTGTAAAACATTTTGCACTGAGGCTGCAGACGCACACACACATCTGTCATGACAGAGTATGTTAAACGCTAATGCATTCGCTTGAAGCTTAAAATAAACAATTCTCATGTTTTGGGCACTTGGATCACGTACATTTCCTGCATCAGCTCACTCTGTTTCCACTCCACTAGATGCATTCTAGATGCACATTTTGTCCATAAAAACGTGTTATGCAGTGCTGTAATTTGACGCGACTGGTGGAAGCTTTGCGTACAGAGGACAGACCCGACTACTCGATAATGAGAATCGTTGTCGATGATTTTCATTATCGATTATTATCGATTAGTTGTTGCAGCCCTAATTTACATGCATATATCGTGAAAACTAATCCTGTGAGATTGAGATGCTCCAAATCGTGTGATTTTTCAAGGGGGTAATCCAGCCCCCGGAAAGCGTACCTTCCATAGGGGCAGCCATTGCTAACCAAGCCATCACCTGCTGTTAGCATCCTATTGACTCCCATTCATTTTGACAGCGAATATCTTTACATCTGAGGCGTTTAAAGACTCTATTTGTCCATTGTTTATTTCTAAACAAACATGACAATGTATTTATCTCCATTACCTTGTATCTTACACTATCGCCCCGTAGAAGCCGTTTTTGTAAAAAGTAGGCTAACGATTGCGTCATAACCACGCGACCCGAGGAGAAGCTCGTAGGCAATCTTTTACTGTCTATGAGGTAATCGGGGGGACGTGGAGGCATAAACGCCGATAGAGATGTCGCAAATCCTGCTTCATTCATCAAAAGTTGCTCCTGCTCACTCTCTCTGTCTCTGCAAGATTCGGTGATTCAGATTTTACGTTGCACAACTACTAGAAGACTTGCCACTGTCAGACAGGTTGCTCACGTCACATCTACGTCGTCAAGCTCAGTCCGAGGCTGCGCAGTACATCAGCCATCAGGAAGTGAGTGCTTCTACATGACTTCAATTTTCCCCGTCGAAGCCTATGGGGTCGCTGTGTCCATTTCTTTTACTGTCTATGGTGATTTTAGCTCAATGTTTTGGCTGTACGCCAATGATGCCCTCTGCTGGTAGGGAATAGTAAGATGGCCGCTCGAACACTTCCGGTGGCTTCACTGCGTGATGGCAGTTTAGAATGCGATGAGCAATCCAGTCATTTATATAGATCAGTGGTCGGAACCCCTTTTTGACAGTAAAATGTCTACCTTCCGGTAGACCACCTTCCATATTCAACTTACAGAAAAAGTGTAACCGGCGCGACGTATGACGTCGGACGTAGCGCAAGCGTGTTGAACTGCATGAGGCATTACACTTTCTGCCATTATAATGCTTGGAAGCGTCAGGATATTTATTGATATAACTCAGATTGTGTTCATCAAAAAGAAGAACGTCATGTACACCTAGGATGGCTTGAGGGTGAGTAAATCATGGGGTAATTTTCATTTTAAAGTGAACTACTCCTTTAAATATGGTTATTTTGTACACAAACGCATTGCTTCGCTTTAGAAGGCCTTTATTAACCCCCAGAGCTGTGTGGAGTACGTTTATGATGGATGGATGCGCTTTTTTGAGCTTCAAACATGTGAGCCCTGTTCACTGCCATTATAAAGCTTGGAAACATCAGGATTTGTATTTATATAACTATATTTATATAATTGTGTTCATCAGAAAGAAGAAAGTCATATGCACCTATGATGTCTTGAGGGTAAATTATGAGTAATTTAGTAAATTATGGGGTAATTTTCATTTTAAAGTGAACTAATCCTTCAAATACAGTAGCCAATTTTTAAGAATTGCTAGCTATTAGAGCTGCACAGTTCTGGTTAAATTGAGAATCACAATTTTTTGGTTTCAAACAGAGATCACATTTCTCCCATGATTCTAAACAAACAACATGTAATTTACTAGAGGTTCTGACAAAATGCCTATTTAAAATGTTTAATTAACCTGAATTATTTAAAGAAAACTTGGTTTGAATTAAAGGTGCACTATGTAACATTTTTTTCCGTAAAATATCCAAAAACCACTAGGCCAGTGTTATATATTTTGTTCAGTTGAGTACTTACAATATCCCAAATGTTTCCAACTGTTTGTAAATCGTGAGAAACTGCCATTTTAACCAAGGAACCGGGACGTGTGAGGGACTCACCTGTCGATTGCATCATATCTGCGGTACCCTCGGTTATCCGCTTTACTTTCACTGCAGTGTGCATCAAGTGTCATAGCAGCCGCCGAGTGAACGCACAGAGTAACGTCATAAATTAATTTTCAACACACTCACTCAAATGTATCTAAATATGATAAACAGAGCTGCGTTACCTCATACTCATGATCGGAAAAGTGGAAGTGGCGTTGACGACTGTGTCATAATAAAAGTCCCGCTCCCTGTGTGTTGCTTTCATCTTATTAACAATCGCTCCAGCGGCTTTGCTCAGCTCCACAACACTCGGCCCTGCTCTGCTTCATACTACAGTAACGTTAATAAATCGCATCCATGAACATGGGAGTCTTATCCCGATTCTTTTCCACCAGCTGTGAGGTGAAGACCACATGTCCCAAGATTCTGCGCTCAAACGTGGCGTCATCAAACTACACCTTTGTTTTGAACAGGCGACCTCTAGTGGACGGAAAAGTTACAGTGCACCTTTAACAATCCAATGACTCACTCATAAAGACTTAACTTGTTTCATTACTGCATGAATCAGCTTTTTTGAATGAATGATTCAATGACACTTCAGAAGCTTGCGTTCTGCAAGTGAACGACGCCTCGTGGTGCCATCCCAAAGAGGCATGAAATCACTCTCACAGACCTTTTCCTGGACCGTTCCCATCTGGTGGAATGACCTGCCTATCTCAGTTCGAGCAGCCGAGTCTGTAGCCATTTTCAAAAAACATCTTAAGACGCATCTTTTCCAGCAGCACCTGACCAACTGATCCGATGTGATTTACTAGCCACTAGCTATTAATATGTATTTTTATAAATATATATATATACACCACACATATTGCTTTGACTGACTTTGTCATATTGACAACACAGTCATGTTAGCAGTGATTCATTGAGAGAGTTGTCATTTAGATCCATGTGAGGCTGGCTATGGATAGAAGTTATACACTACAAACTGGCTATTACAAATGCAAAAGAAGATCATCCACTGCAGGCCACAACTCATTGTCTTCTTGAAAACCAAGAAGAGATGACTGAAAGACTTTCCAATGGACAGAGACTGTCCAAATGTCACATCCATCTCAGATTCATTTAAATTGTTCTTGGCTTGTATCACCTCTGTTGTGGCGTTGCAAGTAGCACGTATGTAGCAGAGTCACATGACTTGGCTCCAACATGACCTCCTTTCTGTACCCTATTCCAACAAGCTCAATCCTTCTTTGAGTCAAAGAGAGGAGGCCATGTGCAATACGAGCAACACAATGTCTCAAGAACACAGCTGGTGTTCTAGACAAATGGCAGCCATCAGTTGTTGTGCGATTAGTATACACTGAATCTTAATGGTGCACATGACATAAAACAAACTGATATCTGATATCAATGACAGTACATGGGCTGAGAGATGCATTGTAAGCTTGCTGTTGAGTCAGAGGGTCTCCTCAGGAGACCACAATACAATGCTCTCTCTCTCTCACACAGACAATACTAAATCGCTATTCTCAGTTGATTTAAGACGTAATTTTTCCAAAGCTGTGTGAATGTCAGTTGTGGCTGGAAAAGAATGCCAGGAATGTTCCCAACTTTCTTTTCTCTGGGCTACAGTGGTGTGGAGTTAAGTTTCTACACGTTATGAACATAGCCTGGACTCGACAGCAAATCTAATCAAACTGACATCTGGTGATGGAGGCAGGTCAATAGCCTGTGAGATATCACATATATAATGCTGAGAGGCAAGCAGGTGATATTTTGCAGGACAGCTGTAGAAGATACAAACATGGCTATCATGCTGCCACCTCGTATAATATCAACAAAAGGCTCAAATGACAGGTATGGACAGGGAATACCACATTAATAATTTAAAACCCTCCAAGTGTAACAAGGAACGTAGTTTTATGTTGGCTTTCTACAACCTGTCCAGACCTACACGCTAATGCAGCAATTTAAAAACATATTAAAATGAGCACTATAACTATAAGAACACTATATAATTGCGATAAGCTTCACAGTTGACTGGGATTAAAACTGATTTATCCATATGATTCTTGAAATACCGGACCACACATGATCATGATTTTAATGTCATTTTAAGTCATATTAATAACTAGCAATACTTGAAAAATGGCTACTGTATTTGATGCCTGTGCGACATGAAAAATACATTTATGCTGTCAACCCTATATGATTTTGTCTTACTGTGGTAATGATTCAATAATTGATTTGTTACCACTCATTTGTCAGTACAATAATAAATTATTGGCACTATTTCTGTATATGATGGTGTTGGCCCATACTGAAAATAAACTGAGATAAATGGAGGAAGCAGAATGCCTACATTAATTCAAAATAATTACTTGGTTAATAAATACATTTTTTTAATCAGTTTGTAGTCTCAGTACAAAACAATCAGTGCATATTTAACATCAGCATCTAGGCCTAATACTGAGAGCTCCACAGAAAGGAAGGCCTAAACCGGTTTCACAGGAAATAGCACTGTATCTGTGAGGTCTGATTGACAAACAACTCAACGATGTTTGATTATATAGGATTACAAAACAGACAAGAGCGTAACCTTCGGGTAAATACAGCACTGTTATATGAACTAACACCTATACGTTTATTCTGTGCAAATGAATAGCACACAGTTTGTTTTTGGTGAATGAATAGTGTCCCAAAGCCTGCTATTGCTCCCTCAGCAAGAGAGACAACTGACAACAGTTGCCATCTGACAGGTGACAATAATCAAACCTACATACAACAGGCTTGTGTTTCAACAAAACCAATGCTGTTAATGTTCAGCCTGATTGATATAACGGATATGTATGGTTTACCATAGTTGCCTGCCACCACATTTGAATGAATGATTCCTGTTTGCTGCTTAAAAACCATGCCTGAGCTGTTCTGCTGGTCTCCCAGTCTGATCAGATTGGTGTTTACTGATTTTAGCAATTTTAAGATGGTCAGGAAACTTGGTTTTCAACCATAGAAACCAGTTTACCTCCAGCCTGTGAGACCATCTTACCCCAGCAAAACAGCTTAAAGGTAGGGTAGTTTCGGGGAGGCTAGCAATAGTGAAAGGATAAGATCCCACCCTCCCTTCAGAGCGTCTCCAAAGCCTTCGAAACACATGAACAGTAGGGAGCAAACAAAAGCGTCATGAGAGACGGTGTTAAACTACTTCATGTCTCAAAGCACATAACATTACATCAATAATGAACATAAACAACTTAGAGCAAGCGCATTGACCTGTACAACCTGACTGCTGCAGATTCATTTCAGCGTTGATAGTGTTGTCATTGAAATGCATAAATTCGGTCACAAACCACTCTGAGTATAACGTCACAGGTTTCCATCTATTCCATATTACAGTAGAAAAGGCATGAATGCAGCATAAGCTATTCGCTGATGACGTGTGAAGTCTGCGTGAACAGTGAGCACAGAGGTACGAAAATGCATACGTTGACAGGCAGGTAGGACATCGTATCATTGCATTCGGACCGTATGCAATGATTGGATGAAAATGTTATGGTCCTACACCTTCCACAGACAATATACATATAAATTTAGACTAACTAACTTAGTGATTGCTATCAGGATGTGAAGAGACTTTCAAACAGCAGAACAAAAAAAAAAACCCTATCCTGCCTTTAAGCAGCTCAGACTTGTTTTGGTCAGAGAACGACTCTTAATGAATCAGTTGAGTGAAGATTCAATCAGTGACTCGCTCATAAAGACACACAAAGAGTCTCATTGACAACTAACGTTATAGGCATAACGGTGTAACCTGGTGAAAGAGCCAAAGAACGAATCGTTTCAAAAGATTCAAAACACTAAAAGTAATCAAAATCCCAACCACTAGCGGCGAATCGTATTTTCTAACGAAAGAAGTAAACAGACTTAACTTACATGTTAGTCGAGGCTAGGCAAATATATGCCACCAAATTCCCAGAAGACTATGCAAATTTAAGCAAAAAATACCGGTTTCACAGATTCAAAAATAGGACTCAGTGTTATAATTCAGTCACTGGCGGTTTAACTTGTATGTAACCGACGCTACCATTAAAAGAGTAAGTTACAAACTTTACGGAGAATTCAAGATTCCACTCACCTGTGTGATCTCTCAAGTGCCCTCAATGCGGTTAGACAGCTTTGCTGAAAAGACCCAACCAAAAACCGACCGCAAGGGAACTTTCCCTATCCAGTGGATGCTTGTGTTGGGGTTCCTTCTGCCATTAACGTTGTATCGTTCAACGTTGCTTATAAAACAAACATCGGAAGAGGGCAACAGGCGTTTCTCCCGCCTGTCATTACTCGGCTAACACGGTGCAGTTGATCCGATACGATACCGATGGTCATCTACGCCACGGCGGGATCAGCTGTCATCCCAATAGAAGACCCAGCAGGCTGATCCTCAACTCCCTCCACGCTGACATCAACATCAACACACCACCCTCTGCTGACACAAACCTCGAGCGCAGGGCTGCCTTCAACATGCCTGAAGAAAATTCATACTAAATCTTCAACACAAGGCATTACGTGTCAGTTGCCTTTTTAATATAACGGAAATAATTTAGACAATTAGATTAGTACATATCTAATCTGAAACAAATGGATAGAGTTGAAGGTGTTTTATTTCACTAGTTTGTAGTGACGCTGTTAAATTGTTTACCGTAAATCTTTAGCCTACTATCAATTCCATAGATATATGTGCACTTTTACATTTAAATTATGTAGCTAGGTTACAAATAATAATGTATAGGTTATTTAAAAATTGAACATGGGGGTTTCTTCAAGGGCACCTTTGGCCTTGCCGATTTTTATTTAACCATTTCTTTTCACTTTTCTGTCATGATTAGTCAAACATTTGAAATAATAATTATACTAACTAGACATTAAAAAAGTATATCCTTTGTTATGCGAAGTCTAATTTAATAACTAGCGATTTATGTCCTAAATACACAGTTAAATAATATTTTCACACTTTTTGCTTAAGTTACAGCTGACACACTTTAAAAATGAAAGCAGGCCTACTATGTATTTACTTTAAAAAATAAAAACTTTAAAAATACTGTTGGAAATAAATTTTTGGGGGATATTATAAATAAAAGGCATTTAAAAAGAAGTAATAAAATGTTTTTAATATGACCATCGGATAACAAAAGGAAAAAATAAAATCAACCCTTGCGTGGAACATATGCACAATTTAAGAATTACTCTAATATTGTATAATGTTCAGACGTGAAGGTTACAACAGTCTGGTTTGGGTTTCAGGACTCTTTGATAAGGATGCATTTGCTGAAATTAGTGGAAAGGACTCGTCTGTGTCAATATTATTGCCACAAAGGGAACATAATGTTTTAAGACACACAGTTTCAAGCATTGTCAGAGGTAAGATTATTTTTGCTGTGTCTGCATTAACCACGACTTCCTTATTTAAAGAAACAATGAAAGGAAGCTGCCTGTGAGGCCCTTGTATGTAAGGTAGTGCGGAATTGTTACGTCAAGTCTTGACCTCTACTTTACACACGTATCATTCTGTGCATCTTTCTGTCATCTCCGTGGACTCTGATCACTTGACTCAAGTTCCCTGAAAAAGAAAGTTAGAAAGCTGAAGTCAAGTGGTCATCCACTAGACCAGAGCAAGGGTAGATAACAGTTGCTGTGTGGGTTTCATTGTCGCATTTAGCTCTGTGTTGTAAGCTGCTCTGACACAACATGCCCACGGCATCTATGAGAAAATGCCAGATCTGTCATATCCTGGAAGCATGAAAAAGCATGAAAAGCTTTTGTTGTCCTCTCCAACTGTGACATTTTCATTGAGAAAGACCATGTGAGCTTGATGCTCTTTGTTGCTATTCATTCTTGTTGATATATTCATGAACTTTGTGTCATTGAAGCATTCTCATACAATGAAATCCTGTCACTTCATTTTGCGGCTGTTCGGACAGTTTATTCATTGATTGTAAATGCTAGACTGTGGATCTTCTGATTGGAAGCAGACCCTTAATAGTGGGTATGAATCATCATTTGTTCATGGCACGCTTTTTTACATTTTACACAAAATTTCCTTCAATTCCAGTCTCATTGATGGCGGCACGGCTCTACAAACATTATTATTTTTGGTTATGAGAAATTAAGTATTGCTCATATTTTCCAGCTGCATAGCCTTCTATTTCTTTCCTGGACAACACAACATTCACAAAATTCCTGGAGTACATTTTCCCTTTTCCTGTTATTCAGAGGGCATTGTTATTCTATTTGTGTGTGGTAACCAGGAATAACACAGGAATACATACAAATCATTAAATGTTGTTGGTGGATCATTTTATTGGAACATTCACCTTGCAATTAAAAATGATCAGTTAAATATTCAGTCAGTTTGTCTTTTAATGTTTTTGTACTAATCAAAAATAATACATTTTCTGGCATTAAAATTATAGTTTATGTACTTTTTTAAGCTTTTTAAAGTTTTTAAAGAGCCCAAGAAATAGTTTGACAAGCCCGTTTCTTTGTTTTGTTTGTCTATTGATGGAAGTTGGAGTAGGACACGTCGAATGAAATGTAATGTATAATGTATGTAAAGTTATGCTGCTCTTACATTTTTGTTACTGTGATTTCTGAATTGCTTTCTATTATATTCAACACTTCTCAGTAGAGAAATAGCAGTGGTCTGACCATACTGCTACAGCACTGACCCCTAGTGTTACTTTTGGTTCGATAAACATGAGTGTGCTGCCATCTAAGCTATACCAAAGTTAAGACAGTTCATTTATACTTGAGTGGAGAATTGAATAAGAACCTGGATATATTAATTAGAAAAACAAATGATAGCTGATTTGAAAAAGCTGAATGAAAGCTTCTCAAAAAGAGCTTGCATAATCAAGAGGAGTGTAGACTTGCAGCCTGTAGCCTAGGGATTTTTTTTAATAGACATAAATAATCAGATGTCAAGGTTTCAGTGCATTGAGAAGATGATTTCCTGATAGCAAGAGGTTTGGGCAATGCAGTCAGGATTGCTCCAGGGGGAAAAATGGAATTCGAACATACACTATATTGCCAAAAAGTATTGGGACACCCCTCCAAATCATTGAATTCAGGTGTTCCAATCACTTCTATGGCCACAGGCATATAAAATCAAGCACCTAGGCATTCAGACGCTTCCATAAACATTTGTTTGGGTTTTGTGAAATGTCCTCACTACCAAATATTCCACGGTCAACTGTTAATGGTATTATAACAAAGTGGAAGCAATTGGGAACAACAGCAACTAAAATCACACAGTGGGGTCAGCGCATGCTGAGGCGCACAGTGCGCAATCACCAAGTGCAATGCAAAGTGTCAGATGCAGTGGTGTAAAGCGCGCCACCACTGGACTCTAGAGCAGTGGAAACGTGTTCTCTGGAGTGACGAATCACGCTTCTCTGTCTGGCAATCCAATGGACGAATCTGGGTTTGGCGGTTGCCAGGAGAATGGACTGCATTGTGCCAAGTGTAAAGTTTGGTGGATGGGGGATTATGGTGTGGGTTTGTTTTTCAGGGGTTGGGCTTGGCCCCTTAGTTCCAGTGAAAGGAACTTTTAATGCTTAAGCATACCAAGACATTTTAGACAAATTCATGCTCCCAACTTTGTGAGAACAGTTCAAGGATGGCCCCTTCGTGTTCCAACAGGACAACCAACCAGAGCAAAGAAGAAGGTGAAGCGGAGCTAGTTGATAGATTAAACTTTCACCGGTTGGCAAAACTCCGAGCACATCTTCCTTTCTTAAGAATGACTTCAGTGCCGTTCTTTGTTCTTTTCTCAAAGAAAAGCTTAACTCAAAGTCTTCCAGTGTCGCAGCCAAAGCCGATTCGAAAGACCGCTGTTCGCCAGCTTCTTTGTTTACAAGTAGCACGCGGAACCGCCGCAATTATTAGCTGCAAGCCATCATTATGTTAAGCCTGCCCACGACTCTATACACGATGTGATTGGCCTGACCAGAGTTTGTTTTTTTCCAGTTCGCAAGTCGACAGAGAGTTGCTAGACTACCCTGGCTGCAAATTAGATTTGCTGCCGCTACGGTGCGTCTAGATTTCTAGGCTAGCGAGCCAGGCCTTCTTGTCCAACATCAGTGCCTGACCTCACAAATGCGCTTCTAGCTCTATCTATCTCTCTATGAAAAATATGAACCTGAACCACTTCATATATTATTCAGTTTAAAAGGAGGTTTATAGGATGTCCACAGATAATTTCAGTAAATCTTTGCATTTGTAGTTTGCATACAAATGGCGAACTAAAATATGCCTGGTTTAATCAAACAGCACATATTTGTAAAGACCACTAGAAGAAAATGTATATCCATAAAATAGTTGAAGTGTGTATACAGTACCTTTATGAAAATTTCAATACATTTGTACAAATATTCACAGAAGATGGTATTTTAAACATGTTATTCTTAAATACAGCAATAATTGCCCAAAGAATAGATCATTTTAAATGATAAAATGTTTATTTAATTATTATTATCCACATGGGAGATAATTCGTCTTAAACTTATTGACCTCTTATCATATTCAGGCATAATTTCCAGTAACATTCCATCTAACTGTCTTCATTAATCTATGACTACTTTCTCATAAAAAGAGAAATATTTGTTTACATTACCTACTTCTTCCTGTTCTTTTAATCAAAGCCATTATATAACATACATATATATTTAAGCTCCACAAGACCATGAGAGCAAAATATGGATTTCTCACACTTTTATGCATCTATACAAACAACAAAGAACCTATGACATAAGAAGGTGAGATTTGTCACAGTGAGAGTCCAGGTTTCCCTTTTTTGTTCTTCAGTTTAAAAAGTAAAGACGTGTTTCGTCTGTGTTGAGAGAAGAGTCCTTGCTCTTTATCTTGGGCCAAGGTTGGTAGGAGGAATCTTGGCCGTTGATGGGCCCTTTTTGTTGGGATAAGTTTTCACGTTCAAGTTTGTCCCTTTTGGTTGAACTTTCAAATAGAAATGCAACTAGGAAGAAGAACAAATTAAATACGCAGTGTTAGTTTGTTATTGTAAAAAGAATTGTGTACTAATTGTGTATTTTTGATGTTTTTTATCACCTGTACAGCTTCAGCCGGTCCCACTGTCACCGTGCTGGTAAAGGGTTGGTAACCTAGTGCAGAAGCCGTCACTGTGTAGGTACCCGGCATGAGCAGACGGAAGTAGTCTCCATCCGTCCCTGAGACAGCATCAGACACACAAATTAAGTATTCAAGCATGTATGTACTACAAAATCAGCTTTTAATGTAGAACAACACTCACCGCTAGTCATATCGTGGTTTACGCCTGCCACCGAGATCACTGCATTACTAATCGGGTTATTGTTCTCATCATAAACCATGCCTTTTATCCCATGGTGCACCTGGATGACAGAAGAGCCACGATACATCAACCCTCATGTTGTATTCCGGTCAATTCGACCCTGAGAGGATTTATTTTCTTCCTGAAAGTGCCAGTTAATGTTATCGCGTTGGACTAAAACAATTTCCCCAAGACTCTTGAATTTTGGGGGAGGGGGGCATACTTGTGGTGTTCCCAGACAAAATTGTCTGGCCTACAAAAAATTGATTGCTTATGAATTTCTCGTTATGCTATGTTGTTGCCAAATATTAGATTCAATCTATTTTCATCAGCTTGTTTTATTTCAGTTAGCACAGGTTTTGTATTTCTTTTTGGAACTGATTGATTGCACAGCACAAGGGTTAAGCTTTCGTTACGGTCAGGCACTGCACTCAAAGTGGTAAACCGATTCCATCCATTACTTTAAATGCACTAGCGAACAGTGTAGTGTTACTTGAACTCACAACGAGACCCCTGAAGGTTCATATCCATTTCACATTATAAGTATCTGGGGACAGGTGCATTACCTGCTAGTGCCACGGTGAACCAATTTGTCTTTCTTACCCGTGTCCGCTAGAATACTGGCCCCCTTTTTACCAGTTTGATTTTGAATACAGCACTCTCCAATTCCAGTTCTACATCTTCTGACTGCAGAGTTGAAGTTTGAACTTCTACTTGTTTCAGTACAAGCAGACAGAGCTGAAACTAAAGCAGTAAAACGATCAAATGTGAGAAGGGGAGTTCCTCACCTGCTCCATGTAGGACACCAGAGCCTCTCTATTAGCCAGCCACTCACTGGCGAGAGCTGTCGCTGGAGGAAACTTATCACAGCTGAGCTCCAGAGTGATCTCAAAGCAGTTTGTGTGAAGGTAGTTGAAATCCTGCATCCCTTCAGAGATATTGAAAAATACTTCTTAAATCACACATTCAAATACAGTACGTACAGCAAAGTGTTGGCCATGGTCAGAAACTGGCCAGGGTCAGAAATTAAGCAGGGTTGGAGTCAAAAATACCACCAAAAGTGGAAAAGATGCACCACATATTCAAATTATTCACTTTTTTTAATCAACCTTTTTGTTCAACCATTTTGTTAGAAAAAATAAATGTATGGAGCTCCTAAAGTCATATTTGCAAGAAAAAAATGCACACATAAGAAACACTTCCACGTGTGGACAAAAAAAAAGGAAAAAAAAAAAAGAAAAAAACAATTGTGTGTGTGTGTGTGTATATAGGAAACTTCACATGCTCACACATGACCATTTTTGGAGTGTGTATCGTTTTCCTTTTGCACACCTTTTTGTTGCAAAAGTATTTTTAGAGAAATATATGACCAAAATATGACATCATAAACAACAACAAAAACAACCTAACAATCTATTTGAAAATCAATATAGCCCCTTTAAGAAGTAGTTAATTTCACTGGCAAAATTACACTGCTGCTGGCACTAGTGAAAAGCTCTAAACTAGAACACAATCACGTTCCCTTAAAGATAAAAGTGCTTGTAATTCCCAAATGTCAGCTAAATTACAAGGCATTTAAATGAGACAAAACCACAAGCCTTGTTGAATTAATTGAATGAGAACCGTGGTATGTAAAATATAACCCACCCTTTGAAAGGGAGTACCAGCTGGCACCATTTGTGATTCCTTCATCAAAGTAATCACCGCAGTTCCAGCCCTTATGCATCCAGCTGTGGGCATAGGAGTACGTCTTTGCCAACTACACACACACACACACACAAATACAAAAACACACAAATCTGTAAATACTCATAGGGAATTGGGAAAAACAACAGCCAACTCTTCAATAGGTGAAGTGTGTGATTTCTGTGAAACTACTCTACTGAACAAAGTAACACTTTTTTTTGGCTGGTTTTAGAAGGGTGGGAGACCATCTTCCAGGGTTGCTAGTTGCGTAAGCCAACATGTTAAGACTGTGTCCTAGAGTCCCCCTGTAGTTAATAATTTTATCCCTTAAAACTCATCTTTGGGGGGGTTTCAGCAGACGGAATTGCAAATATAATGACACTCCAGCCATCTGCCATTGGTCAAACTAAGAGATAATCCCGCCCCCAAACTCACACCACTGGTTGAGTCGGCGTTGCCTCTGTAATGGTTTGATAGTGGGGAAATAAACGTAAAAATGGCTTACTTACAATTGTTTGTGGACATTAAACTTTTTCTAAAGTAGAAAAATCACACAAATAACTTTTAAATTAAAAAACAACAACATACCTTTCGGAATATTTTATCATCAGAGGTAGCCGAATATGTTGTTTTGCCTCTTATCCGGGGCTCGCGAGACTTATCGAAGGGGTAATTGGCGACTACAGCTCCACCGTGGAGGTTAGCCGACAGAATGAAGTTATAATTCTGCATCCATTTTATCACTGCTAAAGTCTCCGGCTCAACCTGCAAGAACCAAGAATACAGGGGGAGGAAAACAAAACATTCGGATTTGAAAACACGCATGCTGTGTGCATTATTTCAGCCTTTGTTTTAGGTTTTTGTGCCATGACACTCCAGCAGCGTTCTTGCAGCCCTTTTGGAATATTTCTTTAGTGCTGTTATCTGAGAGATCTGACATGTGGTACTAGAGGTGAAGGGATAATAAACCTCCACCTGATCCTTTTGCATTAAGTAAAATCAGTCTGGCCGGCTCCTTAGAGATGAGCTATTGATCCCGTCCGTGCTCTGTTTTGAGGAGACTGTGTATTTATTATGCATGGATCTGTATATATAAACAGCCAAGTGTCCCTTTGGCCCCAGCTGTCACTGAAGAGTCAGGTTTCGTGCTGTGAACTCACACAGATGTTTTTCACCCTACTTAGGACTGTGTAGTGCGAAACCCACACTAGGATCAGAAGGTCACGAGCGGGGTTTGATATGAGTGACAGCTCTCGACTCACAGAGAAATGATTAGAACGTGTCATACGCCTCCGACTTCTTCTGTTGTTATCCTGAGGGACGTCTGGCTGCCAGTGAACATACTTACTTCTCCAAAGCTGGAATTCTCATTTTAGACTGAGGAAAATACAAAATTGTTCCTGGAAAGAGCTGTTTAAATGGTTTGTATTATTCTAGCGAAGTCTTCCAAAAGTTGAAGAAGAAATGTGTACTATTTCGGTCAGTTTGTGACACTGAGTATGTAAACTACTAAAGGTCAGATGTTCCTTCTTCCATTGAAGTACAAGATGTTCTTTGTAACATTCTCAAATTGTGATGGATGCATGGATCCTCACACATGAGATTGACTTTATAATACTCAGCAGGTTGTGAAAGGCTAACCAAAATATCCAGAGCTCATGATGAAGACTAACAGCAGTACGAACTAAAAAAGTCAATTTACACGTGCCAAGGCTCTCTATTTTGTGAAGGTGGGCCTGTTGGCAGTTGATAGAGAGCAGACCGGCAGAACGAGAGCTGGGTGGGTTACTGACAGACTAATGGAGAGCTTAAGTGTGCTGTCCAACTGTAAAAACAAAAAAGTTTTTCTTTGCAATGCAGGAAACTAGCACTATCCTGTATTTTACTTGAGACTGGAACAGGGATTTATCTATGTGATGTCTATGTATATTGTTAGTACATTAAAAAGGTCACACTATGAAAACATATACACAACACATACAGATAGATCCTGAATGTAATGTTTAACGCCCATGACATAGGCAGGCCAGCAGAACAGATCCACAGATACCTGAATCTGGGATTCATTCCAAGTCATTCCCCCTCATGTAATGTTTGTATAATTATTAAATATTTGGATAATTTGAGATTTTTTTACAGTGTATTTTTCAACAGATTCCTCTAAAATCAGTCCAATCATCTGGTAATTTTACAACACCAGTGCTGGTTCCTCTTAATGATTCAAGCTCCTTGACGACTCCATTAATGATTCTTTTAGTACTTTTAAGGAATAACATTTTGGGGAGAAAAAATGCAATTCTACTGACAAATGATGAGATGATTTCAATAATAAATACATTTAAAACAATTCTTAAAAGGTCTGTTTAAACTGACCTTTTAATCATTTGGTTAATCAGAATAAACTGGTCATGTTCCGTGTTTTTGCTTCACTAAAAAGTACTGGCTCATAAGAGTCATGCGATTTCAAAATGGTTGCACTATGTTTTTGACTCGCTGAAAAAGTATCAATCTCTTCTGGTATTTTATTCAAATGGAATCAGTTCTGAATTAGAACCTTGAGTCGCTTTAGGTAAAAGTGTCTAAGTGTCAAAGGTTTGGATAATTGTTTTAATAATTGTTCTATAATGCTCACCAAAGCTGCATTTATTTGATAAAATATACAGTAAAAAAGTAATAGTGTGAAATATTATTGCAATTCAAAATAACTTTTCTATTTTAATATATTTTCAAATGTAATTTATTCCTGAACTGCTGACTTTTCAGCATCATTACTCCAGTCTTCAGTGTCACATGATCCTTCAGAAATCATTCTAATATGCTGATTTGGTGCTCAGGCAACATTTCTTATTATTATCAATCAGGGCTTGATATTAACACCCGCCAAATACGGCTGGATTTCAACAGTGGCATGTAACGCAGTCACTTCTACTAGCCACTTTGGTGGGTTGAATTTGATATATATTATACTTTTTTTTTGTTGTTGTAGTCTTTTAAAAAAGCATCTGAAATGGTAAACCAAGTGTGTGTAGTGTTGTCAAAAATATCGATTTTTTGATACATATCATTACTGAAATATCTGGAAGGCTTCCAATACTTATTTTATGCAGAATAGATACACAATACCAGCTGGGCTTTCTCTCTCTCTTATCTTTCTGACAGCGAGTTGACACACAAACTCGCCTCACTCGTTTCATTTGCTCTGGATGAATATTGTTGATGTTACAGGGCTTGAATTTCGGAGTGGGATTGCACGTATTGTGCATAATTTGACTAATTCACTCATTTTGTTCTCACCTAAGGTGCGTGCTCATAAAGCTGCCTCTCAGTACTAAATTGAGTTATTTTTCACTGTTTATTGTGCTTAAATAGTCTAAAGCCATGTTTCCACTGCAGGAACTTTCCCCAGGACTGGGGTGGTATTCGGTGCGTTTCGACCACAGGAACCAGAATCTTAATGAAGTTCCGGGTAAAAATTTCCCCTTCAGAAAGTCCCTGCTCGCAAGGTATTACTTTTTCAAAGTTTTGGGGAACTTTCGGTGGTGGGACTTGGGCGATGAACATGCTGAGTGGTCGAGTTCACGCAGCATTTTATTTCAACCAGCATTTTCTCCGTTTTCAAGTCTGTTGCGGTACGTTTTTCCCTATGGCATGGATGTCAAAATTGTGGCCAGTGAAAATGCTGAGGGGCAAGTAACTTTGGAAAACCACTAGCCACAGTGGCTGGAGAGCAAAAAGTTAATGTCAATGTTGAAAACAGCTGTGATGCTCAATATTTTTGTGGAAATTGTGATACTTTTTTCAGGATTCTTTGCTAAATAGAAAGTTCAAAAGAACAGCATACATGTGAAATAATCTTTTGTAACATTACAAATGTCTTTACAGTCACTTTTTGTCTATTTAACACATCCATGCTGAATAAAAGGTTTTTTTTCTTTAAAAAAAATCTTACTGACCTCAACAGTAGTGCACATTTAATATATACAAATATTTTGCTATCGTCAAAGTGTATCTTATATTGTCTATCTCAACATCTTTCAGCACTTCCAAACTGCTACACAAGCTTCATAACTAATTGCTTGACGGGTCTCTCCCTCTCATCTCATTTGAACAGACACTGTCTCCTCTCCTATAGCAGTGTATGTGACACCGATTGATGATCACCTGTAATTCCCAGTTGTCTGGCAGTGGCAGATGGTGGTTTTGGCCGTTGTGCTTCTCGTAGTAGTACATAAGAGCATTCAGGTCCGGGAAGTTGCGGTTCAGGTCTACCTCCTTTGCGTTTCCACGTCCCACTAAGTAGCCATTGAATTCTGGACCCTGTATATCAGATAAAGAGCACATCATTTTCTATCCTTTAAGTAACGTTTCAGGAAGGATATCACCTTTTAACATTCTCTGTATGTCAGGTGTGAAATGTATACCTCAAGTAGTTTATTGTGCTTGTGTGTGTTGTGTAAGCGAGTTAGAGCATGTTAAATAGATCCTGTTTGATGCTGAGTTTTTGTCTGGTCCAGTGAGACGCTTGATAACTGGGTGTGTGGCCACATTCAGCCACCATTTACTGCTGGACGTATAATTAGTCTCAAAGATCAAGAATGAGTCTATATTACTGTAATTTTGCATTCTAGATGTGTGAACATTGTAGGTGTATGGATGCTCTGTTCCAGAAAAAAATACTGTGTATTTTGTTCTTTTTTTTTGTGAGTTCTGGTGTAATTAGTCTCAAAAGAAAGCCAGACATGCACTCTGGGATATGGCTGATTCCTTCATAACAAACTGGAGGCCACCAGAGACTACCAACACTCCCACACCACAGCTGCCACACTGAATAAATAAGTGTACACATATGCATGCTCACATTCACACTACGAGCTGTTGGTCATGGATTTTTCGAGCTGTGGTGTTTTAGTATACTTGTTCTACAATGTGGATTAGCTTCTAAGGGCTGTATACCTGCCTGGCAGCCACCTCATATCCATCCGGGTTCATCGAAGGAAGGATGTGGATCCGTGTGTCGTGGATGAGGTGCGTGATTCGCTCGTTTCCTACCCGGTATTCCTCGCACAGGAACTGGGCTAAGTAGATGAGCAGCTCCCTGCCGAGCACTTCGTTCCCGTGCATGTTCCCAACGTACTTGAACTCTGGCTCCACTGAAAAACACAAGTCAGGTGATCGCCAGTCAGGAAGTCATGAGGTCATAGGGTCACATCCGTGAATAGCATGCAAGCAACAAGCTCTATGCATGCATATGTAGCAATTCAGAAGAAGCAACTGCATGAATTAAGCTCTAAAGGTACTACAATTGTCTACTAAATATTTAAAGAGATTTTGTCATCATTTACTCACCCTCATGTTGATCCATGAATTTCTTTTGTGGAACACAACAGGAGAAATGCAGTTTTTTTTAATACAATGAAGTGAATGGAGATATGGGCTCCAAAAAGCACCATAAAAGAAATTCATACAACTCGTCTGAAGCCATATAATATATTTGTATGAAGAACACACCATATTTATTCACAGAAAATAATGGGTGAGTAAATGATGACGTGAATGAAAATTTTTCAATCAGTATTGGTCGTATGCGGCTGAGTAAGCTGACACTGTAAATGCTTGTATCAAATATGAAAATTCATACTTTTCTGCTTACAAAAGCTTTTTGAGCATTTAACAGCGCAGCAGGCCACTCTCATCGAAATTCCTGTCTCACAGCCAGTTGTCAGCTCATTATTCACAATTATCTCCTCTAACAAGAACCAGCAGATTTCCGTTTGTTCTTTTTTGAGTGACAGCAAGATTGCAAATTGAATTAGCTACTGTGTGCAGGCAGATTCATCAGGCACAGTCTTCCTATTAATCACCAAATAATTAAATTAACTGTGCTGTGCCACTGCTCAAAGAGTCACTAAATGGGTAGCCTTGACATTAACGCATGAAGCACAAACATTGTTTGAAATCTAAAGGGTCAGGTCACAACAATTTTGCCCACTCTGCTGGACCGGTTCCTGTTTTTGTACTCCGTGTGGAACATGTATAGGCTACATCCTGCAATTCTCTCAGAGGTTTTACCTTTGTATGCATATTGCCAAGAGTAGTATTTTTACACTGCAAAAAAAATTTTTTTTAAATCTTACTTATTTTACTTTTTTTATTTTTTTATCTTACTTATTTTATTCTGGTTTTCAAATATCTACACATTCTTAAAAAAAAAATTTTCTTGAAAAGCAAAATTACTTAGGATATTGAGTCTTGTTTTCTTAAATAAAAAAAAACATAACTGTATGCTTTAAATAAAGCTATGGGGTCAAAATATTACATATTTTTCGTTTTGAATTAAGTTTATTTTTTTGACCTCATAGGCAATTTGTTTGTTTTGTTTTAGGCATGAACTGACTTAATTTTGATTGATTTTTCAGAAAATAACTACTTCCAGTAGCAGATCTGAAAGCGTTTTGAATTTGAGTGAACAAAGGAACAAGGTCTACAGACTGAAACAAAGAGGGAAATCTTACTGCTCAGCAGCTGCACTTTCATATTTCATAAGATGCATTGGAGTTCTGAATTATCTTTTATTGAAGTGTCAGTTGTTCCTCCTGAAATTCCTTGTAAATAGAGACAACTGTTGGCAAACAAAGCATAGACTAGATCATTTGTTTTCTTCTTTGATAAGTAATGGGATTTCTGACTTTTGATTCCAAACTTTGGCTATCTTGGCCAATCAGTTTATAAGATTGTTCTCTTCTGGAACTCTAGAGGAGACATGCAAGATTAATAAGGTCTTGTTCTCAATAGAATCATTTGAGAAGCAAAAGTGTCCATTTTCTCCCCCGTTTCTAGGAGAAACAATTGAGCTATTAAAGATTCCGATGGGAATGTTCTTGTTTTAGATCAATAAGACCGGTTTGCTTCTGTCTACATAACACACCATATCTCCAGGCACACACTCCCCCTTTAAACCCTATACTGTCCATTTTTAAATGCAATTTACTGTGTGTTTGAGGAGCAACAAGATAAATCAAGTTGACAGTCAACATTGGCTGGCCAGACAAACTCATGAATAGCCAGCCAAAGCTTCATTTCGACTGTTAAGTGCTGTTCTCAGAAAACAGCCCAAATTATGCAATCAAACCCAAATTATTGCTTCACCAATCAGCTCTGGCAGCCCTACCGCCTCAGTAGGAACAACGTGCAAGAGTCTGCTTGAGCTATATGGGTGAGGAATTTAATGCCTTGGTACAAGAGTAAAGAAAAGACTCACATGCTTCATGAATGCCAGGATTATCACTGAACTCCAGGACATATAGGTGCCGTCCCTCCACGCTGCGACCGATGCTGTAGATGCGAGTGATGTAGGGGCATTCGCTTTGGACAGCAAAAAGAGCCCTCACCATCTCCTCATAACCATGGTGCTGGAAGTCAGATGCCCCGGTCAGCGAAGCCTCAAGCCCCAGAAGCAGCGCCCCAATCCAGATCAGAGAGCCGCCTGACAGCATGGTCCCAGACTGCTCCGCAAACAGAGCGCCACTTCTTTTCCTCACTCTCTTTCTCAATCCTGCTCTCCCCGTTTGCCTCCTCCCTCTGGACCTCCTCTCACTCCCGCTTAGAAGAGCAAGTAAGGACGGCCCCTCTTCTCTCTCTCCTGATTCCCTCACCCATACCATTTGTGTGTGTTTACTCAATTGGCATTGTTAGAGAAGTGAGAGTTGACATCACATATGACACCTCAACTTTGGCTTTACGCTCCTCACACACTAAACCTCCCCCCTCTTGTGTTTTTCTGGCAGTGCAAGTCAAACGTTTCATTCCTGACCTGCGGTTAGTCTCTGACTAGCTTTTAAAAGCATGATCACTGATGATTTAACTAAAGGGGAATAAAAGCAAACAGGAAAGGGGCGAAATGGAGGCTTTATGTTGGGGGAAAGGGATGCGATTAGCATTTACTCACCCAGTTTCGCTCCAACACTAGCTCATTCATTAACTCAGAGTAAACACACTCGGAGCTCGAGAGGTTAGAGCTTCTACAGGGCATTCTGGGAAAACAGATCATGGGGGACCAAAGGTTTCAAATGAGCGCTGTGGAACTGGCCCCCTGAGGCCCTCCTCCCATCACCTCTACTATAAACCCCAGGAGCTGCTGTCCGTCACACTCACTATAACCTGAAAGTTAGTACGGCAGTTGTTGCTTTGTTACCGAATTTATATTCATTCTCAATAACACCAAGGATGGAAACGTAACACCTTTTGCGTTGACTGAACAAGCAGGCTGTTTACTCAATTGCCCATGTGTTTGTGTCATTACCGACTACCTTTGCTGTTGCCAGACTAGCCATTTGGCTTAAAGTCTGCATGAAATGGAAGTTGTGGTAGTCTTTTCTTCCCTAGTGTAATGTACATCCAATTTAAACGGCTTCTCGAACAAGAAAAAAAAAAAAAATAAAAAAAAAATAGGTAGGACGGGACTTGATTTTGTCCATCGGGAATGGATTGGATTGTTGTGATTTGCTATTGTTGTGATCTCATGTGAGTGACAGGTTGTTCTGCCTTCACGCTGAAAAATAAGTAATCAGAGAAGAGATATCACCTTTGTTCATCTTCAGAACACAAATGAAGATATTTTAGTTGAAACGATGGCTCAGAAAGGCCTCCATTGGCACAATGCACTTTACACTCTCAAGACCCATAAAAGCTACTAAAGACGTCGTTACAAAGTCCATCTCACTACAGTGGTTCTACAATAACTTTATGAAGCGACGAGAATAGTGTTTGTGCACAAAAAAAACCTAAATAACGACTTATATAGTGATGACCGATTTCAACACAGCATCATGAAGCTTCAAAGCGTTATGAATCAGCGAGTCGAATCATGATTCGGATTGCGTGTCAAACCGCCAAAATGCTGAAATCACGTGACTTTGGTGATTCGAACCGCTGAATCAACTCACTGATTAATTACGCTTCGAAGCTTCGTGATGCATTGTTTTGAAATCGGTCATCACTATATAAGTCGTTATTTAGGGCTTTTTTGCGCACAAACACTATTCTCGTCGCTTCATAAAGTTATTGTAGAACCACTGTAGTGAGATGGATTTTGGAGATGGAGATGGACACTACAGTATCACTAAAATATCTTCATTTGTGTTCTGAAGATGAACGGGTGTCGAACGACATGAGGGTAAGTAATTAATGACAGAATTTTCATGTGTGAACTAACCCTTTAAATATGAATCGATGCATCCCTAGAAGTAAAGACATCAAAATGTTCCATGTGACTACAGTGGTTCAAACTTCATTTTATGAAGCGGCAAGAATACCTTTTGTACGAAGGTCTTATGGATTTGGAACGACATGAGGGTGAGTAGTGACAGAATTTTTATTTTTGGGTGAACTAACCCTTTAAAAGTCACCATGAAATCAAAACTGGCGATTCTTATTTTTTATGGAATAGTGCTTAAGAAATGATTTATCCGTGCATATAATAATTTTTTTTTTCATTACCCCTGCATCTCGTCATCTCTTCTCTTCTCTTACACAATCGTAAGATTTAACAACAATAGCAAGCATTGCAAAAGCAATGAAATAAAATAAAATAAAATATAAAACCATAAAATGACAAATTAATAATAATAATAATAATAATAAAATGATTAAATAATAAAATCAATTAAAATCAATAAATGATGCAAATCCAATAATATGAATAAATAATAAATCAACTTGCCTATATAAATGACTAGTGAGTATAAATGATTATGAAGTTAAATTAAAGTAAAACTTTAACACTATTAGATCCTTCACACTATTAGTAGTCTTATAGTGACATCCAGAGGATAATAGTCATAATAGCACACGACGTATTTAAAGAGATGCCTGCAAATGAACAAAAGAAGCAACAATTTAGGTACATGGACCTGTGGAATTATTTTATGATGAATGCAAACAAGTAGTAAGTGTTAAGTATCACACACTTACTTATAGACAGGTTTAACGTCGAATCTCTGGATTCTAAAAGAAAAATTAACAATAGTTATATTTTAATGTGTACTGTATAGTTATAAAATTGTTTTCCGATAAACATAACGATCTTGGAAACTTAGCTTAAACAAACTTACCAGTTGTGTACTCTCCATTACAACTGATAGCTAAAAACAAAACAAAATAGTGATTGAATTAAATAATCCATCCCAAAATATATCTGCTTCACAATAAAGTATACCATAAATAACTTAACAATGACTGCTTTTTGACTCACATTCCTGGTCACGGGCACATATTTCTTCTTCTTCTGTTATATAATTGAAACAGATATTCAGATATGCAAATCAAAAATGTAACCTTTATATTTTCAGTGCTGAAAAAGTTTGTGAATTATTACCAATAACTTTCTCAAGTGAATCGCTAACACAGGTCAGTTCAGTGTCTGATTGCCATTTTATGCACGTGTTCCCATGTCTGTAGTCAATATGACACAAAGGTGTCAATTGATTGGACATACAAACTGAGGCAAGTCCCTCCATCTCCTTAAAGCAGCGGACATTTTCTGCAGTCGGCACCATAATAACAGAGAAGTTGCACTTTTCTACAAAACAAAACAGATTTTGAAATAAGGTGTAATTAAAAAGCATAGTAACACTATTTAAAGGGTTAGTTTACCCAAAAATGAAAATAATGTCATTTATTACTCACCCTAATGCCGTTCCACACCCGTAAGACGAATGCAAATGGAATGGCATTAGGGTGCACAATGAAGATATTTTTGTTGAAATCTCAAGGCTCAGTGAGGCCTGCATAGCCAGCAATGACATTTCCTCTCTCAAGATCCATTAATGTATTAAAAACATATTTAAATCAGTTCATGTGAGTACAGTGGTTCAATATTAATATTATAAAGCGACAAGAATATTTTTGGTGCGGCAAAAAAAAGAAATAACTTAAATAGGGATGGCCGATTTCAAAACACTGCTTCATGAAGCTTTGGAGCGTATCGAATCATGATTCAGATCGCGTGTCAAATCGCCAAACTGCTGAAATAACGTGACTTTGGCGCTCCGACCCGCTGATTCAAAAGCTTCTGAAGCTTCATGAAGCAGTGTTTTGAAATCGGCCATCCCTATTTAAGTCGTTATTTAGTTTTTTTGCCGCACAAAAAATATTCTTGTCGCTTTATAATATTAATATTGAACCACTGTACTCACATGAACTGATTTAAATGTGTTTTTAGTACATTAATGGATCTTGAGAGAAGAAATGTAATTGCTGGCTATACAGGCCTCACTGAGCCATCGGATTTCAACAAAAATATCTTCATTTGCGTTCCGAAGATGAAGGTCTAACGGGTGTGGAACGGTAGTAATAAATTACATTATTTTCATTTTATTTTCATTCCCTTAAAGTGTTGGCCATTTCATAAGACTCTTAGTGAGTTTATTACACTGTTTATTACCCACAATGCACTCTGATGTATCTTAACCATAATGTAATGCAGAGATGGCTTTCAAGTGGAAAACAATCAGCTACTCGTTAAACTTGCTCGTCAGAGTCAGAAAAATGGGTCCCACCCAGTGTCTTTAAGTTCCATGTTGAAATTAATTATTTGATACAGCACACTTAGGCCCGGTTTCACAGACAGGGCTTAGACTAAGCCAGGATTAGGCCTTAGTTCAATTAGGACATATAAGTGACTTTTATAAACGTGCCCAAGAAAAAAACATTACTGGTGTGCATCTTGAGACAAAACAATGCCACTGACATATTTTAAGATTTGTCAGTGCAAGATTCTTTCAGTTAAAACAGCACAAACATGCATTTTAGTCTAGGACTAGCTTAAGCGTTGTCTGTGAAACCGGGGGTTAATGTGTACATACATGTTTTTACATTGTACTTTCTAAACTTGATGGCCAATCAGAATCCATCCTGCTGCTTTAAATACTCACTTTAAACTCGAGCATTTAAAGTGAGAACGCTAATATGGTTATCTTTATAATTATCATTCTTGGTGTGAAAGGGACTTTAAACCTAATCATACCACCAAACCATAACTTTACCTATACCTCAATAGCAGCAAAAGTGTTTTGCAATACAACATGAACACAATAAGTATATGGGTGGTTGACATGACATTTCCTTTTTTTTGGTCCAATGTGTCAAAGTTAAGTAAATGACAAAAAAAAAAAAAAACACGTGAAAAACTGGTGATATTGTTCAGAAAGTGCTGTTATATATGAACATACAGAGCATTCTTCTTCTTTTTTTTTTGCATTGGGCTTAACCTTTCATTTTTTCACAATTTTCAGCCAAACCAGAAAAAGCTCATATGGCGTGACTGTCCTAAGCACATTTCACAAATTGTGATTTTGAATAAAAACAAGAAAATTAATTACTTTTATGTTTATTCAATCATATATTGATAGCCCAGATGTCTACTTGTGAGTCTGCTTGACTAAAAGTTTAGGCATAATATTTTGAAGCCACCCAAACATTTTGTCCCAGAAATGGATATCATATGGTGTGATGCCATATTCCTTTTTTTAAACGGGCAATTGTTTGGAGACTGTGGGTCCTTCTTCTTTCAGGAGGAAGAACAACACTGAATGTTACAAGGGGAGTTTTCTCTCGTCGTGTTTAAAAAAAAAAGAAAGTATATCTGGCACTCCTACTTCAGCTCCCTTTTGCGCTGTCTTTTGGTGTGAAGCATTTTACACAAAAATGCATAAATGAAATTACTTTTCAGTCAATATTACCTTTAAAACTATATTGTCATATTGTAGTTAGCATGGGTTTAGGATGTTAGCATAAAAGCACATTGCTTAATGTCATGCTAAGTACATGAAACCTCATATGGTGTGACAGGGTTTTCTTGTAACTCCATGTGATTATTTTGTCACACTATATGATATGAACAGATTCTCTAAATGATTCTCTTAGATACATATTTTATAGCTAATAGTTAAGTTTATTGAATATTTGTCATTTTAACATATTTTGATACTATATTATTCACACATTTAATATCTATACACCAACTCAATTTGGTGAATCCCTACTATCCCAAATTCAAGCTGAATCCATGTTAAACTACAGCAAACACTATAGTATTTACTAGAGTAATTTTACTATAATATACAATAGTATTTTTTCATGTGGGCAGATTCACTGACTCACTCGGACATGCATGCAGACTCACTCAATCAATCACTCTTGAATGCAATAAATTATGAATCTGATTATTTTTTGCAGTGTATATTTCTGAAATGCTTGTGTACATGATTGAATTTGTCTATTTACAGATATTTACAAAAGAGAACAAACTGAAAGGGGAGGTACAAACATTCAGAGTGAATTCTCTTCAACCATCATCGTTTTGCTGTAACTGAAACAATGATTCACTTGTCAGTTTGGTTATTTGTTAAATGCAGCTAATACACATTTTTGGATACAGATTGTTTTGTGGAGTGATTCATCATATGGCAGTTATTAATCCTAAAAATCATCAATGTGACAGATGGGGAATAGTGCCAGCAAAGGTTACAAGCATTTTGGTTTATAACAAGGTATTCCCAAATTAATTTGAAGTATATTGAAAGATTACGAGTAAACGTCTTTCTATGAGTGTTGATAAAGTAAAATAATGCAAAATGTAACATATTTGCACATAAGAAATGCTATACTTTTATATAGTAACGATAAAGAATCAGGATAAATTGACTTACATGATCACATTATACCCCTTTTTAATTTAATACACAATAACATTCATGTCACACCATATGACAATTTTAGTCACTAAGACAGTAAACTAGTGAATAAATGTAAATTTCAGGACAAAATATACAAGATCACATATATTGAAATATAAGAGTTGGTAGAATAGAACCCAATGAGTTCCATGACTTGCATTTGAGATTTTCTTTAAAAACTTTTTTTCAGCCAAATATGTCAACCACCCATATGTATATTGTTTTAAATGTTTTTGAATGCAAGAAGTAGTTAAAGACGCCTAATATAGGTCACAGTGTAAGAATGATCTGGGAAAACCAAAAAAGATCTGGGGGCCTGATTTCTCTGTATTTTTTATTTTTACATGAAATTTCATAAGAGTCAAATAAGCAATTGTATCATATTATATAGACCAATATAAATGAAAGAGTATGTAAAATAAATTTACCGTTTTGAAGTGCATTACAGCAAGGATAAAGGCAAAAAATCAGCATCTGCAAACAGATATGAAACACTTCATATGCATACGCTACTCGAATCATTGCGATTTTACAAAAGACACTAAACTCCTCAGTGCTATCAGTCTGCTTCACTTGTATGTTTAGTATCTTGTATACTGCATTTGTGAAATTAATTAACAAGGCTTTTTGAAAGAAATTCTACTTTTATTCAGCAAAAATGCATTCAATTGATCAAAAGTGACAGTAAAAATGTACCTACTCCAAAGTTTTGAACGGTACATAGGGTAAAATTGTTGGTCATCTTGGGAATGAAGCCTCTTGTATGTTTTCAAAATACAAATAATTTCCGCACCTTAAATATTTAAAATGGTACATATTTATTTCACTTTGAATAATAATTTTTAATTTTAATTTTAATAATTATACAATAAAACATCCTTGTCTTAGACAAGGGTAAAACAATTTTAACAAATATACATACAAATAAATGTTGAGGCATGATAATTGTATTTGTTATAGTCATATAAAAAAGTGAAATCTTTAAAGTTAAAGAAGAGAAGAAACACTCCATCAGGATTTCTCAGTAGCAGGAACTTTCCCTTTCACACATTCCCCCACAGTATTCACATTCCCCAATCAGAAAAATGCAAAGTTCACAAAAGACCAAATACAATACCATTCTCAGAATAAAGAACCACAACCACAAAATGAGGCTGCAATTCAAGGTGGAGGTTTAAAGAAAATGAAAATTAGCCCATGATTTACTCACCCTCAAGTCATCCTTGGTGTATGAGACATTCTTTTTTCAGACGAATAAAATCAGTGTTATATAAAAAATATCCTGGCTCTTCCAAGCTTTATAAGGGCAGTGAATTGTTGCTCCGTTTTTTGAAGTCCATAAAAGTGCATCCGTCCATCATATAACTGCTAAATAAAGGCATTCTGAAGCAAAGCGTTTGTGTGAGAAAAATATCCATATTTAAAACTTTATAAAGTAAATGATCTAGCTTCCACCAGATCACCTTCCGTATTCAACTTCCTGAAAAAAATGTAGTGCCTCTCTCGCAGTTCAAAATGCTTACGCTACGCTACGTCTGACGACATTGCACACCAGTTACATTAGTTTCCGATCTGGCAGGAGCTAGATATTCTACTATATAAAGTTTGAAATATGGGTATTTTGCTTACACAAACGCATCGCTTCGCTTCAGAAGGACTTTATTAACCCCCCGGAGCCGTGTGGCGCAGTTAGTGAGGAAAATAAGTATTTGAACACCCTGCTATTTTGCAAGATCTCCCACTTAGAAATCATGGAGGGCTCTGAAATTGTCATCGTAGGTGCATGTTCACTGTGAGAGACATAATCTAAAAAAAAAAATCCAGAAATTAGAATGTATGATTTTTTAACTACTTATTTGTATGATACAGCTGCAAATAAGTATTTGAACACCTGAGAAAATCAATGTTAATATTTGGTACAGTAGCCTTTGTTTGCAATTACAGAGGTCAAACGTTTCCTGTAGTTTTTCACCAGGTTTGCACACACTGCAGGAGGGATTTTGGCCCACTCCTCCACACAGATCTTCTCTAGATCAGTCAGGTTTCTGGCCTGTCGCTGAGAAACACGGAGTTTGAGCTCCCTCCAAAGATTCTCTATTGGGTTTAGGTCTGGAGACTGGCTAGGCCACGCCAGAACCTTGATATGCTTCTTACAGAGCCACTCCTTGGTTATCCTGGCTGTGTCCTTCGGGTCATTGTCATGTTGGAAGACCCAGCCTCGACCCATCTTCAATGCTCTAAATGAGGGAAGGAGGTTGTTCCCCAAAATCTCACAATACATGGCCCTGGTCATCCTCTCCTTAATACAGTGCAGTCGCCCTGTCCCATGTGCAGAAAAACACCCCCAAAGCATGATGCTACCACCCCCATGCTTCACAGTAGGGATGGTGTTCTTGGGATGGTACTCATCATTCAAACACGTTTAGTGGAATTATGACCAAAAAGTTATATTTTGGTCTCATCTGACCACATGACTTTCTCCCATGACTCCTCTGGATCATCCAAATGGTCATTGGCAAACTTAAGATGGGCCTTGACATGTGCTGGTTTAAGCAGGGGAAACTTCCGTGCCATGCATGATTTCAAACCATGACGTCTTAGTGTATTACCAACAGTAACCTTGGAAACGGTGGTCCCAGCTCTTTTCGGGTCATTGAACAGCTCCTCCCGTGTAGTTCTGGGCTGATTTCTCACCTTTCTTAGGATCATTGAGACCCCACGAGGTGAGATCTTGCATGGAGCCCCAGTCCGAGGGAGATTGACAGTCATGTTTAGCTTCTTCCATTTTCTAATGATTGCTCCAACAGTGGACCTTTTTTCACCAAGCTGCTTGGCAATTTCCCCGTAGCCCTTTCCAGCCTTATAAAGGTGTACAATTTTGTCTCTAGTGTCTTTGGACTGCTCTTTGGTCTTGGCCATGTTAGTAGTTGGATTCTTACTGATTGTATGGGGTGGACAGGTGTCTTTATGCAGCTTACGACCTCAAACAGGTGCATCTAATTTTGAGGATCAGAATTCTAGCTGATAAACAGTGTTCAAATACTTATTTGCAGCTGTATCATACAAATAAATAGTTAAAAAAATCATATATTGTGATTTTTTTTTATTTATTTTTTAGATTATGTCTCTCACAGTGGACATGCACCTACGATGACAATTTCAGAACCCTCCATGATTTCCAAGTGGGAGAACTTGCAAAATAGCAGGGTGTTCAAATACTTATTTTCCTCACTGTATATGATAGATAGATGCACTTTTAAGGACTTCAAAAAACAGAGCAACAATTCACTGCCTTTATAAAGATTGGAAGAGCCAGGCCATTTTTAATATAACTCTGATTTTATTCGTTTGAAAGAAGAATGTCAATATACACATGGATGACTTGAGGGTGAGTAAATCATGGGCTAATTTTCATTTTTGGGTGAAATAACCCTTTTATGCTTTAGGCGTTTTTCAATAGGACCGGTTTGGCTTACACTGACATTACTGAATTAGTCAGTATACCACAAAGATTACATTCTAAACGTAATGGAATATTTAACATCATTGTGAAAGGAACATTCTGTACATTTTCTTGTGCAACACGTATTTTAAATGTACTTGAGTATATCTTTAGTACGATACAAATATACTATAAACATACTACTTGAATTTCAAGTGCATTTTTAATACATTTAATACAGTACATCTTTTTCACCTGGGATGACACAAATGTGAATAGAGAAAGAATTCCTATTATCCTACTCATCTTTTATTCATACTTTTACTTTAGAGCATCCATTATTTGCTTGCTAGAAACATATGCTAATGTGTTTAGCATTATTAACAACAAGGAACTGCATGGTGGCCACATGGCTGCCAAGTGATGTCTAACTCGATTCATTCCTATATATCTATACTGTAAAGATAAATATTGTTTCAAAACAACATAATCAAAGACTCACCACACCCAACATCTTCCTGCTAGACTGAGAACACACATTGTAACCACGTTGCATCTTAAATTGAGCTAGAATGCTGCAGGTGACCTCGACACTATTTTGGCTAACACCCATATAACTTCTATTGCAGTGACACCGATCAATAAAAAAATCATCACATTCCCAGTGAATTATTTGTGAATGGTATATGACATTATATTGAATTCAATGAACTCATCGGTTATCATTCAGTGAAGGAAAATCATCATAGCTCATTGCGTTCCAAACCTGTATGACTTTCTTACTTTTGTAAGATATTTTGAAGAATGTTTCAGTAGTTTTGGTCCATAAATGAAAGTCAGAGGAGTCCAAAGTTCATCAAAAATAGAAGAAATAAATATATTAATGTTTAGATCAACAAGAGTGATAATTTTCTGGTGAACTAACCCTTTAAAAACATTCCACTTGAACTTTATAAGTCTCCATGATGCCCCTGTTTCTCATAATAAGAGGTGAAACTTTTAAACTCAAGGGACTTCTATGACTGTTTGAACTTGAGGACATTCATATCCTTGGATAAGACCCAGATTCGTTTTCGGAAGAAAAGCTAAGAATGTGTTATAAGAAAGTGTCTGAATGCATTCTACACTGTTTCTGGTCTAAGATTAGACCGGACAGTGTGAAATCCAAACCACAACTAGTTCTTCTGAAATGACTTTATGCCCAAGAACACATTATTGTACTGTCTAAAATATAATAGCCAGATGCAAAGCTATACCACATTTAATCAAACACAGGATTTCAATTAATCAAAGCAGGTGCAACATCTCTGACTCAACATCAGTCAATGGGTAATTTCCATGCATTGTGTGAATATGATATCAAAGCTTTCATCATAACATGAACTACCAATATTATGTTTCAAACGTAGATTAAGCCTATAAAATGACAACTCAATTCAATTAGAAGTTGTAATAAACTTAATAAAATATTATGTGGTAAACAGAGTAGCAAAGAAAGAAAGATATGTCTACACATCACTCACCAGTACAAAGGAGTCCATCTTAGAAATGAATGAAAAGCATGTAAAAATCACGTGAAGCCTTTATAGACTTTATAATTGAATTCCACGTGTGGGACGGCCCTTCCGCTGATTGATCAAGCAAAGATCATCTGCGGCTTTTATTTCTTCCGAACCACAGTTCCGTGCAGAATAACTATCCCTTCGCTGGACGTGTTTATTATGCTGCCTTCACGTGCTATCGGAATTATCGTAAATACGAGTTTCCTAGGTAAAAATTGTACATGAACGCCCTCTGATGTCGTGTTTACCACTGGGAAGTTCGGAAATAATTTTGATACCCCAATTCCCGAGATGGGCGTGTCATACGCTTTAAACATGGTGGCGGAGAGAACTACTGCTGTGGCAGGTGTGGTTTTATTGTTTTTTTTTTTCCAAAACAGCTTGGTTGTCTTGTCTTGACATTAATGTAGTATATATTTACATGTAAGAGTAATCATATGAAGTGTATTGTATGTTTGGTACACAGCGAAAATAGCCTGCATTTGACTGAAATTACAGAATCAGCAGAAAGCGGACTATCTGGAATGTTTAGGTTGTCATGGGAGACTACAAATGATGATGGTTTTAATAAGATTTTCCCAATAAATAGGCAAGAATAACCTGGTGTCCACCATGATTCCTGTTCACTCCGACAACAAAGCACTTGAATGCAACAAGCTCGTAATCACGACTTCTAAAGTGGGAATTAGGAAATTTCCGATAGCACGTGAAGGCAGCATTATTACAAATAATCTCTCTCATCAAACAACCGGATATTCCATAGCTAACATTACCCATCAGCCTACTTCTTTGGCACATCAATTGTTTTATTTAGTTGTCCATGTTTAGTTAAAAACCATGCTGAGTATTGTAAATAATATAAATGATATATACTTAAAATAAAGGTGTAAGTAGTAAACAATAGGCTACAAACGCAAACGGGACAAAAAAAATGCGTTTTAAGTTTGACAACATTTTGAGTCCACGAGCCGAAGCACGGCATGAGCCGGACGGGCAAACAGCTGACAGACATGATCGCGGAAGATTTGGGTTCAAAGCGAAATGTAAAAGCGCCTATTTGAGGGAGTGTCTCATTGTACTGTTTTCTTGCTGTGTTTTTCATGCGCCCCCAAATTGGAGCTCATTCTAAACCGAATATGCGGACGGCCGCTAGATGTGTGTTGGGTTTGCTCAGTATGATCAGTGGCAGATCAGAGGCTTGCTGCAGTTGAATATCTAAATATCTGAATATCATAGTATAAAATACTATGTGGAGGACGCAAGATAATTTAATAATTATAATATGACTGCGTGGTGAACCTTAATCGTATTTAAACAACTATCACTTTGTGTTGTTGGTCAGATAAAATGAAAGAGAAAAGAAAAATGGACATTAATATTTCAGTGCACCAAAACGCCTTTTTTTTGTGGTACACATATCCTTATAAGTACGATTTTGGCTGTATTATTTGTGTCCCCTTCAAAATTTGCTCTTGAGAAATTTCATGTTTATTGTCCCCCCCAACTGTTAGATGAAATTTATGCCCCTGTCTGCTTCCTAGTTCAGTAGTCAGGGAACAGGCACTGATCAGGGAGTCAGCCCGTTGATTTATGTCCTGATCAGTGCCTACTGAACTAGGGAGCTGATTGAGTTGGACAAGGGATGAAGTTGAAATATTATAAAATATAAATTACATTATTTTGTATCAATGTCAGTTAGCTTTCACAGCACATCTTTGTTTTGGTTATTCTATTAGCCTATTTTTGTTGTTGTTGTTTTTTGGTTGTTATAGAGAATAACATGGCGTATTTTTTTCTTCTTCTTCGCCGAAACAATGAATGTCACTTTCCAACTGGCGTGTTATGTTATTTGTCCCTCAAAATCACTGTTGTTTCAGTGATTGATGGTAGCCTAATGTTAAAGGGTTAGTTCACCCAAAAATTAAAATTCTGTCATTAATTACTCACCCTCATGTCGTTCGACACCCGTAAGACATTCGTTCATCTTCGGAACACAAATGAAGATATTTTTGTTGAAAGCTGATGCTGAGAAAGGCTTCAGACAGGCCTCCATAGGGATTCAGTACATTTGCACTCACAAGACCCATAAAAGGCACTAAAAACGTAGTTACAAAGTCCATCTCACTACAGTGACTCTTCAATAATGGTATGAAGCGACGATAATAGTTTTTGAGCGAAAAAAAAAATCTAAATAACGACTTTATTCCACAAGTTCTGTCTTCCTCTGTCGTGAACTCACGAAGCACCACGACGCATGCGCGAGAATATGACGCAAACCGGCGTTCGGACACGTGACCCAGAAGCGAGGAGATTTGTTTACAATGAGCAGAGGAAGACGCGCCGTATCTAAGCTGTTGAATTCTACATTGATCGTGCTTTAGGTCTCGGCGTAGCTCAAAATGGGACTAAAGTGTGCATTTCATGGATTCCCGAACGCCGGTTTGTGTCATATTCTCGCGCATGCGTCGTGGTGCTTCAATAAAGCCCGATAGATTTTTGCCACATAGATTTTGATAGTTGGACAACTAAATAAAACAATACAATACACTATTTATTTATAAAGCACATTTAAAAACAAAGGCTGACAAAAGTGCTGTACAGAAAAGAATCGAACTAAAAATTAAGGAACACACAACAATAGTAGGCTAAAACAATAACCGAACCTAAGATCAAGGAGTATTGAAAGCCAAAGAGAATACTAGATTAAAGGTGGAAATGTGGTGCAGGCAGGGCCGTTTTTAGGCATAGGCAAACTAGGCTGTCACCTAGGGCGCGCCAATAAGTGCATATCTGGCACTAGATGTTTGTGTGTAAATGTCACGGCCACCCTAAAATGTTATTGCCGCCCTCACTAGTTCCCCCACATTATTGGATCAGAGAACGATTCCTATATGCCATCAGATCAGAGTAGGCTACTGTCAAAAAAGTTCGTGTTTGGAGCGCTGGCTCAACAACACCATTAGATCAATGAACTCGGTCAATGCTTTGGCAAGGTAACACTTTTTTTAACCATAAAATAAAGCTAAATTCAAGGCCAATTAAAATAACAGGTACAAATCTGAATTTTGTTAGGGCAGTTTTTGTGGCAGTCTAGAAATCACACTGTGAACGGGCAGATAGCATTGCTCGGTGTGTATGTTAGAGGCAAAATATAATTCCACGAAAACCGGTACGATTTGGACTTACACATTTTTAGATTTTTTACCATTTTTTACCATTTTACCATTACCATTACTTTTCTGAACACCCCACAACATAATGACATGCTTAACTAGCAGAAAAATATATTTTCCCATCTCAGGCATCAAATCCCTATTATTATTGGTTACTTTTTCAAGATATGGGCGCTATAAATCTTAATCTTAAATGGGAGCTCTCTGAATGTGATTATAAAATGTATTTGTAATGAAATCAACATTTTACTATTAATCAAATGTCCCTCACACTAATTCAGTAATTGAAAATATAAAAGTTGCATAAAATGTCATACTTTTGCTGTACTAAAGCCTGAAATGGGCCCTTTTTGTGACAGGAACCGATACTCGGTTACTTAACGTAACCTCGGTTCTCTCTAGAAGAGGGAACGAGTATTGCGTAAGTTCCTTACGCTACGGGAAAGTATTCTTTCTTCGAGATTTCTGAAAAACCCAAAATTATCCTTAATTTTGTAACATTGTCAACGCAGTGCGGCAGCCTGGCAGACCATAGCAGGCTATTCCAGCGTGCCATTGGCTGCTCTGCTGGCAACTGCAGCAGCCTATCGGTGAGCCCGCGTGACGTGGCGACCAATGAGGGCGCTTCGCGCCCACCTGGCTTCATTTGCCTACAGGTGGGGCGTGGCCACGTGTATATAAGCAGGGCTCACGGGCTGCATATTCGGTTTTCGTAGTTCTGAAGCGTAAAAGCCCGCGGGCGCACGGCAAGGAACGCAATACTCGTTCCCTCTTCTAGAGAGAACCGAGGTTACGTTAAGTAACCGAGTATCGTTCTCTTACGAGAGGTTCTCTCGTATTGCGTAAGTTCCTTACGCTACGGGAACATATTGTCAACGCCGTGCGCGCCTCGCGTACAGCATATGTATCCCAGGGAACCGGGGACCATAACACTGCTCGGGCAGGGTGGCCGGTAAGGAAAACGGGCCACCACATCTACAGACACTTCATTCGAACTGACGGGTGGTTACAACGGGTGGTTACAACACCCTGTCCCATGAATGAGGGAACGGCACCTGCCGGTCTCCTTCAAATTCACCACACCTTGTCTCATGAATGAGGGAACGGCAACGCCGGTCGCCTTCAAATTCACAATATTTTGTTATATGAGTGAGGTAACGGCACCGCCGGTCACCTTCAAACTCACAACAGCTCGTCTCGTAAATGAGGAAACGGCACCGCCGGTCTCCTTCAAATTCACATGAGCCTAGTACCGAACTTACTACCAGTATGTGAGCTATGTCCGCGCAGAATCACTGGGCAGGACCAACAGCCCTATTGAACTGGTAACACTTTCGCCTGTAAGGCAGGAACTTCCAGATTGTAAAATCTCACGAACGTAGACGGGGAGGCCCAGCCTGCCGCCATACAGATATCGTGGATGGAAATCCCTCTGGCCCAAGCCCACGAAGAGGCCATGCCTCTGGTGGAGTGTGCTCTGACACCTAGCGGGCACTGCAGGTGTTTGGAAGCGTATGCAGTTGCAATCGCGTCCACTATCCACCTGGAAAGGGTCTGTTTCGAGGAGGCGAGACCTTTAGTGCGCCCACCAAACGAAACAAATAGCTGCTCAGAACGCCTGAAGGCGGCGGAGCGTGTGACATAAACCCTCAATGCCCTGACAGGGCAGAGGATATTGCCACCGTCCCCCTCGTCGGATGCTGGCAGAGCCGAGAGGGAGATAATCTGCGCCCTGAAGGGAGTGCCAATCGCTTTGGGGACATAACCATGCCTCGGTCTGAGAATGACCTTAGAGTCATTAGGACCGAACTCCATACACGTCGGGCTCACTGAGAGCGCGTGTAGATCCCCCACGCGTTTCACTGAAGCCAGAGCTATCAGGAACGCGGTTTTTAGCGAAAGGAACCTTGGTTCCACAGTCTCGAGCGGTTCAAAAGGATGGGCCTTCAGGGCCTCTAGGACCAAGGCCAGATCCCATATAGGAACCGATGGGGGCCGCGGGGGATTCATCCGTCTGGCTCCTCTGAGGAAACGGATGATGAGCTCGTTCCTTCCTAGCGTGCTACCTAGCGCCGTCTGAGCGAACGCTGCTATAGCCGCCACATACACTTTGAGCGTGGAAGGGGACCTGCCCAGTTCCAAAAGCTCTTGGAGGAAGGAGAGCACCCGCTGGACCCCACATTGCTGTGGGTCCAATCCCTTGGAAACACACCACTCAGTGAACACCGACCACTTAGAACTATATAACCGCCTCGTCGAGGGGGCTCTAGAGTGTGAAATCGTGTTCATAACCCCTTCGGGCAGGTCAACGGGTATCCGTTGGTCACCCATACATGCAGAGACCAACGCTCTGGATGGGGATGCCAAACTGACCCTCCTGCTTGAGAGAGGAGGTCTGCTCTCAGCGGAACTGGCCAGGGGGGTGAGTGCGACAGCTTCACCAGCTCTGGGTACCAAATCTGGTTCTCCCAGCGCGGCGCTATAAGGAGCACCAGGCGGCGCGTCTCCCTGATTTTCGCTATGACCTGGGGTAATAGGGAAATCGGCGGGAAAGCATACAGCGGGAGGCTGGGCCAAGGTTGGGACAGCGCATCCTCGCTTTTGGACAGAAACCTCGGGCAGCGGGCGTTCTCTTTTGTTGCAAAGAGGTCGAGCTCCGCTCTGCCGAATAGGCGCCATACCAGCTGGACTGTCTGAGGGTGCAGGGACCATTCTCCTGGGAGAATGAGGCCCCTGGACAGCTTGTCCGGGCCCACATTGAGGTGGCCCGGTACGTGCGCAGCTCTCAGCGAGCGCAGCGAGCTGTGTGCCCACACGAGCAGGCGTTCTGTCAGATTGCCCAAACACCTGGACCTGACACCGCCCTGCCGGTTCACATAGGGCACCACTGTGGTATTGTCCGACCGGACCAACACGTGGTGTCCTCGTATAAGCGGGAGAAACTGCTTGAGCGCATTCTCTACCGCTATCATCTCCAAACAGTTTATGTGTAGGAGCTTTTCCCCGCTCGACCAGAGGCCCGAGGCCGATCTGCCCTCGAAAACGGCGCCCCAACCCGTGGTGGAGGCGTCCGTCGAGATGACCTTGCGGTGTGAGATGGCTCCCATCGTCACTCCCCGCTGGTACCAGTCGGCTACTAACCAGGGCTCTAGGGCTGAAACGCAGCCCTGAGTCACTCTGATCCTGAAGCCTCCGGACGCCCAGGCTCTGTGAGGCACTCGGGCGTTTAACCAGCATTGCGGCGGGCGCATGCGCATTAAGCCCAGCTGGAGCACAGCTGCAGCTGAGGCCATACGTCCCAGCATCCTCTGAAAGGGCTTGAGAGGTGCGATTTTGCCCGGCCGGAAGTACGCATCCATGCGCCGAACTTGGCGCGCGCGTTGGGGTGACAGGCGGGCTGACATTGCCACAGTGTCCAGATTCAAACCCAGAAATGAGGTTGATTGCGTGGGCACTAATGAGCTCTTGGTCCAATTGACCGTGAGCCCCAGGCTGTCCAGATGGCTGAGCAGCATTGCCCTGTGGGCGAGGAGCTCGGCCTCTGACTGCGCCAGGATGAGCCAATCGTCCAGATAGTTCAACGCTCGCATCCCTCGACTTCTCAGGGGAGCGAGGGCCGCGTCCATGCACTTCGTAAATGTACGGGGTGCTAGTGACAGGCCGAACGGAAGGACGGTGTATTGATAAGCCTGGCCGTCGAAGGCGAATCGGAAGAATGGCCTGTGACGCGGCGTTATCTTGATTTGAAAATATGCGTCTTTCAAATCTAGGGAGATTAGCCAGTCTCTCGGGCGAATATGCGCGAGGATCTGCTTGGTCGTGAGCATCTTGAACGATCTTCTCATAAGAGCTTTGTTCAGACGCCTCAGATCCAGAATCGGTCTGAGCGACCCAACCCTTTTTGGCACGAGAAAATACCGGCTGTAAAAGCCTGACTCGCTCATAGAATGGGGAACCGGTTCTATAGCCCCTTCGCACAGCAGTGTGGCTATCTCCGCTCGAAGTAGATGTGCTACTTCCTCGCTCACTCTCGTCTCCGTACGCGCACAGAAGCGCGGAGGGCGGCGAGCGAACTGCAGATTGTAGCCGTGCTTCACTGTTTTCAGCACCCATTCTGATACACCTGGAATGGCTTCCCACGCTCTCGCGTGTGCCACACGGGATAGAACGGCCTCCGGGCTCGAAACGCCGCGCTTCGCGGGTTCGACGGCCTGTATAGGAGGGGCGGGCGCAGTGCGCGCGCTCTCTGTGCTGTGGGCCAGCCGATCGCTCGCGATGGCTGGCCGCCCTACACACTGTATCTCTGCCGCTTCGAGCAGGGAGTGGCTTGTGTGTGGCCTTACACTCGTCGTTCCGGCCACCTTGGGCGGAGAACAAATGGTGTGTGGCGCGGTGCATGGCGCCGGGGGCAGAATGTTCGCGAAAATGTGTGAGCGCGTTTGAGCGGGCACAACTCTTACGCGTGGAACATGACCGGTTAAGAGTGGCTGTGTGACAGCGCGTGTGGTGATTAGGCGTGGGCGCAAATAAGCGGACACGTGACCTAACTCTAGCACTCGAGCGGCCGGTGGCCGCTTTATGTGAGTGAGAGACACGGGATTTGTGGTGCTTGGGTGCAGGGGTGAACACAAAAGTGGGCACGTTTACTGCATTTGAAAACATATACGGCGTGAGCCGTGCAACCAGAAAAAAGGCAACTTCGTGATTTCTCTGGTTCGTCATAAAAACGGCGGTTGTAGACAGGCGAGAGGGCAGTTTTGCCGGCTCGTTTGCTGCGTGAGAGCCATCTGCAGCAGCCACAGGAGTGGGGGCTGACAGGAAGAAGAGTTTTGACGGTGGTCCGACCACGGCGGGACTTAACCGTCGCTTCCCCCCTCTGCTAGGAGGACTTTGGAGGGGCTACAGTTGGAAACAGGCGAGAGGGCGAGTTCGCCGGCTCGTAGGCTGCGTGGAAAACATCTGCAGTAGCCACAGGAGTGGGGACTGACAGGAAAAACAGAGTTTTAACGGTGGTCCGGCCGCAGCGGGACTTAACCGTCTTTTCTCTCCTTATGTATAGACGTCCAAAAATACTCGAGCACCACGTGGTGCGAGTTAGCTTTCTGTATGTAAGAAAAGCTGGCGGCGAGCCCGGGGAAGCGGACAGTAAAACATTTTTATCTGCCGCGAGAGCTGGGCTCGAACTCGGGTCTCCGGCGTTTCAGCCGCTGATTTTGCCACTGTGCTACCGGGAGGGACACAATAGCGTTCAGTTAGCGCGAGCATACAGCAGTACGTCCTCGTGCTTGTTGGCAGTCGTGCGTGCATAAAAGACAGGCTCGTTACTGCAATAGTAATATTTCCAGCCGCCTGAACTGGAGAGGGGGCTGAGAAATGCTAGAGAATGGCGGTTCGTCCGGCCACAGCGGGACGAAAACACCCTCTGTTAATTTCCCGGTGAGTGCGGCGCGCGCACGTGACCGAGCGCACTCACATTCCTTGTGAACGGCGCAATCTGCGCGGTCCAAGAGGGGGGAGTGCGGGTTCGTTGGAGAGCATATGTTAGCGTCATGTCTTATGACGGCGTATGTTTGCTGGCGTGCGTGTCTTAACAGGCTCGTGTACAGCAATATGAACAATTCCAGTCGCCTGAACTCATGAGGGGACTGAAAAATGTGCGCGAGGGTGGAACAGCTCTCTTGTAACGTAAAGAGAGCTGCAGGACCGTGCATTTCTGCCATCCCTTGTATATAAGCGGCGCATCAGCGTGGCATGAACAGAGGGGGGAGGAGGCTCGCTCCGAGACCGTTCATTTCTACCATCCCTTGCAAGCGGCGCGGTGGCGCGGCTTGAACAGAGGGGGGAGGAGGCTCGCTCCGAGACCGTTCATTCCTACCATCCCTTGTAAGCGGTGCGGTGGCGCAGCTTGAATAGAGGGGGAGAAGGCTCGCTCCGAGACCGTTCATTCCTACCATCCCTTGTAAGCGGCGCGGCTTGAACAGAGGGGGAGGAGGCTCGCTCCGAGACCGTTCATTTCAACCATCTCTTGTAAGCGGCGCGGTGGCGCGGCTTGAACAGAGGGGGGGAACAGCGGAGTGATGTCGTCATAAAACTGCTCGAGTCGAGCCCGCAGGGTCGACATAGAGAGTTCCTCACACTCGGGGCATTCGCCCGCGAGGAGTGCGGCGGCGGCGTGGTCACGGCCCAGACAGAGAGCGCAGATCACATGGCGGTCCCCGGAACTGAGCTGCGCGTGACACGAGCCGCAGGTGGAACGAGACATTTTTAGAAAAACGCTCAGCTCTTTTTGTGAAAGTGTGACACAGCGGCGACAACACTGAGCAATAAAAGGATATAATGCTGCCGGATAGCAGAGCAGGCACGGATGGCTGAAGGTGGCGCGATGCTGCCGGCTTCTTCAGGCGCTGTCCTCTGCTTGCTCGTCTGCACGTTCAACGGCGGCGGGTTCCAGATCCAGCGATGCGAAGGGCTTCGCTGAAGAAAAGAAAATCGAATATGCAGCCCGTGAGCCCTGCTTATATACACGTGGCCACGCCCCACCTGTAGGCAAATGAAGCCAGGTGGGCGCGAAGCGCCCTCATTGGTCGCCACGTCACGCGGGCTCACCGATAGGCTGCTGCAGTTGCCAGCAGAGCAGCCAATGGCACGCTGGAATAGCCTGCTATGGTCTGCCAGGCTGCCGCACTGCGTTGACAATGTTACAAAATTAAGGATAATTTTGGGTTTTTCAGAAATCTCGAAGAAAGAATACTTTCCCGTAGCGTAAGGAACTTACGCAATACGAGAGAACCTCTCGTAAGAGAACTCATCATTTTTTTTATCAAAGATGCATCTTAACTTCAGAATTTTAACTAAAATCAGTGTTGTTATGATTGCTCTGAACATTTCCGATTGAGTTCAACAAAAATGTATTTACTTTTTTATACACTTAAAGAAAAAAAAAATGTAGGTGTGACGGGGTTGAGACTGGGGTAACGGGATTGAATATGGTAACGGAGTTGAAGAAACAAATACAGCTTGACATATAAATAGTTACTCAGTTACTCAAATTCAATTCAATATTTTCTACAAACACTATTTCATTATGTAACCAAGAAAGACAACAGATATACATTGCAATTGAACTGAGTTTTATTAACCCAACTGCAGGAAAACAATAAATGTACACAATAACATGGTATACATTACAACATTATAAACTGACTCAATAGGTCACCAAAAAAAAAAAAAACATAACGTGTGTGTGTGTGTGTGTGAATGATAATGATGAGAAATGGATATGATGGAAAAACAGGAGAACACACGGGAAAGGACGACAGAAATCCGGACTTTATAGGTAAAAGGTATTGAAAAAAGGAATCTGGTGGATGGCTGTCAAAACGACGAGCAGTCATCAATCAGATGTTTTTTCAGTCAGTAAAACGATAACATACAACCTAAACAACTAATAGTACTTTTATTAAAGGTGCACTGTGTAACCCTAAACAGACAAACTGCTCTACAGAGCGCTAGCTACTCTCTGCTGTCTCAGATGACGGCATCTTTGTCCTGTGTCAGCCACCGTAGCTTCTCTGTGTGCTTCGAAAGGGAGGGGTGAGCAGTGTGCTGTTGTAATTCACAACCTCACCACTAGATGCCGCTAAAACATACACACTGCAACTTTAACTACACGTTTAATTTAACACTGTAACACTTTCTATCACTCAGCCTAGTCATTTTCTAACACTCTTAACCGCTCATTGCTCTACCTTGAAGATTCTGGCTGTGGATACGGTCTTGGGGCATGATCTGGACTTTGTGGAGGAGTGGCTAAGCTCTTCAGTGCTTCTCTCCTCTCCTTGCTTCTTTTGTAAGCTTCTCTACACTTTCTACGCTTCAACCGCTGTTGTCTTTCACTCATCTCATTGATTCCTTTCTTTTTCCCTGTCTCTACATTTTTTCTCCATCTCTGGCATTCATTCTTCAGGTATTTCTCCCTTTTTTCAGGATCAGCATTTAGGCGTGTACGATACTGCCTCTGCCTTTCTGCTGCTGTTGTCGGTGCCATCTCAGACTCATAGATGTCTGTAGATGTTTAAATCATTAAATCAAACATTCATAGAGACATAATAAAAAATAAAAAAATCCAGAAATCACAATGTATGATTTTTTTTAACTATCTATTTGTATGATACAGCTGCAAATAAGTATTTGAACACCTGAGAAAATCAATGTTAATATTTGGTACAGTAGCCTTTGTTTGCAATTACAGAGGTCAAACGTTTCCTGTAGTTTTTCAGCAGGTTTGCACTGCAGGAGTGATTTTGGCCCACTCCTCCACACAGATCTTTGGACAGCTCTTTGGAGGTGATGACATTTTTAGAGCGTACAGGACTAGATCACAGGATCTAGAGCCTGAGAAGGAGGAGCAAGTTGATCTGAACATCCTGGAGGTTGAGGAGCTCAATGTGGAAGCTGGAGGAGCTGAAACACGCAGCGTCAGCTGAAGCTTGGGCTCGGATCCTCTGGGGTGTTAAAAGGGTTTCTGGAAAGGGTTTACCGGGTTTTTTTTGTTTTTTTTTTGGCACAATTCAGATCCATTACTCATATGCGCAAGGTACACAGTAGGTGGCAGTAATACTCCTAGGAGTGAGCGGCCATTAAACGGAAAAAAGAAAGAAGAAGAAGAACAGTCTTTGTGGTTACGTTGTATATGTCTTGTCTACGTGTCCCTTCCCTGTGATCCGCTCCCTGACTTTTTGGTTTGTTGTTCGTTTCATTATGTTATGTTTAGTATTATGTTATGTTTTCCCCTTGTGGGTTTTTGTTTTGTGTTTCTGTTTATTTTGTTAATTAAAACCTTTTTTCCCTGCATTTGAGTCCTCACCTCAGTTTCCTTCAGCCTAACGTGACACTAACATATCATTGTATACCTGCCTCTATCTGTAAAATTCTGTTTATAGTAATAGCCATCTGTATATTATATTATACTCACAGTACATATTCACCTGTAAATTCTGTTTATAGTAATAGCCATCTGTATATTTATTCATTGTACATATTCACCTGTAAATTCTGTTTATAGTAATAACCATATATATATATATATATTTCAGTACATATCCATGTCCTGCACTTATTCATCCATTGTATATCATGCACTTATGCAACCGTTGTATATCCTGCACTTGCTGCACTAAACTGCATTTCGTTGCCTTGTACCTGTACTTGTGTAATGACAATAAAGTTGAATCTAATCTAATCTAATCTAATCCCGTCGTTGCCTTTCTTTGATGACGTCCAAATGAGCGATTATTGTTAACTAAGTCCACTGCGCAGGGACCCTGTCGAATGGAACGCTGCACGTAGCTAAAGTTTTAGACCTGCAGTCGCAAAAGCGCGATCGCCTCGTTGATCTAGGCACGATGAGAAGACAGTGCTCACTGGATCTCAGCGTTCTAGAAGGAGTGTACGGACAGCAGATTGTCAGGTAGCCTACCGAGGGGCCAAACATATGAGGGATTTGTAAACATATAGAAGTATTTTAAAATCAATTCTAAATATGACAGGTAACCAGTGCAGATAAAATAGGAGTTACCGGCTGATACGGGTCCCGGTGAGGAGTCTGCAAGCTGCGTTTTGTAGGCTACTCTAGACGGGAAAGGGAAGAGACACCTAATAAAGAGAATGACAATAATCTAAACGAGTTGTTACGAAAGCATGAAGCACTGTTTCGCTTTAGATTTAGAGAGTGAAAAAACATAATTTTACAATAGTAGGCCACTGGTTGTGATCAAACAGAACGCCTAGTTCCCTTTCGAATGGTCAGTTCGTACTGCGTCAAAGACGCCATGGGAATTCTCCTATTCTCGAATATACTGAATTAATTTGTAAAATCACGCAGTGCTACTGCCCAGTCAAAACAGTGTCGAGACATCTCGCACGCTATTGGCTGGCCAGTGGGAACTGCATGAACCAATGACAGAACAGCGTAATCTGAGCGAACCAATGGGCACAAAGCCCGCGAAGCTGAAAGCAAGAGCCTGCGAAAGGGGCATATAAAATACGCTGTAACTGTCAAAAACGTCAGATTACTCTCTTTCAGCGACGATCTACGGTCCTCCCTGATAAACTCGAACTACACCACCTTTCACCGTGAATTGACAAGCTTGCAGCGGAATAGTGAGCTAGCCAGCCCGGACATCCTGCGAGAGTCATCAGCCTGCTGTATTTCAGTGTGCTCAAATCGCCAGCGATCCCGCGAGCTGTCACGCCTTTCCCCTGCGCTCTTTGGTGAAACACTATGGTGTATCCTTTCTGTACAATACTGAGAAAAACATATCGCTTGTGTGGCATGTGCAGTACTTACCTGCACTAGGAGGATAACCACAACGAGTGCGTGATCTGTCTGGGCAAGGCTCACGTGGACACGCTGGGTCTGGCTGCTCTCACTGCGAGGGTATGCCCATTTGGGTGTCCCTCTTTTCAGAGCACTACCCTGCCCCTCACGCTCTCCCGTTCCCCTTTCCGTCCGAGCCTCGGCGGGAAAAAACGGCAGAGCCAGTGGGCTGAGTATACCAAGGCTAGCGAGTTCACGTTGGCCCAGTGCCTGCGTGCCTCGTCTTCGCCTCAGAGAGACGTTTCCCCTGTGACGGTCTCTCGATCGGACCTGCTCCCTCCGCTCGACGCCAAGGGCTTGGTCTCATTCGGCGGCAATGAGGAAGACGAATCCGCACGATTACCAACGTCTCGCTCTTCCTCTTCTCTCACTTGGGCGGACAGAGAATGCCAGAGTGGCCGAGCGAACTAATGCCGGAGCTTCCCGCATTACTCACTCTCAGACTGCTGGAGATATTGAGAGCGCGGCTTACGTTACAGACTGTTGTCACTGCAGCGTGTCGGTGACATTCAAGCGTTATCTGTGAACGCGTCATGTTTAGAATTTGGCCCAGGCGATTCTAAAGTCATGCTCAAACCAAGGCATGGTTATGTACCTAAAGTGCTTTCAACACCGTTCAAAGCACAGGTAATCACTCTCTCTGCCCTCCCCCCTTCGGAGGATGAGAGACAGTTACACCTGCTCGGCCCTGTTAGGGCGCTTAGAGCATATATTGAGCGGTCCTCCCACTTTAGACAGTCGGAGCAGCTCTTTGTAAGTTTTGGTGGCCGAACTAAGGGACTTCTGGTTACCAAACAAAGCCTAGCCAGATGGCTAGTGGACGCCTCCAATGCCCCATAAGTGTCAAAGCTCACTCCACCAGAGGCATGGCCTCCTCCTGGGCGTGGTCTAGTGGAGCTTCAATGGGTGACATTTGTAGATCGGCAGGTTGGTCCTCACCATCTACTTTTACCAGATTCTACAGTCTGGATGTCCCTGCACTGCAGGCACAAGTCCTCGCTGTATAGAAAATACTAAGCTAAACAAATATTTGATGGCCTTGTAAGCCCGTCCCCGTCATAAGTTGGCATTTGGGGCCTTCATATGCTTCAATGCTTATACATTCCTTATAGTTACCGGCCTCTATGAGCCCAGTAGTATAAGGCTTATATATATATACAGTGTAGAGCTTATATTGGGCTCAAAAAATCAAGCCCAACCCTACCCGAGCCCGTGTACGTTGTGTCCGAGCCCGGCCCGGCCCGACACATTAACTGTAATTATGAGCCCGAGCCTGATTTAAACCCGACCATTTTTTAATACGTGGCCGTTCTGAGAACAAGTCTGTAATGAGCGAAGCGGACGGGTGTGACGCTCATCTCAATAATACACTCTATGCAGGCGCGCACTCATGAACCGTTCACTGGTAAAACAATGCTCGCTCAAATCCCGCTCAGACATGACATGCATCTGTACTAAAGGCCTACTTGTTGTAGCCATTAAACAATGTATTTTGTTTAATATTTATGTTCAAATATTATAATGTTATTTTTAAATTTCATCTGATTATGAAAAGTGCAAAGATACGAGTGGGTCAGAAATTATTTTGGTGGTTATTATATTTTGTTTAATATTAAGTTTCGTTTTGTATTTGCCCTTCTTTAAAATGAATTTCGTTTTGTATAAATTGTATCTTAATTCTAATCAAGGTTTCGTCAGCCAATTGCTTGGATTTAATAAATAACAAGCAAATAGAGTAATAGCAGATTATAAGAGTGAGATGAAGTCACGCCGATGCACTGCACATGAGCTGAAGTGCATCTCATAAATAAACAAAACTCAGCAACTACTGCCTCACAGACATGAGAAATATGTGTATAGAAAGCTTGAAATGTATACTTTTCTTTAACTTATAGTTAAGAAAATAAATAGACTAGTTAAGCAATGCACAGTGTTAATGCGAGCAGCTCATGACTGGCGTCTCGGAGCGTTTCTGAATGCTGCGCTTCATCACTGCGTGCTGTGAGTTTAACACACATTTTTAGACCAATCCAGAGTTGTGCAACTTTGTACACATTTGTTTCTTAGTTGTAGTATTACTTTGCTAAAAAATATATTATTTCTGATTATGGCATAGCTTTCTACCCACCCAATTAGGCTAATAAAGTAATGATAAAAAAAACACAAACGATCAAGGGCCCGGCCCGACCCGGTCTGAGGATAGTGCCGGGAAATCTCGGCCCGACCCGACCCACGGAGAATCTAAACTCTAATACAGTGTATATAATGTGTACATATATATCATATATATAAATTATGTGTCAATAACTCTAGTCTTGAGCCCTTTCTAATAAGTGTTCAAACTTGAGGGAGTGTCATGTCACTGCGCTTATCATAGCACGGAGGGATTTTACAGGTTCCCATGGCGTCTTCGACGCAGTACGAACTGACAGTTCGACGCAGTTCGAAAGGGAACATACTGTGTAGAAAGGGAACGTACTGTGTAGACGGCCGTGCTATGGTGCTGACTCGGGTGATCGTTGCTTCAGTCGATTTAACCTGACGTTTTTGACAGTTACAGCGTATATTTTATATGCCCCTTTCGCGGGCTCTTGCGCTCAGCTTCGCGGGCTTTGTGCTCATTGGTTCGCTCAGATTACGCTGTTCTGCCATTGGTTCATGCAGTTCCCACTGGCCAGTCAATAGCGTGTGAGATGTCTCGACACTGTTTTGACTGGGCAGTAGCACTACGTGATTTTACAAATTATTTCAGTATATTCGAGAATAGGAGAATTCCCATGGCGTCTTCGACGCAGTACTCCTTCCCTTATCTCAGGGAACAGAGGTTACGTTAAGTAACCAAGTACGATTTCTAACGCACAGAGTTTCATATGGGGCAAGAGAACCACAGTCAACATCAAACACACAGTTTTCCTTAGGCACAAATAGAATTATTTCAGTTTTATTTTTGTTTAAATTTAGAAAATTACTTGAAAACCAAATTGAGTTATTTTACACAAGCCAACAGTGGTTGTAAACAATTTTTAATCGTTCTGTTATGGTACATAGGGCTACACCATTGGTGTGCCAAGGCTGATGGGTGATGTGGTTGCAGAATGATGCGAGGTAGCCTAAATTCATATTTCTGGTATAATCTGAACTGGCACGTTTGTCGAACCCATGTCTATAGAGAAGAAAACACTTTCTAGTCCCTGCCCAGAGCGAGTGTCAAAGCATTCCAGTCCGGTTGTTTGTTTCCAGCAGTGGAACTGTAAGAAATGAAAGCGGCACGGGTTGATCTTTGACCAATCAGCGGAAAGGGGCGTTTCATGCCCGCCTTTTTCGACCACTGAAGCTAAAAATATAAAAATCATTCCGAATACTCTTCTCTTTTTTCATTTCATTTAAACGAAAAACGATAGCCGTTTTCTCATTTTTCTACTTTCAATATTAGTAAATCTAAAAATGAACGAAGGGAATGACACGGACCCATCCGAATCACCAAATCTTCCTTTCCGTTGCTCTTGAGATTATTTGTCACTTCCTTGTTGACGCCGATCATACCTAAAGACTGAAATGTGACCTGCAGATAGGAAATAAATTACATTTTACTCAGTTCTCCATTCACTGAATAACAAATGCATCAGGACTGAAAGACTGTTGAAAAATCTATTTAAATCAGTTTAGACTGGTCTCTCAGCCTGTTTAGACTGGCCTATTGGCTGGTTTAGGACACTTTTCAGATAGTCAGGTTATGAGAACCAGTTTAAACCAGCTGTGAGCTGTTAGACTAATTCAAGCATGTTTATTTCAACAGGTTAGGCTAGTTTGATGTTAACTGATTTGATTAATTTCACCATGTTATGGAAATGATTTGTGTACACTACCATCAAAAAGGTTTATTTTAAAATGTAAGCTGAATTTTCAGCAGTATTCAGCAGTCACATGATCCTTCAGAAATCATTCTAATATGCTGATTTGCTGCTCAAGAAGCATTTCTTATTATTATCAATTTTTAAAATGGCTGCCTGGCTTGATATTTTTTGTGTAAACGGTGATAATTTTTTCTCAGTATTTTGATGAATAGAAAATTGAAAAGATCCGCATTTATTTGAAAAAAAAATCTTTTGTAACTGTATTTACTGTTACTTTCAATCATTTCAATGCATCATTGGGGAATAAAGTATTAATTTCTTTAAAAATAAAATTCTTACTGACCCTATTGAACCATAGTGTATGTAAGTGCTACCACATCCTGGTCTCGCCTTTCCAGTGAGAAATTGGCAGAAGTAAAGGACCATCCACAGATACACCCTCCAGCAGCTCAATTAAACGCAGGATGTCTTCAGGGTCATCTACAAACATTTCTTCTGGCTCATCAACACTCATCTCTAAGCCACAAGGGCCCTTGGAAACATCACTGTCTGCACATGTTGAACAAATAAAGACAAGAATAAATGCTCCTTTAAATGTTAGACATTCATCTTGACGTCACAAACAGTAATGGCTTTTTATTTTATTTAATGGTTCTAATTAGTATATATTTTAGTCATATTTTAGTTTTTTAAACATCCTTATATCCAGATAAATTATTTGAGATGCTAAATTGCATTAGAAACTTTCATTTCATGCTCCATTACTTTAAGATGAGATCGTCTTTTTCTCCTTATTGTGACGTATATCCGAGTGAAACGGTTTCTGAAATTAGAAAAAAATGTAGGGCGAGGCTTGATTTCGTCCTTCGGGAATTGATTGGATCGTTGGAAGTTATGCGTTGCTAATAAAATGGAGGCAGATTTGAAGTTTGCACTCAGTTGTGGAGAAAAACTCGATCTATCTCTTAATAGATCAATTCTTTTCTACATATGTTACTGAGCATATTTCCTCACTTTTCGCTGGTTTATGCTATAGATTTCACTTATTTAATGGCTTTATTTCTGTCAAACTTTTTTCTCAGTTCTCCCATATAAGCGGGGCGCGCCGTAAGCGCGTTCACACACGCTGCATTCCTCAGTGCGAGCCGTCACTACAAGCTGTTCGTCCGACTATATTGAGTAATTTTTACATTAAAAAATGCTTTTATTTCTCATATATTTCTCTCTTTTTGTCTCAAGTCCTTCTTGAAGAAGGTACTGTGTACACCGAGAAAAATGCACTTAACCACCATGCTACGATCAGTGACAGGTTTCTGAGAGGCAGTGCAGAAACGAGATGGGGCGATAATCCCGCCCTCGCGCCATAGCACATGACCGGGAAGGAAGAGAGGTTGTTTCGATGGGGGAGGGAAAGTTAACATATTTGATTAAAGATTATAAGGGTAAATTAATTTTTTAAAAATAATGAAGTGCACAGATAAATCAGTTATAGTTAACACTACAATATTAAATATAAAATACGAATTGTAAAATTTGATTTCATGCCGCCTTTAAAAAAAGAAGTCACCAGAGGTGAAAAGTAACGAATTACATTTACTCGCGTAATTGAGTAGTTTTTCTGTGTAGGCTACTTCTACTTTTTTTTAAGTAGTTTTAAAAATCTGTACTTTTACTTAAGTATGTTTTGTTTGAAGTATATTGTACTTCGCTACATTTTAAACCACATTCATAACTGAGTAAAAATAAATAATACAAAGGGGGGAGAGGGGAGGTTCAGGGAATCGCGATCCGGAAACGACTGCATTGAATTGAAGGGCAGAGCACAAACCAAGCCATGAAGTCCAAGGAATTGACCTATCAGTAAGCCACGACCCCCTTATTTACTGTTGCTAACCCGGACAAACAAACGGAGTTGCTAACTATCTTACAATTACAGTGTCTGTGTGAAAACCTTATCCCAAGTCGTTTTGGACACAGAATGTAGCGCACCCCGTCCGATTGATGACCAAATTTAAATTATGGTTTATTAAGTTTATTGCGTCCTTTTTCACACAAAAAAAATCACCCAGAGAGCTGAACAAAAAAAAGCATAAGAAGAGCGCATTCACAAACTCTCTCTCTCTGTTGCATTATCTTTAACATACACAGCAAATTACACAAAAACACTCATACAACTAACAGTAAACAAACATATACAGACATTATGGCTTTTCGGGGATGCTAAGAAACTGTAAACTTCGTATCTGAAAACATCTGCGAGTGCGAGCTCTCCCTGTAATGTATTGCGTCGCCACTCCCGTTCACTCCTCGTATTGCTCCGTAGACTATAATACCCATCAAAATAGGAGTCCCTCCTTAATGAGACAGATAATGCAGACCTTAAACATATCTAAACGCACAGAAATGTATCTGTTTTTGACCTACACTGTTAATGTTACATGACGTGAGAACAGTTAGTTATTTTGGTTTGTACATTAGCAGGGAATTTAATCGTAACTTAATGAGAGTATGACAACCGGAAAATTTTCTCAGGATACCTGGAATCAGTGTTACAGTATATCAGACACATCATTTTACCATTTTTGTAGCATAAACACCATCAAACCGATGAGAGCTTCGGATTTTAAAATGTTTCTCTATGGTGCTGAACCTAAAAATGTCAGAGTTCCGGTCTCAGCGCAACTAATACTTAACTGCCATTGGCTCATCTGCGTTTGAGGGCGGAGGGGCTTACCGATAGGTCATTTTTACATGTACATTACATTTATGCATTTAGCAGACGCTTTTATCCAAAGCGACTTACAACTGAGGAGTACAGGAAGCGATCCATCATGAGGAGGCAGCAAAACACAGAAAGTGCCTGAAGTACTAAGTTTTGGACATTTGGACATGTTTGGACATACAGTGCTGCTAATAATGGGGAAGTTACATCAGACTCATTCTTTACCTTTGACATTTGTACATTCAGTGGTTCGCCAGTGGTCTAAGAGGAATTTCATGGGTGGAAGCTCATCATCGCTGTCCTCCATGTCCAGATCAGCTCCATCTGTGATGTACATCTCTCTGTGTGTCCCTCTATCTTTAGAAACAGAGGCAGGAATCACATTAAAAATCAGAGTGTGTGCAAAAACAATGTCTAGTTATGTAAAATATTCAAATAAAGAAAGGAATAATAATAAAGTCAACAATTTGCAGTATGGCTGTGTACATTATCACTATTTACATGCATTAACAATCATCACTACTTTTACAGCATTTATTAATATTGTTTAATGTTAATTTTTACATATACTTTTTACATATATAATAAATAACTTTACATTAATCAATATTAATACATATTGTAAAATATTGTTCTAATGCATTACATTCTAATATGCTGGTTTGGTGCTCAATTATTAATAATGGTTCTTATTTGGCCTGTTTGCCTGTCTAAGGAATATTATTATTAAGACCTGTTGTTGAACTTCATTCTTAGTGTTTGTCTGCCTGCCTGCAACCATTTTTTAAATTTATTAATGATCTTTTTTGCCTTGCCATCACCAGCATGCTTGATGACAAGACCCTGAGGACCTTGTTCTGGATCGGGGCAATCTTCCACCATCCTATCGACCTCCTAGACACCACAGGACTGAACTGGAAAGAGACTGTCATGCCCCGATCCAGAGCACTGCCAGACCCAGAACCCGTTTCACCAGCGACCGCAGAGAAGTCATTTGAGCCCCTCTGCAGACCGAGCAGCACCACCCGGCACAACAAGCGAGCCAAAGCCCGAGGATAAGAGGACAGAGCTTGTCATCGCCCCGGAAGTGCCCCAGTGTGGATCTGACCAGGGGAGTGAGCCCGTGACATCAGTGGGCGAGAGAATGGAGACGGAGGCTCTGGAAGACTTTGGTGGAAATTTGTCAGCTCCCACTCTACCCCACCTGGTATCTGAATCATCTTTATCATCCAAGGAGAACTCTAAGAACTGTGATTCATCCGTCTGTTTGGAATTACTGCTCTTTCATCACCACCACAGCGCTCAGCCAGTCCTCCAACCCCATCACTACTGAAAGATTACAGCCCTGCGCTGTCTCTGGGGATGCCCTGCCAGGACGTCGAGTCGCAGGTCGACCACCAGCAGCACCTGTCCAAGAGGATCCTGTGGTTCCGCCTCCAACCTTGGATACCTTCGGTCCATCTCGGCCAGTCAACCTGTCGGTTCCGTCTTGGTTCCTCCCACCTTCAGTTTTGCCAGAGACCGTCAGCCTAGTGGCTCTTTTGTGTTCCCTCGTCCCACCGGCTCCCTCTTGGTCAGTCGTCACACCACTTCCGCCATGGATTTATGCGCTCCATCCCTCCACCCCCTTCGGCTGCAGCAGGTTCCTCCTTCCTGTCGACATTGCCTCTGTCCTTGGTCCACCTACGATGCTCGTCACCACGACATCGCCTGGTCTCTTGCAGTTATTGTCAGAGTGACCAGCTCAGTCTCCCTCAACACTACACTTCCCAGAATCCCTCCAGCTCACCACCTGCACCCATTCATCAATCTCCTGCACTGATCTACGTTCAGTTTAGTGTGTTGCGTTTGCCTGTCTAAAGCTGGGCATACACTGTGCGATTTCTGTGCGATTTCAGCAAGGTTACCTACTCACACTGTACGAGTAGGTCGCATGCGATGTAAAGCCAAAGCTCACGGTTTATGTGCTCACACTGTGCGGTTTGATCGTCGGGCGTGACTTGTCTGCTCACACTGTACGAGTGAAATATGCGCGAAAAACCCTATAATAGAGAGATAGCCTATAAATGCATCAGCTATCGATATCAAGAGCATTTAGCATTTACAATTTATGAATATAAATTAACATTATTATTAGGGTAGGCCTACTTTTATTATTAAATTGATATTACATTTAATTTTATTGACGCATCAATGCATAACCGATACTCTGCATAATAAAAGAATAGATAGATTAGCTTACTCCTCATTATTTAAATACATTTTGCCCAATTAAACAAGGAATTATAGGCCTATAATTAAAATGATTATCAGTCTATAATATGTCAGAACACTGCAATAATATCAGTATTATTATTATCAGAAAGTAAGAGCAGCTTTATTTCAAAAACAACTTGTTTAACATGAAATGGGCCTATACTTCTCTTCTAATTTGTTTCACAATATGGGCCACAAGAGAAATATTAAGAATATAAATTAAGACAGTTATAGGCTACGTTATCAGCATATGTTAAAGAAGATGTATCTTGTCTCTGTGAGAATATGCGCCGAAAGCTTGTCAGATTTTACTTTCACTTTCACAGACTTTCGCGCACATTGCGTTTTTGCGTGATATCCACTGACTCGCCTTAATTTAAAACGAAAAGAAAAAAATCTATATTGCGCAGTGACATTTTGTCATTCATTTCTTTTGTCAAATGATGGACAACGGTTCACATTTTTCGGTTCACAATATTAAATAATTTGTGAAAGTAAAACAAGTAAATTAATGTTAAAGTGAAATTAATAAAAGAGGCACTGATAGGCTAAACACAGTGGTTTGAACATCTTAGATTATCCATTTTACAACATGAACTGGAGGCAAGTAATAGTTTGCTAAATTGCTGCTATTTGATAACTGCCTACAGAACTTAAAGATCTCCCTCTTTTCGTTTTCTTTCTTGCTGCATTAAAGATGAAATGATTCAACTTCTGCTTTCGCGCAGGCGCAGTGATGAGAAATAGAGCAATCAGTTCGTAGCTCTGCTTCAGCTGTGCGATAACCTCACGAGGTGCGACTAGAATTTCTGACATGCCAGAAATGTATTCGACCATCCGATTGCCTATCGGGAGAGGTTTATCACGTCTCGTTTCCCCCTGTACACTGCACGAACACCTCACGACAAATGACGCACAATAAAGCTGAAAATCGGCCCGATTCGGCTCGAAATCGGACGAAAATCGCACTATGCCCAGTTTAAGGATTACTATTATTACTAACCTCTTGTTGAACTTTATTCTTAGTTTTCGTCTGTCTGCCTGCAACCTCTCGTGACAATCACATGATTTCCACAAATACTAAGGAGCAAAACATTGATTAAAAAAATAAGGTTTCTTGCACACCAAATCAGCATATTATAATTACTGAAGGATCATGTGACTAGAGTAATTATGATGAAAAATTCAGCTTTGCCATCACATTAAATTTTTAAAATGTTAAAATAGAAAACTTTTAAACTGTCATTTTTCTTTACAATATTACTATTTTACTGTATTTTTCATGAAATAAACGCAGCCTTGGTGAGCATAAGAGACTTCTTTCAAAATCATTAAAACAACCCTATTCCAAAGCTTTGTGGTTCGTTTAGACTGACCGTTTTTTCCCTTGAGCGACATGACCAAGGGCTTTGTGTTCAGATGCAGCCGGTGGCTGTTGCTAATGTGCTGGAGCAGATTTATGGCATGAAGGACAGAAGAACTATAGAACACCATCTTTTTCTGACGTAAGCCATCAGCACGAATGTCAAACTTCCTACCCTGTGGTGCAAACAAAACCACTCATTCTAAAACTGCAAAACAGAGGTAGAACATACTGAAGACATCAATTGAATAACAAGTGGTTTCTCAAAAGGATGTTTATATGTTACAAGTGTTTTTTTTAATTTGTAAACAGTATAACTACAGAAAACTAGAAACAACCACCTGAAAGGTAATGGAGTGAATGTCTGCCCATGGCAAATCATATAGAAACTGTTGCTTTCCATTCAGCATCTGGAGAGTAAAAGCAAGACACACAACTGAGGACATGCATTACATTTTCAATTAATGGGAAAACAAAGTAACTTGCAGTAATTTAAATAAATTTAAAAGTAATGCATTGCTTTAGTTCTAATTCTAATTCTAAACAAGATAATCTAATTACGAATAAGATACACTGTAAGGGGGACATGCATGCTGTGAGGAATCGTTAACCCTACAGAAAATACTAGATTAGACTCATATGCATTTCTATTATTGCAAGTTCATATAATATTCTGAGTTTGCATTTCACTGTTTTTATTCATTTTGAGGAATACTGAATCTGTTTTTATGCAAGTGAGACATGTAAATGCATGCCCACATTTTGTCTAGAACTACTTGATATCTCTCAATATGCGGACAGGAGAAGTGTCAGTCAATTAAGGGGAAAACAAAATAACTTGCGGTAATTTAAATGAATTTAAAATAATGTGTTACTTTAGTTACTGTAACTTGTGTTACTTATAATGCTGTATCTCCAATACTGAATGTAACTAGCCTTGAGTTCAGAGTTACCTCAGAGATCTGCAGTCCGTTGGAAGCCAAGCCTATGAGGACACAACCTTGTGTTTTGTTCTTTTCCTGAGACAGCAGGGACAGAAAGGAGGGGCAGAAATGGAAAGAAAAAGAGAGTGTGTCTGCACTGTAAAAAATGATTGTGATTTTAACAGTATTTTACTGTAAAAATGCTACGGTGAAAAACAGTTAATTGGTTAACAGAAAGTTTCAGCACATGCTGAGACGCACAGTGCGCAGAAATCGCCAACTTTCTGCAGAGTCAATAGCTACAGACCTCTTAACTTCATGTGGCCTTCAGATTATCTTAAGAACAGTGCGTAGAGAGCTTCATGGAATGGATTTCCATGGCCAAGCAGCTCCGTCAAAGCCTTACATCCCCAAGTGCAATGCAAAGCATTGGATGCAGTGGTGTACAGCACGCCACCACTGGACTCTAGAGCCGTGGAGACCTGTTCTCTGGAGTGACCAATCATGGGGGGATTATGGTGTGGGGTTGTTTTTCAGGGGTTGGGCTTGGCCCCTTAGTTCCAGTGAAATGAACTCTTAATGCTTTAGCATAATTTCATGTTTCCAACTTTGTGGGAACAGTTTGGGGATTGCCCCTTCCTGTTCCAACATGACTGCACACCAGTGCACAAAGCAAGGTCCATAAAGACATGGATGAGCGAGTCTGGTGTGGAGGAACTTGACTGGCCTGCACAGAGTCCTGACCTCAACCCGACAGAACACCTTTGGGATGAATTAGAGCGGAGACTGTGAGCTAGGCCTTCTCGTCCAACATCAGTGCCTGACCTCATAAATGCGCTTCTAGAGGAATGGTCAGAAATTCCCATAAACACACTCCAATATAGCATCCAATATAGCCACCTTTCTTTGCAAGGACACTCAAAAGCCTGCCATCCATGGATTCTGTCAGTGTTTTGATCTGTTCACCATCAACATTGCGTGCAGCAGCAACCACAGCCTCCCAGACACTGTTCAGAGAGGTGTACTGTTTTCCCTCCTTGTAAATCGCACATTTGATGATGGACCACAGGTTCTCAATGGGGTTCAGATCAGGTGAACAAGGAGGCCATATCATTAGATTTTCTTCTTTTATACCCTTTCTTGCCAGCCACGCTGTGGAGTACTTGGACGCGTGTGATGGAGCATTGTCCTGAATGAAAATCATGTTTTTCTTGAAGGATGCAGACTTCTTCCTGTACCACTGCTTGAAGAAGGTGTCTTCCAGAAACTGGCAGTAGGACTGGGAGTTGAGCTTGACTCCATCCTCAAACCGAAAAGGCCCCACAAGCTCATCTTTGATGATACCAGCCCAAACCAGTACTCCACCTCCACCTTGCTGGCGTCTGAGTCGGACTGGAGCTCTCTGCCCTTTACCAATCCAGCCACGGGCCCATCCATCTGGCCCATCAAGACTCACTCTCATTTCATCAGTCCATAAAACCTTAGAAAAATCAGTCTTGAGATATTTCTTGGCCCAGTCTTGACGTTTCAGCTTGTGTGTCTTGTTCAGTGGTGGTCGACTTTCTGCCTTTCTTACCTTGGCCATGTCTCTGAGTATTGCACACCTTGTGCTTTTGGGCACTCCAGTGATGTTGCAGCTCTGAAATATGGCCAAACTGGTGGCAAGTGGCATCTTGGCAGCTGCACGCTTGACTTTTCTCAGTTCACGGGCAGTTATTTTGCGCCTTGGTTTTTCCACACGCTTCTTGCGACCCTGTTGACTATTTTGAATGAAACGCTTGATTGTTCGATGATCACGCTTCAGAAGCTTGGCTACTTTAAGACTGCTGCATCCCTCTGCAATATATCTCACTATTTTTGACTTTTCTGAGCCTGTCAAGTCCTTCTTTTGACCCATTTTGCCAAAGGAAAGGAAGTTGCCTAATAATTATGCACACCTGATATAGGGTGTTGATGTCATTAGACCACACCCCTTCTCATTACAGAGATGCACATCACCTAATATGCTTAATTGGTAGTAGGCTTTCCAGCCTATACAGCTTGGAGTAAGACAACATGCATAACGAGGATGATGTGGTCAAAATACTCATTTGCCTAATAATTCTGCACTCCCTGTATATATATATATATATATATATATATTGTGACAGGGTGAAGAATCACACAACACAGAATTCAGTGAAAAGCCCCCGGAGGGTGGATTTAATGGGAGACAGTGAACAAACGTTGAGGTAGTGAAGTGTTGGTGCGTGGTGCTTCCTTCTTCCCGTGGTGCAGTGGTGACTCGCGGTGACGTCAGTGGGACGGGGTGGCCGGAGTGTCACAGGCTGCTGTCTGAGAGAGAGAGAAAGGTTAGTGCGCTGCTTCATGGAGTGTTCGTGCTCAAACTGGAGTTCCCATGTGCGGTGCTTTATGTCGTGTGTTGATCGCCTGCAGCTGTGATGATCCGGTCTGTGCTGAGTGCTGGCAGGTGATCGTTGTTTGTTGCCAGGGCGACGCTGACGAGAGCTCGGGAGACTTGTCACCCCCCCCCCCCCCCCCCTAAGCGTTGCTCTGGTCCTGTAACGAGAGTTAGTCACACACACTGGGGAACATAAGGGTGGGCGGGGAGTGCGCCCTGACAGACCTGCGTAAGCCGACCACAGCCTGGACAGTCCGTCGGTGTTGGAGTTGGCCGTCCCGGCCCGATGTACCACTGTGAAGTGGAAGTCCTGGAGCGCCAGGAACCACCGCGTCACCCTGGCGTTGGTGTCCTTGGCGCGGGCCATCCACTGCAGCGGGGCGTGATCCGTCATCAGGGTGAAGCGGCGTCCCAGCAGGTAGTAGCGGAGCTCCAGGACTGCCCACTTGATGGCCAGGGCTTCCTTCTCCACCGCCGCATACCTTGTTTTGGCTGGGGTCAGCTTACGGCTGATGTAGGTGACCGGATGCTCTTCACCCTCGCGGACCTGGGAGAGGACCGCCCCCAGGCCCGTGTCCGAGGCAGGAAGGGGCAGTTGAAGTCGGGCGCCCGCAAGACCGGCTCCGTGGTCAGGGCGGTCTTGATGTCCCGGAAGGGCCTGTCCAAGGTGCTGTCCCACTGTACCTTCTCGGGCTGCCCCTTCCTGGTCAGGTCTGTCAGGGGAGATGCTAGGGTGGAGAAGTCGGGGATAAAACAGCGATAATACCCCGCCAACCCCAAAAAGGCTCGTACCTGAGTTTTGGTCTCCGGGCGGGGCGTCGACAGGATGGCGTCTATCTTTTTCTGCTGGGGTTGAATCAGTCCTCTACCCACCCGGAAACCCAGGTACTGAGCCTCTGCGAGGGCAAGATGGCATTTCCGGGGGTTGGCGGTCAGTCCAGCCCGTCGGAGTTCCAGGAGCACCCTCCGCAGCCGCTCCAGGTGGTCCTGCCAGGTCTCGGAGTGGATGACCACATCGTCGAGGTAAGCCGCCGCATACGCTTGGTGGGGACGTAGGAGAATGTCCATCATCCTCTGGAACGTTGCAGGGGCCCCGTGCAGGCCGAAGGGGAGGACTCGGTATTGCCAGTGCCCACTGGGTGAGGAGAACGCCGTCTTCTCCTTGGCGGAGTCAGTGAGGGGAACTTGCCAGTAGCCTTTTGGTGTGTTGAAATATACCGAGCCCTCCCCAGACGTTCCAGCAGCTCATCGACGCGGGGCATCGGGTAACCATCGAACTCCGAGACCTCGTTGAGCTGGCGGAAGTCGTTACAAAAGCGGAGGGTGCCATCCGGCTTCGGTACCATGACGATGGGGCTGGACCAGGCGCTGCGTGATGGTTCGATTTCCCCCGACTTCAGCATTTCACAAACCTCATCCTCGATGGCCTGTCTCCGAGCCTCGGGGACCCGATAGGGCCGCTGCCTCACGATGACTCTGGGTGGCATGCGGATGTCATGCTGGATCAAATTAGTCTGCCCAGGACGGGTGGAGAACACATCAGAGAACTGACGGACCAGACAATTCAGCTCCGTCTTCTGGGGGGCTAACAGCTGTGCTCCCACGTCGACGACCGGGGGCTCGACAGATGCCAGCGCAGTGAGCACCCACCTCTTCAGCAGGTTGATGTGATATAGCTGCTCTTCACGCCGCCGGGACCCACTCGCTCTATGACGGTGAACGGACCCTGCCAGGTCGCCAGGAACTTACACGCAGAGGTGGGGACCAGCACCATGACCCTGTCGCCTGGGTGGAACTCTTGAGGCTGAGCAGCCCGGTCGTACAGCTGCCGTTTGTTCTGTTGCGCCTTCGTCAGGTGCTCCCGGACTAATGGCATGACCCTCTCGATCCGCTCACGCATTTCCCTCACGTGTTCGACGGCGGAGCGGAGAGGTGCCGGCTGCTGCTGTTCCCAGGCTTCACGGGCCACATCCAGGAGCCCTCGTGGCTGACGGCCGAAGAGCAGCTCAAACGAGGTGAAACCCGTCGAGGCTTGGGGAACTTCTCGGACTCCGAACAGGATGTAGGGAAGCATCAGGTCCCAGTCTCGTCTGTCTTCGGCGGCCACCCGCCGGAGCATCTGTTTGAGGGTTTGATGGAAGCGCTCTACTAAGCCGTCCGTCTGCGGATGATAAACTGTAGTCCAGAGCTGTTTTACCTTCAGCAGCCGGCAGAGGTCAGCCATTAGCCGGGACATGAAGGGAGTTCCTTGGTCCGTCAGTATCTCCGCTGGGATGCCGACTCGGGTGCAGAGGAGGAAGAGTTCCTTGGCGATGTTCTATGCCGTGGCCTTCCGAAGGGGAACCACCCCTGGATACCGGGTGGCGTAGTCGACGATCACCAGGATGTGTTCATGTCCACGGGCAGACTTAGGCAACGGCCCCACCAGGTCCATTCCAATTCGCTCGAAAGGTACCCCGATGATGGGCAGCGGAATGAGCGGGCTGGGGGGAGGAGCTTGCAGTGCGGTTCGTTGGCCGGTTGGACAGGCTTGGCAGAACCGCTTCACATCTCCATCCAAGCACGGCCAGTGGAAACGGTCTCCGATGCGCTTGATGGTGTTGGCGGTCCCCAGGTGGCCGGCCATCGGATGGCTGTGGGCTATTCTACATGACCATCTCCACTTTCGGCTTGGGAACCACGAGCAGTTCCTTTACCTCCCCCCTTCGCTGGGCGACACAGTACAACAGGCCGTTTCTCACGACGAAGTGCGGGAGAGGATGGGGTGCTGGCTGGTGCTCTTGGCCATCCACTGTTCGGACTTGTGACCAGCAATGCTTGAGTCGGTCGTCCTCTAGTTGGGCCTTCGCGAACGCGCCCCCTCCCTGGACCTGTTGGAAGACATCAAAGAAAACATCAGTAACCGGGGAGGGGGACTCACCATCTCTCCCGCTGTCCGTCGCCAGCAGGGCGGCGTTGTCACTCTTCCTCCGGCGGCGACGATTTCGGGGGCGGCTCCCGGCCCGGCTGGCTGCGTGGTGGCCCGAAGAAGCTCTTCGAACCCCGGCTAGTCCCGTCCAAGGAGCACAGAAAGAGGAAGATCCTTTACGACGCCTACCTCCACTGGCCAGGCGCCTGGATCCGTCACTCGGCGGGCCGGGACGTGACGAGTGTCGCCGTGAACGCAGGTGATCGGCAGCTGTGCTTTGGTGGCCTTCTGCGGCGGGAGGACGGTGGCCTGGACGAGACTGACCGAGCTTCCGGAGTCCAACAGGGCCAGGACCGATCGCCCGTTCACTTTCACTTCCGCCTGCGGAGCCCCGCGGGGCGGGTCTTGATGTAGACTGCAGCCAGCCAGCAATGCGCGTGCTGGCGGGGCAGGCTCCTCCGTGGGCATTGATTCGTCGACGGGGCCGGGAGCCGCAGGCCTGTGTACTGGTCGCGGGGCACCTTCCGGCGTGCGTCGCTCCTGGACCACCCTCCGAGGGAAGGACGGCACTCGCTCCCCGGGCTCACGGTGCATCGCCGCCTCCGCCAACTCGATGGCCTCGAAGAGCTCGGCGATGGTAGTCGGGTTCGTCGGAGCATCCTGTCGATGGTCACCCGTTCCGCAACCTGACCCGCGGTGGGTGTTCCCTCGAGCAGCCAGTGACGGGTATGTCGCGAGAGCTCTGCGGCTTGGGCGCGGGCTGGGCGTCGAGGCTTGAATTCCCACTCGTGGAATAACTGGGCCGCGGAGATGGCGGACAGCCCGAGGCGTCTGAGGATTTCTTTCTTGAGTTCATCATAATTATCAGCCGTCTCAGCGGGAAGGGAAAAATACGCTCTTTGAGCCTCACTAGTCAGCAGGGGGCCCAGCACCCGCGCCCACTCGCTTCGTTCCCAGTTTTCCCGAACCGCCGTGGTCTCGAACATCTGCAGGAAAAGTTCAACATCATCTTGAGAGGTTCATTTTGGTAGCAGCTGCGTTGCTTGGACGCTGGGGTCAGGAAGCGGAACGTGTTGAGCAGCGGAGAGGCGGAGGGCGGCGAATTCTTCTTCCACCTTTGCCTGACGGGCCGCCAGGTGTTCGGCAATCTGTTGCTGTCTTGCACTCACTTCAGTCAGGCATTTGAGCAGATCTTCCATGACGGGGAGGAGGTTCGCCCTACTTCCGGGTTCCGTGAGTGACTGGGGAAAAAACAAAATAAAAGTCCGGGGATTGTTAGTGACTCTTCACGCTCTTGCCCGCATTCTCCACCACTGTGGCAGGGTGAAGAATCACACAACACAGAATTCAGTGAAAAGCCCCCAGAGGGTGGATTTAATGGGAGACAGTGAACAAACGTTGAGGTAGTGAAGTGTTGGTGCGTGGTGCTTCCTTCTTCCCGTGGTGCAGTGGTGACTCGCGGTGACGTCAGTGGGACGGGGTGGCCAGAGTGTCACAGGCTGCTGTCTGAGAGAGAGAGAAAGGTTAGTGCGCTGCTTCATGGAGTGTTCGTGCTCAAACTGGAGTTCCCATGTGCGGTGCTTTATGTCGTGTGTTGATCGCCTGCAGCTGTGATGATCCGGTCTGTGCTGAGTGCTGGCAGGTGATCGTTGTTTGTTGCCAGGGCGATGCTGACGAGAGCTCGGGAGACTTGTCACAATATATATATATATATATATCCTTTGAATTCTGATCTAATCAGTTCAATACAATTACCTCATTTCAAAATCAGGAGTTAAATTTAAACTTAAAAGGCATTTTCAGTTCAGCTCTGAGTGGCGTACAACTCTAGTTTGACTGAATACCAAAGTTGTAGTAAGTTCAGACAACACTGTCAGGTTCAAGACCATATTTTCTATGACTAGTCAAGTCTGAGTGCACTTAAAAATATGGTCTTGGACTCAAGACTTGAGTCCGGTCTTCTCTGGCCTCGATTATTACAACACTTCTGAAGTTGTGTTATTACAACACTTCTGAACAGTGGACTTGTGTTAAAAAAAGTCACTAACTTTGAACAATCTATAGATGGTGAGGGGCACATCACTCAAGGTAAATGCTTCTTGCATGAAATGTAAGGCAGCCTCGCTGGATGCCATTCCCTTAAGCTCCCTATGTAGGGTTGGGGTGTGCTCCAGGATATAAGAATTCCCATACTTCTGTATAATCTGTCAGTGTCACAATGAAAACATCATTAGTTTTAACGGTAACACTTTACAATAAGGTTGTATTAGTTAATGCATTAGTGAACATTAAAGGTCCCATGGCATGGCATTTTTCTATTATTTTATAATGTTTCCTGAGGTGTACTTATATTGTTAGTATGACTTTTACATCATAAAATGTCATAATTTAGAAATAAAAGGCATTTTTTCAATACTGCTGTTTGCCCTGTGGCTGAATGCCCTGCTTCAAGAGGCGTGTCTGCTGTGAGACTCTGCTGAAAAACGCCCACTGTTGTGATTGGCTGACATCTTTGTATTTTAAATGAGCGGAGGGGGCGTGGTTTAACTTGGTCTACGAGGCACGAGCAGGCACGAGCTACTGCCAGAGAGACGGATGGACCTGAGTTCACTTCACATCAGTTCTCAGCATGTCTGAACTGTTGTAGTTACAGCATATACTTCAGGTTATTAGTCTATTTCTAGTCGGAGGGACTGTCACTCATGTCAGAAAGTTAGTAACTTTAGTAAATTATGGATCAGCGCTGACTGGAGACGCGAACCGTTTAGAACGATTCAGTCCGATTTGGTGAACTGATTCGGTTCACTAAAAAGAACAGGTTCAAAAGAAAGATCGTTCGCGAACCGGACATCACTAACGTACCAGAGACGGAGCTCAGCGATCGCTAACAAAGTTATTTATAGTACCTACTGAGTTATGAGAGCACTGTCAGTCAGCGCGAGTTTATTGTGTTTGTATCTGAGAGTTCTGAATAAACACGAGTCCCAGTCACACCGAGCCCGTCTTCATCATTATTACCAACTTTGTAACACATGCAAAGTACCATTACAGCTGTCGAGATGAACGAGTTAAAAGTAAGTGTTGATAATAGCATTATTTTTAAAATAAAATAAAAGCGTCAGTGACGCGCGTTGAGTACACAGCGCAAACAAAGACACAACAGCAGTAATCGAATGTAATCCAGTTTATTGTGGGGCTAGGCTGGCTAGCCCGAATATGCTCACGCTTACCCCCCTTCTGCTTAATCTCACGCCGCGTTTGGTGCCTCCGCTGTGGGCCAGATGCAGTACTGGGGGTCGGGGATGTTGAAGGCCAACGGCCAGTGCAGCCCGAGCTTCAGCGTGTGTGAGGCCGATGTTGAGCAGAAACTCATGACTGTATGCACATTTTAGAACCGGTAGACGCGACGAGGACGTACAAAAACACTGACTCACAAGATAGAAAACACGAAAACACCGTTCTGTCTGGAGAGAGAGAAGCCGCATTGTGTGCACGAATAATAAATAATTAGCTACACATCAGAAATTACTGATCACAGATCAGAAGGAACTGAAAAAAGACTTCTGTTTTCATTTGTACATCCAAACACTGAGAAACTGCCAGCGTTCACTCGTTCACAAGGAATGATCTCTCGAGCGTTTGCATGGGCGTGCCAGATTCTCTGGGCGGAGGAAAGGGAGGTAACCGTTCCTGCTTGGACGTCAAACCAGGAGACTTCAGGATTGGCTCGTCTGGCCTGTCATTTTCTCAAAGGCAGAGAGAGACAGCCAGAACTCGGGTTTACACCGATCAACATTTCTATCCACTTGGGGACAATATTCAGGCTAGGGGAACTCATATTAATGTTGAAAAACCTCATAAAATGAAAATTTCATGCCATGGGACCTTTAACTAACCATGAACAACACCTCTGTTCAGCATTAGTTCATCTTTGTTAATGTTAGTTCACAGTGCACTAACTAATGTTAACAAGATGGTAATAATGCATTAGTAAATGTCGAAATTAACATTAACGAAGATAAATAAATGCTTTAAGTGCAGTTCGTTATTAGTTAATGTTAACTAATGTAGTTAACTAATGTTAACTAATGAACCTTATTGTAAAGTGTTACCGTTTTAACAAAGGTTTTGCACAATAAGAATGGTTGAACAGGTCTAAAGGGAAAACCCAGCAACTAAAAAGAAAGCCTCACCCAAAAAGGGAAAAAGCCCAGTGGGCTGAAGTATAGAGCTGAAGTTCCTTCTTCGTAGTCTCCCAGGTCCGCTTGCAGGGCGTATGCAGCCAGCTGGAAGTATAATCCTTCTTGCTCAAAGCACTCAGATCTCAAAACTCTCCCTTTCAGTTCGGCATAATACAGCTGGCGGGCTTCACTGTTTCTTTGATAATGAAGCAGACAGTTTAAAACAGACACTTAAAAAATGTTACAACTTAAATGATAAACAATAAAATATTTCAACAATACTTTTATTTAGATCTCAGATAGGCCTTTACTAAAGTGGCTCACTGGAATACTTGGAACTAACAATGAACAAATTTTTTTTTTACAGCATTTAGTAATCTAGGTTAACCCTCTGGTGCTCTTCGGTCATTTCTGGTTTTGAAATTCTAAAAATCACAGCTTCATCGGAATGATATGAAACTTGGTGGCTTTATTGGCATTAGGTAATGTGAACACACAAAAGAATTGAGGGCATGATTCGAGCATGCTAATTGGTCATAAAAAAAAGGTTTACCTTTCATTATCTTTGGTCACAAATGACCGACCATAGGAAATGAATGGGAAATTGGAAAAACACAAAAATTCACTATTCATCTACAAATCGGCCACAATGCTGAAAAAAAGTACACAGCAGTAAAGGGGTGACACTCTTAAACATCAACATCACACACACACACACACACACACACACTCTCTCTCTCTCTCTCTCTCTCTCTCTCTCTCACACTCACACACACACACACACACACACACACACACACACACACACACACACACACACACACACACACACACACACACACACACACACACACACACACACAAACGAACTGTGCACTTGGAAGCTCAGGCTTGATCCTTTGCATCTTTCTGAGCATTTAAAAAAAAAATTGATTTTAATAATTTAATACAAATTCTGAATAAAATAGTAGTACAATTCTTCCTTGCTTTCTCTTCCTAACACAATGATTAGGTTTGACTGTATACATAATAATTATTATTATTCTAATCATAATGCAAAAACTAAAACTTTAAATCACTATTTCTAACAAAAAAAAAATCTAAAACTTTATAATAAATAGTCTTTTTTGAGATTGTTTACATATATAGGCTATTCAAATCCATCTATAAAAAAAAATATTAAATGTGTTCAAAAAATTATTTTGAAGGCATAGACTCTATTTTTTAAAATTATTTTCAATGGCAAAAAAAGACCATAATTATTGCATAAATATTAAAAAGTACCATCAAATCATCTCAAAATACAAAAGAAAATAGAAAAAAATATTATTGAAGAAAAATAAATTACTTTGGTTTTACTGGGGTGGAGGAAGTTTAATTTATAGGTGTCCGGTCACTTATGACCGGGAAGATAACCAAAGAAACCAAAGCCAAATGAAGAGCACCAGAGAGTTAAAGGGTTAGTTCACCCAAAATTGAAAATAAAGTCAGTAATTACTCACCCTCATGTTGTTCCAACCATGTAAGACCTTCGTTCATCTTCGGAACATAATTTAGTATATTTTTGATGAAATCTGAGAGCTGTCTCACTCTTCCATAGGCTTTCAGAGGGAATGAAACTTGATGGCCCAGAATAGTAAGTAAAAACGTCATAAGTAGTAGTAGAATCTACTACTACTAATCTCAGTTCTCGCGCATGGGAGTGGCACTCCCGCGAACTCTCGTCAGAGGCTCAAATTGAACAACAATAATAGTGGGATAAAGTCGTTATTTTTGTTGTTTTTCCGCTCAAAAAGTATTTTCGTCGCATGATAGACTTAATACAGAGCCACTGTAGTCATTTGGACTCCTTAAATGACGTTTTTACTTACTATTCTGGGCCATCAAGTTTCATTCCCTCTGAAAGCCTATGGAGGAGTGAGACAGCTCTCAGATTTCATCAAAAATATACTAAATTATGTTCCGAAGATGAACGAAGGTCTTACATGGTTGGAACAACATGAGGGTGAGTAATTACTGACTTTATTTTCAATTTTGGGTGAACTAACCCTTTAATGCTATCTGATAGAGATACTGTTGTTCATTGTTTATTTATCATTGTTCATAATACATTAACTGATGTTAATATTAATAATTCAATTTTAATTTAATGTATACACATTGAAATGTTAAACATATGTGACACAACATATGTGAAACAAAAATGGGAAAAGGAAACCAATATAAGTATACCAGAAGAAGAATGTGTAAAACACAGAAGAATAACAACAAATCCGGATTCATGGAGGGAATTTGCTTGGAAAAATGCAGTATGTTTTTCATAACCCGCAAAGTAAAATATCTGCAAACTGAGAATCAAATGGCTGGTGAATGTCGAAGAAAATGTGGAAGGCTGACCATTTTCGCATCTTTTGGGACTGTAATGTTATTCATGCTTATTGGCAGGATCTGAACAGAGAGATAAATGTAAAAATGGGGTTGAATCTTGAGTGTAACTAAAATATACTTTGCATTTTTCCTTCAAAAATAACAAAGGACAGTAAGGGCCAATTTAATATGTCAATATTTTGTATATTATTATTATTGTTGCTCAGAGTGTTGATTTTGCAAGTAATAACAAAGTATAATTTTGATATATCAATTCTGATATTTACTGTGTTATAAATATTTCAGTATTATTTCCTATGTTTTCTGATTTATCATTTCTGTCTTTAATGGTTACCCACTTGTTGTTACAGAAGATTGAACTTGAATAGTTTCGGGCATAGGAAAAATTGAGGAACAGTTTTCTAAGCACCATCATTTATGGATAAAATGTGTGTTTAAACATTTAAGGTAACGCAAGATAAAGGGTACAGGAAACAACAGGATTTTGTACATTATTGTATTTTTGTGTTTGATTAAACTCGCAGTTGTTTACGGATTTTTTGACTGACTTCTTTAGCGAGTAAGAACCCATTTTTCCTGCCACTATAATACATGTGAAGATAACGGAGGACTTTGCATCTACAAGGACCTATACCTTTTTAATATACTACTGGCAACTAGTAAGAAGGCCATTACAAGGAAATGGTTCAAGGAAGATCCCCTATCTGTATATGAATGGCAATGGAAACTATGACCACTTCATTAAGACAAAATGCAAATAAAATTTCATCATACTGGGTGACGTGGTTGAAAAGAGATGGCAATTCCCTAAGGTTCCCCCTAAGGTTTTACAGTAAAGTGAAACCAGTTGGTTGGTGTGGGAGGAGACTGGCGCGGGTGGCTAAACATATGACTAAAGAAGCATACAATAGTTGTTGCAGTGACAGATGGTGAGATTGGCATGTTTCTGAAGTGCTCGACATACAGCCTCTGAACCCTTTCATAGAGGTATGTTGAATTATTTTGTTTGATGTATAACATTTTTGTGTTAATGTTTTGAGAACATGATTAAAGAACTTTGAATGAACGTTAGGCTATATTAAAGGGACAGTTCACCCAAAAATGAAAATGCGATGTTTATCTGCTTACTCCCAGGGCATCCAAGATATAGGTGACTTTGTTTCTTCAGTAGAACACAAATGAAGATGTTTAACTCCAACCGTTGCAGTCTGTCAGTCATCTAATGCATGTGAATTGTTAACAAAATCTAAAGCCCAGTTTACACTGAAATTACCCAGAAAAATTTGTACCAAGAACTTTTTTTACAGGAATTTTCCCCCCCCCAGACCTGCTACTGTCTGCGTTTCCACTGCGGTCTAAAGTACCTTGAAGATTAGGCAAATTAGTCCAGGGACGTGGGACTGCGCACGACTGTTCCTCCCAGTCACAGACGGACAGTAATTATTTTAGTGCGATACTGTCTGCAACAATAACAAGTGGAGGAGATGCAAGCAGCGCAGCTTTTGCTACAATTTATGTATTGGTTTACTAAAGAGGTCATTAACAAAACTGCGGAAAAGAGACGAGCACTGATACTAAAGTGTATTCTGAAAGCTCGTAAAGCTAGATTTAAAATAAGACAGCGTATGTTATTATCAGCTATTACGGACATTGACCGTGAGATTGCTGAGACGGATACGCGCCATCAGACAGAAAGAGCAAGACTGATATTTACTGAACGCAGAACGAACCTCGCAAAAGACATTTTAAAATGCTGGTTGAAATAAAATGCTGCGTGGAGTCAACCAATCAGCATGTCCAGTGCCCAAGTCCCACCCCCGAAAGTTCCCGAACTTTGAAAAAATACTACCTCGCGAGCAGGGCCATTTGGAGGGGGAAATATTTACCCAGAACTTAATTTAGACCCTGGTTCCTGCGGTCGATACACATGAGTACCACCCCAAAGTTCCTAGTTCCTGGAGAAAGTTCCTGCGGTGGAAACACGGCTTATGAGATTAAAAAAACATGCACAGACAAATCCATATTAAATGGATCGTGACGACACATTGATGTCTTAAAAGCCCCCTGAAATCAAAAATGAAGTTTTTTAGCTTTTAGAATGACTGTTAGTCTTAGGCCGTGTGTCCACCCAAGCGTTTTAGCTGGCTGAAAACGTCTCGCTGTGGGCACTTGAGAGCATTTTGGCAGCGCAGTGTTTTTTCCAGTTGAGACTCTGTACTTGTTATGATACGGAATATCCGTGGAAGTGTTACTAGTATCTCATTTCATAGATAGTTTCATCAAAGCTTTTATTCAGGACACACATGGTCCAAAAAACACATACATGAGATATACCAATACAAACACAAAAACAAACAAACAATACATATCACATATTTGCATATAAACTAAAACACCAGTGGTTCCACAATCTGGAGAAAAATCTGACTGAACTTAGTGTTGGGTTCGTCAGTGTTAAAATTATACTGTTTGCAGAGTCAGTTAGCCTACACATACATCTGTACATGATATTCCGCAACACTGCAGAGCAGGTGGGTACACCAGCATTAACAAACATCTGACTCGCACTGCTCCAACGTGGCACCTTAAGCAGCAGCCTCATTCCATCATTATATGCTACATTCAGTTTCTGCATGCTGCTCTTTTTGTAACAGCGCCACAACTGGGCAGTATACATAGGGGTACAAAATGTTCTAAAAAGTGTAGTCTTCACAGATCCTGAGCACATACTAAATTTGCGGATCAACATATTAGCTTGTGCTTACAACATACGACACTGTCTAAAAATGTCCCTGTCATCAGACAGGTCATCAGTTATGTAATGTCCTAAGTACTTAGCCTCATCACATACTTTAAGAACACTACCAGACAGGGAGAATTCAGGAAATAACAATACAGTTTGTTTCTGTATTGATTCTATATAAAAATGCTGATACAATGTAAAGTATTTGCTCTGGCTCTTGTTTTAAATGATTTTGTTCCGTTATTATACTGCTTGTTTTCATCTTTTGACGTTGTACAAGCAGAATGTGGCGGTTGGTCGGTGTTGTATTTGCCCCTCCTCCACTGTGATTGGGCGGCTTGGTAAAAAGTGACAGTGCGTTCTCAAAGTTGAACATTCTTCAACTCTCGCGACCAGTAAAAAAAGCTGAGCCCTCAGCACTTGAGCGTAAAATACTCGCTCAGTGCCTCGTTGCGCTCATGGCGTTCTAAAAACGCAGCGCTCCCATTGAAAACAATTGAATACGCCAGCCAGCCGCGTGAAAAAACACTTTGGTGGGCCTTAAGTTTAGGAATAAGCTGGTGTGTTGCAAAACAATGACAAAATTCGCATTTAGGAGATATAAGCATTCAAAACTTACAGTCTCTCACTTCCGTTAAAATGGATCACAGATTTTTATGACATCATCACCGCAGACTTTACCTTCTCATCACATCTTCTGTCCAATAAAATGCTCTCTAGAATCTGAAGCCCCACCCCCCCTCCCTACACTATAAATAGACGCTGAAGCGGCGGCTGAAATCGGTCAGTTGTTCACACATTTACTATTTTCTATGGTGAATGGCACATAGTGCACTATATATGCGATAGGAAAAGATTCAGACAGTGTAAATATGCTTTCAGTTGAGGTGAATAAAGTCTGGTTTCACGTTAGTTTCACACGCACTGCTGCAGCACACACACACACAATGGCTCTGGTCTAGACTAGAGACACGAGAGCGCAGAGCGGATCATATGTGCGAGTCGGGAGCAGACATTTAACATATCGGACCCATTTACATGCTGCACAGAATGCTGTATTTCAAAGCGATATGGAGGAGATTATGATGATAAACGGTTAGAGATTAGGAGGAAACTATGGCTTTACCAAACAGAAAGGCTCTAGTCAAACTGTGTTATTAACAAAACACTATTGGCTGTTTCAAAAAAAGGGGACGAGCTGCTTACAGCTGGAACCGTTTCAGGGGAAATTACGTCAACACATTGAATAATGCTGTGCATTTCAAGGCACTTCAGTGGACCTTTAAGACACGAAAAATATATTGTGTACAGACCTCACGCACCGTAAGTGATCGCGCGCTGAAGGCTGTTTAACATGGTGTATTAGAGGTAAAAAATTATATAAATACTGTTTGGTTTCTCGCACAAACTGATCGTTTCATGTCTTAAGACATCAATGTGTCGTCACGAGCCGCAGTCTGCATGTTTTTTTAATCTCATAGATTTTGTTACCATTCACATGCATTATACGACTGAAAGACTGCAACGGTTGGAGTTAAAAATCTTCCTTTGTGTTCTACTGAGGAAACAAAGTCACCTATATCGAATGCCCTGGGGGTAAGCAGATAAACATCAAATTTTCATTTTTGGGGGAACTATCCCTTTAATGTTACTGGAAGATGTTTGTTCATAACTTTGAGAGTTATTTTTCTGACTTATTTCATTTGTCAGGCTTTACAAAGTTAAGTCAAATAAGCCAGAGTGATGTATGACACTGACACAAAGTATGGTGAAACTGTTGAAATTGTTCTAATGATGAGAAAATGATGGAAAAGGAAAACAAACATATCCAACATGTCAAAAAAAGTACTTACATAATTAGTTGAGTATTTTCTACAAAGTACTGCACTTTCAGAGAGAGAGCTACTTCCTCCTATGAAAGTAAATACATGAATAAATCAAACCGCACAAGATAGACAGCCATCAGATAATAACTGCCCAACTGACCGGAATCTTAAAGGGGTGATAAAACATGATTTCACATTTCTAACTTTAACTAGTGTGTAATGTTGCTGTTTGAGCATAAACAACATCTGCAAAGTTACAACGTTCAAAGTTTAAAGCAAAGGGAGATATTTGCGTTTAAAGAAATCAATTTCTAAGGACTACAGCAAACGGCCGGTAGGGACTACAGACATTCCTCCAGGGTTGCTGACATCACCAACCCCAATATTTACATAAACCCCTCCTCTGAGAATAAGGGGGGCGAGGCCATTTTTTATTGCTGTGGAGAAGAGTTGTTGTGGTATTCTTAGATTTCATGTGACGTCACACAGTGGTGCGGGCGCCATTTGTAGGACTGAATTGCAACATGCCGTCTATCTGCTGTGCTGTGGGCTGTGGGCTGTGAACAGCAAATCTGGTTAGTAAGCTGGAGTGTTGTTGCCGCAATGCAAGTGTATTTGTATACAATAGAAGTCAATGGACACCAGTATTGTTCTACTGGTTCCCAATGTTCTTCAGAATATCTTCACACAGTGAGTAAATGTTGACAGAAGTTTCATTTTTGGATGGACTATAACTTTAATCGATTAGTACTTGGAGTATTTGATTTCCAAATAGGTGTATGTGGAAAAATGTGGATGTTGTTCTGTTAAAGCCTTAAAATATGTGACAGATACAAGTAAATGAATTAAATAAAAAGAGTAAAAAACTGTAGGCTATTAGCCTGGACAAGCATAGGTTATTTCGTTCATTGTTTGCTCTGTGTCCTTATTTATCTGAATGCCTGTAATCAATCAGGCAAAACAACGATTTATCATATTACACAAACTATTCATTGTTTTGAAAATGTGAACTGTTGCAGTTAATGCTTAACATTATCTTTTAGAAATAATCCATGAAACGAGTTGCGATTTGAGGAGCACACTAATATTTTCAGTTCCATTAGTTTGCGTGTTGTCTCAAGGCCACGCCCACAGCAAGAGAAATTCTCATGAATATTCATGTTTACTCCACCCACTGGAACAGTTTTTCACAGGAACTGAATATTACACAACACCGGCTTCATAGAAACCATCAGACCATTTTTACAAGGAGGGACAGAGCAGTGTAGAATAGAGGTAAAATATATGAAAAATAATGCAATTGTTTAAAAACGAAGCATGAACACATGTTACAGTGCATCCCACAAACACAATCAAGCCTTCGAAAGAATGTATTTTACCACCCCTTTAAATCTGACAAAACGAACTAGAAGTCATTACTCATCAATACAGTGATGTCACCCAAAAATTCCCAGCCACTGCAGGGTTGCCCATTCTCACGCACACTCTGACCAAGTAAACCTCACGCCAAAATGCCAAACCTGCTTTTGATATGAAACAAAGTCTAAGCTTTTACATTTTGTACTGTTTTAATACGAAATTCAAACAATAAATACAGTTTTGGCGCACTTAATGTGGCATAACAGTTAAAGCCAGAGCCGTTAAAAAACAAGAGTTGCGACAAGCAATTTTTGGTAAACAGTACAGCATAGTGTGCATTGATTATTACGTCAACCACATTTACAGTATCATTTTATTATGGAAAGTGATGGAGATGCAACCATGTTAATTTAATGTTTTCTTGTATTTAGCCCTTCCTTACCAATTGGTCACACTCATACTCATTGGTGGTCAAATGTGACCATACACCTTACATTTTTAAATTAAATAAATGTTCTATAGGCTATTTTAGTTCAATAATATAAATATTTTTTATATTTTGAAGAGAGACTATTTGTGCAATAATTATGGTCCATTAATGACCACTTTAAAATATTTTTTGTCTAATATTTGTATTATTTATATTACAATTAGTGTAGAAATTAATGTTAAAATAGAGAATTCCAAGGCAAAGAGGCAAAGTAGAGTCATTATGTGGCTGGAAAAATTATCTTTTTCATTTGTAATGCCATTACCCACTGGGTGCCTGTATGGCTTTTTAAGAAATATACATGTATCTAGTCTAGTTGCTCAAAAATGTATTGCGGATCATAACTGCTTACTTCTTTTTAGATTTTGCATTTGAATTCATATTTAGACATGATCAAACACTAGATTTCTTTAAATGTGAAATTTTAAAACGTTAATAATTTACATTCTAATATGTTTAATGATATATAAGCACACACAAGTGAATATTAATGAATGCGAGCAAATATAATTTAACCCAAGCAAAGTATAAAAATGCAAACTTATTTTTCCTTATACAGGCTATATACATGAATTGATACTGAATCAAGATCGAAATCAATATTTGTGCCAATTATAATCGACATGTGCTCCAACCTGACCTAAAAAGTTGGCAACCCTGCCACTGCATAACCCCACAAGGAGAGAATGATGCAACCACAGATCTATATATAGATCAGTGGTTGCATCATTCTCTCCTTGTCATTAGAATATTAACCCCGCATACTGTAACACTCGAGAATGATGTCAGGCAATCATGACTAACTGACAGAAGAATACTAATACCTCACTAATTCCAAAAATCAAAGGGAGTTCAAATAGACACTTAAAGGAACACTCCACTTTTTTGGGACTTTAGCTTATTCACTCTATCCCCCAGAGTTAGATAAGTCCATACATACCATTCTCACCTCCGTACATCCCATAACTCAAAAAAGGTATGGAAATGTTTTAAATATAAAGAAAATGTTTATTTTTCATTTTAATTTTAAAATTTTGTTGTTAATTCTTCATTTGTGAGGTGGCAGCGAGCTATAACGCACATACGTTCTTTTTATGTTTATTAGAGGTTGAGTTCAAATCAAATACTACCAAACTGCATTAATTGTAATTATGGAAATATATGGTTCAGATAACTCAAACCATATATGGAAATGGAGGCGCCTTTATATGGTCAGTAATGGAGCTTGGATGTCATCTAGTGAAAAAAGTTTGGTACTGCATACAAACAAAATCTTACTGAAAGCCCATTTTTTGAGATATCAATCTAAAATTTGGAATACAACTTTTTCAGATTTTGGCTTTGATTTTCTTGAGTACAACATGTTTTGTAAAATAAATATTTTATATAAAATATGAATAATTATAGGTTTTACATTGTACATTTTCATAAACTCAAATTTCTATATCTTTCACTTTCTTCTACAATAATCTGCCAAATGTCTTCTTTAAAACAAGACCAATCGTATGTCTATATTCCAAAGCATTCTTGAATTACAACCATTTAAAGGGTTACTTCAGTGATTTAGCGTTAAGCTTTGTATTTAAACTGGGTCATTTATGTAGTAGAAATGTGAAATAATTTTTGAATTTGGTGCCTTCTAGACTGTGAAAAGACAGAAAATGTATTTTTGTCTCATGGGGATAAAAGACAACAACGCCCAGAATGCACTTGCTTCGCTGCCCACAGCGGCTCCACCCCAACGTCGGTTTCATTTTTATAGTAATACAATCATTTCGTTAGAGAATAAACACTACAATTAAAAACTGAATGTGTCTTTTCAATAACGTGTGAGTGAGCCGAACGGAGACAAACGCAGCATGAGCAGGAGTCAGATTGCATTCATCACCAGAGCACAGAGCTGAGGTAAACGTGGCAGTCATTTACAGCACGTGTCCAGTCTGGCGCGTTCTCAGATCGCATATGGAAGCTAAACTTTCATAGGAATTCATTGAAAAGTTGAAACACTCACTTTCGCTGCACGGCTCCTTTATGAATGCCAGAGGCCGAGCCGTGCGCATTTACATTCTGTGAGTGAGATGAGATCCCTCCCCTATGAGCGGGTTGAAAACATGCGAAACAGCTCCATCTAGTGGCTGTAGTCTTTATGCTCAGGCTAAAAAAAATAAGGAGGATTTTTTTCCAGAAATAAATTGCATAATTCTCTCGTCTCAGGGGGATATGAGGGGGGAAAGTACCATACCGATCGAATTCGAATTCGAATACCGAATTCGAATATACTACCGGGTTTCTTCTACTGATACAAAGCTTAATGCTAGTCGCTGAAGTAACCCTTTAAGTTCGGACAGTGAAAAATACAGCACTTTTTAAAGAAATAAGTTCACTTCTGTAGTCATTTTTTAAAGAAATTAATTTCATTCAACAAGAATGCATTAAATTGATAAAAAGTGAAAGTAGGACTTTTACATTGTTAAACAAGGTTTCTATTTCAAATAAATGATGTTTTGAACTTTCGTCAAAGAATACTTTAAAAATGTATGGCAGCTTAGCATATTAAACTTTAATTAAAATTCAACTTTGATGATAATATACACCAAAACACCAAATTTTAACACCAAAACAGCATTTTCGAATGATTTCTGAAGAATCATGTGCCAGTGAAGAATGGATTCATTTGTGCTTGATTGTACCTTTGATGTGTTCTTTTTCCAGGACTTTGGCAGGTACCTGGACAATTTTTGCTCCAGATCTAGGAAAAGCGGTTGATTGTCTGGTGAAATGGAATGAACATTATAAGCCTATATGGTTTAGACAAACAGAACTGTCACTCCCTTCATTCTTGTTTTTTGTCTAGCTCAGCATTTAGTCAAATCGTTCAAACAAAAAAGGCTCAGTTAGCAGTTTCACATATACATACAAACAAACAGAAGGAAGGAAAACCACAGACCCTTTACAAAACTCAGTCCAAAGAGATGAAGATCCGAGATGCCGAGCAGCTCAGACAGCTGGTTGAACACGTCTTGACCTCTGGCCTTAAGCTGTAATACAGACATACTACATTTAAGATACATTAACCAGAACGCTAGTTTTGGCTGTTTTTTTAAGCAGGGCTGTACCCACTGATCTATATAAATGACTGTATAAAGTAATAACTGCACATAATGCAATAAGTATTACATTATTAATATAATAAAATTTCCATAATGTAATAATTTTCTTTAAATGTAATAAAATCTTGAGCTCATAATGTAATTTTTATATTATGAGAAAATTATTACATTATAAGCTCACCATAAACATGTCATATTTTCATTATTGTAATAGCTTTTAAAACATTTTAAAACAATCTAAAGCCAGTCTTACACTAACTGCGAAATGCAACATTTAAATATTCATGCTATTACTATTATATGTTTATTAAAAATAAAGCATCGGTATTCCTTTACAGTACATTTTTAAAATCTAAATATAATATCTAGCAGTAGTAGTAATATCAGTAATCTGGTGGATTTTGTAGGCAGGTTATTTTTTATGTTTTAAAAGCTATTACCATAATGAAAATATGACATGTTTTTGGTGAATTTATAGTTTAATACATTTCTCATAATTGTTATTACATTATGAGCTCAAGATTGTATTACGTTTGAGAAATTTACAACATTATTAACATTTTATTACAATAATGTACTTATTACATTATGAGTTGCTACAGACTCTGTCATAACATGTCTCTCTGTTTTCTATACAGATCAATGGCTGTACCTTAAATAACCGAAATCTGAATAAATGTTCATCACAAAGACTAAATGTGCAGTATTTTGGAAAAAGCTAAGATCCAACAATCGCACAACTTTCTAACGAACACAAACGAGGCTGTAACTCCTAAATCAGCACTCCCTGTCAGATATTCATGTCAATATCACTGTGATAAAAAGGTATAAAAACATATTCACACACTTACCCCAACAGTCATGCATAGTTTTGTGTTATTTGGCAGAATGACACTGAGACCTCTGCTTTGGTTCTTCATCATTGTGGATGTGCTCGAGGTCCTCTTCTTTAGTGGTCTCCTTGAATTGTTGTTGTCGTGGGCAGAGTTCTCATCTATCTCTCCTTAATGTCCTCCCTTTTAAAAGTGCATGTTTATATTCTTTGATGAAACACACACACACACACACACACACACACACACACACACACACACCTGGTTTTAGAGGGTTTCAATGGGTTTGCCAACTGGTCAGTTTGATAGCTAGACCAATTTAAACCAGCTAAAACCAGCAATCAAGTTTAGGCTGGCTTAAACCTTTTTTAAGCAGCACTGACTTTGAGAAACGAGTGAGACTGTGTGGTTAATAATGACTATAATTGAGGTGGAGATTATGAAGAATGTTCTTGTATGTATCTGTGTTTTTGACTAGAACAAAAAACAAAACAAAAAAAGCCTAAACCTCGGCCGTCTGCGTTCCTCGACGGTTCGCGTGATGTAGCCTAATTTTCTTTATCAGGAGGGTCGCGGTCTCGCAGATGTCCACGCACACTGTCCATGTGCAGCCCATTTCCCCAGACGGTCGGTGTCCGTGGAACAGCGCATGTGCGAGTGATTTGAGAAACGAAGTCCACTAGATCAGGGTTTGCAATCTTTTAGATGCCACAGACCCCAAACAGTCAATTTATACACAAAAAAAAATTATATTATAAATCCAAAATTACTTTGTTACATTATTATATATTTTGTATATGTATTATTTATTTGAATCATTTTTTTATTTTAATCTAATTCAATAGATTAGTAACTTTTTATTTTAATCACATTTTATTTATTTAGATTTAATTTACTGCTTTATTCATTCATTTTAATTACGGACCCCAGCTTGAAAACCCCTGCACTAGATCTAAACTGTGCGCGAGACCAGGGCCGGCCCAAGCCCTTATGAGGCCCTAAGCAGATTTTTATTTGGGGCCCCTTCGGTGCCACCAATACGATTGACTATTATCAATTCTTGATAATTCACACACACAGTATAAATTTTAGTAGTTGTAGCTGTGTTGCTTACATTATGTTTGGCTGTAATGGATTTACCCTTATACGGTTTTTAATTGTAACAGTAGCAAACCCACAAGAGTGGTCAGGTGTTAATATTCAAAGTCTTACCTACTACAGTTCAGACTGGGATATGTACTTTTAAAAAAATAAAAAAAAGTAGTCTCTTATGCTGAATATGCTCACTTTTCCCCAGGATTCTTTGATGAATAGGAGGTTCAAAAGAACAGCATTTCTCTGAAATAGAAAGCTTTCAAAAATCCTAAAAATGTTGTACACAAATGTATTGATAATAATCATAAATGTTTCTTGAGCATCAAATCCTCATATCAGAATGAATTCTGAAGGATCATGTGACACTGAAGACTGGAGTAATGATGATAAATTCAGCTTTGATCACAGGAATAAATGACACTTTACTATATATTCACATATAAAACCGATGTTTTACATTATAATAATATTTCACAATACTACCGTTTTTACTGTATTTTTGATCAAATAAATGCATCCTTGGTGAGCAGAAGAGATTAGGCCTATTTTAAAAACAAGAAATGTTGATTTCTTTCAAACATTAAACAGAGCTTTTATTTTGCCGGAAATACAACTTTATTTTCTGCATTTCATTCGACTGTGTAGAAAGAACCTTTTTATTTTCTAAATAAAAACTTCCAAAATATAGGCTACACAAATTATAATTCCAAGGGGACGATATAAGCACTTGCAGAAAGGTTACCGGGCAACTGACGAGTAACGTTACGTTTTAGCGCTGGTTTTCTCGCACTTGAACCCTTAAGATGGCGCCGCAAGCTCGTGCAGTGCTGTCAGAATCAATCCGTGCATATATTAGAAAACTTAACATTTTGCAGTTTATCTAGTAATTGTTTAAGGCCATTTCGTGATTTCAATCATCATGAAATAACATACTGCAAAAAGTCATTTCATGTGCTCTTGGGGGCCCCCTGGTGGCAAAGGGGGCCCCAAGCAGCTGCTTAGTTCGCTTATGCCTTGGGCCGGCTCTGCGCGAGACAGAGCAAAACGTGGAAGATGACGTAGGCTACCACCGGGCCTTCAGATGGATGTTGGATTTCTAAAAGATGTAACATCTACAATGCACAATATTGTGTGACCACATTTAGTTATGGTCAAATCCTGGCGCATTAAATCATCCAAAGTAACTTTACTCCGACTTAGAAAATTAAGTCCACTATTTGTTAACATTCATTTATTTCATAGTGCATAACAGTGCATGAAAATGCTTCACAGAAAAATTTGTAAGACCTCACTTTTTATTCCCCTTTCAACATTATGCATTAAAACAGGGATTCCCAAACCTTTTCTTTTCTTTTCTTTTGTGTTTTGTTTTTATTTTAAAATGATTTCTTTTCATTTTTATGATTTAATTATTAGCTTTTTTTATTAACTCATAAACCCCAGTTTGGGAAACCTTGCACTAAATGACACCACTCAGAAAACATGCCAAATTACAAAACAGCATAAAGGCATTCTGTCTGCAGATTTACAGCGTTTTGATAAGAATTGTCAGTGTTTAACCAAAAGACAACCATGAGTTTGATTTAGTAAACTCGCATCCCACAAGACAACAAATAGCAACTTAATTATATACAAAGCTGAATTAAAAACGTTGAGGAAAACAAATACATTATTCAATATCGGAACAGGACTGGGAATGGACTGGTTTAAAATAACACCTCAAATCTATATTGTTCACAGCACAAATGGGATCCCTTGATCATTTGCTGAGCAATTACAAACAATCCACTTGGGTTGAGAGTACACGACAGCGGTAATGGACAGGGGACGTATGGTTAACGTCTTATTGCTCTCTGTGAGAGATGAATGCATGTGGATGTTTATAGTCAAGTCAATTTCAAAAATACAATCGGCAATCTTCAGTGCTAACTGAACACATTCACACACTGTAGAGAAGAGTTAGGAATCACATACTTGATCTATTATTCTGCCTCCCTTGCCTCAAAAACATTGTGTATATTCAGAATAGCATACTACTGTTAGGCCTACTATTGCTGCATTGTATAGTATGCATAGAATTGCCAGATGACCTATTGAGCACTATATAGGAGAGCTTAAGGTGTGAAGTACTGCATCTCATCTCGTTTTAAATGAATGGTAAATAATAGCAGTTGTGATTTAGTAAGAAAATAATTTTTTAATCATGCAATATGATAAGGTCAATTTTTAAATGTGGAATAAAGCCAAATGATTCAAATAATAGGTAGTATGCAGTATATACTGCCCTGTATATAGTAAATTGTAAGCTATTATTCCATTCATAAGAGCAGTAGTATTGCCATTTTAACCTGAATGTTTGAGGCCATATTGACAGAGAAACTATTGCATGAAACTGACCAAAATATGCCCTGTGTGTAATTAAAACATTTTCAATATCACTTCAAACCCATTATATATTCAGCAGTTTGAGCTTCTATATCATCAGGGTTTTCACACCTTTTGACCCTGACTTTTCCTGTAGTTCAGGATGACCGGATAAGGATTTTTTACATGTTAGGTGACAGCAGAGCATTTATATTTATTTAATTGATATATTTTATATGCACTGAAGAAAATTCCACAACTTTCCTAGGTCTGGAACTCACAGCCTTGAAATACCTTGATACTTCCAGATTTTTCCATGACCATGGAAACCCCGTATCGTATTTCAAAGTCTCCCAGTAGCCTACGTAATGCGTGCATGTCTGCCAACTGCATTCTTGCACAGTAAAAACAGGTCCATCGCGTAGCAACATCTACAGGCTGACGCACGAAGGAGTTCTCTTCAACGACTTGTCAAAACAAGCATGCGGTCAAATTCGGGATAATGCAAAACACATGACAAAGGAAATTGGAAATGATAAATCGGCAGAAGATAAAGACGGAATGACAACTGTAACTTTGGGACCGCACAGGGGTATCCTCTACTTTTACCTTTCGATTCATTCCACAACAAACAAAATATTGCACTTTTTGAACAAGTTGTTATTAAGGCGACGTGCCTTTATCTGTATTCTGGTTATTTTGTGCTTTGAGACAGATTTGTGGCATAAATACAGTTTAATTCACATACTACAGACATATTGCACACATGCTACAGTAGACTTGCTGCCGAGGATCTTAATTCCAAAATAAAACATACCAGTAACTGAGGAGGGAATAAAAATGCTTGGCAGAAATAGAACCTCCTCCAAATATTACAAATTAGATTGTGTGATGATCAGCCAAGTAGAAGCATTCAAGCTCCGTTTCCAGTAACACCCCCCCCACCCCAGTTTATGGCCTCATGATCCTCCAGGCCTGCTAAAACCATTACATGTACCTACTGTTTGATGTATTACACAATATTATAGCTGTAACTATCCTTCGTGGACATCCAAACGCACACATCTGACATGAGTAAATATGACCTAACCGACACGATTTTATGGCTCACATTTCTCTATGACTAAGTTTGCGGCACGACTTGCAGAATTAATCACTATCTTCCTTTCACGTGGCCGCTATCAACAGATAATCTACGGTCTTTCCGTTTTCTGTCACAAGATAAAGAGCAGAGAATATCAATTTCTTTACATGCTCTGGCAGAACTAGTGGTTAAAAAGAAAATTAAATGCCCTTTTTTAAAGATTTCCATACACTAGCTGTCATCCCAGTGATGAAAGTTTGCTAAAACTGAAGGTGACCTCATAAAGAGTGACATTTATGTACTGATCTGAGTTAAAAAACGAAAACCAAACTGTGTGAGTCCATATAAACATTCAGAGCTATAAAGACCCCTGATTTAGCTCAAAACCAAGGGCTTTCACTGGCAGAACTGGTACAGTATTAGTATCGTGTGTGTGGAAGCTTCTAGTAAACGAGAGGGCTGACCGAACTACTTGTGTATTGAGGACTGCATAAGTTGAGGGTTTTATAGTGAAGGGAAGACTAACTTAAGTCTAGTATGAGGCGTTTGGTGAAGGCACTTCCAGGTAAAGCTTTCCTTAGAGTAGCACCTTTGACAGTCATGATTAGCCAGTAAAAAGCCCTTGAGTGGGGTGGAGAGCCGCGCAGCAGTGCTGATGTTACAGCAGACTGAAACCCAGAATGTACTGTAGGAGTTTGTTCCTGTTGGCCTGAGGTAAGAAAGCGCTGCTCAGCTCCAGACTGCACACGCCACCTTCTCGTCTTTCTTTAAGTACCTGTGAATCACAAATAGCATGATCATTTCACTTCTTGCATAGGAAATTCTTCAGAAAAGAACAAAAAAAAAACCCCACAAGACAAGATTAGCAAGTGCACATTCAATTAGTTTCCTTGTTTTAAATCATTCAGACCACAGATTCTCTGATTTTCTTTTTTTTTTCTTTCTGTCCATTTTCATGTTATGGCTGATAACCGATAAATGGCTCATCTTAAAATCATACTGTTAAAATTCAACTAAAAATAAAACGCCTAAAATAAAGTCAATCATAATGAAGTCAATCATTTTAAATTCTGTGTTATTTTAGTATTACTTATATACTATTATAGTATTTATTAATATTTTGAATTAGGTTATTTTTATATTCTCAGTTTTAACTTTAAAGTTTTAGTAATTTTGTTATGAGTTTGGCATTTTTGATCAGTTTTTGCATTTTAATATTTCTATTTAGCCTGATTTTATTTTATAATTATAGGCCTATTTTAAATGCCATTTCTAATTTCCATTGAATATTTATATAGGATTATTAGGAACACCATACTAATACTGTGTTTGACCCCCTTTCGCCTTCAGAACTGCCTTAATTCTATGCGGCATTGATTCAACAAGGTGCTGAAAGCATTCTTTAGAAATGTTTGCCCATATTGATAGGATAGCATCTTACAGTTGATGGAGATTTGTGGATGCACATCCAGAGCACGAAGCTCCCGTTCCACCACATCCCAAAGATGCTCTATTGGGTTGAGATCTGGTGACTGTGGGGGCCATTTTAGTACAGTGAACTCATTGTCATGTTCAAGAAACCAATTTGAAATGATTCAAGCTTTGTGACATGGTGCATTATCCTGCTGGAAGTAGCCATCAGAGGATGGGTACATGGTGGTCATAAAGGGATGGACATGGTCAGAAACAATGCTCAGGTAGGCTGTGGCATTTAAACGATGCCCAATTGGCACTAAGGGGCCTAAAGTGTGCCAAGAAAACATCCCCCACACCATTACACCACCACCCCCAGCCTGCACAGTGTAACAAGGCATGATGGATCCATGTTCTCATTCTGTTTACGCCAAATTCTGACTCTACCATCTGAATGTCTCAACAGAAATCGAGACTCATCAGACCAGGCAACATTTTTCCAGTCTTCAACTGTCCAATTTTGGTGAGCTCATGCAAATTGTAGTCTCTTTTTCCTATTTGTAGTGGAGATGAATGGTACCCAGTGGGGTCTTCTGCTGTTGTATCCCATCCGCCTCAAGGTTGTGCGCGTTGTGGCTTCACAAATGCTTTGCTGCATACCTCGTTTGTAACGATTGGTTATTTCAGTCAAAATTGCTCTTCTATCAGCTTGAATCAGTCGGCCCATTCTCCTCTGACCTCTAGCATCAGGTATTTTCGCCCACAGGACTGCCGTATACTGGATGTTTTTCCCTTTTCACACCATTCTTTGTAAACCCTAGAAATGGTTGTGCGTGAAAATTCCAGTAACTGAGCAGATTGTGAAATACTCAGACCAGCCCGTCTGGCACCAACAACCATGCCACACTCAAAATTGCTTAAATCACCTTTCTTTCCCATTCTGACATTCAATTTGGAGTTCAGGAGATTGTCTTGACCAGGACCACACCCCTAAATGCATTGAAGCAACTGCCATGTGATTAGTTGATTAGATAATTGCATTAATGAGAAATTGAACAGGTGTTCCTAATAATCCTTTAGGTGAGTATATATATATATATATATAAAACATTGAAGAAGAAAAAAATGGGGGTGGGGGGGGGACTAAATGTTTTTCAGTTTTAATTTTCACTTGGCAGTTTTGTTAAATATTGAAAAGCAAAGAAAACAATGGGGGGCGAGTAGCCTGGGAAAACCCAGACAACTTCCGGCAAATTTAGATTTGCTCTTCAAAGAGCCCATTGAAGCCCATTTCTAATCCCTTTAAATTGCGGCACCAATCAGAAACGTTGGGGCGGGCTTTACACGATGACGACAGCGCAGCGACATTGAAGCAGATTTGCCGCCGTGGAGCATCACTTGTTCGAATCAGCTATCGCTTCTGTTTTAAGCGATTTAAACTTTTCCTTTTCGTTAAAACCCGAGCAAAGAACAACACTCAAAGCCTTCATATCTAATAAAGATGTTATCGCTGTCTTACCGACTGGATTCAGCAAAAGTCTGATACCAGCTTGGCCCTTTGGTGGCTAAACGAATGGGTCTTAGCGAGAGCCCTCTGGTAGTGTTTCACAAAATAATGTTTTTAAGTCCTTTTCGGACGAGAATGTAGTTGTTTAAAGGTCAAATCTGTGGTTTATTTATAAAGAGAGCGCCTTTTTGAAAATTTGATCTGCCGTTTTCGGAGTTGTGAGCTCCAGTGGATCAGCGGCGCTCAATCGCTCATTAACCCCGCCGAGAACACCCTTTCCTCAGCCAGTCCTTCTGCCGTCTGCCACTGGCTCTGATGTCTCTGTAGTGGTTAAGCATAAGATATGATTTGTCTTGTCTTGTGTAGATCTAACGGCTGATACTGTCAAGAACGTCTCTGCTTGTCCATTAGCAGAGTAGGGGGACTAGTGTCCTCCCGTCCTCGGGAGATCGTTCTCCGGAGTCAAACTTGGCAAGTCACGGACGCAAGTCAGAAGTTCGCGTACGAAATATGTCATAAAACACCACTGCCTCATTTCATAAAAAAAAAAAAAAAAAAAAAAAAACCTTAAACATAATAGCCACACGAATGTGGTTCAGGCAACGCGTAGCTAGGCCTACATTGCTTATCTTATATATTTATAATAGAACGAAGTATAAAACACCCTGCCTCTTTTCGTTTACATTTAAAAAATATTTATTTTAAATATTAATATGTGGTTTAGGTAAGGTGACCAGATTTCTGAAATGGAAACCGGGGACATTTCCTATTTGAGAACACAAGTACAGACAAAAACGCATATTGAGAGACGGCCAGAGTCTGAGATGTTTCGCTGCGCTCTGCATACGTCATCTCCCTCATCGCTATGATTAGCTTTAGGTCTATCCAATTGCACCGAGAGGCATTTGAGCGACGCCCGTTGGTGACGCCCCTTTGGAAATGATTTGTCTATGAAGCTTTGCCAGACCATAACTCAGTTACTACTGAGAATGGTCTGGTTTTAACCAGGCTAGGGGGCAGGGGGAACATTGAAAGTGTACATTGTTTTGCAAAACAGGCATACATACACATTTCAAATATAGAGAATGGCTTTTAAAACAAAGATAAATTAATATATTTCATTGCATTATCGTTGCAAGAGCAACATTAAAGGGTTACTGGGTTATTTACTGATCCTCATGTTTTTCAAAACTTTTTTTTTTCATCGTGGAACACAAAAGATATATAAGGCATTATGTTATTCTTCAAAAACCACAAAGAACGATAAAAGCAGCGGTACTACTACTTTTGCAATTTTTAAAGTCATCTGACAAACTGAGAATTTAAAGAGTTATTCACTGATATTCTACCATTCAAATCCATTGATTAGGCAAGCAATAAGAGCGTCAGTGTGGCACATTGAGTCCAATTATAATAATATTTTGCATGTCAGTGGTTAAGATCTGAATAAGCAGTAAATGTTAGAGGACGGCTCTCTCACCCCCAGCTCTTTGAATGTTTTCACTGTATTCTTTACGAGGCAGTGTGTGGCGCTCTCTCCTAAAAACATACAAACAAAAAAATAAATACATTCCCATCAATGTCATCAATATTAAGACATTAATTTATAGAGCACCCTTTATACAAGATTGTAGCTCAAAGAGCTTAAAAATCAGATCAGATTTGAACTATGATGCAAGAAAAGAATGAATGATCAGAAAATGTTTAAAAATAGCATTCATCAAAAAGATGACACGTCAGGGAAAGATTTAAGAGAAATTAAACGTCTTGAGTTTCCTTGACAGCTCACATAGAGCACATTCAACTGGAAAGTGTCTGTGGCTTACCATATGCAGCCACTCCTCTCTCGGTGCGTGTTAGCAGATACTTGAAAAGCAGATAGGTGTACTCTCTCTCTGACATGGGCGAACTCAGACTGTGTACAAAGATAGCGGCACAACTGTAGGCCTCCAGCACTGGAGTGAGAATCCTCTGCAGAAAAGTATAAAACTCCTGGTGCTCAGCCGATGGGCTCACCTAAAATAAAATAACACAACGGCACACTGGGGTTTAACAATATGTAATGGCAATATTTCTTCTAAGATGTTTAATGAGGGGATTTTAAAAGAGCTACTTTTTATAAGGGTGCATTGTTCTACAGGGGAAATGATTAAAAAACCTGAAATATAGACCACTATCATAAATTGTCATACTTTTGTATCTTCAATGTAACCTTTGCCTTTCAGCAACTCTCCCAGATTACAAATGTACACATTTATTATTATGATGAATAATAATATTAATACTATAGTACAATACATCATTATTTTAGTAATAAAGTAATACATTTATTCAGGACATGAACATGTGAATCATACCCCTAAACTACTAAGCCCTTGACTTTGCGTGAGATTTTTATCTTGTCTGACGTCAAGAAAACAAATTGTCTGAAGAAGAGCCTGCATGCTCGAAATGTAACCAGTGTGTGAGTCCACTATTAAATGTTTTGCATATTTGTGGAGCTGTGATGTGACAACTTTTTCTGTTTTTTTATCTTCTCTTTTGTCCAGCACCCAACTTTGAGCATATTTTTGCTGGTGATGTGCGTGGTTTAGTCCTGATTTTATTCTTTATTTATTTAAATGGAATTAAGGAGTTGATCATTTTTTTTTAGCAAACTTATGATCATGGTTTAGGTTTTTTTTGAGTGACGTTACTCTAGCCAAACAATTAACTTGCATCTCACCCTTCTTATTATTCTGGTTGTTATATTAGTTCTAACAATGATTAGGCCCCTGCGGTATAATATCAACCTTTAGGTAACGGTCTCTCTGTTCATCTCCAAAGTCACTGTCTTCATCTTCTTCATCACTTCGCCAAGAAAGAGCCTCTGGAAACTTCTTGGGCCAAGGCTCCTCAGATGGACTCAACTCCTCCTGGTCCTCCTGAACACAAAGAATTTCAGTAATTTTTTATCGTTAATTAATGATTGACTCACAAATATTATTAATATTATTATGTGATGTGTTGTATTTCCTGTACTTTCACTGATTCATAGGCCCCATTTACACTGCATGGTTCAAGTGACCAAATTCCGATTTTTCCCTCTCATGTGGCACAGATCGGATGTGACATGTGAACATGTAAGCAGGAAAAAAAACGCATGAATTCTGATATCCTCAGATCGGATTCAGGCCTCACTCATATGTGTAATAAATCCGAAATAATTCAGATACGTGCATTTGCGTCTGCCATGCAAGCGGTCAAGTTTACATTCCCCGGTAAATGCGAGCCATACGTCATTGAAAAAGGGACGGAGGCGAATGACGTCAACTCAGGTGGACACGAACTGCGATCACATGACACTAAAGGCGCGATGGAAGACGAAGGTACGACATAGTGGAGTAATGTGGAGGTTTCATGTCTTTTAAGCCTTTGAGGCAAATACACTGTACAGTGTAATTATTTCGTCTGCATCCATTGCGTCCATTGCATATCATGCCGTTTTACTTCCTTTTCAGGGTCGAATATCTTGGGTAGGGTTGCACAATATATCGGAATATCGCAAATGTACATATCGCAAGGGTACGCAATATCTGAATGATTTTAATAGGCTACTTCAACATTGTGAAAAGTGTACGTTTTAGGTTGACGCATATAGCAGAGAATAGACTGGGCACACGACTGTTATTTATGTGACTTGCTTGACGTTAAAAAGAGTTATTAAACGCAATAACTTGCGAAACAGTTCCTTGCAGTCTCGCGCTGTCTGCTGTCTGACACACACCGCAACGTGCTCACAAGCCGTTCTTTTTTTTCGTGTCTTGTTACACACTCGAACTGTCAAATACACACACAGTTATGTCAAAATGGCTGTCTTGATGAGTATTCATGTAAACACAGTCGGTTTTGCTTGAAGTGAAAGATATCAGTTGGGGAATGAAATAGATTTTACACACTTAAAGCAATATCGTATCGCATATAGAATATCGCACAGCCCTAGTCTTGGGCTATTTCGCCAGTGTATAGTGTAAATGTAAATATCGGATAGGGGTCGCTTTTAAAAGATGATGCAAGTGGGTCGTCAAAAAACCAAATCGGAATTGTGCATCAAGACCCGCAGTGTAAATGCGGCCATAAAGTCAATAATGAATTGGTCAATGGCAAAAAAAAAAGTCTCAAAAAAGTCCAGTAACACTGATACTCAAGGAATTTACAGCAAACTCACAGCATCTTTCAAACATTATATGGTCTCTGATTTTTTTCCCATTAAGTCCTGTAACTTTAAATAAAAAATAAAAATAAAAGATACAAATATTATTACACAACAAGAAAAAGAAGAGTTGACAAAGCTCACCTCAGCTACAGTGAGCACACCATACTGAATTAACCTGGTGATAGCATCATGGAAGACCTGGTACAAAGTCTGACAAGGCTATAGAAGGTAAAGACAACATACATACAATGAATAACCTGGGTATTTCTTTATCAAATTGAAACATGAATCAGTAATATTGATTGAAATTGATATATATATTAGTGGAAATGCTCTTCAATTGTCATTTTAATGTTGATTTATGTAGTCAAAAGTTTCAAGTCAGCGTTTTAAGTTTTTCTTGAAACTATATCCATATTCAACCACTAGATGGGGGTGCTACTTAAGTAATAATGATGTGAGTGCATACCAGCGCTACTGCCACCTCATTGGACAGAAAGTGGGAGAGGCCTGCAGCTCTGCGGATCAGTCTCTCCTGGCTGAGCAGCGTGGATGATGAATTCTGCTCATTCACTGAAGTTGAAGACTGCTCTCTCAGCAGGGCCAGCGCGCTGCAAGCTAGCACACATACAAACGGTTTAGATCATTTTTAAAGAGTTCCAAAATATATTTAAAAAAAATATATAGGCTACATCTGTAGCCACATCCTTAACCATGTATCAGTGTTTGTAAAATTTGTTATGCATCCAAAGTGTGTGTGCACATATATTTGTGTTAGGGTCGTCATAATACCAAAACCTCAATAGCTGTCACCATATTTGCAGACTGAATCAAAAACAGACCCAATTAATTATGACTTCAGATCTTTTACCTATAATGGCATCTGAAATGAAGACATGGAAAAGGCCGTTGCTGTAGAAATTGAGCTCAAAGAGCGCGGGCACAGTGTAGCTAGGGGAGATGATGAACTCCGTGTTTCTGTTGGTGCTGGTGACGTTCACACAGTTTCCCAGAAGGCTGAGTGCGTGCATGACCACATCCTCCGAGTTCCCAGAAAAACCCAGGTCAAAGTCCCGTGACAAGATCTCTTCCTTCATATTGAAGAAGTCCTCCACCAGTTTGGACAGCAGTACACCCTGCCCAATGCAACCGTTTGTTATAATGGTTATGAACCAATAAAACTGGCCAAAGAAGGAAGGGCTGCCATTGTGCATGCTGCATAGGAAGCAAGGACGACGCTTACCTGTCTGTGCCGATACAGGAGGAGACAGGCCACGATGTGAGTGGACATGATTGCAGATGACTTGCAGGCGGCTATGGGAAACATAAAAGGCAGCGATCAGACTGATTGATAGTGAAAGTGCTTTAACTGAAACAAACTGCAAGAGATGCCAATCAATAAGAGACTGACCCATAATGGAGAAGTGACATTTTTGTTCAATGTCAAAATCCAGGCTTAATATGTAGAGACATAACTATAAATAGCCATTCGTAGACTTTCCAGAAAAGTCTAAACACTGTGGCTCCTCAGAAATTACACACTTGGCTTCACCTTTAAGTGCTCAGATGAAGGGACATGAAAGGACATGATTTAAATTCATAACTACATGATCTACAACCTCCATAACATTGCCTGTGTGCTGAAAACATTTGAAAGTCTCTGAAAGATGCTGTATGAGGAAAAACAGTGTGACTTTAGAGCAGTAAACTGGGTTCATGATAGTCTATATTAAACATTCAAAAGCAAGCTGCAATTCCACCTCAGAGTGCCGATCCTCTGGCGTTCTGTCCTCGAAAAAAGAAAAAAAGAAAACACCAACAGAGGGCGTTCATACACAGAGGAATGTGATTGGCCAAGAACAACATGCCACCATGGTGAGAACTGACCAGCAGTAACCTACAAAAACTGTCAGGTGCTGTATATATAATGTGTCCGGGCCATATTTCACCCAAAAATCTAAATAATAAATAGAATTTGATACATGCATTAAGAAAATTCAAAGAAAATGTTATTTAAAAAAATATATATAAAATAATGATAAGATAATGTAATATATTAACACAATATTTTTAAAATGGCAAAGCAATATAAACCTGTCATCTTTAAACTTTATTTAAACATTTTACTTTATTAAAATGTAAACCAGTAATGCAAATATAGCAGGAATCATTGAGAATAATAATAATAATAATTCCAAACAACCTCAAAAGTAAATAACTAGAATTTTGGGGGAAATGAGCAAATATTTTCATAAAAATAATGAAGCGATGTCCTAAAATAGAACATTTTCTTATATTGATCTTGTGAAATATGAACCCCATGTTCTTGAAAGGCTATGTAAGATTCACTCACTAGCTGTTTGGTGAGATGTGTTGGTATTCTTTGCCAATCATGATATTAGAAAGAGACTTTTTGTAGCTTTTTGTTCTGAACAATGCGCCCCTGTTTTCAGATTTTGAATGTCAGTGGTTCTGTAGGCCATGATATAGAAGCAAGTTTTCCAGGCAGTTGATAGATGAGTAGTACTGCTATTTTTCATTATATATCTGCTGACCCCACATAAACATAAATTGCCCAATCCACCACCCTCAATGCTTGAAAAAAAAAAAAAAAAAAAAAAAAAAAAAAATTCACCCACTGCCCAAGAAACTGTTTATGCATCATGGTCTTTAGATTGCCCTTACTGAAGAGAACGTGCTTGGCCAGGTTATTGATGACCTGCCTCCTCCAGGGTTCATCTGACAAGTCTCTAGAAATCAGATGATCCTCATCTTCTCCATTAAAAACAGCCTGATCAGGTCTGCACAGAAAAGCATAATCCCATTAGCCACACACATATTTCTACATACCAATGGACAGCAGTCCACATGATTATGTTGGTGGCTGGCAGTCTAATGGCCATACTGTGCAGCGATGATGGTGGGGAGAAGGATCTGCTCCAGCGTGAGAGAGGCCTGGAGATGCCGACTGCGCTGCGTGTCCAGGTACTCCTAAAGAGGTAGAGAAGCACGATCCAAACATTAGGGGAGAGATCTGCTATGTATTCAGCCAAACAGAGATGAGCTGCTCTAACCTTAAGGGAGAAGGGCTGAGTGAAATCCACACGCACACAGCCGTAGTTCTTCCGGAGCATCCTGAACACGCCACAGGCCACACCCCACAGACTCTCATTCTTCTTAGGCTTGCCCTGAAGTAAGGGGAACAGTGAGAACATTAAGCAAAAACTGAAAATACATCCACAACAATAACAACACATTTTGCAGTGAGCACAGAAAAGTTAAAATAGAAAAGAAAAGAAAAAATACAGATTTCAGCTAAAACGGGATATTCCTTGTTTATCTGAAATAAATTGTAAAGTACTGAAAATATTTTAGTATAGTACTATGTAGACTAGGGTTGAACACTCAATTAAAAATAATCCTAAAAATAGGTGGAAATTAATTTTTAATGTTCATAGTATGAACATTTTGAGTTTACTCGCTTCTTTCGCGCCTGACATTCACTTCACAACAGACACGAATTCGCATCATGGGAGGGGCTTCTGCCAGGCTTGTCTTATTGAGAAATGGCTGACATGGGCTGTGTTCACACGTGACGTCTTTTTTGTAAAAATACTACTGTTAATAAGTGGCAAAACGTAGCTTTAAGACTTTTTCGGGCGATAATGTAGTTGTTTAAACCTCAAATCTGTGGTTTATTTATAAAAAGAGTGCCTATTTGAACATTTTATCTGGCGTTTTCGGAGTTGTGAGATCCAGCCCATCAGCGGCGTTCTGCGCTGGTTAACCCCAGCGAGAGCAGCCTTTCCTCGGCTAGTTCTTCAGACATTTGCCGCTGGCTCTGATGTCTCTGTGGTGTCTCAAGCTATAAATCATCTTGTGTATAAGTAACGGGCGATCTTTGGTCTCATGGATCTATAATTTGTTCCCTGGCAAATCATTTAGGGTGAGGGCAAATTGAAGTTTCATTACTTTTTTATTTTTAGGCTATTTAACTTCACGTTACCATTGTAGCCTACTAGCACGGACTTTGAATGTTTGACTGAATTGTTTGCTTTATTTCATGTATAGCTTATTATACCTTTTACTTATACTTTTGTATTATTGATCATACATAAACTTTAATCATATGCACACTTGTCTGAACCAGATATTAATATGATTAATAGAAACCAGATTTTCTCTTCATTGTTGTCACTACTAGAGCAAGCTCCTGATTGGTTAACGCGGCGCAAATATCCGCCAAAGTTCAGATTTTTCAACTTGTGCGAATCACGCGTCAAACGCTCCATTCGCGCCGCCTCATTCGCGCGAATCGCGCTGCAGAATGTCTATTCGCGTCTTTGCATTGACTTAACATTCATAAATCACTCGCATGAAACGCTTCATTTGCGTCCGGTGTAAGGCCCCGATCAGACAGAATGTGTTTTTGCAGCGAGAGGCGCCGTTTTTTAAAATAGATTTCTGTTGGCAGACAGCGTTATGAGCACTGCTTATGTGCCCCGGGCGCCTCGCGTTTTAACCACCTGCTGCGCCTCGCGTTTTAGAAGGAGTGCTCTGAGCGCCTGAAGTTGAGAAAAAATCAATTCTGAGCAGAAAAGCGCCCGACGTCATCACAGTTTTTTTTCTATTGTCCAATCGAATTAATGGAGAGGCGGGCCTTCCGTTGTGGTGACCGTTACCTTGATGAGACTGCCAGGACAGCTGATTCGGGGGTTTCCTAGCAACATTAAAAAAGCTGCAGCGCACTGCTATTTTCTAAATTGAAAAACGTCGACCAAAAAAGGCAGTGCGGTGCACCTCGCGTTTTCAAACCTGAAAAACACATTCTGTGTGACCAGGGCCCAAGTCTTAAATGCTAACAGTAAAGGCCCTTTCACACTGAACGCGTAAACGAAAAAGCGAGGCGGAAAAGCGAATTTTTCGCGTGCGAATAGTTCGCGTCAAAACCATTCACATCAGCCGCGACGCGAGTTTGCGATGTCTGTGACGTTTCAGAGCTCCAACATTCCAAAACATTCGCGGCGACAGTAAACATGGACACTTCATCATCCAGTGAAGACGAACTTTTCATTTTATTTAAAAGACCAAATAGAAGGTTTTGGGTGCACCCACTCTTAAAGAACAGAGAGTCTGAAGGGGAGTACGGCAATCTTGTACAGGAGCTAAAACTTTATCATGGCCGATTCCGCACTTACTTTCGGATGTCCGTGGGACAAATTGAGGAGCTCCTCCAGTCAGTGGCACCACAACTGACGTGACAAACCACAAACTTCAGGGAACCAATCGATCCGGAGCAGCGTCTGGCAGTCTGCTTAAGGTGAGCTGTCAAATCACTGATTGTCATGTCCAAATGTTGACATATGTTGACATACGAAGGGTCAATTGAGTCACAATGTAAACATTTAAGTGCCACAGTACTTTGTTTCCGTGTTTGTGATTGGTTGAAGCCCTTTCCGTCTCCGCGAAAGTAAAAAAAAATCGACATTGAAGCGAAAAAAAAAAATGTCGTTTTTTCGCCGCAGCACATTCGCGTTTGGTGTGGAAGCACCCATTGCACATACAGCTGATCGAAAAATAAAACCATCGCGCGAATTATTTGCGCGTCAAAATCGCGTTCAGTGTGAAAGGGCCTTTAGACTAACATATTCATGCTAAAGCCAAATTTTTTTTAATTTTGAGCTCATGGGGACTTTAATTCTATAAAACAAAGAGAGGATGGTGTTTATGGTGCAAAGTGCCGGAAAAAAATAACATAAGTGGATTTGTTAACTTAAAAGGTGAATTTCACCACAGCTATTCCTACCAATTGCTCGCTGTTGTAGTTTCCCTCAATAATGCGGTCATATGAGATACCAACAGGCACAATCAGAACATCAGGGATGCTGCTGGTACAGAGCGTGTCAACCACGATGGAGAGCATGCCGGCACGTGCTGGAGACGGCTTCCCACTGCGAGAGCGCGTGCCCTCTAAATACACCTCCAGAAACTGCTGCTGCCGCAACAACTCTTCTGTGTACTGAAAATGAGTGGGAAACAGAAGAATGATCCACACGTCAATAAATGCTGATGCATAAAATATCTCCAAAGACTATAACAATCTCTAAGATCCATGACCCATCCTTTCCAAATTCCCTGTAATTAAAGCAGCCCGTTGTGGTAATGTGCTGCACAACAGGAGACTGCATGAATAATGCAGAAGTAATCCATCAGCATCCTGTGACAGTCACCTCGAATCACAAACCCCTCCACAGTCGCTGCAATGACAATCACCATGTCATTTTAACTAAAGCACTAGAGCAGACCATTTTACAGATGCCCCAGTCTCCCATCGCTCACAAGATAATATCCTACAGATTTTTACAAAGAAGAACCACACGCAGACAACTGCTTTTTTCAAAATAGACAAACCAAGACACTAAGGAATTTTCTCTTAGCAAGTACTGGAGACTCAGTAAATAAGTTCTGGGTTATATATGAAGTATATATTATATCAGTGGTATAGCTTTGGTTTCACCAAAAGTTACCATTCAAACGTTTGAGGTCAGTGATTAAGATGTTTAATGTCTCTTATGCTCACCATGGCTGCATTAATTTGGTCAAAAATACAGTAAAAACAGTAATATTGTCAAATATTGTTCAATAACCATTTACTATTTTAATATATTTGAAATTTTAAATATATAATGATGAAATTTCAGCATCATTACTTCAGTGTCACATGGTTCAGATATCAGTCTAATTTGCTGCACAAGAAACATTTCTTAACATTATCAATGTTGAAAACAGCTGTGCTGCTTCATATTTTACAACCATGATGCATTCGATTTTTTCAGGATTCTTTCATGAATAGAAAATGTATTTATTTATTTAATTTATAAAGTTAAGTTATATAAAATAGTATTTTTTTTTTCAACAACAAAACAAATCCTACTGACTAAAAACGTGCATCTAGTAATAACAGAACAGGATGGGTTCTCAGCGGAGTTTGGTTTCTCTCAAGGTTCTTTCCCTAAGATCTTCAGGGGTTTCCTTGTCAACTTTGGAGTTTCAATTTTTACGCAAATCTGCTTTGAAACAACTTGAATCGTGTCTTATCACTAATACACAAATAAGATGATCTGACATTTCTGGGAACTTACTGCATGTAACAGTGATCTGTATAACACATCCTTCTTTCCGTCTAAAGTTTCATCCAGTTTACGACGAATGAAGAATCCTCCGAGTTTGCGTATTAGTGTGCTGAGGGAGTACAATCCATAAACACGTCATATGCACATATCAGTTTAACTGTCAATTGTTGAAAAACATATGAAGAAAAAAAAAAAAAGATTATGACTTTGTACCTTAAAATGGGGATGCTGAGGTTGTTGCCAGCAGCAATGTGAGGTGCTTTGATGTTGTGACAGAACAGGATGAAGGTGATGAGCAGGTAGTCTATGTGGGACTTGTGAACAGGAAGGAAGACCAGGGGAGCGTTGTACTAGAAGAGACAGAGTAAAATGTAGGTTATACTTCAAGATAACGATTCTCCATCTTGTCCACCCATTAGATCACATTAAATATACATAAAAAGGAGGTGGGTAGACTTGCTGTTTGCTAATGAATTGTATATCTTAATGTAATAAGCGAGTTTGTCAACTGATGTTTTATCTGTGGCTGTTTTGGGAGTTGCAAAAGTATGCGTAGTAGTGCAGATAAGAAGAAATGCCCATGCTGAGCGGGAATCGGTTGTGCAGATGTCTGACCTCAGATGATGCTTTCTTCACCATCTCCAGCTGACCTTTATGAATCTGAATGCTCCAGAAGAATCCATTAAACAGTTTCAACAACACCCATCCTGTTAATCTAAAAGAGACAGAGGAAAGAGAGAACATCTAGGATTTATTTCTATCCAATGAATTAATTACAAACCCAAAATGTTATTTTCCCTTAGTGCTCCCATAAAAATATAAATTATAATATAAAATGATATACACAACCATACAAATGTTTGGGGGCAGTAAGATTTTTTTTTTCAGTTTCACTTTTATTCAGTAAATTGATCAAATATGACAGAAAAGTCTTGTTTTTGTTATAAAAGGTATATATTCTAAATAAATTCTATTTATCTATTTAATCAAAGAATCATGAAAAAAAATGTATCAAGGTTTCCACAAAAATATAAAGCAGCACAACTTTTTTCAACATTGATAATAATAATACATAAAATCAGCATATAAAAGATGATTTCTGAAGAATACTGGAGTAATGGCTGCTAAATTGTAATACAATTTCACAATATTACTGTTTTTAGTAAAATGTTTTAATCAAATAAATGCAGCCTTGGATAAGACCCTAAGAGACTTTCACATAACTTTGCCCCAAATTTTGAATGGCATTATATTAAAATGACATTATAACATCAATAAAATTGTTATTAAAGTAGATTTGTATTTAGCATCGTCACTCATTGAGCAGTATGTGAAAGCTGCACCTGATGAAGGCAGGCGAGATGTTGGCAACCATTTTCTGCAGGAATCCTCTGGCCTTCCGTTTAATTTTACTGACAGCTTTGGGATCCACTCCAGACTCTGCATCCGCGTCACCACCCTCGGACGCTACCTCCACGATAGCACATTCCAGCCTACAGCAATAACACTTACAGTGAATCTGGATGCTAAGATGCATTTCTGCTGCTTAGAAACAGCCCTTTTCATTGCACTTGCTCCTCACTTTTAATAAACACTTGGTACCTGCTGTTGTTAAGCACGTTTTCCACCACATTGCGAGCAAACATGTCCTTCCGGACGTCTCTCTCCAAGACAAACAGCACATAACTCAGCCTCCGTGCAAGCCAACCTCTGTGCCTGCATTATACAAATACAAAACTGTATGGATAAGGGTATTAAAGACTTAAATAATCTACTTCATCATTGACTTGGTCATTAAAGAAATCGTTCCCCCAAAAATGAAAAATCTATCATGTTGTTACTTTTGTAGAAAATAAAAATTCCCCCCATCCATCTAAAGCACTTTGAGTGCCTAGAAAAGCGCTATATAAATGTAACAAATTCATTAATTAAATTAAAATAGATCCTCTAAAGCAGCCAAAAAAAAAAAAGCCACTAATTGGCGGCCCAGAATATAGTCAAGGGATAATTTAAGAAATTAACAAAACTAGAATTGCCTGTTGACATACTGTTCCAGTGTCTTTTGTAACTGGTAATGAGCTTTTACTGTTAAAAAATTTGATAAATTAATAAAGCAGTAGTGACACGTAACCCAAGTATCATTCACCAACTTGCAACACAGACCTCCTTGCTAAAACGCTTATTATGTGGGAGATGCGGAATGGATAAAATAAAAGAGGACTTGAATAAGCCCATTAATGGCATGTTTGAGTCATGCTCTTAACGGTTTTATTTCCTCTTTCCATATTGTGAATAATAAATGTGTATTTTAATTTTCTTGTTACACAATGGAGCCTAACTTATTGTAATAATTATTTGACATAGCCTACTTTTACGTGTCATCCTCACGTAGTAAACTGCATTTTTTTGTTTTTATTGTTTGCCTGCTGGAGGTACACGATCACCTTGTGTGCAGTGATGTTAACATTTAAGCTAGCCGGTGAGAGAAAATGGCATTATCAAAGAGTCTAAAGAGGAAAGTCGACAGCGAAAATAGGGCATACAAAGAAGAATGGAAAGACAACTGCGTTCATCCTAACGTTACCTGGTTTTGTGAATGCAAAGCCGGTGTGTCTAATCTGCAACGAAGTTGTCGCTGTTTGTAAAGAATATAATATCAGACGGCACCACGAGACAAAGCATGGCACCTTTTTTTTGCTGGTTGTCTTGTCAATATTTTTGATAATAGGAAGCTGATTTCATTTGTTATTGTTCACATGTTGGTGCTGAGGCTCCGCGTTATAAGCAAATGTGTCAATGGTTCACTGTTTGTTTTTATCATACCACACATTTTATGACGGCTATTTTAGAGGCGTGTCTTGCGATCCATTCCACAGACTCTCAGAAAAGAAGCCCTCAATTCATCCCAAAATAAACACATTGCAGCAAAAACGTTCTCGTACTTTTTTTAAGGTAATCTCTCCGGTTTGCACCGGCCGCCTGGGTCTTTCTGCATGGGAGTCGGACAAGCTAACAAGGAGGCTAAATGTTGCGACCTCTAGCGTCAGTCACTGTAACGGTCACAGCAGTGAGATTTACCTGCACAGATGTCACTAGCTGGCCTCCGTTACACTATCATGACAGATCTATTTCAGCACCAGCCGCTATCAAAATAATCTGGCTCTGGACACGGGCCAGATATTGTTGCTGGCGGGCCAATTTTTACAAATACTATTTGTAAAATAATAATTCTTTGCAGCTGGTTCTTTTCACTGAACCAGCTGATCTGTTTTAGAAATTGGTCTTGTGCTTTGGTTGGCTCAGTGATTCTGTTTTAGCAGTTCTTTTTGAAGCTTTTTGTGTCATTTTGGAGCCATTTGGGAGAACCATTCATTTTAAAGGTCCCGTTCTTACATCTAAGTGCAAGATGTGCAGCGCTAATCCGTCATATACATCGCATTATAATGAAAACAAGATTGTAATAGAATGTTGTAAATTAACTGTGCTTTAGTTCCCCGTGTATCAGCTGTTAAAAGAAATGCACTAGCGCGGTGAAGTTCATGTGTGCTTGCGCGTCCTTTTCTGCAGATGCAAGTAGTAAGATTACTTTTATGTTGTCTATATCTGATTAATCTCATATGGACACGTTTGGTTGCGTTTAATAACCAGCTTGTAAAGCTCTGCCGTTACCAACTGGTGTTCATTCTCTTCAGTTTCAGCTCACATGCAATGCCCGACATTATCGACTCTGGGTTATTTGAGATGGTTATATTCTTTTTAGATAGGCTATTTCTCTTTCAAAAGCATTGATTATTTCAACGTTATTTCGTTCTCATATTTTTTAACAGTAGACCCGTTTTATTTAAAGTTGTTTCTCATTATGCCTTCGAAAACGTGCAGTGATGTCTGTCACTTTGATCAGGAAAAATACAATTAAGTGCAAGATGTGCAGATCCAATCTGTCATGTAGATAACATTATAATGAGAACACATTTCTAGTCATATGTTCATGTTTTCATAGACATGTGATGTTTGTATTTGTCAACATTAATTTTGGTAAGACTCTTAAAATAGTTTCATATCTCCATGATGGAGACACCCCACCCCCAATTACTCGTTTTTTGAGACCTATCGATGATCGAAATGAAAAATTGACAAAAATTCCCATCCCTAATTCATTTATTTTCAAAAACTGCTGAAAGACAATATTAAATTATTCCTGCAGTATTACGGACTGTCCCTTTCCTCTCCTGACTGGCAGTACCAGATCAGACCACCTTTGGTCCTTGTCATGTGATCTAGGTACATAATATCCCCTGACAAACAGCGTTAATAATTTATTTCCTGACTTTCCACTCCTCACAGAAACCTACAACCTTCCAATTGATGCTTGAAAGTAAACACAGAGAGGGTGATTTGCTAGAAAACTACATCTGTCCAACTATGGCATTAATGACGCAACACAAACTAAACTATGTTAATGAATTATGCTAAACAGAAGGTGTATAATTTAGCAACATGCAGCGAGTATTCCAATGATAAAGGAAGAAAGTGGTCATGTATTCAGAGCCATGGCAAACAGAAATTGATGTTTACCTTGTGTGCGTTTCATTAATGTAAATCACATTACGGAGCCCTAGAGAAGGAATGCTGAGATTGAACAGCCTCTCCTGCAACACATAAATATAGTAAGTCAATAAGCAAAGCATAAACATGCATTTGGTCAATATGCCAAAAGCTTCATCAAGCTAACCTGACTCTGGGGTGTGCACGAGTGGCAGCATCTTCCAACAAATGGTCTCTTTCTGTTCAGCAGACCCTCCTTCCATGTGGTGGTCACAGAACGAAGGACAGACGGGCTGGAGCTCCTGTCCTACATGAGAAATACAGTGTTAATGGTACATAAAGTTATACATAAAATAAGTGGTACAGCTACAAGTTATTCTTAGTAAATGGTAATGCTTTACAACAAGTTTAATTTGTTTACATTAGGTATGAACTAACAACAAGGATTATTTTACAGCATTTATTTTAGATTAATGTTAAAGGTAGGGTTGCGTTCAAATTTTAATCGGTACCGGTACCCAACGGTACCTTTTTTCGGTACGTTAGGGATGTTTACATCAATAACTGCAAGTAATTTATTATTGACATTTGTTTACTGTAATATTTACTAGTAATTAGTAGGCTACTAGTTACTTAATTTAATTAATAAAAACAACCATATTAACTTTTTGTTTTCGTTTTAATTTCATTTCTATGAAAAGATCTCCCATGAATGATGTGTTGTGTATTTTCTGGTAATGAAATGAAGATAGAACACGTTAATTTATCTTTTAATTTAATTAAACTTTTTTTGTCAAACAAAGTGCTGCACAACTGAGCTTTATACGGTAAAAAAAAAAAAAAAAAAAGACAAATTAAATCATTACTTAAAAATAAAAGTTTTGATAATGTATTTTTATTACATTAATGTTAGTATTATTATTACATTGAGACGTATCTAAATTCTACTGTACAACAGTAATGTATTAGTCAAGTTAAACCAAACTTTTATTTTGACGGGTTGCTGTGAAGACCTTTGAGTTTCTGTGTGTTTATGATATGACGGTAGTTTTTCTCAAATGAAACGGTAAAATGCTAATGAAGTGACTGAGTGGCTTGCGACCATCATGCAACATGCGACCATCACGCGCGATTGTGAGAGGTAAATTAAACCGCTCGTCTGCACTATTCATTCGCACACAGACAGGCAGGATTTGTATTTAAATAGTCTTTTTACGGTTTTATCTTCACAGACACTAGTCTTTATCACCAGATGCATTCTCAGGTACCGAAATTTGGTACCGATTGATTTAATGTATATCGGTACTCGGTAGTACTGACGTAATACGGTCAGTGCCCTTAAAAGTACAGAGTTCGGTCCCCAACCCTAGTTAAAGGGGATGTCTAATGCTATTTCATGCTTTCTAATTTATTTACACTGTTAAAGAGTTGGACGTATGACGGAGTATTTCTGTGCCAAAACACTCCTTCAGGGTTCGTATAAGTTTCAGAAAGTTTTTTTTTTATGGCCCTGTATTAGGTCATAAGGGACAGAATTCCTTGTATGGGCACTTCTCCCGGAATAGCGCGTGCACACATCAACCAGAGCGAGAGCAAGAACAAGCCAATCGCATCAACGTGCTTCATTTGGGTTACAGAAGTCATCGGCAGCGTTGGACAGGACCTGCGCGAGAAAGATCTGTCATTTTGTTTTTAGACCACAAAATCAACATTTCGGTGACAAATGGTTTATAAACAAGGCCCAGTTGGACGCTGGATTTGCAGATCATATGAAACTGAAAGATGGAGCGGTCCTGGTGATAAAAGATCCGGTCATGAGTCAAAACCGCAGGCGGTGAGTATCAAAAGTTATCCAGGGATAATGCGATGATGTACTGTGTGTGTGCTTGTCACTCTTTAGCTCCGCCCATGGCACGCCTCCAGGAGTTCGACTGTTTTCGGAAAGAAGCGATACAGCTGTATCCATCTTTTATAAATTGAATAAAACTAAAGACTTCTTGGAGATGTCAAAGTTCTCTACTACTACTCTATACTTAAGATTAACATGAGATTGGCAGAAACTGTGTGTGTTATGTCCCCTTAAATTTATAAATATACCACCATTGTTCATTGTGGATTCATATATGGATTCATAGAGATACTCCAATTATGTGCCTTAGTTAAATTTGCAACTTTCGAAGGAAACAAGCTAGTGATGCTTGCCTTAGAATGCGCTAGTTTTCTCTCCTTGCTTACCTGGTCCTCACAGGGATGCTTCAGACAGCCACTCCCAGCATCAGGATTATTGGCCAGTAGAATGTTATCTGGACCACCCAGAACCATGCGGACATCCATCCCCTCTCTTCAAACCAAACATCAACAACAAAACTGTGGGAGGAAAAGTAAAACAGAGAATGAGAGCCAGTCCATTGCCGCCCTCTGTGCTGTAGGTCAAAGTATGGACGATCTCTGATTACAGCTTTTCACAATAGATTACTGCAGCCGGCAAAATATTCCACAGAAAGCCAGAATGTGAAACCATCATGCCATCTATTCTGCACAGCACCTCCAGCTCAGCTGCAGTTGAATGACAGGAATGTCGAATGATGTCGAATGATGCGTTCAAACCAATCACAGCAAAAAAATAAAGCTCACCAAACCTGTTGAGATGGTTTCAGGTGAGCTTATCATTTTGACAAAGATTTCGGGAAGAACGGCAACAAAACAAGTTTGATTGGAGACAAATCCATCATGGCTCAGTCTACATGCTTCACTGCCTTAGGGTAAAGAAAACTGACAGTGTCGACAACAGCACAAAGCACACGAGACACCTCAGCTGAAATAACCTCACGGTTGCCAAACCGAGCGCATGTGCGATGAGGACACAGCCACTCTTATTACCTCTGCATCTCTATCATAAAGTGCTGGGTGTCACGCTGCTACATACATTGCTAACCAGTGGATAAGAGAGTCCACTCTCCTGTGTCATGTTAAAGGGCTTGTGCCTCTTGACTGCGGAAAAAAAGGTGATAAAAAAGAGGGGGGGCTGTTGAAGCATACTATATAGCAGCTGTCCAGGTCAGAGGTAAACTGCAAGGGTGGTAGTCATAACAGAACCGAATGGAGCTAGAGCTCTTGGAAAGCAATATATTTATGGAAGACGTGCTGTGGAAAAAAAGCTTGTGCCAACTTACGGGTGCAGCATGTACCCTCTAAAACCACAGGAGATAGCTGCACATGTTTAGTGCATCAAGAAACATCTCACTCCCAACAAATGGACCAAAAACTATTTTAACCTTACAAATGTTCATCTTTCTAATCAACATTTGGTTGTGGCAGGAGGAGCAAGTGCATCAATCGTCAACAAATGGCATGCGCTACAAAAGGTGCGGAGTTTCACTTCCTCCACAGTCAAACACAGTTTACAGTTGTCTCTATTATTATGGGTTCTTCTTATTTCCTCTGTGACTGCACTTCTTCAAAAACACCCCATCAGCAGCTCACAAGGGCATTACAGAAGCCGCAGCGGGACCGTTTAGTCTATTGGTTGAATACACTGAGGCTGTGGCATGTTTTTTTTTTTATTCTCTTGTGCATCATGCGTAAAGAAATGGATTAAGGATTTGTTTCATTTTGATTATTGTTGTAACGCAATGTGTCAAAATATCTATGGCTAAAATAGCAATGCTGTGCATGCTCATTATATATGCAGATCTCAATGAGGCACCAGATAAAATATGCAACTAGATTTTCACATTTCATTAAACGTCATAAAACTTGCAGTTGCAATGCATGGGTGATGTACATGTTTGCTATATGATTTCTAGATGTTTTTCTTACTGGCCCAAATCCATAAGTCAGTAAGTCAATTATTTGAATGTTGCAGTTAATAACCGATAAATGGCTAATATTAAATTTAATAAATAAATAAAAACTAGAACACATTTAGGCATCACAACATTGTAATTTACAGTATGAAAAACGGATACTAATTTTGAGACTTGCTAAAGATAACATTTAACAGCTTTACTAAGTGTTTTTAAAAATGTATTTTAAGTGAGCATTAGATGACGGCAAAGTAATCTGAATGTAATTAGCATGCACAATTAAATATCCAATATAGACTGTTACCAATAAACTTAACATCAATCAAGAACCGAATAGAAACATATACATATACACACACACACACACACACACACACTTATAGTGCATCTCCTGGCATTATTCATAATTGTCCCTTAAGGAGATATCCCCCTCTAAAACATGTGAATGAACCACAAAATTGGTTACTAAGTGCTTGAAAACCAAGCAAGTGTTAAAAAGGCGAATAATATAATATACTTCAATCACATCTTGCCCACAGTTCTTGGCTAACTGTAATGTAATTAAGATCACTCAATCACATGCTCTCATTAGGGTGAAAGTGGGTCAGCAGAAGAGTGGGTCTTTGAATGAATGACTGGAGCAAACCAAGCTGACGCGAGGAAGGGGGGGGGGGGGGGTTGGGGTAATCTCTTCCACAAAGAATAACAACCCCAAGCAAGACGCAGAGCACATGCTGAACGGGCCTCGGGAGAGAGAGAGAGAGAGCGAGAGGTGTACAGCGAGCCATATCGCAGCTGCTAAATGAGAGTTCATTGAACTCTGGAAGCCCTGCCTGCATTGTCTGATGTGATCTACACCAATAGGCGACCAGAACACTGATGAGAAAAGAAGAAGAGAAGACCGGGTTTTCTGTGAGAGTCTGGCTGGATGTCAAAGCTTGCAGAAAGGAGACCTGCTCAGAGAGACAAAGTGAAAAATAGCCCTGGATTGGCTGTGAATCTTAAAAAAGTTGCTGAATAGGCCTTGCCTGAAAAAAATCCTGTATGATCTACATTTTTAAAGCAGTCCTTCCTGGCTTCACAACAACTAAGGTCGTCTACTACGTGCCAAAGTTTTCAATATGGAGCATTTTCTTATGGAGTAAAAAATGGGCACCTGACTGTCAACAAACACACACTCCATGTCAATGGTGCTTTACGGCAGAGTAGCTGCCACTAGCTTTTAAACATAATCAAATGTGATGAGTAAATCCACCAGCAATGCGGGCCAGTGGGTTAATCCATCTCACAATCTGTTCATCTGAACTGTAAAACAAGGCAATGATAAATCAAACATTGTATTGAAATCATCTGAATCATAACAACATACTGAATGAAAAACCTATATTATTCAGAAGCTTACTAGGTATTCATTTGTCAATCAGTACTCAGAAAGACAGGTCATAGAATTTAATAACATGCAGGAAGGATCAGCTATTACAGAATAATGAATACCTTGATAACTTGGTTATTATAGTTAGACAATGAAATATCAGGGGAGAAATTAGGATTGATACGTTTAAAAGGAAAAATAAGTCATGCTCACTGAACATGGTACTGCATATATACCTAATATTTAAATTCACTATGAAAAGGAAATAGCAACAGATGTTTTCTTTTGCATTGTGACGTACATTCAAGTGTAACGGATTAACGAAAAAGAACAAATGTAGGCCAGGGACTTGGTTCAATGCGTTGGTTGTTGATTGGATTTTGAGACATGGGTGTTGCATTGAAAAATAGAGGCAGATGAATGTCTGGTATATTTACTGGAGGATCCAGTTATGACTTTTAAACAATTATGACTGATTAAACATTATGAGGTTAAAAAATGAAACATTTGAATGGATAAATTGTGCACAATAAGATCTATAACATGCATTTAGAAAACAAATAGGAACTTATTTCATGCAGTCTTTAAATTAAAGAAAAATAAATGTCTCCAATAGTTTAACCCTCAAGTCAAAACAATGAATGAATTACACTTTACAATGAATTATTGTAAAGTGTTACCGATAACGTTATATTTAAAAATAGGCAAAGCTTAAGCTTCATAAAAATATAACTTACTTAAATAAATGTCATTTATTTAAATTACAAAACAATAGCCATACTTACATTTTTTGACATTAAAAAGCATTTCGTGTTAGGCTATATCATTTTGTTTCCCGAATCCTTCCATGAGAGGGACTTCACAGGACACATTTAAACTAAACGCACCATGAGGGAAATAAACTATATTTATAGTCTTGTACCAGCACATAAAGTCATCAAATAAAAGACTGGGAAGACCAAATGTCAATATAACGGTCCTGTGTCAATATGCAAGACCTTGGAGTGCTGTGACATTATAGGGACAATGTCATGCATGTTGTTGTGACATGACATCTAGCAGATAAGTTTAATAAACTATTATCAATCTAAATAGTGTTTTTGACCTGAGCCACTAACTACAAATCAACATTTGGTTCGAGTTCATTAGTCTAAGTGAAAAACTTTAATTTAAGCTACCACTTTGTTTTTAAATAGATTTTTCAGTTGTATATAGTTTATTGATTTAATTTTTGGGGGAAAAAAGGAAAAACACAATTCGGTATTAAACATAAAATGACAAACCCTATTAAATAGAGAAATAGACAAAACTGCTTAAAGGGTTAGTTCACCCAAAAAATAACATTAAAGGTCCCGTTCTTCGTGATCCCACTGTTCAAACTTTAGTTAGTGTGTAATGTTGCTGTTAGAGCATAAATAATACCTGTAAAATTATAAAGCTCAAAGTTCAATGCCAAGCGAGATATTTTATTTAACAGAAGTTCCCTTTCAAAGCCTACAGCGAATGGCCGGTTTGGACTACATCCTGGTACTTCCTTCATTAATGACGTCGGTAGAACAGACTAACCTCCGCCCACAAGACTACGTGAAAAAGGGGGCGTGGTCTTGTTGCTGACGTGTCGCGTGGAGAAAAGGAATTGTTGCGTTTGACGCCATGTCGTCGAGACGCTGTTATTTTCATCCCGGAGTCAAATCACCTTTGTTTGGCTTTCCCAGGGACGCTGTAGAGATCATTAAGCGCATATATATCTCCTGTTAAGAGGCGTGACCTTTCCATGCAAGTTACGTGCGCTAAGCTGCTGTCGAATCACAACACAGGAACCGGGTAATGTGCGCTAAGCTGCTGTCCAATCACAACACGGGAACCGGGTAATGTGCGCTAAGCTGCTGTCCAATCACAACACGGGAACCGGGTAATGTGCGCTAAGCTGCTGTCCAATCACAACACGGGAACCGGGTAATGTGCGCTAAGCTGCTGTCCAATCACAACACGGGAACCGCTGGCACAATCAGAACTCGTTACGTATTTCTGAAGGAGGGACTTCATAGAACAAGGAACTCGTCAACCCGTTTTTAGGACAGTGAAAACAGCGGTATACAGATAAGTAAATTGCGTGAAAAATACTGTTTTTTTTTACACGTGAAACATGAACACATGTTATATTGCACACTGTAAACACAATCAAAGCTTCAAAAAAACACGAAGAACGGGACCTTTAATTACTCAGCCTCATGTCGTTCCAAACCTGTAAGACTTCGGTTCATCTTCGGAACACATTATTAAGATATTTTTCATGAAATCCGAGAGCTTTTTGATACCTCCATAGGCTACCACTTTAAGGCCCAGAAAGGTAGTTAAAATCTCACGTGTGACTCCAGTGGTTCAACCTTAATTTTATGAAGCGTAGAGAATACTTTTTGTGCAAAAAAACTAACAAAAATAACGACTTTATTTAACAATTTCTTCTCATCTGTGTCAATCTCCTATGCTGTTGACGTACTAATGCTGCCTTCACGTGCTATCGGAATTATCGTAAATACGAGTTTCCTAGGTAAAAATTGTACATGAACGCCCTCTGATGTCGTGTTTACCACTGGGAAGTTCGGAAATAATTTTGATACCCCAATTCCCGAGATGGGCGTGTCATAAGCTTTAAACATGGTGGCGGAGAGAACTACTGCTGTGGCAGGTGTGGTTTTATTGTTTTTTTTTCCAAAACAGCTTAGTTGTCTTGTCTTGACATTGATGTAGTATATATTTACATGTAAGAGTAATCATATGAAGTGTATTGTATGTTTGGTACACAGCGAAAATAGCCTGCATTTGACTGAAATTACAGAATCAGCAGAAAGCGGACTATCTGGAATGTTTAGGTTGTTGGTGCATGGGAGACTACAAATGATGATGGTTTTAATAAGATTTTCCCAATAAATAGGCAAGAATAACCTGGTGTCCACCATGATTCCTGTTCACTCCGACAACAAAGCACTTGAATGCAACAAGCTCGTAATCACGACTTCTAAAGTGGGAATTAGGAAATTTCCGATAGCACGTGAAGGCAGCATATTTTAACGATGTATTTAGTACCTTTCTGGGCCTTGAAAGTGTTAATTAAATTGCTGTCTATGGAGGGCTTATGCTGCCTTCACGTGCTGTCGGAAATTTGATAATTCCCACTTCTGAAGTCGTGATTACTAGCTCATCCCATTCAAATTTCGAAAGTGGAGGGCCTTCATGTGCAATTTTTACCTAGGAAACGTGCGGTCAGCATTAGGGAGTTCTCGGATTCCATCAAAAATATCTTAATTTGTGTTTCGAAGATAAACGAAGGTCTTACGGGTTTGGAACGACATGTGAGTATGACAATTTTCATTTTGGGGTGAACAAACCCTTTAATATAATATTTAGTTTGACCTCCTGAGGTTGACATTAACATCTTCTGAAGGTTAAAGCATCTTTCACTGACCATTTGTTTGAAAAACAAAACAAAACGTAATATTCATGTTTTAGCCTGTTTTGTGCCCCATTCGCACCCTGAACGCCGTTTGAATAGAACGCACGCGCCTCCGCTTTAATCAAGACTCGCGCTACCTACTGTATAGCTGCATGCTAGTCTGTCTGACTGGCTTTGTGAGTATTTTTTTGTCAACTCAACCACGTTGAGCTCGAGCAAACTGCCAATAGTCTTATCCCATGCGCGCATGCTGCACAGTCAGGGCGTTTCGTCCTGAAAGCAGTGCACTGCATGTCAAACCACTGCAACTGTAAACGATGTTTTTTTAAATGAAAGCGACGGCGTTGGGGCTTTTGTGTGAAAAATGTTCACAGCCATTGCCTTTGCGACCAACATCCAAATCAGCATCATATATTTTCATCTAGATTTAAAGGCATGTGGCTTTGCCGGTTCGCTGCATCGCTTTAGGCTACTCAGTGAGCAACCCCCCTTCCCTTATGCTAGCTTGCTAACTAACCCCTGCGCCCACCCTCATTGTGCATTAAACTGAGCGAACCCCGAAGACAAAGCGTATGCAAAGAGGAAAGTTTTACCTCAAAAATATGCCTTTGATGCGCCATCACTGTTGAAATTGCCCTCTTTAGCGTACTGTGAACCTGCTCTTGTCCTTGAAACTGCCCACCACACAACCGGCACTGCACTACACTTGCCAGACACTGAGCAGAGGGGAAAGATGCATGACAGCTGAGTTTATTCCGCCTGCCCTACGCTGTCATGGCAGCGGTGTAATTCTTGACAGAGCCACTAAGGGTCGTAGTTAGAATGCGTGAAAAGCATGGTGAAAAGTTGAGACCCAGCTAACACGGTTGTGTGATACTATTTTTTTAAAGTCACCATGAAATCAACAGTGACAATTCTTGTTTTTATGGAATATTGCAGTATTTATTATCGCTGTGCGCATCATTATTTTGTTTCATGTGCCCTCTGCTGTGATGACCCGTTTACTGCTGTGAGGGCGGGACAACCTGTCACTCATATGAGATCACAGCAATGGTGCAGGTATGACATAAATTTGTAGGCCAAAATGCGGAAATGGTTATGGTTAAAGGGTTAGTTCACCCAAAAATGAAAATTCTGTCATTAATTACTCACCCTCATGTTGTTCGACACCCGTAAGACATTCGGAACACAAATGAAGATATTTTTGTTGAAAGCTGATGCTGAGAAAGGCTTCAGACAGGCCTCCATAGGGATTCAGTACATTTGCACTCACAAGACCCATAAAAGGCACTAAAAACGTCGTTACAAAGTCCATCTCACTACAGTGACTCTACAATAATGTTAGGAAGCGACGATAATAGTTTTTGAGCGAAAAAAAAAAAATCAAAATAACGACTTTATTCCACAAGTTCTGTCTTCCTCTGTCGTGAACTCACGAAGCACCACGACGCATGCGCGAGAATATGACGCAAACCGGCGTTCGGACACGTGACCCAGAAGCGAGGAGATTTGTTTACAATGAGCAGAGGAAGACGCGCCGTATCTGAGCTGTTGAATTCTACATTGATCGTGCTTTAGGTCTCGGCGTAGAGCTCAAAATGGGACTAAAGTGTGCATTTCATGGATTCCCGAACGCCGGTTTGCGTCATATTCTCGCGCATGCGTCGTGGTGCTTCGTGAGTTCACGACAGAGGAAGACAGAACTTGTGGAATAAAGTCGTTATTTTGATTTTTTTTTTCCGCATGAAATATCTTCATTTGTGTTCCGAAGATGAACGAATGTCTTACGGGTGTCGAATGACATGAGGGTGAGTATTTAATGACAGAATTTTCATTTTTGGGTGAACTAACCCTTTAAATGCAAGGGGGTAATCCAGCACCCGGAAAGCATACCTTCCATAGGGGCAGCCATTGCTAACCAAGCCATCACCTGCTGTTAGCATCCCATTGACTCCCATTCATTTTGCCGTCACTTTGACAGCGAATAACTTTACATCTGAGGCGTTTAAAGACTCCATTTGACCATTGTTTATTTCTAAAGAAACACAACAATGTATAAAATGCCCCATTACCTTGTATCTTACACTATCGCCCCGTAGAAGCCGTTTTTGTAAAAAAAATAGGCTAACGATTGCGTCATAACCACGCGACTTTGTCGCATAGTAGAGACATTACCATATAGACAGGAGGAGAAGCTCGCTGGCAATCTTTTGCTGTCTATGAGGCAATTGGGGGACGTGGAGACATAAAGTCACATGGGGAGAAGCCCATAGAGAGACAAAAGCAACGGGACAAAATATTTCAACAACATGATTCAGATTTCACTTTGCACAACTACAAGAAGACTTATAACTGTCAGACAGGTTGCTCACGTCACATCTACGTCGTCAAGCTCAGTCTGAGGCTGTGCAGTACGCTCCGCCATCAGGAAGTGAGTGCTTCTAATTGACTTCACTTTTCCCCGTCGAAGCCTATGGGGTCACTGTGTCCATTTTTTTTCTGTCTATGGTTAAATGGCTGAAATAAGGTTTGGTTAAAGGGTTAGTTCAACCAAAAATTGAAAATTCTGTCATTAATTACTCGCCCTCATGTCGTTCCAAAACCGTAAGACCTTCGTTCATCTTCGGAACACAAATTAAGATATATTTGATGAAATCTGAGAGCTTTCTGACCCCTTCATAGACAGCAATTTCATGGCCCAGAAAGGTAGGAAAGATGTCCTTAAAATAGTCCATGTGACTACAGTGGTTCAATCTTAATTTTTTGAAGCGTCGAGAATACTTTGTGTGCAAAAAAAGAAACAAAAATAACTTTTTTTTTTTTTCAACAATTTCTTCTGTGTAAGTCTACTAGTAGGCTAGTAAATATAGTGCAGCACTTATGAGTTACGTCAGAGCTACACCAGAACACAATGATTTTCATGTGAGCACCATGACGCATGCGTGTGATGCTGATGCAGGAGCTGGCCAACGTAAACTGCGTAGGAGACTGACACAGACAAGAAGAAATTGTTGAATAAAGTCATTATTTTTTAATCAATTAAGGTTGAACAACTGTAGTCACATGTACTATTTTAACAATGTTTTTACTTCCTTTCTGGGCCTTGAAAGTGGTTATTAAACTGTCTATGGAGGGGTCTCGGATTTCATCAACGAAGGTTAAAACATTTTAGAACATTTTAGTGAAGATGATCAAGCAGAACCTGTTCAAGAACGGCTGTTAAACGACATTTCAGAATGGTTAGTTTTTGTTGTTGTTGTTGTTGTCTCATACTTTTTAGATACGTTGTTATTTAATTGTACTAATTATAATAGTTGATGTTTAATTTATAACAATAATAAGTGTCTAACAAAAGTGTATTCAAGAACCTTTTTTTTATTATTTTATTAGGTGTACATGTAATAACTGCAAAAATGCCAACTGAAGTGGAAAACATCTGCTGCAAAGAAATACAGAAGGTAGTTTAATAAGCTAGTACCAAAATTATGCAAAATGTGTTTATAGTTATGTATTAATCCTTTTTCATATTTAAAAGATGAACATAGGTTAATTGTACAGTATATACTCATTGTCTTGCATTACTGTTTAGGTTGTAAAACGAATGCTGGAGGTTCCAGACCTGCTGGAGGTTCCAGACATGTATGGTTGAGCATCCAGGTTTCGAGCCAAACTGCTTAAATCTGTATACTTTACAAAATATCAATAATATTTACAGAGCCGACTATGGACCAGTGAGGCGCAGAAATGAAGAGGAGTAAGAATTTATTACATTTTATGAAATTACGTAGTGTAAAATATTAAAAAAAGAAAATATATACAAAATATATATATATACAAGTATAGACATGTTATTTATAAATATTTTTCTATCTGTGGCAAAGACAAAAACTATCAAAATATCAAATTGTATCAAACATATTTACACATCACATATACATGTATCAAATGTACCACTGGTTTTATATACAATATTGAGATTTTCTTTTCCTGCCATAGGCGTTTCTGTTATCTGGCCTATCGCAGCTTTGTCAGCTGGTGCTGGGGCTATTTAGGACGTAGTGTGAGGGTTGTCATCCCGTCATGCGTTGTTGGCCGGATCCGCCTACAGTTTCCTAATCCAGCTGGACAGTATGTTGGGTTCCGGCCACCCCTCGACTAAATGGTGACACGCGGTGGGCAATCACCTCTTCTTCCGAGGGTTTTTCAAAGTGTGATGACCGAGAAGGTGGAATGGGGATTGTCTGCAGCTCTTCCGCATATGGCGTGGGGTCCACAAAGACTTTATGTAGCAGAAGGCTCATAAGGTCATCAACATAGTCTGTAATAAGACAGAATATTGAGTCAGTATGGTTTTACATAATTACTGATAAACAATCTACCTTTGTTTTATTATTTAGATTTCTGTTATATTTGTAATTTGTTTTTAAGCTTTTTTTATTTATTTTATTATAGCAATTTTTTTATATTGTTGTTAATAAAATATATTTTACAACTTACTATATGTTGGCTCTACTTTCACTGGCTTTGCTGTGCATTCCCCTTTTTTGGACTTTGGAAAAATGAACTCATACACAGCCTGTCCTTCAGTTGTTGTTGCCTGCTCACGGTTAGCATTTTCATTATAGTGCATTGCTGCAAGATACAGCCTGAAATTATTGCACAATCCATAAAATATGCAAAGATTAGTAGACTGTATTGTGGCAAATAAACAAACAATTATGAATAAGAGACAAATGTTCAATCAATGATTATAATGGTTTCTTTCTTGCATGAAAGGCTCACAGTCGCACAGTCAGTCAAGAGAATGTGAGAGTGTGTACCAAGATGGGAGGCTCTCTACCTCTTTATATCTCTGCTACTCATAATGTAGATAACATAGGGCCACAGGCAAGGCTCCTAGCCAATTGAACCTTTTTCTGCCTTATTAGGAAAGTACATTATTTATTATAGGGAAAGATCATTAATATGAATAAAATAATGAATAAAAAAACATTTCCATAACAATGTTTATAAATATTACGGAATATGTCAAAGATTATTACCTGCACAACATTCCTATGAAAGGGAAAATCACGTTCTTTGGGGCAAAACGCAAAATCAGACTGTGGAATGCCTCCAGTGACGACGTCTGAAAGTGGTGGCTGAGCTTTTCTATATCCTTGAGAACTCTCTTGTTGTATAATAGCTTTTCCACTTTGTGGAGTGCTACTGATCCTGTAACCAAACAGATAAAAAAATATGAAGAAAATCTGAAAATGTTACCAGTTTACCGTCATTTTATTTAGTCTCTCTATATAGTCATACCTGGTTGGAACCATTTTGTTGGATCCCTGGAAACTTTGTCTGGGTGTTCACACTTGGGGAAGAGGTGGTTATCATGAACATGTACATTTTGTATGTGGTTCTGCAGTGAATTCCACTTTGCCACCTTTTCTGGCCCAGACTTAGAGGAATTCGCACTCCAGTAAACATGGTTTTTGATGCTGTGCAACCATTTTTTCAGCACCTCACAGTCCTTCATTTTGGAAAGTTTGTCAAGTTTCTTAGATAAGCCTGTACAAAGTAAAAGCTTGGTTGTACAATCATTATTACAAGATAATCAAATAACACCTAAAATAAAAATGAACAAGTTAGGTTGAACACAATTAATTGAACAAGAATCAACTTTGTATTTGATTAAAAACACAAAGATAAATAAATTACCTTTTTCAAAGTGCCACACGTCATAGAACTGAGTGATATTGCGGTCCCTCAGGTACTTCTGAATCTGCGGATGGCGATCGGTGACTATGTAGTCAACAGCTAAACCATTAGACTCCAGCTTATCGAGACAACGCTTTAATCCCTCTTTTTCCATATGATAACTGCCTCCAACCTCGTTGCTCTGTTGTTGGGTACACAACATTTCAAATGTAGGACTATAAACAACAACAGATTAATGAAAGTGTAACAATTTTTTTTAAATGCTTAGGAATTACTAACCTGAACTAGTTGAAGATCCAGAATTTTGTTGGTTTCCATGTGCATAATGGTGTAGCTGCCAAATTTGGCTGAGTGTCCTATTGTAAACATCATAATAATATATAGAACATTACTGAGAACATCAGTATCATAATATTTTAGGAAAACTCAAAGACTATAAAATAAACAGCGTGACTTTTTTTTAATACTCTAAGTGTACCTGGTGTGTCAGCACGCATATCTCCAGCCACAGCAACATTTCCTCCCTCTTGCAGCTGCCTTATAAGATTCAGTTGGTCTCGGTTCCACTTGTGTATTATGGTAGGCTCAATGAAATTCCTGGCATGAATCCTAAAAGTTACAAAATGTATCATCTGGAGCTTCATGGCCTTGAAAATCTATGAACATATAAATTAAATAACATTAATACAGTACATACATACTGAAACAACAGTACTTTTTTTGTGAATTTTATTGTAATTGTAATACCTTCTCTAGTTGTTTAAAAGATCCCCCGGTAAAATATGTTGCAGCAGACAATAGCAGGTTTCCAAGTGGGGTACTCCCTATAATGGGCTGGCTCTGCCACTGTCTGTGGTAGTTACACTTTTCACAAAGCTGGGTGAATGCAACAAAAGTCCCCCTTCGTCTGCTCTGGACAACACACTTCGTCTCACAAACTGGACAGGACATAAACAGCTCTCGAAGACAGCTTTCAAAAACAATGTATTTGTTATCGCTGTGGTCGGGCTGTGGATCTATCCTAAGGCAATATAAAAATATTAAATATTAGGAAGTTGCTTTCATGTTTTATATATATATATATATATATATATATATATATATATATATATATATATACAGGGAGTGCAGAATTATTAGGCAAATGAGTATTCTGACCACATCATCCTCGTTATGCATGTTGTCTTACTCCAAGCTGTATAGGCTGGAAAGCCTACTACCAATTAAGCATATTAGGTGATGTGCATCTCTGTAATGAGAAGGGGTGTGGTCTAATGACATCAACACCCTATATCAGGTGTGCATAATTATTAGGCAACTTCCTTTCCTTTGGCAAAATAGGTCAAAAGAAGGACTTGACAGGCTCAGAAAAGTCAAAAATAGTGAGATATATTGCAGAGGGATGCAGCAGTCTTAAAATAGCCAAGCTTCTGAAGCGTGATCATCGAACAATCAAGCGTTTCATTCAAAATAGTCAACAGGGTCGCAAGAAGCGTGTGGAAAAACCAAGGCGCAAAATAACTGCCCGTGAACTGAGAAAAGTCAAGCGTGCAGCTGCCAAGATGCCACTTGCCACCAGTTTGGCCATATTTCAGAGCTGCAACATCACTGGAGTGCCCAAAAGCACAAGGTGTGCAATACTCAGAGACATGGCCAAGGTAAGAAAGGCAGAAAGTCGACCACCACTGAACAAGACACACAAGCTGAAATGTCAAGACTGGGCCAAGAAATATCTCAAGACTGATTTTTCTAAGGTTTTATGGACTGATGAAATGAGAGTGAGTCTTGATGGGCCAGATGGATGGGCCCGTGGCTGGATTGGTAAAGGGCAGAGAGCTCCAGTCCGACTCATACGCCAGCAAGGTGGAGGTGGAGTACTGGTTTGGGCTGGTATCATCAAAGATGAGCTTGTGGGGCCTTTTCGGGTTGAGGATGGAGTCAAGCTCAACTCCCAGTCCTACTGCCAGTTTCTGGAAGACACCTTCTTCAAGCAGTGGTACAGGAAGAAGTCTGCATCCTTCAAGAAAAACATGATTTGCATGCAGGACAATGCTCCATCACACGCGTCCAAGTACTCCACAGCGTGGCTGGCAAGAAAATCTAATGATATGGCCTCCTTGTTCACCTGATCTGAACCCCATTGAGAACCTGTGGTCCATCACCAAATGTGCGATTTACAAGGAGGGAAAACAGTACACCTCTCTGAACAGTGTCTGGGAGGCTGTGGTTGCTGCTGCACGCAATGTTGATGGTGAACAGATCAAAACACTGACAGAATCCATGGATGGCAGGCTTTTGAGTGTCCTTGCAAAGAAAGGTGGCTATATTGGTCACTGATTTGTTTTTGTTTGGTTTTTGAATGTCAGAAATGTATATTTGTGAATGTTGAGATGTTATATTGGTTTCACTGGTAAAAATAAATAATTGAAATGGGTATAAATTAGTTTTTTGTTAAGTTGCCTAATAATTATGCACAGTAATAGTCACCTGCACACACAGATATCCCCCTAAAATAGCTAAAACTAAAAACCACTTCCAAAAATATTCAGCTTTGATATTAATGAGTTTTTTGTGTTCATTGACAACATGGTTGTTGTTTAATTATTAATGTTGTAAAATTAATCCTCAAAAATACAACTTGCCTAATAATTCTGCACTCCCTGTATATATATATATATATATATATATATATATATATATATATATATATATATATATATATATATATATATATATATATATATATATATATATATATATATATATATATATTGGTAAAAATGTGTGTATATATGTATTTATATCTTACGTCAATTCAGATTCATCAGTGACAAAAGAATCTGGATTATATGTGGAATCATTGGGTTCGACATGTAATTCTGATTCTTCCTACTCCACATCTAACACCAGACGAGGTCTCTTGCTGGGCCTGAAGATTGAGTCCCTTACTGGTGTTGAAGACAGCTGCACATCAGGAAACATGTCAGTTGTTTGAGTGCCCACACCATGACCATAAAATGTTGCCTGAATGCCTACAAGTAAAAAAAAAAAAAAAAAAAAAATTACTCAAAACCATCTGTCATGCTATTACAATTTTTTTTACAGTGAGACACATAAGCCACTTTTTAATACACATAATTTTCATTAGCCAGTATAACAATTATAATTAAAAAACAATATGTACTAGTACTGCATATGATAAAGTATCACACAAACACATTTAATGTCTGTATTTCATACCTTTGCTCCTAAAGTGGAAATTGCTCAATGTACCCATTGAAAGTTGTGTGCCCACTGATCGCATCTTTGGCTTTATCTCTGTGGCTACAGTTTCAGTCTCTATAGGGTCTGACTGACATCCAACTTCATGAAGTGTAGATGTAGTGGGGAACTCTTGGGAACTCAAACCCTGCTGAGATGTTGTCTGTAAATAAGAGGAAAAACAAACATTTGACATGTAAAAGAGTAGAAAAAAATTAATTACTGTATAATAATACAATTAGAGAGGAAGAATTGTGCGCACAACCAATTAAACTTTTACAGGTGCAAGATTCAATAAAGAACAAAAATCTGCACACTGTTAATACTGCTCCCAAAGATTTATTAAAACATGCAACGTTTCAACCCAAAAGGGTCTTCGTCAGGAAATCTTTGGGAACAGTATTAACAGTGTGCAGAGTTTTGTTTACTTTAATAATACAATTAGACCACAAAAAAATAAGCTTCATAAACAAGAATTTCATATAATCGTTCTAACAAATTATAGCCTACTACAGTTGTCAAATGGATTTTTATGAGCAATGACTGCGGATCTATAGTGATCGTTACTGAATGTCACCTTTGTATTTTTAGAACGATTATAGCCAAATATCTGTAGCAAGAACTATTAACCCAAAACTATTAACCCCCCCCCCCCCCCCCAACTTTTAGATGAAATTTACGCCCCTGTTCTAAATCCAGGTATCCTCAAGCTATGCCTTTGTTTTGAATAAGCGACCTGTAAAATTATTTATCTAGCCTCTTTTCACTTTTGACAGTGAAGAACCCTAGAACAGGAGTTTTGCACTTTCAAGCACTTCTCACATTTAAAAATAAATAAACTAATTTAAACTAATTAATTGTTGTTGTCAATGGGCATTCATTTTTGTTACTGTGCTGTCAACAGCAAATATGACTCTGGACAGCATCCAAGTTGCATGCCTGTGTGAAAAGACGTAAACACCTTAGTTTCCTGCTGTTATCTGGGCGAAATTCTGACTTAAAGAATCGATTCTCTTTCAATTTAGTTGGAATTTAAACTGGCCACACATACCACAGAAAGATGAGCCAGAACAAATATTATAGTTTAAATAATGTTGGTAACCAAACAGTTTCTGGTCCCCAATGACTTCCATAGTATGAAAAAAATACCAGAAACTGTTATATATTGAAAATATATTCTTTGTGTTCAACAGAACAAAGAAGCTCATACTTGAGAGGGTGAGTAAATTACAGAATGTTTATTTTTGGGTGAACTATCCCTTTAAAGTCATCTTGAAGCCTTCCTGGAAGTTTGCTGATGCCACCTAGTGGGCCTCCTGTTAAAGAACACCTGTTCAAGGTGGTTATCTATTTGCCCAAATTTAGAGCCCACCCTCTGGTCCCTAGATATGATTTTAATCACTCATTCATTGTAAAAAAAAAAATGTATGCATAACAATCCTTCAATGTGTTAAGCACCAATGTTTAGTTTGTTAAAATCCCTAACCCTATCAACATCATACAACTTTTGTTTCTGGTTACAGTTAGATTTAAAAAATCTTTTTAAAGTGAAGTACTTCTTGGGACAGCGAGTGGATGAAAGTGCCTCTGCAAATGGAGCTAAAGTAATTAGCATTGCTCTAAAGGTCGTGATAAAAGGCAGTCAATAATCAGTGCTTTGCAGGTGATCGTCTGTTTGAAGCCTCACAATGAATGAATGAAAGATAGCACAAATATTTAGCATTGCTTCTGGTACGCCATGAACACTCAATATTACGTAACACAATGAAGTCTCGGGACACCTGAACAGCTTGAACACCTGGAAGGCCCTTCATAGTCGGCTGTAATGCTAGCTGTCCCTGGGCTCTGGGCCTTAGAGTTGATTTGCATCTGCCATAGTTTTCTCTCAGGCATTGCACTCTAATGTATCCCAATGGTCGCTTTCATTCTCATGGTAATGAGCGCAAGTGAAAGTAGCCTTTGCTGTGCTATAATTTTATCACGTGGGATATCTGTTCATTTGCTATCTGCACCTGATCGTTTTACATTAGCACTTGTAATTAACTAATTTCGGCTCTTTGTTCTTATAAAAACAGTTATTGATACAAAGAGACACTCTCTGTAACATCATCTTACGTTTTTTTCTAAATTAGTTGTTTATGATCAAGGCCTAATATGCTCTTTTACGAGTTTTAATAACCTTAACTATGTAAAATAATAGTGAAAAGTAAAAATATAAGATATATTCACTATTATTCTATATAATTCGTAATGTTTTACACAGTATTGTTTTAGGAATGTTCTAAAACATAATTAAAACAAGATAAATGTCATGAAAAACAAGTAAAAATGTGGTAGGAAAATATTCTAGATACTTTATATTCTCTCAGAGCAATTCTTTGCTTAACACAGATTTGCTTAACAGATACATATAAATAGTTGTATGAATTATATGTAACAATACAGATTAAGACTCATGTTGATTTGTTTTGTGTTTTGTTTTAAGTTATATTAAAGCTGCAGTCTGTAACGTTTTGCGCTCTAGCGGTTAATAAACAGAACTGCATGCGTCTTGTGGAAGAACACTGCAGCCGGAGCTACTTCTCTCTGTTTATGTCTATGGCGAGTCACGCAGGGACTGTGCTCCTCCGCAGCGGTTCCTACCAGTCCGGTCTGAAATAGTCCCAATATAAACACTTATTAGAAGTGTACCATAATGATTCAGGGTAAGACAAAAACACGGTTTGGAAAATGGATTCATGTTGTACATTCTCATGATACAATTTTGTCAATCTTGAACACAAAAAGTTACGGACAGCAGCTTTAATATTAAAATATTACTTGCATTAAAATATGACTTAATTTACCTAATCTACATCAAAGGATAATGAACCATATTTTTTCTCTTCATAATTGAACCCCTCATGGGGTTTGAAACACATCTGTCTGCTGCACAGAGATTACGTTTTAATTGTGTTAAACCTATTGACATCAATGCGACCAAACTGAACTGGCTGACCCTGTATTCATGATTCATACACATGAAGAAAGGCTAAACAGGGATACTCTCCTGTCCTAAAATTGAAGGAGACACACTGTCTGAGGATAAATGCTGCTTCTCTAAGTGCCCTGCTTTCCTTAGAGGCTGAAACACAATCTCTGTGAATGGCACATCCTTTGACTATCAGATTTTGTGTGCTTGTCTTCAGGCTTCTTACCTTATCCGGAGGCCATCTTGATCTATATGGGCCCCATCCATACATTCTTTTTCATATGTTTGATCACGGAAATCTTAAAGGCCCTTTGTGCGCTTGTTCCCCAGTGTGATGTTTTCGGGGAGTGTGGCAGTACCAGTTCATATAGGTGATGACTTGGGTGGTATATCACTAATCTAAGTGCTCCTGCCGCCGTCTGACTCATGTGGATCCGGAAAAAGCTTGTTTCCTGACATTTGTTTCATTGTAACTTACTGAAAAGAGTTGAGGGTTGTCTATACCACAGTGCTTCATCATTGTTATGACATTTTACTTCTTTTTTGCACTCTACGAAAGTGGAAATGTTCCGTTCTTGACATTTGGAACTTTCTTAGAATCTTAATGATTCCTTTAATGAGATTCAAGATAAAGAGCATGAAGATGCACAGCTGTATTATTTTTGGATCTGTTTTGGCTTAGCTCAATGAGACTGACCTTAATGACACTTTGCTTCTTTAAGAGGCAGTCTGGCACGACTGGGGCGAATTAGGTAACTACTGCAATCCACTAATCAGCATGGCTGCCTGGCAGAGACTGAGAAGTATTACATAACCTGGAGTGAGTCTTAATTGGAAGCCCATTTTCAAACTCCCTAAGAAGATGGCCGTTTCTATTAGATTTTTGAGTAGAACCCAAAAATTGCAGGTGAGAATGAGGCCATGACACTAAGTTCCTATCAGAAACACATGTGAAGGGCTGAAACATTACTAGGATTTTACTATTTTTATGTGAAAATAAAATATACAACTGAAACGACCATGTTTTTAATTAAAAGCTGAGAAAATGGTCTTCCCCTTGAGACGTTGGTCATTTAAAAGTCAATGTCTGGCCAGCACAGAGAGCTTTTTGTGCTCTCCTTCACAATGCTATCACCAAAAGGCCTTACCAGACTGGCTGACCAAAGAAGCAAGGGGGGTTACTGCCTACCTGTGGACCTATAAAGCAGCTCTTGTGCTGTCTTCAATGAACTCTGCTTTTAGGATTTATAATTTGAATGCAGAAGAACCACACAGGAACCATGCAAACCTTCTGCTAGAGACCTGAGCCAACTCTTCTTCTGGATTCTGCATTGGTATGGTATGAACTTACATTATAATTCAAATATTCTGGGGCTTTTTCATTGAAAATAATCAGAAAATGTTGTGTAGACAGACAATTCAGGTCATGAGTGATATTTTAGGTAAATGTAACAGTGCAGTTCTCTATGTTCAGCGTCAGGAAATGGCAGTTGTTGGTGTTCTCTTGATTCTCCTCCCTATGACGTGGGCCTGTGCACCTCAGAAAGCCGGTAAATGTGAAATAAGCATCATATTTTAAACATTTTCTCTCAGTGTGGATCAAAGGGCTGTGTATTTGTTGTTGGCATGATTTAATCGGCTTGAAAATCCTGACAGACCAATTTGTCGTCTGTTTCAGATTATGTGATGGTGTCATGTTTTCCCAATGCCATCATTGCAAATGTGCCAGAATGTCCATATGGATGGGAGATTGGCCAGCTGTCCCTGGGCGGCGTGTGCTACAATGGAATTAACACTCCGGGCTTCTATCGTTTTACCATCCCAGACCTCACTCCCAAGAATCACTCATACTGCGGCACCCTGTCTGAGGTGAGACGTTTGATTGGTTTGATATATGCTAAATGTTATTTCATTAAAAATAGTGCTAAAACGTATCTGCCTTCCTTTCAGTATGTTGGAGGCAAAGACCCACGGTACATATTCTACAACTCAATTGTATCCAACGACTCCTCACTCACTGTCCGGAACCAGCCTGTCAACTACACGTTCAGTTGCACTTATAAAGCGGCATATCTTGTCAACAATGCTGTGTTTAGTCAAAGGTAGACCCCATTACACTGACGTCAAGTCCAGCAGGTGTAGATTTCATGGAACCTGTGCATTCTGACCCTTGACTTGCAGCGTCTTTACTAAACCCTCTGCTTCTTCCAGAGTGGCAACAGTTTATGTCAACAACGGGAGTTTAGGTTCTTTTAAGTCTCAGTTGTCTATGAACGTCTTCACAGTGAGTAGCTTTTCTCAAAAGTCATGAAGAAAGTACAAAAGGAAAATGTCCTCTCCATTTTATTTGTGACATTTTGTATAAAGGTCAAATTTGATGGTTTGTGTAGTAGTGCACTACAATCTATACATAAAAATCTATGGATTGTAATACATAATATAACTGTATATAACTTTGATTGTGTTATATATTTGATTGCGAATTTTGTGGTTTGTAGAACTCAAAGTTCCTCTACGCAAAAGATGCTCCGTATGTGATTGACACATCCGAGATCGGATCAGAAGTGTTCATTGGCATTGAAGCAAAAGGACTGAGTAACAGGTGAGTTGATCAAAAGAAAGGAGTCTAGATTTGATCAAATACATAGATTCACATAGTAGTCAGTTAAAAGGACTCGCTCTTTAATGTTTATAGATTCAAAGTAGTAATAACAAATTGCTGGGCAACACCTACTCCATATTCAACAGACAGGAAAAGGTGGACTTTAATTCAGAACAGGTAAGGTTTTATTGTCAATTCAAACATATTAGGTAGAATGGGTGTCGGTGTAAATCAAAACTGCTCACTGGGTAATATATATATATATATATATGCTCCTGGTTCACAGTTGCTCCCTAGACAACACAGTCAGCATATTTGAAAATGCCAAAGACAGTCGGTCCATGTTCAAGTTCAATTCGTTCCGCTTCCAGCGGCTAGAGAAAGTGTCCACCGTGTGGCTACACTGTGAGGTCCAAGTATGTGACGGGGAGAAGCTGTTCTGTCAGCCGGTGAGTATCAGTGGCAATTGAATTCTATTGTAGTTCAATAGATTACCGGCTCCGCTAAGATTCTTCTTAACTATCCAAGACTCCATGTACATCAAGAAGCACTGAATTTGAACCTGATCCAAATGGAGGCATCCTGACCATGGAGTTTCAAGTCAGAGGTATTTCCTTTTTTTCCTTCTTTTTTTCCAAGTTTGATATTCAAGAACATTTGTTTTAAAACCACAAAACTCTCTGTGTACAGCACAACACTCCTCCAGTTATGTCCATCTTGCAGGTAAGTTTGTTCTATGAATGCAGTGCAGACACATGAATGATTTTCATATATTGATATTTTGTTTTAAAGTACACCGCAGTTTTACACCTGCATTTAAACTCGCTTCTTTGAAATGATGCTTAAGATTTCCCTTTTCTTACCTTGCTTTTTTACAGGCCCATCTCTGTGTCTGCTGTCCATATTTCTACTGACTGAATTTTTAGGATACTTCAGTTTGTAATGAGGCCAGACGTGGGTCACTCAAATGCAATGAAACATGCCTTTGCACTTATACAATTACCTAAATATAGACACGCATGCATGCATACACCCACACACCATTCGCGTCTCAGGGAGTGTATCGACACATTCCTTTAAATGTTCACTCACTTTTTTTTAACAGTTTTTACTTGTTTTTTCCTTACATGAATATTGGTAGAACAATAAAACAATATCTGAAGGAGGTACTGTCAATTGGTAATCTTTAGTGTAACAGATATTAAAACATTCTTGTTATCTTGCATTAAATGTGAAAAAAATATTTTTTAAATATTTTTAGTAATTAAAATCTTTTACAAGATGTTGTCTTGACATTTTCTTTATTGACAACGTTTTTTTTGTTTTGTTCAAAAATAAATTTTTAAATAAAATTTTGAAAAGTTTAAACAATATTTGTTGTTATGTCCTAATATCCAAGAGTATATAAAATCACAGTCAAATTAGATATCGGGTACAGTAAGTGTGTGCATTTCTGCCATTTTAGCCAAGGCTGGGGTCCGCTGGATTGCTCTTCTGTCTTTAAAATCTCCATCGTTTGCTGAGGTTGTTTTAGTTTTCTCCTGTTTAGACATGACAGTGCAAGACTGTCCATACAGTGTGTCAGGTCTCCATATAGCACTTCCTTTCAATTAGCACTTTGTTTCATGAACGAACACCTTAAATTGTAAATAAAAATAACCATAAGTGGCTTGATACTTACATCTGTTCCTGATTTAGGACTTGAATCATAGTCCTGGCCAGTGGGTGGAAACTTGAATCCAGTTTTGCCTGTCAACCAGAAGGTTTTCTGTGTCCCCTTTCCCTAGAAAACACACCAGAGATATGATTAGATGCACATATGGCATGACAGTAGACACTGTTTAGAAGTCTGAGACCACCAGTGAAAATGCTTCTATTTTTTAAATTTAATACTTTAATTAGATATATTTGTTTTAACATGTATCTTTTTTTGTATTGTTCACAATCCTATATCATGTAGGTATAAATGGAAAAAATATAGCCAACCTATAACTTTTGGACTCTATAGTGTCATTATACAAACCTTTATTTCAATATCGCCCCTCTCCTCCAGTTCAAAACTTCCATTCTTTAGTAGAATATCAGCAGTGCTCTGAGAGATGTGGATTCTCAGTGCTGAAAAGGAAATGAGCAAGATTTAACCTCTATAAATAAAATACATTTCGAAATATTTGTTTTACAGACAAATATAAATGTATAGGTTAAATATAGTCTATACCCAGATAACAGGGAACATTCTTAGAACTTTGGCTAATGTTCTGGCTAGGTTCTCTCAAAGTTATGATCAAATGTTCTTCGAGTGACGTTAATAGAACGTTTCATTCAAAGTTATCTGGTTTTCAATAACGTTCTCAAAACTTAAACATAAAAATATTATTGATATATCATGCTTGGGCGGTTTTTAAGCAAAATGTAAACGAGTGATAAAAAAAACTGTATAAGAATGAGCGTTTTGAGTGAGATGGTTCTGCAGGCATTTCAGCTTTGTTGTCTCCATCAATAAAGTCTAAGCTTTGGCATCTGGAACTCCATGACTCGAGTGATTTCTTGCAAAGAGGAAAATACTTTTTCCACAACAATAGTTGCTAAAAAAATAATACGAAAAATCCTTACGAAGACTGTTGCTCTCCATCCTAGAAGCTGTGTTTACTGTATCTCCAAATAAACAGTACCGAGGCATTGTATTACCCACAACTCCAGCAACCACTGGGCCTGTATATGCAAGCGACAGACAATTATTAAAGTATCATTTCTTGTATATCTCTTACAACATGTATAGCCCACAATACACTTATAGTACAGTATACTTGCATACCCGAATTGATCCCAATACGTAGGGCCAGTTTCTCATTAGGCAGATGCCTAATTTTAAATCTTTTGAGGTCAAAGAGGAAGTGGAGTGCCATAGTAGAGATTTCCTCGGCATGTAGATTACCGTTACTGATAGGCAGCCCACTGGCCACCATATATGCATCCCCTATGGTCTCCACCTACAAGAACAATTTAATCAAGAAAATAGTGAAAGTAAATGTAATAAAATTTAATTGACTAATAAATGTTTATTAATTTAGCATGAATCAATAGCATTCATTCAGTCCTTCATCCATTTACGTGCTACAAATCTACAAATCTGGCAACATTATGCTACACAGCATTTTTGAAACTCGTGCAAATGATAAATAATGAGGAGCAAATATTGACAGAATTCTGCATCCACGAACAGGTTGCTGCATACCTAGGTGAGTTTGCTTCATTTACCTTGTAGACATCATATAGCTTGATGATCTCATCAAAAAGACTGTAGAGGTCATTGAGGAGGGTGACCACCTCCAGAGCTGAGCTAATGGAGCACATGGTGGTGAAACCCACAATGTCAGAGAAAAAGATGGTGACCGTGTCATAACCTCTAGGCTCCACTGATTTCCCAGCCATTAGCTGATCAGCAATATACCTGTAAAAAACACACTGCCATCACTGAAAATGCAAGTATTACACATAACATGTCCATGAGTTTTTATCAATGCTGAGATTTTAGGTTAAATGTAGATGAATGTATAAGTGAAAGTACGGAGCCCCTAAGGGGACATGGTGATGTAAAAAAAAAAAGATACTCTGTGGTGTGATAAAGGAGATCTTTACAAGATTACATACCTAACTCTATTATAATTAGTGCTGTCAAATCGATTTATCAGAGCAAATAATCTCAATTAATAATTGATGTGACAGCATTAATTATAATTCAATTTTAAAATGTTTTTATGTCTACCCATATATAATATAATATAACCATATGTAACTCTACGTTGGTGGCAATTGTTGCTAGCTGATGTAATGAGTAATGAAAAACACATTAACAAAATGTCACTGTCCCAATGATGCTATAACAGTTTGTTTACCTTGGCAGCATGCTAGATAGAAGCTTATCAGCTCTGCTTTTCTCTGCTGTGAGCTGATTGGTTCTCTCCTCCACTACTTCTTCCAGATGATTGGCGTATTTCTCGAGTTTGCTCACCATGTTGTCCAGGATATTGGTATGGCTGGAAATTGATAAAACAGCTTAGGATAGATAAAACTAAATACGCTTAGGAGAGTCAGGATCATTGGGCAGACAGCTACATTATTAGACATTCACCTTTCAGGACATGCCTCACGCAGTTGTCTCCTGATATTGGTGAATGGGGGTCTGTGGTCTGGGTTCTCACTCCAGCAGGCTTTTAACAAGGGGATGAGACGTTCATCACACATGTCAGCAGACAAGGTTGGTCTAAGGGGCTCCTCGCACATAGGCATCCTTAACATCTTGATAATCTCTAATGAATGTAATAACACACAAACTGAGAAGCCAAACTTCATCCAGTTGGCTAATCAAAACTATGTTAGTCCTGTAATCAGTTTACAGAACCTTCAGAATGCATGTGTTTGAAAACATTCAAAATGTTTTTTTTTGTTTATTGCTCATATATATGGTATGACATTTTTTCCATACTTGAGAAGGAAAAAACACCTTGTTCAGAGGCACAAACTGAGCAGAAATGTGCAATTGCTGATATTTAAATGGCAAAAATAAGATGAAATTCTTACAGCTTGTAATATATAATGAGATCTTTATAACAGTATAGCAGACTACTTGGATAAAATGTATATAAATATCAGTTGTCACTCTACCTCCTAATATTATTTCTTAGTAAGATGATATTTAAATACTTTGTTTTATGATCAAAGCTCTGTTGTTTTTATCGTGGGGACATAATACAATGCAATTGTAACGGTTACCGCTGGAGTGCCCTTGAGAGCCACCAGAGGGCACTCCACACATAAGACTATGATCACTCACAAACTACATTTCCCATAACTCACTGCCCGGACACATCATCACTTATCACTGATCACATTCACCTGTACCTCATTCACTGATTGCATTCACCTGTGTCTCACCATCCTGTTAGTCTCTGTCTATTTATACCTTGGTCATTCAGTCACTCACCGCGAAGTCTTGTTTAAGTGTTACACTGCAATTCTGAGCATTCTCCTGGTTTTCTTGTCTTCTGGTTTTTGGATATCTTGCCCTGTTCCTTGGATTACTCTCTTGCCTCTGGTCCCTGCCTGTTTTGTTTGTTTCTTTGTTTTGACTGCCTGCCTATGTATGACTCTTGCCTGTATTTTGGATTACGCCTCTGGATTGCCCTCAAATAAAGCTGCGATTGGATCCACCTTCGAGTCTCGGAGCAGTTCGTAAAAACAGCAATACAATGATGATTGAGGTTTGTACAAACAAATGTGATTTAAAAAGCCAGATGTATCATATTTGATCCATTTTAACATGGTAATCAAATAAACATAATCTGCTTCAGTCCAGTAAGTGTTTGTCTTAAAATATATTACCAATATAAGTTATTCTTATGTTTAATTTCTTAAAGATTTCACATGCAGGAAAAAAGACATGTGAATTTTATAGGGTTAAGAAATATAACACAAGCATTACCCTTCGGTTCCAGGTGAACGTCATGGTATGGGCCCACCTCTGTACTGTACATCAGCTCTCGCATGATTACGGCAAAGCTAAAGACATCTCCTTTCTGGCTGCCGCTGAAAGGGTAGTAGACTTCTCTCAGAAACTCAGGAGCAGTCCAGAACATCTCTTCATACTTTGGATTTTCCAGTGGGACCAGTCTATGTTTGGTGCCATGCTTGAACTCCCACAGGCCAAAGCCAGAGAGTTTGATCTGCAGCCTGCTGTCCACCAAGCACGTACTGGGCCTCAGATTTCCATGAGACTTCAGGCTGCTCTTATGTATGTACTCCATGCCCTGTAAAGAACATACCGCAATCTCACAGTGGCAGAAAAGCAGACCAGTCTTGTTCCAAATCATGTTGTTGTTATAAATAAACTAGAACTCTAAATTATATAATGCAATTAAAGACATTACATTGAAACAACATACTCACATTAACAATGTCATAGGCAAATGACAATTTGAACATCCAGTCCAACTCAATGTCACTATTCCAAAGAACATCCTGATGTTTCAAAAGCAGAATAACAGATATACTATAAGTCTGATGATGTGGACATGTTATATACGTTTCAAATTTAATTCTAATTAGTCCTGTAAACTGGTAATGAATGATATTTCAATACTAAATATGTATGTTTTTATAGATTTTCAAATGCCTTTATTTTAGAGGCAGCATAAATGCAATACAATATATAGTCCCGCTCATTTGCAGGGTCCGCTTTATCGGAATAATCCGCACACACAATGGCACAGGTTTTACGCCCTTTCTGATGCAACACAACACTGAGAGTACTCACTCAGGACACACTCACACACACCTACGGCAAATTTGACATATCCAATCCATCTATCCTGCATGTCTTTGAACTGTGTGGGGGAAACCCACACTGACTACATGCAAACACCACACAGAAAAGACTCAGCCGGGGCTGGAACCGTGGACCTTCTTGCTGTGAGGCAACAGTGAGCCACCGTGCCGCCCTTGTAAACGCGTTACAATAATTGGCCCATGTTCCTTGTTTTCCATTAATTATCATTCTCAATGTATTAAAGGTGTCATCGGATGCCCATTTTCCACAAGTTGGTTTGATTCTTTAGGGTCTTCATGTAAAGTCTGTAACATACTTTGGTTAAAATTCCTCAATGTTTGCGTAAAACAACACCCTTTTTACCTCTTCAAAAAGAGCACCGTTCACAGCGACCCGTTTCGGTGCATGTCTCTTTAAATGATAATGAGCTACTTCTCACCCCACCCCTCTCTTCCGTGGGGTGTGTAGACACATGGGCTGAATCTGAAATCGACCCCCTAAACGCTCATTCACTATTCCCTACGTTAGTCCACTAATATAGTTCACTTGAAGAAGTGAATGAAAACGAGTGTGTGAAGTCGGACAGCCGTTGAGTGTACATCGGCTGTACATTCTGTATTGCGGTGTGATGTGGGATCGAATGAGTGCACTCAATAATGTCCACTATGGTTTCGGACACCACTACAAATGGCTGTCCCCTCAAATAATGCCCTATTTAAGGGTATAGGGGGCGATTTCGGATTCAGCCAAGAAGTGCTGCCTTGGCGGACAGTGTACAACTGGTTGAGGGCAGAAATATGCTAATATGAGCATGAAAATTAAAACGGCTTAATTATTGAGAGAGTTTAGGCTTTTTATGGGTTAAAAAAAAGGAATGACTGGATTTGTATCATTATTCTAGGGTTGTTGTGTTCACACACTGCAAAGACACATATGCAAACCCATATAAAAGTGAATTTTGCATCCGATGATCCCTTAAGTCCAGTTCTGTGTTTGGTTATGATGTATGTGTAATGTTTCATTACTCTGTGTTTATTAAAGTTTCTTGTTTTATTGATTATTCTGTGTCACAAACAACTGGTAGAGTTGCATTTTTTTCAATTCACAAACAAGTATCCGATCTGAGTATTTTAGTATGTTCCGTTGTCATGAACAATCGGATTCCTGGTCAGTTGGGGCAAGGAATCTCCTACACTGGCAGAGGAATAGACATGCTAGAACCAGTTCCTATATATATTTTTTTTAATGGAATAGTTCCCAACCCTACTGTATACACACCTTCAAGCTTCCTTTCTTGCAGTACTGCATGACGATACAGACATTTGGCGGATCAATACACACACCAAAGAACTGTACCAGGTTCTCGTGTTTCATTTCTTTCAGCTACAGCAGGAATAAACACAAGTATTAGAGTCTTAGCACTTGGCCTGTGACCTGTTGGGATAAAACTCAATCTCTGAAAATATCTGAAATTTTACCGTATTGAACTCTGCGATGACAGATGGTTTCTTGACATCAGTAAGGATTTGGTTTTTCAAATATTTTATGCCCACCTCGTTTCCCTGCACCATAAGCAAAAAATAGTGTGCAAGCTGAAATATTTGGGTTTGTGCAGTTATGGTTTAACATGTAATTCAGAATTTGTACCTGAAAGAGTCCAATAGTAGTGTAGATGGCTTCTTTACCACTACAGCTGTTTGAGGAGAGCACAGACTGAGAGCCACCACTTCCACATTTGCTTGGTGTTGTATTTACAGACAGTGATTGTGTTCCCTGTAAAACCCATAATCAGTCATGAATAATATGATAGTATTTTATAGTGTATATTTATATGTGGATGGGCATTTTTGGCCACTTTTTACTTACCCTACTATAAAAACGCCAGCTTATTAGCTGGTTAGACCAGTATGCTGGTCAAGGCTGGTTTATGCCACATTCAGACATTACATCTACATTGATGGTTAGAATTGCTATTGGTTTGATCATAGTCTAAATGGGGGCAATATTAGCCTATTATTGTTAAAAATAAAATTTAAACACTAATAAAATTAACACTCAGTGAAAATAACATTTTCTTAGCGATATATGATATTTACACTAAGTACAAATAGCTGTAGATGCTTTTTATTAAGTGACATACTAAGTGATATATTCTATTTACATCATGTAAAAGTAGCAGTTCTTTGCAATATGTGTAAATAGTTATTACATGCAGTTTATACTTTATTTTGACAGATACATACTATTTGCATCTCAGTATTGTTGTACACAGGATGCAATAATAACATAGAGTGTAAATGATTATATTTATTAAAATTATTAAATGGATGCTGAAAGTGAAGTGTGGCATCCATACTTGTGCTCTGCTTTTAACCCATCCAAGTGAACTCACACACCCAGAGCAGTGGACAGCCATAGTTGTGGGTTCGGTGCCTTGCTCAAGTGTCTCACCTCAGTCGTGGTATTGAGGGCGGAAGAGAGCGAGTTATCCACCGACAATTCCTGCCGAACCTGAGACTCAAACCTGCAACCTTCCGGTGATAAGTCTGACTCTCTAACCCTAGCCAACAAGGCACGCTATTTGCTCTTGGTGTAAATAGACGCTACGAATAATTACAGGTGCAGTAAGTTATTTCTGAGATACACTGTTGATATTTGAAATCGACACCCAAACAAACACACACCTCCCTTCATTGCCCTGCCTACAAAATAACAAACACGCTATGCAACACAGGCAACGAATAATAGCTGGTGAATCAGATTTTCTCATTACTATAGCTAATTTTACAACAACTGCATATATTGGTTCTGTGAAACACAGCAAAACCAATGTTAGCAGAAACAAAGCAACCTCAGGGCCCTATTTTAACGATCTGAACGAATGGTCTGATGCACATGGCGCATTTGCACTTAGGGCGTGTCTGAATCCACTTTTGCTAGTTTAATGATGAAAAAAACAGTCCAAAAATGGTCCAAAAGGGTTGTACCTAGTCTCTTATTGAGTAATGGGTGTTTTGGGCGTAAATTGCAATTAACCAATCAGAGTCTCATCTCCCCATTCTCTTTTAAAAGCCAGTTTAAACAATGTGGCGCTGGACGTGAAAATTATAACTGCGTCAGGCTGAAACTAGCAAAAAAACACTTGCACCGCGCCTGTTGTCGCATTGCGCCAGGTGTCGCATTGCGCCAGGTGTATAATAGGTCCCCCAATGTATATTTTTAGGCCTTACCGCTCTCCTCCTATGCAGGAAAGCTTTTTTAACATGAAGTTGTCCTAGCTCTTGCCTGATCTTTTTCTAATTATATTCATTTGACCATTTCCTCTTTAGTAATATCCCAGCCATCTCTCTTTCTACAGTCCCTCCAGAAAAACTTGATTATGCGATCGCATGATTTAATGCATAATCAGCCAAAGTCCGCATATTTATGCGGGGGCCGCATTTTTTCAAATACGCCGCACTTTCGCCGCATAAATTGCCTATTTCCGCATGCAAAATATGCAGGGCTAGCATGATTTCATAATCCCCGCATTTTTGTTGCAAAAAGTCATATATATTAGCAGAAAGTTGAAAAATATTTGTTTACTTCACACGAGCCGCCATTTCCCCCTATTGCCATGGGAACGTTTTGAAGTGACGTAATTACCCGACGTGAACGTCATTGAAAAGCTGCAAACCCCGTGGTGAAACCATAGATATTGGTGAAACCATGATAAAGCACGCAAATTCCCATTTGCCAACAAAAATAACAGCAAAAGACTGCGCAAAGCAGTTTCCTGGTGTGTTGACCGATTTCAAAAAACAGCATCATGAAGCTTCGAAGCGTTATGAATCAGTGAGTCGATTCAGTGGTTTGGATCGCCAAAGTCACGTAATTCAGCAGTTTGACACGCGATCCGAACCGCTGAATCGACTCACTGATTCATAACGCTTCAAAGCTTCATGATGCTCTGTTTTGAAATCGGTCATCACTATATAAGTCGTTATTTAGGTTTTTTTGCACAGAAACTATTCTCGTCGCTTCATAAAGTTATTGTAGAACCACTGTAGTGAGATGGACTTTGTAACGACGTCTTTAGTAGCTTTTATGGGTCTTGAGAGTGTACAGTGCATTGAACCAATGGAGGCCTTTCTGAGCCATCGGATTTCAACTAAAATATCTTCATTTGTGTTCTGAAGATGAACGGAGGTCTAACGGGTGTCCAACGACATGAGGGGAAGTCATTAATGACAGAATTTTCATTTTTGGGTGAACTAACCCTTTAAGAGATTGCATTGGAAGCACTCTGTTTTTGTGTAGCTACCTCTGTAAAACAGGAAGTAATTTATTCATTTTTTCAGAAGTTGTAGCATATTCCTTTTGTAAAGCTACAGAACTTGTTTGACTCAATGTTTTGTAAATTTGAGCCATGTGTTTATTAAGGTATTCAATAAAACAAGATGAGAACTTAAATATTCCCAGCACTTTCTGTGATGTATTGCTTTTTTTTCTTTTTCATCAAACCGCAGTTTTTGCAAGTTCCCGCAATTTCATCGCATAAATTGCATAAATATCCCGCATTTTCCATTGCATTGCAAGGATTTTTGCCCGTGACAATCACAAAAAAAAAGCAAAATTTTTCTGGAAGGACTGTTTATACAAATGTCCCGCTTGCTCACTCTCTCTCCTCCCCCTTTTTGAGTGTACACGCCCCCTATTGCTCATTGGCTACGAGAGTGCTGTGATGTTATCGTGAAAAGTTTTTATCGTCTGATTTACATTTCTCAGAAATCGCTTAATGCACCTTAAAATAAAGTAAAGAGTAATAAATAAGTAACTAAAACAAACTAGATTGAAAGGACAAGTGCATCTTACTTTGGGTTCTCTAAGGATAGTTATGTCGCTGTAGTCGATAAGCCACCAGTTGGACTCTTCTAGGCGGGATTGAAGACGGATCTTCTGTAGAGTCAGCAAAGTGATCAAAGCCACTGCTGCCACTCCTAGCACAGGCAAAGCCACCAGCAGAACCACAAAAGATACCTCTGGAATTGTGACAAGACATGGTAATTTCATAAAAAGACTACTTATGACCATAGAAATCTAGCAAATCTAGCAATGTCCATTTACCATTTTCTAACCATTCACAGAGCTCATTATTGAAACCACAGGCTGGATTATCTTGTGGAGGTTTTCCATTTTGCCAAACTATGTTAGAAAACATTGATGTGGGTCTGCAAAACATTTTCCATACAGTCAGAGATTCAGTGTTGAGCATCAGTTGAGCTATCATATGAAATATTTTGGTCTTACTTGATCGTTTTTGTCTGGCTGTCAAAGTCCAAAACAGAGACAAACTTTATGATATTTTCTGTTTGTTGCAGGTCATATACTGAATAGTCAAGGTTCCTCTCTCCATATTCATCAAAATGAACCAAACCTGAAGCCCCTGTTGAAATGTTTTATTTTGGTTATTTACAATTAATATAGGAACAACTAAGAGGCTGTACAAACTTGCATGCGTGACAGAATTACCATAAAACCTAATGGTGGTCCTGTCCCTGAGGTTCTGGAAAATCTCTCGTCCATGACGGATGTCTTTATTATATTTAAAGGCTTCTTTAAGGCCCATGGCATAAAGTAGAACCGCGTCATGTAAATAGGCAGCGTATGAGCTTACCTAAAACATCAAATACAGAATATAAAATGGATTAAAATGTGACTAAATTATGGGTGACAAAATAAAAATGATTAAATATTCATGAAATATTCTCACCTCTTTTTCCGAGGACAGGTTGCTATAAAAAGGAGCCCCTTTCAATCTCTCATAAACCTGCTCGAAAAAGTCATAGTAGTCATACCCGTCATAGGATTTCTGAGCGAGTACAAACACCATGTCAAAAGACTTCAGCATTGTTTTATTTCTGTTACCCAGAGCAGACTTCCACAGGTTGTCCTAATGGGAGAAAAAGTGAGAGTAGGTATCTATGTAGGTAAAAGAGATTTGTCACAATCAAACACAAACTTCAGATGACTTTGTCTATAACTTTTAGATGACTTTGTCATATGAATTAATACAAAACAAAACAAATACAAAAAAGTTTCAAATAGACAAATGAACACTGTTTAGGCATAAAAATATTTCCACCAACTCAATATATGTCTGAATTACATACTCTGTTTTATTAATTATAGTGACAATAAAGTCAACACGTTTTGGAGAAAAATACTCTCTTACACTGTAAAAAACCCAACTTATGTTTTGTGTGATAAATTCAGCTTTTAAAGTTTATTCAACTATTTACCATAAAAAAGTTTGTACAACTTATTGACCCTAAGTTGAGAAAACTCAAAAAGTGTTCAGCAGCTTTTAAGTTTTCTCAACTTTTTTTTTTTTACAGTGCACAGAAAGGCATGGGGGTGACCGGAGCTAATAGTTGCTATATTTTACTCCAGAAAATATTTATACATTTTTGAAATTCAATTTCAGTATCAATACATACCTTGTCTACAAAAAAATAATAAATATATATTCAAGAAATAAATATTCAATTCACTGACAATTTGTGACCTTTTTTTAGTTTGCCCAACTAGCAAAAATATGTTTTAAGAACATTTTGCTAACATTGCCACTAAGTTACTAAAAACAGTATTTCTGAATGTTCAAAACATGAATTTTTTTAACCCCTGTGGGGTATTCCAGAAAGCAAGGTTAACTTATCGTCACCTATACCTTGAACTCTCGGTTGATTAACCCAAACCTTGCTTACTTGAGGTATGCTGGTTCCAAAAATGAGTCCCGGAGTAAGTTCAGACAACTCAGAGTATGTTCCCGGCTATCACACAAAACATTCTCAGACGCTAAGAAAAAGCACGCCATTCTACTTCCTTCTTATTTTGTTTAATGGCAATTTACATAACCTACTTAAAGCACATCGCCAACTATTTGGTGGTTGTGCAATCATTCACTGAGAATAAGGATTCAATTGTTTGTTTGATGTTAAGCAAACTCCCTGGAACATACCCTGAAAGTTACCTCCGTTTTTGGAACCGAAAGTTGAGGTTATCTGCTTACTCTTAAACATACCCGAGTATGTCACATAACCTGCTTTCTGGAATGCCACCTAGGTTTCACAAACAAGGCTTAAGCTAGTCCCAGACAAAAATGCATGTTTGAGATTCGATTTCTAAATATGTCAGTTCCATTGTTTTGTCTCAATATGCACACCAGTAATGTGTTTTTCTAAGGCACGTTTATAAAAGTTACTACTTAAATGCCCTAATTGAACTAAGGCCTAATCCTGGCTTAATCTAAACCCTATTTGTGAAACCGGGCCTAAATGTTTAAAATAAATTTTTTCTTGGTTATGTGAACGTTAAAGGTGCACTGTTTAGCAGTATCTAGTCGTGAGGTTGCGAATTGCAACCGCCCACCGCTCACCCCACCCTTTCGAAGCACATAGAGAAGCTACGGTGGCCGACACAGGACAAAATTGTCATTGTCTGTGACAGCAGAGAGTAGCTAGCGCTCTGTAGAGCAATTTGTCCGTTTAGGGCTACTGTAGAAACATGGCGGTGCAAAATGGTGACTTCACTGTAATGGGACCCGCATGTGTATGTAGATAGAAATGACTCATTATGGGTTTATAAAAACATAACGGTTCATTATGTAAGGTCTTTATACACCACTGAAAATTATGTAAATTATATTGCATTTCTGTCAAAAGATCCTCATAAATACTACACACTGCACCTTTAAGGAAACATTCCATTTTGAAAACATTATAGGAACGTTACTTTTGAATGTTTGAATGAATGTTACTTCTGAATATTCTAAAACAAGGAGTAACATTCAAAAAAGGTTAGATGAACAACAACAACAAAAAAACTTTCCATGAATGATGTACAATATATATGTTTTTGTGCAAAAATTTTGAGTACAACTTTGAACAAAAGTTTTTATTAACATTACAGGAAGAATGTTTGTTCATAACATTAAGAGAACCCTGCCAGAACATTAAGAAGTTCTGAGAATGTTCCCTGTACACTCAAGTTATAAGTAATATTGGAATTTTAGTTAAAAAAGGAAACAATCCACCAACAATTTGCAAAAGTTTTGAACTAGGTATTTGAAATAAAATAGTGCATTGTAATTATGTTTACATTCCAGTATGTTAAATCTGTTTCATGACAATAAAAATATATGGAATTATTCACTTTTTTCCCCATGATTTAAGCATTATTGTACATTATTCAGTGAATAACTCACTTACTCACCACTTTGCCACTGACCTCAAACTGCTGAACGAGAAGGAAAACATACTCTCCGTTCATCAGGCCTTGTTTCTGAGCTTCTAACATCAGAGACGTGGAGTCTTCAGCATTGGCAAGCACAACCACGACTTGAATGAACAGAATGGCAGTAACATTATAACCTTATAGAAACATTATTTAGTCTTAAAGCCTTACTTTCAGTGCAGCAATGTATGCATATGCAGAAGCTGTACATTGTAATCACACAACAGATCATATTTGAAATCAAATGGATGACCAGTCCTTCACAATAGAGAATGGGGCTTGAGAACAATGCACATTTATCAAGGACTTTGATATTATAACAGTTAAACTGCAGGTCAAGTTCACTCATCGTATGCCAAGTAATAGCTTAAAGAGCAGCAAGCCACAAGGGCATAAGGGCAAGATACATTTGTGACACGTTTTGGCTGTGTAAACTCCACCCAGATATTGTAAGAGCTGAAAGATAAGGACTACTATTGACTTACCTCTTGCAACCTTAGAAATTATTTGCAGGTTTCTCTGTGCAAGTTCTAGGTTACTGGTATCAAACTTGATGCCAGCTGTCACTGTTACTTTGGCCCCGAGTTGCTTTTCCACAGACTTCCAAAGAGCGTCAACACTGTCCCATGTGTTTGTATCAGAACAACCTCCGATCATCCCAACATGCTTCCATCCAAAAAATTCCATTGTTTTAAGCAGAATTTCTCCAAACCTTTTAAGGGGAGGTACAATTTTTATATATGTATCATACACCTGAAGGTTATCCATTTTTGGGGTCTGGCCAACAAAGCCGAACATGGGAATGTTCCATGTGGATGCTATAAGCCCAGTGACCTAGAGGACAAAAAAACGCAAAGCAAAAACGTTATATTAAAGGTAACTCTCTTCACATCCAGATAGCAATCAACAATAGAAATGGTCTAAATATAAAAACAACAACATATCTTCTGTGGAAGTCTCAGGATCAAAAAATGTTTGTCCAATCATTGCATTCGGTCCGGATACATTGATAGGATGTCCAACTTGCCTGTCAACCAATGTATGTATTTCCATACCTCTTCGCACCCTGCTTGTGCAGACATACGTCACACGTCATCAGCGCGTTTCATGACTCGTGCTTCATCAGCTATGCAGAGTTGTAGACAGTCACTGAGCGCAGCAAACAAACAGCAGCCACGTTTTACCTTTTCCTCCTGAACCAAAACAACGATCTTATGCTGTGTTCACGCCATGTCGTAACCGTTATTAAGATGGCAACCTGTGACGTTCTACCTGGAGTATATATATACAGGTCCTTCTCAAAAAATTAGCATATTGTGATAAAGTTCATTATTTTCCATAATGTAATGATAAAAATTTAACTTTCATATATTTTAGATTCATTGCACACCAACTGAAATATTTCAGGTCTTTTATTGTTTTAATACTGATGATTTTGGCATACAGCTCATGAAAACCCCAAATTCCTATCTCAATAAATTAGCATATTTCATCCGACCAATAAAAGAAAAGTGTTTTTAATACAAAAAAAGTCAACCTTCAAATAATTATGTTCAGTTATGCACTCAATACTTGGTCGGGAATCCTTTTGCAGAAATGACTGCTTCAATGTGGCGTGGCATGGAGGCAATCAGCCTGTGGCACTGCTGAGGTGTTATGGAGGCCCAGGATGCTTCGATAGCGGCCTTAAGCTCATCCAAAGTGTTGGGTCTTGCGTCTCTCAACTTTCTCTTCACAATATACCACAGATTCTCTATGGTGTTCAGGTCAGGAGAGTTGGCAGGCCAATTGAGCACAGTAATACCATGGTCAGTAAACCATTTACCAGTGGTTTTGGCACTGTGAGCAGGTGCCAGGTCGTGCTGAACAATGAAATCTTCATCTCCATAAAGCTTTTCAGCAGATGGAAGCATGAAGTGCTCCAAAATCTCCTGATAGCTAGCTGCATTGACCCTGCCCTTGATAAAACACAGTGGACCAACACCAGCAGCTGACATGGCACCCCAGACCATCACTGACTGTGGGTACTTGACACTGGACTTCAGGCATTTTGGCATTTCCTTCTCCCCAGTCTTCCTCCAGACTCTGACACCTTGATTTCCGAATGACATGCAAAATTTGCTTTCATCCGAAAAAGTACTTTGGACCACTGAGCAACAGTCCACTGCTGCTTCTCTGTAGCCCAGATCAGGCGCTTCTGCTGCTGTTTCTGGGTCAAAAGTGGCTTGACCTGGGGAATGCGGCACCTGTAGCCCATTTCCTTCACACGCCTGTGCACGGTGGCTCTGGATGTTTCTACTCCAGACTCAGTCCACTGCTTCCGCAGGTCCCCCAAGGTCTGGAATCGGTCCATCTCCACAATCTTCCTCAGGGTCCGGTCACCTCTTCTCGTTGTGCAGCGTTTTTTGCCACACTTTTTCCTTCCCACAGACTTCCCACGGAGGTGCCTTGATACAGCACTCTGGGAACAGCCTATTCGTTCAGAAATTTCTTTCTGTGTCTTACCCTCTTGCTTGAGGGTGTCAATGATGGCCTTCTGGACAGCAGTCAGGTCGGCAGTCTTACCCATGATTGCAGTTTTGAGTAATGAACCAGGCTGGGAGTTTTTAAAAGCCTCAGGAATCTTTTGCAGGTGTAATTAGTTGATTCAGATTAGGTTAATAGCTCGTTTAGAGAACCTTTTCATGATATGCTAATTTATTGAGACAGGAATTTTGGGTTTTCATGAGCTGTATGCCAAAATCATCAGTATTAAAACAATAAAAGACCTGAAATATTTCAGTTGGTGTGCAATGAATCTAAAATATATGAAAGTTTAATTTTTATCATTACATTATGGAAAATAATGAACTTTATCACAATATGCAAATTTTTGGAGAAGGACCTGTATATATATATGTATACATATGGTTCACACTCTCAGATTTATGCGTTTCTATGGCAACACTATAAATGGTGAAATGAACCCGCAGCAGTCAAGTCAGAGCTCTGTAAGTTGTTTACGTTCATTAATACTTTATGTTATGTGCTTTGAGACACAAGGTAATACACGCAGCCTCTCGTGACGTTTTACCGACTCTGATCTGTTTTGGAGAGCGTTCTGAAGGGAGGGTGGGATCTTATGATCTCAAAGCTAGCTTGCTATTGCTAGCATTAAAGGGTAATGTTAGTTTGCCCAAAAACAGAAAATTCTGTAATTAATTACTCACCCTCATGTCGTTCCAAACCCGTAAGACCTTCTTACCTTATCTTTGGAACACAAATTAAGATATTTGTTGATGAAATCAACCATAGAATTACATTGCTGCCTGCATCCATAGACAGCAATGTAATTACCACTTTCAAGGCCCAGAAAGGTAGGAAAGTTGTTAAAATAGTCCATGCGACGAGAATACTTTTTGTGCGCAAAACACAAACAAAAACAATGACTTTATTCAACAATTTCTTCCCGTCTGTACCAGTCTCCTACGCAGTTTACGTTACTTATAAATACAACACTTTCAAGCTCAACAGCAGAATGGTGGCTCCTGCGTCAGCATCACACGCATGTGTTGTGGTGCTCAAGTGGACAGCATTGGCCAATGGTGAGCCGGCATTCTGCCGTAGAGGTTGAAATGTTTATATATTTTGTATTTGTACAGGGCAGGCCTACAATTATTTATATGTTTACATGCATATTATATAATTTAAAGGTGTAATTTATAAAATTTCAGATGTTTTAAAATATTCAGTTCAATTCTGTGTATGTTTCGAAACATCTTTACAGACATTCATTGTAGAAAATATTTAATGTAGAAAGAATTTTTGTGGTGAAATATGCTTTTTGTCTCGAGAAACCTTGCGTATGCTTTTTAAATGAATGAAAACGTTAGAACGCAACGTGTTTCGGAAGAAGCAAACTAGCGAACGCAAAAGCATATCTTTTTTTCTCTCATGTCATTCCATTACCATGTCCCCTAATGGGCCCCGTAGTTTTGTGATATATTTGATATTACTTAAATATATTACTGTTATTACAGTAATGCTTTATCGACGTATCCTAGCCATCTCAAATTGATCACAAGGGAAAGCGCGCAAGCAGTGGTTTTGCCAAGCAAGACATGTTCCTGGAACAACATTCCTGTCCAAAAATGTTGTCCTAATCCTATCCGGTCCCTAAACCTAATCCTATTCCCACCTATAATTTATCCCTAAAATCAAAGAGAAATAATAGGTGAATTACACTGACGTAGAAGCACCTAATCCTGGTTGTAATGTAAACCTAAACTTGACATCAACTGTAAACTTGTCCCTCAAATCTGATTGGTTGATTGGAATGTTGTTCCAGGATCAATAAGGATGTTAATCCAGGAACATGTGGTGAAATCACCTTCTCGGGGGAATGTGACTGTTCATAAAAGTATTTGGCGATAGGTGAAAACCAACTAATCTAATCTAACATTTAGCACGTAACTTTTGAAAACACAAACATTCTCAAACCTGATAAAAAACTTTAAAATAATAATAACTAATAATAATAATGAACAATAATTACAATTACACTTTCTGTCATTTACCTGTATTAAATGCCAAAATAATTAATACACTTACTTCAGCCTCCTCGGGACAGGGTGGGCCAAATAGCGCTGATAAATTTTGTTCCATTACTTGCTCGATGAAAGCCCGAAGTGAAATTTTTGCGTTACAGTCTGTGTCCATGTATACGAAGTCAAAGGTGAAATTTCCACTGAGAGAGGGATTTGCGTTTATCTTGTCTATGGCTATCTGCATTGCAGACCCCAACCTAAGCGCGCTGAAAGGGTAGGAAATGTTCCGAGGAGCTTGGAGCCCAACCGTAAGCTTATACTGGGTTGCTTTGTTGCAAATAACAGAGTTTGTAAGAGCTGAAAAACAAACAAAAATCAGCACCCACCATTGTGTGGTTCCACTTACGTCTGACATCCTACCTGCATAAAACTCAGTCAAATTGATCGGCTTTCAGACATACAGGGAGATTTAAACGGATTCTGTCTTCCCTGGGGAAATTAATTCTAATCAAGGGTTTCTCTGGAGAAAGAGCACTTATCACCTATAGTGCAAGTTCTAAGGCAATTTTCACTAGTATACCAAAAGCAAAAGGTAATGAAATATATATATATGTATATATATATATATATATATATATATATATATATATATATATATATATATATACAGCTCTGGAAAAAAATTAAGAAACTAAAAAGTGGTCTCTTAATTTTTTCCAGAGCTGTAGCCTATATATAAACATGTTTAACAGCATTTTTAAAAGCAGTTCCTTAATGTTTAAGTATGAGTAAGAGGTCACATACCAAATATGGAAAGTGGAGAAAGGTATTGCATTGTACATTTTCCTTTTTGAGTGTGTGTATATCACTTCAACTTTGACCTAAATTAGACTTCCATCGACAAGACTCAAATTCGCAGAGGCCTTGGCGACTTTCATTTATTCTATTTCATTGTCTATTATCAGAACAGATTACAAAATCCAAAGGTGCTCACATCTTATCTGTCATTACAGTCGAATGTCAAAGTTCAGCCGGGACGTTCTTCCTAAACTGCGGTGATAATGATGCTGAGGCAAATGAGGTAAGAAAACAGTGTGTGTGCATAAGGTCATGTTGTGTCATGCTTCACCGGCTGAAAGGTGTTAAAAGGAGGTGTGGCATGGGTAGACTCTTGCTAACAAGGGTTTAAGGGTCCCAGTGGCCTCCCTCATGGTCACTTTAACCTGCAAAGTTGTAAATGACGGGTTGAATCAGCAAAATGTTAATGCAAATTACCAGAGAGAGCTATTTACTCCACTCAAAATCTGGTAAACGGAACATGGATCTTAGCAACAACATGTACTGTATACCTGAAGTTTGCACCATTTACACTGCATGCGATTCAATGTCACACTGACCAGTGAAGACAAATGTCAAAGTCCACCTTTCATACTAGCACTGTGTAGTTTCACATTTGTATGTCTTTCTCATCATGCAGACATTAAAGAACAGACGTGTGAATCTTGTGCAACACACATTTCCTTCAGAGGATTTCATTAGCCATGATTGTGTTTTTGTTCAGTCATTTGTATTATCAGGGAACAGATAGCAGCAATTGGTTCAAAGGTCACTCATGTGCTTGTTTTATTGGACCTGAGACCATGCCTTTCTCCTCAGTCTTCTTGTGGCTATAGCAAACCTGTGCAAGGGACTCTCTCTCAGGACTTTTTCTTCCAGTTCCATCACCTGACGGACACACCGGACTCCTGCAGGTTATCCAGGTACTTGCTTCTAAAAAGCCTGAGCTTTCATCTTTATTTGTTGAATTTAATATCCATATACCAATACATGTAAACATAATGTAAACATAATATTACACAAAGCACTGACAAGTTGATGTTTTTTATGTGCGGATATAAATTGCATTAATGCATGTTTAAAACTGCATGACACAGAAAATTATTTTGAACTAGTAGAGATGTTTTTCATTTTGCAACATAGAGGAAGATGCATTCAACCTGGTTGCTCTGAGTCAGTGTTCTGATGAATAAAATTACTTTTAACATAGGTGTGAGTTTGCAGGCCATGCTAAAGAACCAAACGCATACTTTTATTGTTCCAATCTCAGAGTATACGCTTAATAAGAAGGGTTTATATATCTATAAAATAACATTTTCTTTGTACCTTTTACAAAGGGTAATTGATGCTCTTGAGACTGGGAAAGGTTATATAACCATTGATAGACTTTGGCCTCCATAAATGCATGGCTAGGCAGATAATGTACAATAGCATTATTATAATATCCATGTGTGTAATGCTGGAGTCCATGTAGAATACTAGAGGAACAGTAACTGGAGGATGTTAAGAAGGAATTTTACTGCTTTAAAAAACATTTGTCATAGTTTTCTTTAACTTCAACATTAGTGTTTTTCTCAATTGGACTGTACTGTGCTCTTCGACCTTTGAACAAACTGATTTGTCTTCATCAATATCTTCTCAGCACAGCATCAAAGCAATGCTAATGCTATGCTAACATAGACCTTGAATTTCCTCTAAATTCAGCTGCTGTAAATATGACCACATATAAGTAAATTATGTATGTTATATATGAAACAGCCCCGCCGTATTATTCCAGATATTTTTTTTTCAATACTGTTTTATTTTTTTCAGCTGCTCCAACAGGCCCTGTACATCATGCAGTTCTTGTTAGAGTTCCTTTTTACCCCGCTGTCCACTTCAGGACTGGTGTTTCTGTTCAGCCTCGCAGCTGTAGCCCTGGTCCATCTCAACACCAGGCCGAAACCACTGCTGCCACCCATAGACATCAACCGGCAAACTGTGGGAGTAGCGGTGAGTGCATTCATTTGTCAGTTGAACATTAATATGCAGTTTTAAACCATTATATATCGATTATTTGTCTTTTTGAGTAAATACTTTAGTCTGACTGTAACTATACCAGTTTAGTTTTGCAAATAAAGCTGCACATGTAAAAGTAATTAAAGAGGTGTGACTTGGTGGAGCCGGAGGGATTGAGAACCAGGACGACGGTGTAGGACTAAGGTAGAGTAGGAGGATTGGAGGACTAAGGTTGAACCAGGGGCTCAGAAGACTGAGGTGGAGCAGTTGGGAGTGAGAGATAAGGTGAAGCTAGGGAGGATGGAAGACCGCGGGGGAGTCGAAGCGGTGGAGGGCCCAGTCACAGCCAAAGGCCTGGAAGTCCTTGGGGGTTGAGGTCTTCGTAGGACCTGCGTAGGACCTTTTTTTCCGTCCCGCTCTGGTTAGGTTCTATTCCGCACCCACCCGCTCTCGCTTAAAATTCACTCTGTGTTCACCCACTTACTGCTTAGAATGATTTTCTTCACGAAATGTAGACCTTGTTTCCAGATTAAAATTTCCCCTAAAGAAAGAGAGTGCTTGGGATAACAAATATAAAATGTTGGCTATACAATCATTTTATTTGTTATTTTTGTCTTATCATGATACTGTCAACACCGTAAAAAATATCACAGAGAAAAATAGGCTGAATGTTCTCTCTGAAGGTGCTCACATGGACGGAATGCAAAGAACGTATATTGCCAGGTCACTCGGGGCAGGGAACTGGGAACTGGGAACTGTGTGAACGCCACCACTGCAGAAAGTTTTGTTCACTTCAAGTTCAAGCGAGGATACTCTGTTGTCAAAGGATGTTGGGGGCGGCCAGGCTATTGTCAGACCACCCGCTCCGATCAAAAGTACACCAAAGTTACCGACCACTACCTTCTTTGATTTGTAAATTTACTCCCGCGCCACAAGAAAACTGATCGAGGGAGCCACAGGAATGCAGACATCTACTTGGTGGAGCCAGGGGGTCAACAGACCAAGGTGGAGCTAGAAGGACGAGGGTCCCTGGTAGTCCATGGTGGAGCTGAAGGGTGCTATGAGCCACAGTGGAGCAGATGGGTCAAAGGGCCAAGGCAGCAGTATGGGCTTGGAAGACCGTAGTGGAGCTGGAGGGTCATAAGGCCTAATCTGTAGCCAAAAGTCCTTTAACCACAGTGGGATGGGCTGGCCAGAAGACCATGGTCACACAGTGAAGCTGGAGGCTCAGATGAAGTCGGTGGGTCAGGCGGAGACAGAAAACTGCACAGTGGAGGGGCACAACACCATTTTCAACTGAAAACAGGAAACTTTTATGCGTTTTGGCGTTTTGGTTGCCTGAAAATGCAAGGTTTTGAAAATGATCCCTTTACCGTCTTCATGTAAACAACAAAAACATGAATTTGTAAAAATGGTGACGTCATCCGCATATTACATAGCGAGGTGTTTCTTGACAGTGATATCGCCATCTACTGGCGTGGCATGCATAATACAACCTTTTTAGTAATTTTTGCAGATTCGTTTTGACACCGTTGTCGTCTGTTTTTAGCCATTATTGCCGTGTAAACATAGCCTAAATGTCTTCTATAATAGCACTTCAATTGTTTAATATCTGGCAATTTTTATTTACAGGATGGTGCTAGAAAAGCAGCACTTTTGAAAGATGACAACTTGATCTCGTGTTTGTATGAGGATGCCAAAACTCTATATGAGGTTTTTCAAAGAGGACTACGTGTCTCAGGTGAGAGGACATGAGGTCAAAATTTTCAGCCTCACAGAATATTGATATTCTTTATAAATGAAATCAAGTCCTACTTTCATGATAGCTATACATGTGTTAGTTCACATCTAATCTGATATCCACTAACTTTAACATGATCTGTTAACATCGTCTGTTTGACATTTAATCTTTACCATGCAGGGAATGGACCGTGCTTGGGGTACAGAAAGAAGGGGCAACCTTATCAGTGGCTTAAATACAAACAGGTATTTGTACCAGCCACAAACAGAATCTATTTGCCTTCAATTAATGAGGGAGGACAACTGACAACTTTGTTCCAATCCTTGCCTCTGATTGTCTCAGGTTTCAGACAGAGCTGAATTCTTGGGGTCTGGACTTCTCCACCGCGGCCAAAACCCATCACAAGAATCCTTTATTGGCATCTTTGCTCAGAACCGGCCAGAGGTGACATAAGTCTAAATCAATTTTGCATATCATACTGCAAAACATCAGTATCATTGTCTTTATTATCATTATTATTATTCACTTTAAAAAATAACCTATTTTCAGTGGATTATCTCAGAGCTGGCCTGCTATACCTATTCCATGGTGGCAGTGCCTCTTTACGACACCCTGGGACCTGAGGCTCTTGTGTTCATCATTAATAGAGGTACTTAAGCCTGCTTGCTTGCATGCTTCATTAGAGGTGTTGGTCAAATCAGCTTTAGGGATCACACCTGCTGAACCGCTGACTTATAATCCTTAACGAAGATGACTTTTTTAGTGAACTTAATGACCTTGCTTTTTCTACCAGTTTCTTCCAGAGCTCAAGCTGCTTTGCTTACCTTCATGATATGTTGATATATTGTTTTCTATTTCTCTAATTCATAAGTTTAATATGCAGAGACAAATGTAAGCCATTTGTAGGTTGATTTCTTGAAAATTCAGTGGCTCTGTGGAGGAGAGTGATCACCAAGGTTGCATTAATTTAATGAAAAATACAGTAAAATCAGTAACTGTCAGAGTTATGTTTAGTTATGTTCAGTTTCTTGTGTTGTATAGGCCGTTTACACCATTTTCAATTAAAAATGGAAAACCCTTTTATGCATTTTTGCTATTCATTTACACAACAATGGCGGATTGGGGGCCTGAAAACACAAACTTTTGAAAACAGGGGTTTCAAAGTGCACGTTTTTGAAAATGATACCGTTAACCTCTTCATGTAAACTACAAAAACATACATTTGTGTAAAACGGTGACGTCATGTGTATGCGTTTTACGTGTTCAGTCTATAGCCACGCCGTGATTTTTATTTTCTCAAACCAGTTCAGCTGAGACGCCCTACAGTCGATTCTTAAGATTGTATTGGTCATGTCAACTACAGGACTGATTGCCTACACCACACACTGATCCCTAAACCTCCCTGTCACTGTAAACTTAACCAGTGAAATTAGCTGCAGGATGGGATTTCAGGTGAAATGGTTTCGGGGTAAAGCATGTGCATAGCCGCATAGTGTTTTTTTTTACAAATTGACATTGCCAACTACTGGCCTTGCCAACTACTTGCCTGGCATGCATAATACAGCGTTTTTGCTGGTCCATGTGACAACGTTGTCATAAGTACGCGAAAAACATAGGAACAACTGTTTTTAATACATCATTGTCTTGTAAATGTACCCTTAGTTTGGGTTTGTTCTGTTACTGTTTGCCTGTGTTCCCGGTCTAAGGCCACATCCACACGAAGCCAGAGCTTTCCCTATCCAATCTTTTTTTCCCCTCATCTCAAGAAATACACAAAATAAACACACAAAACCACTCAAACCGACTCAAAACAATGTAGTATACATGCCAGAACAGTATGCAGTGCTGTAATTCTGCCACAGAAATACACTAAAAACAGAGAAGAAGAGTTGTGGCTATAAAATGGGTACAACAACGGTCGGAAGTGAAGCAAAATCTCACAATAATCTCACTTACCAGATTGTGTTTTATTAACACCTACAACCAACTCTAAACCTACCCTTACAATAATGCAAATAGAGTAATTAAATGACGTAATATTGATGTGCGCATGCCCAGTGGCCGTAGCTGTATCCCTTCTAGTCATTACCATGCAGGACGTGGTGTGATGACATCACCGTTTCACAAAATTTACAGATTGGCTGTACACACGAAAACGCAAGGGTGTCTGTTTCAGATTTATCCACTCTGGGACCTGGTTTCCAAAAATACCGGTTTCAGGCTCCTAAAACGCCGGATCTGTCTGGACGAAACGCTGATACGATACACATTTTTTACGTATACAGCTAAACGCGTCTCCGTGTGGACGGGGCCTTAAATTAGTTTCTATGGTTACTGATTGAGTTCCGCACCTGTTTCATGTTCTGTTGATTATCTAACCCTGTTAATTTCTTTGTTCGGTGTCGTCTATTTTACGTGGTTGTATTTTCTATGACTTTGATTCCTTATATTCTCCTAAAATTAGAAATGATGATCACTTTTGATCAAATAAATGAATTTTTGCTGAACAAAAAATATTTTCTTAAAAAAAAACTACAAAAAATCTTACTGAACCCAAATTTTTGTATGGTAGTGTAATATATTTTCCTTTATACCTATAAATTCCTCATTTAACATAATTAATTTAAAAAAAAAATGTTGTACTTAATCCCACAGTAATTGTGTGTTACATCTAATTGGATCTCTTTAAGTCCTCATTTTCTCTCTGCAGCAAATATATCCACAGTGATATGTGATAAGCAGGATAAAGCAGAAACGCTGCTAGAAAACTGTGAAAAAAAACTCACAGCCGTGTTGAAAACCATCATCCTCATGGACCCCTATGATGCCGCATTGATTGATAGAGGCTCTAAGAGTGGTGTGGACATCCTGTCTCTGAAAGATGTAGAGGTACACTGACATCACTCTCTGATGAGTATAAATTATAAAACAATAAAACTAAATATTAAAGGCTCTGATATCTTTCAATGTCCCAGAACATAATATATATATTTTTAAAAACATTTGTGCTTTTTTAGGCCTTGGGAAAGAGCAACCATCACAGACCTGTAGTGAGTAATGGGTTAATTATGAACTTAGCTAATATTATTTATTTCTATATTTGATAAACTTAATGTGGTTTGATTTTTTTTTTACAGCCACCAAGGCCAGAAGACCTAAGTATTATTTGCTTTACCAGTGGAACCACAGGTAAGTGTGATGCAGTCTTTTCTATTCTGCTTCAATGACCGCAAAAAAACACAACAGGCCACATTTATATCCGTGAAGCCAGTGTTGTTCCACCACTAGTAAATATTGTGGTGAGTTATAAGGGTATGAGCTTTAATTCTGTATTCTCTGCTTCAGGGGATCCAAAGGGAGCCATGCTGACCCATGAAAATGTGGTAGCAGATGCAGCCGGTGTGGTTAGGACCTTTGAGGTGCTGTATTCAGTGATAGCTACATGGTTTTTAGTCTCTATGGGAGTGTAGATTTTTAATGTTGGATGCCAAACCCATGTTTCTTCAGAGCGTTTTTGTTCCCGTTCCATCCGACGTGTCCATCTCGTTTTTGCCGCTGGCGCACATGTTTGAAAGAGTTGTACAGGTAAGCCGCTCTTTCATATCTGTCTCTCAACATCATCTTTGATGAAACATTGTTTAAGAACTTTAAAATTTTCAGTGTCATGTACTAGAATGTTTTATAAATCACATCGATGGATTTCTTTTGCAGAAGAAGAACACTGAAGTCATGCTTGCTTGTTCTTATTTATGTGTATCAGACAGTGCTGTACAGTGTAGGGGGAAGAGTTGGTTTTTTCCAAGGCGATATCAGACTTCTAACAGACGACATGAAAGCTCTGCAGCCCACTGTATTCCCAGTGGTTCCACGTCTTCTGAATCGTGTTTATGACAAGGTTTGAAACTACACATACAGTCACTGTTGGGGCCGTTGCCAAATGTGCATGGCCTGATATAATGTTTTATAGATGGGGCCCTATCCATGCACTCGATCACTCGTGTGTATGTAATGATGAAGATTTAGACAAGATTTTTTAATAGCTCTTTCTGCAGGTTACATTACACCAGCAGATAGTGACAAGTGATGTAATCATTGAAAACACTGATTAATTCTGGAATTAAATTAGTTATTTTCTTTATGAGTGAGTCATTGAATTGCTCATTTAACCAATTCATTCAAAAATAATGATTTATTCAGGGATGAAACACCACTACGCTGCATTGCTCAGAGATGCTTGTCGGTTGATTCTGCTGTGACTTTTCACAACTATTTTGGTTGACAGAGCAGAAATAGACAAAGTAATTGGAAATATTTTGTCTATTAAGTTATTTAAAGGGATAGTTCATCCTGAAATGAAAATAAAGCCATCTTTTACTCACCCTGCTGTTGTTCCAATGCCCTGTGTCCTTCTATCTTTCTCGGACCTCAAAAGCAGAAATTAAAAAAATAGTCCTGCACACTCTAAATAAAAAAGGTTCTATATGGCACCAAAAATGGTTCTTGGCTTGTAATCATAGGGGAACCTTTTTAAGTGCTATATAGCACCAATTTTGGTGCTTTGGTGGTTCTTCAGAGGTTCTTCACCGGTTCTTTGACTAAGGTGCTATATAGCACCGCTACCATATACAGAACATGTTAAGATATGGTGCTATATAGCACCAAAAATGGTTCCCCTATGATTACGACGAAGAACCATTTTTGGTGCCATATAGAACCTTTTTTTTTTTGAGTGCACGTGCTCCTTCCTATAGACTAATGGCAGTGGATAGCGACCAGGCTAAAACATTACAAAAATGATACAAAAGTATCACGCAATGATAGTGAGACGCGCGCCATATATGGAAAGTGAGGCATACTGTCAGGTTTTGCGAGAAAGAAACCGTATTATTCAGTCAAAATACTGAGCTCGGCCGTTACTCTGAGCGCACTCCTGTGTGTGCGCACTCCGAGCCGTCAGCAGCCTCACGCAATGTTGTCATGACAACGGTACACGATATTCATTTCAGGAGGTTTTATTATTAGTGTTATTGTATTATTTCTTATCATATACCTTATAGAAAAGACAAGTGTCGCGTTTGATTCTATTGAGCCTGATTTCTCAAAATGGTGCG